>CM062812.1:592402747-593615003 GCA_031772625.1 Pinus tabuliformis | reverse complement strand
AAATAAGAAGATGATTGAAATAGAAAATACATTTATATAAATGAGATACACATTTCAAGATGATTGAAATAGAAATACATCTATATAAATGAGATATGCATTTCATATTGGCAAAATTATTGAAGTAAAATACATGGTGAGATCATGGTGATAGAGACTAGATTTAAATACATTTGGAAAATGAATGTTGCTTCCATTTGTAAGTAAATTTGAATAGTGCAAAACTTTCCACACATATGAAGATATCCTCAATTATTGAGGAAGAGATTTCATTGACATGTGATGGAAAAATGGTGTCGAGTGGGATCAAGAATTGTAATATAAGAGCGTGGGGTTGAACATATAGGGAGTCACTTAAGGGTATGTTTTCATGAGAGCTTTGAGAGCTTCGGTGTTGGAAAAAATAAAGTCACCAACTTAATTAGAACTTGATTGAGTTTTTGTTTTAAAAGGTTGTATTTAATGTTGATTTTTAAAAGTGGTGATGCAACATCACCTTTTTCTCATTTCAAGGTTAAAATTCACATACTTTTCAACCATGACATTAAAAACCAAATATCATAGTTATGAAACACATAAAAAAACACTCTAACATGTAAAAGTGGTGTTGCAACATTACTCTTTTTTTAGGATTCAAATTCCAACATTTTTCAACCATGATATTAAAGACCAAATATCATGACTAAAAAAACACTAAAAAAATCAACACCTAAATTTTTTCTACCATTTTTTCTTTTTGTCTTTTTCAAATGTGTCTTTTCAAATTTGTTTGATTTTTATTTTATTTTCGGGTTAGAGTTATAAAGGCCCTTTGAAATTAAAAAACATAAAATCAACTGTAAATTTAAAAGTGGTATCATATGATATTTTTTTAGCATTAATTTATTATTTTCTTAATAATTTACTTTTGAAAATTTTAAATGGGGGAAAAATTGTAAATAAATATTTTTTAGGGGCAAACTCAAACACACTTTTTCATCTTAAAAATTAAAGTAAAAAATAAAATTAAGAGGAATTTTTTTAAAAAAAAAAACAAAGTAAATTTCAAAATAATATAAAACTTGCCCACATGGCGTAGAATAGATGGTGATGGATGTATTGTTAAGGCATTGTGTGATGTGAATGTTGTTAGTTTGAAATTTTGTGGGCAAAAATCCAGCCATGTTGAGGGCTGGTGTGGCCTACGCTAGGTGTGATTCACCGATGATATGATTTTGACGACTTAGATGCCCTTGGATCACGGTTTTTCAAGCCAAAGATTAAAATGCAGTCATCTCACAACTTAAAAAATAGTATATATATATATATATATATAATTTTAAAAACATAAAATATCAAACTAAAAATAAATAAATAAATAAACATTCCAAATAAAAATAATGTAGAAAATGTCAAAAAAGACAAAATAAATCTAAAAAATATAATTAAAAAAATAAAGCAACGATGGAATGTGGGTTAGGGGCAGGGTTGGAATTTCAAAACAGACCGATTCGTCAAATTTGATGGTTTTCACACCTTCCCATTCATTTTCATAGTTTCAACAAAGAATCTTGACGGTTTTGCAAATTTTTATCTGTATTTGACAGGGAAATCACCCTACGACGAGCAATTTTCCTGTCAAATTCCATCCTTGGTCAAAGGTGATGCCTCGACATCCACGATATTGTTTTTAAATTTTAAATTTTTTATTTATAAATATAAATATATTATTTTGTGTTTTTTTAATAAATTATTTTGATTTTGTTTTTTAAATCGTATATTTTTATTTTTCAACTTTAATTGTTTTTTAAATTGAATATTTTTTTCCACCTTTTTTGTCTCTTTCCCATTTTATTTAAATTTGTTTTAGCTTCTTTAAAATTTAGTTTTTTAATAAGTTTTATTGGTTTTTTTCTCTTTCCATTTTATTTAAATTTGTTTTAGCTTCCTTTAAAATTTAGTTTTTTAATAAGTTTTATTGGTTTTTTTTTAAGATATATTTTTAATTTTTTTTTTTAAACAAAAAATCTATTTTTTTAATTATTATTATTTCTTAATTAAAGGTTTTTTTTGTGATTTTATTTACACTAATGATGATGTCATATACCATAGTTAAAAAAATGTTACAGTGTTAATGATCCATTGAAAATGAGGTCAAGTTGTCTTATGATAAGATTTCAAAATAAATTGCTTAGTAGAAACACTCTTTGGTTTAGGCGCTGAATTTTAAGGGTTTTTTGTACTCATGATAGTTCGTTTCTAATGCCATAGTTGAAAAACGTTGGGATTTAAACCCTAAAAATGGGTGATGTTGCATCGCCACTTTTGCATTTCAGCTTTTTTTTATGCCTTTCAAAGTCGTGATATTTGGGTTTTAATGCCATGATTGAAAAATGTTGGAATTTTAGCCTTGAAATGAAAAAAAAAATGATGATATTGCATCACCACTTTTGCATCTTGGGGTGTATTTTCATATTTTTTACGCAAAAATATGGGTTTTAAAAGCTAGAGTTCTTGCCTTGTGGTCACAATTCTTGTTAAGTTGGTAACTTTGTTAAAATAGCTCTATGTCTGAATGGTATTCAACTATTTTTGGAAAATTGTAATCTATAATTCATATTGGCTAAAACATTTAATGATTCATAAGAGAATCACTCATACTTGAGGAATCCAAAACCAAACATGCCCGAGTAATTTTTTACTAGAGTCGACAAATTGGAATTGACAATGCAAGAATGACTGTAGTCGAGCATGTGAGAAATGATTAGGTCATAGCGCAATGATGACTTTCTACCTGAATTGAGGCCTCCCATCTTTGATGTGAATTGACACCAAGGTACCTAAAGCCTTTAAACCAACCCCTAGAATAAAACGAATTGATGTTGATAGGGGACAATTTGCTAGAGACATGGAAGGTGAAATCCCATGAGACTAACATGAGGTGCAAATCATGAAATAACAGAAGTACTTATCTAACATTTCAACATGGGAAATGAGCTAGCCAATAAGAAGGAGACACAAGGATTCCTTTGTACAAAGCACAATGGTTTTCGATTCAGGTAGAAACCTTGAACCACATTGATATATCACAACTAGATGCGTTTAACGACTTTAAAGGTGAAGAATGTAGAAGGTGGGAAAGATGCCATGCATATGAGAACAAAGTTAGATGACAAGGAGACTCATGGAGTGGGATGACAAGTTAAAAATAAATGTTAGGTGCAATGATTTCCAATTCTTGTGAGGAGGCTCATGGGTTATAGGAGTGAGATGTAGCAGACCAATATATTATGTAAATAAGAACAAACATGGTTAACTCAATACCAATGCTATTAACAACAATTCAAGCATTACTACCAAAACAATGAGAGTAAATTCTATGAATTGATGCTTCCCTAATTTTTATTTGTTGTTGTTTTGTAAATGTTTTTTGTATTTTGCTTTTACAATGACTAAAATAATTTGAATATATTATAAGCATAGAGATGGATGGTAATAATTAGGGGTGGGTCTCCTTTGAGGGGATAAATGAATGGAGGAATAAAATTTAGATGGTATATAGGTTATTGATAAGATTGGAAGCGCATGAAATGCAATGAAGCATTAACTCAATAAACCATAGAAAATGTGAACAACTTGGGATTTCTAGGTGAATAAGTCAACAAAATGGTCTGAAGAAATTATGAGGCTTTCTCTGTGACATGATAGACTATACAAGGTTCCAATCCAAAAGGGAAAAAGGAAACATGGGTACCAACATGCAATGGGATACTAAACCAATAAAACTTGTGAAGGGTGAGTACTACCAACTAACAAAATCTTATGCAACGTGAAGAAGTGATGTTCTTGTTGATGTAAAGGTGATGCCTAAAATCATATATAGGGGGAATCAAACAAGAAAAATGCAACATAGGAAGTGGGGAGATGATTTATGGGGGACCAAACATGAAAAATACAACACAGACAAAGTTGATATGATGCCTAAATCCAGGTTTGAAGAAGTCTCCTTAAAAGGAATGGTAATGGACCATAGTTGAAATCAATCCTAAATGGATCCTAAATGAAACCTCTATACACATGAAACAAATACCATGGTGTGGAAATGCTCATGAAAACTTATGTAATAATGTAAACGATTCAAAAAATGAGGTTTGTGATTTCTCATACTAATGACATGAAGATGGTGGTAAAATCTCTCTAAGTACCTGTACATTAGAAATATGGAAACATGCAAATAGAGTTCTTAAATTGCTATTATGGCCAAAAGAAATTTAGGTCTAACCCTATATATAAGGTTGGGCACATAAAACTAGGATAATTTGTTAGCAAGCAGTTCAATAGTCCACTAGAGAGTATGGATTTAATATTTGATGGGAAAAACTATTTCTATGCCATGGACGAGATGGAAGGGTGTGAACATTGTTGTAGTTTTGATGAATGTCCATGATAGGCCCAAGGCAATTATATGACATAACTTGAGAAACATCTTCACTTCCCATGTATTCATTCTCCAAAGAAATATTATAAACACAAGTGTTTCTCATGAGTAAAAGGAGTCCAATGAATGTAAAATTACACAAAATAAGTGTATTCCAAGGTTGAGCCATTGTTATTCATGGCCACTCATTGGTATTGATGTTGGTAATTTCTTCCTTTAATAAGGGGGAAATTTTCTTTTGGCTACCATGAAAATCAAAGAGGAGGCCATCGTGAGATTAGATCTCCACCCTTGATCAAGAGAAGTTGTGATCTAATCTTAGCCCTTGATCTTAGGGATAGGTCTTTTCATCTTTATGGAGGACTAAAAAGGGGGGAAAAGGAAAATGGAGGTTCATATTATTCTTCATGTGTAGATTTGGAGAAGAGGAGAGGAGGAGAGAAGAAGCTGAAGGAGAAGGTTGAGATAACATGCATATGCAGCAAGGAGAGACCATACAACAACCCAAATTTATATGTTGAAAGTCTGGCATGTAAATCCATAAGGTACATGAGGTACAAAAATTTGATCCAGTGCATTTTTTGAGGTAGCCTCAACATGAATTTCGAGGGAATTTGGCCACATATATTGTTGGTTTGATGACGCAAATTTCGACGAGGAAATTGTTAAACTAAGGCATGAATTTCGAGGGCAAGAAGTGTGACTGTTGGCACCAATTTCAAGGTCCGTAAGTGCTTAATTGTGGCACATTATTTGAGGCAGAGAAGTTTGGATAGTGGCACATATTTCATTGGTAGAGGTGTTGGGTTGTGGCACGAATTTCTAGACAATAGCATGCTTTTCAAGGAGTTGGCCCAAATTTCTAAGAGGGAGATAAGTACCCTAGTTGTGCAATTAATATTGTAAATTTCTCCTAGAAAAAGAAAATAAAAATCCTCTTCCTACTAGTTTACCTTCAAGGTTTTTCCAGGGTTTGATTGACCAAATATCAGCGTCTAAATTTTGTTCATGCTTGTGAAATTTATCAGTTGATTTTTGAAATAGTGTTAGCTTCTAGTGTTTTAATTGCATTTATATTCAAGTTCAAATACCAACAATGAACAATGGGGTTTGGGCATTAAACATGATGTGCAAAACAAATTGAAACCGGGTGGGGCTACATGACACACATTTTCTACATGGTATCAGAGCACTAAGTGAATCTACAACTGATTAAGTGTGACCATCAAGCAGAAAACAACCGATATACCCAGAGATTTGTGGTTAAGTGGGAGAGTGGTTGTTCATTTTCAGTGTTGAGAAGTTGTGTTGGTTGAGAGGGTCAGATGGCTACTGGTTTGAGGGTGCATTAGAGAAATTTTGAGGTCTAAAATGGGACTCCTAAGGAATATTATAAAATAATAGTAGAAACAATAAAATGAGATTAGATTAGATTACCTCATCAAGTTTTGGAGGGAAAAAGAAAAAAACTATTTTTTCAACTCGTATTTTTAAATTATCTCCCTACAATCTTACTTAAATTTCTAGCAGGAGCACTCATTGGATGTAGAATTTAATTTTTCATCCAAGGAGTACCCATGTTGCATACTTTTGATGGACTCTACTACACGAAAAATGTGAAATACCTGAAAAAAATGTTATTGCAATCATTTTTTTTTTCCATGTATTTCACATTTTTCATGTAATAGGATCCATTAAAAGTATGCAACATAGGTACTCATTGGATGAGGAATTGAATTACGCAACCAACGAGTGCTCCTGATCAAAATTTGAGTAAAACTGTAGGGAGATAAGTTGAAAATGCAAGTTAAAAAAGTAGTTTTTTTTTAATCTTTTTACTTTTTTACTCCAAAAATGGTGAATCATCCCCCATGGTTGACATCATCATATTGAATCCTATTGTTTCTTATAAATTTGATTTTTGTTGTACATTTTTGTTTGGAGGCTCATTTTTTACCTCAAAATTTTTCTCTTGGAGTATAGATTGAGCTGGGTAGAAAATTTTGGCCCATGGAAGGAGAGGATGGTTTTGCAGCTTCAGGGTTTGAGTTGTGGGATTTTGTCGAGAGTGTAGTACAACCAACTATTGATCTTTTTCAGCTAGAATAATTTAAAAGACACAATTTAAAGGCCAAGAGGATCCGTTTTGATGCAATTAAAGACCACCTTATACCTCATGTATCAAGGAAGAAGTTTTCCTATGAAATGTGGGATTCCCCGATAAAACTTTACAATAGCACCAATGAGAATAGGAATATGGTGTTATGTGAGAATATAAGGAACACCAAGATGACCAAGATGGACACAATGACCTCATACCTTACCAATATCACACAGGTGAGATGAGTTGGTTGTAGTGGGAGAGGTTATTGTAGATGACCAATTAGTCAAAACAACTTTGAGTGGTTTTCCCAACAAGTGGGATGGATTTATTGATGGCATTGTGGATAGAGAGCATCTTCTAGAGTGGAGGATATGGATGATTTCATCCAAGAGGAGTGGCAAGAGTAGGAGCCATCATGGTGGTGTTGATGAGGAGGAGAATGTTTCCCTCACAGCCAAGGGAAAGAAGAAACCCAAGAAGGGGTCTGCTAGTGAGACCAAGTAGTAGAAGGGGAAACAGAGTACAAGATAAGTACATGAGAAAAGTGAGATGTTTTTCTTGTCAAAGTATGGGTCACTATGTCTTTCAATGTTCTAATAAGAAGGGGAATAAGAAGGCTGTTGCAACATTAGCCGAAGTGGATGAGTTTGCCACCATATTTGGCACATAGTTTTTGTTAGTGGTGATTCTAGCCACTAGTGTTACATCTCCTAGAGTTTGGTATGTGGAAAGTGGAGCTTCTCGCCATATGAAAAGAGGAAGATAGCACTTTACATGTCTTACATAGACTGGTATAGATTTGGAGATGATGCTTGGAGATGATTTCATTGTTAGAGCAGTAGGTGTAAGGACTATATCCTTTCAGAGGGAGTCACAACCTCCCTTGAAAGTGATGAAGGTCCTATATGTTCTAGGGATGAAGAATAATATGATTTTGGTTTCCAGTATTAAGGACATGGGATATATGGTGGTGTTCTGAGATGGACAAGTACTCATTTATCCTAGGGGACCCAGTATCACTTTTGCTATAGTGATTGGAGTCCACCATGGGAGACTCTATGGGTTCATGTTTCAGCCTACCATAGCCTTAGTGTCGACAACCAACAACAGTGATTTGTGTGAGTTATGATGGACAAGTACTCATTTATCCTAGGGGACCCAGTATCACTTTTGCTATAGTGATTAGAGTCCACCATGGGAGACTCTATGGGTTCATGTTTCAGCCTACCATAGCCTTAGTGTCGACAACCAACAACAGTGATTTGTGTGAGTTATGGAATAGGATAATGAACCACTTGCACCATGGAGCATTCAGGGTACTAAGGGAGATAGTTACAAGTTTACCAAATTTCAGTATTGAGAATCATGATGTGTCCAAGGGATGTGCTTTGGGAAAGTTCACCAATACTCCTTTCCCAAGTAGCGACAACAAGGTAGTAGGTATTCTTGATTAGATTCACTCTAATGTATGTGGGCATATGTCTTTCATCTCCTTGAGTGGATTTTCTTATTATGTCATTTTCATTGATGACTACTCCAAGAAGACCCGTTTTCTTCATGAATACCAAGGATCAATTCTTCATGAGGTTCCAAGAGTTTAAGGCTCTTGTGGAGAACCAAACATGGAAGAAAATCAAGGTCTTGAGGACAGATAATGGGGGGGAGTGTACCTCCATTGAGATGAAGGAATTTTGTGTGAAAGAGGGAATCAGGAGAGAGTTCATAGTGCCATATAACCCCCAACATAAAGGGGTGGAAAAGAGCAAGAATAAGGCCATATTAGGGGAAACGAGAGCCATGTTACATGATCAGAGGCTACCTTTATTTTTATGGATTGAGGCTTGTAACATTGTAGTATATTTGCAAGAAAGGAGTCAACACAGAATGTCGGGGAGTAAGACTCCTGAGGAGGATTTTTCCAGGAAGAAGCCTAATATTAGGAACTTTATGATTTTTTGGTGCCTTACTTATTCACATGTCCCTGAGGAGAAGAGGACAGATATGGAACCTGCCACAAGGAATGCAATCTTTGTGGGTTATATCAAGACCTCCAAGGCCTATCACATATATATTCTTGCCAAAAGGAAATTTGTCCTCTAGCAGGATGTGATGTTTGAGGAGGATAGGGCCTTGAGGAGGTCACAAAAGGATGATCATGTAGAGAAGTAGGCTCCTTAGCAGGGGAGTACACTACAGGTTTCTAGATGTTCAGGTTCACAGGAGTCAGGAGGATTACCGACTTTTGGGGTAATAGGTTCACATATTTAAGGATCACAGGGCACAATTTCCTAGAGTACAACTTCATTGTAGGCCACAAGGGCATCCTTATCAGGATCACAGACTCCAAGAGAGGATGTTCGTACACCAGTACAGGAGGATACTTCAGGGAAGAGGAAACCAATATGGCTTAATGAGACCTTGAAGGAAGCACAAAGGTGAGTGGGAAGACCCAAGTGGTCAATTAGGGAGAGGATACCATTAGAGTTGTTTGGTGGTTATGTGGATAGTATAGTGGAGACCAAGCCATCTAGCTATGAAGAGGTTGGGATTCAGAAAATCTAAAGGGATGCCATGTTGGAAGAGTATGCTTCCATTATGAAGAATGATTTTTGGGAGATAGTGTCGAGACCTAAGGGGAAGTCAGTGGTGACTTCCAAGTGGCTTTAATATATCAAATATGTTGTGGATCATAAAATGGAGAAGTTCAAAGCTCGATTTGTGGCACGGGGGTTCTCACAAGTAGAGGGAGTTGATTACAAGGACACCTTCACACCAATGACTTGATACACCTTGATTAGGGTAGTGATCTCCATTGCAGCATAGATGGGTTGGAGGATCCACCGGATGGACGTGAAGATTGTCTTTCTCAATGTGGTCATATAGGATGAGGTTTATATTGAGCAACCATAGGGATTTGAGGTGCAAGGGAGAGAGTTTCATGCACACAGGCTTAAGAAAGCCTTATATGGTCTGAAGTAGGCACTGAGAGCATGGTACTCGAGGATTGACTCCTACTTGCAACACATGGGTTTCAAGAAGAGTGATGTGGATCCAAATATATATTACATTGTGGTTGGTGAGGATTCACTCATTCTTATATTGTTTTTTGATGATTTATTAATTATAGGAGAGGAGAGAATCATTGAGCACTACAAGAGAGATCTTGATTTTAGAGTTTGAGATGACTGATATAGGATTGATGCACTATTTTCTGAGTTTGGAGATTTGGCAAGAGGATGGGCATATCTTCTTGGGCCAGGGCGAGTATGCAGGGGACATATTGAGGAGATTTCATATGGAGGACTACAGGCCTATGGCCACACCAATGATTATTAACTGGAAGAAGTTGCATGCTACTAATTTGAAGTTGGTAGACTCCACTTTATATCATCAGTTGATCGGGTCATTGATGTATCTAGTCAACACTAGACCAGATATATGTTTCACAGTCAACATGTTGAGTCAGTTTCTGATGGAACCCCTAAGGGTGCATTGGTTGGCTACGAAACATGTGTTAAGGTACCTACAAGGCACAATGGATTATGGACTGGACTATGTCGAGAGGGATGGAGTCAGGTTGATGAGTTGTACAAAATCAGATTGAGGAGACAGTGCTAGTGACATGAAGAGTACATATGGATGTTTTTTCATGTTGGGTTTGATAGTGGTGTCATGGTTCAGCAGGAAACATAGATCAATGGCATTGAATTCCACGGAGGTTGAGTACATTGTAGCTAGTTAGACCAGTTGCGAGGCCATTTGGCTTCACAAGATGTTGCGTGTCTTATTTGTTCAGCAGTTGAGATCAACTACAATTTACTGTGATAATTAGAGTTGTATTAAACTCACAAAGAATCCAATATTTCATGACAGGTCAAAGCATATTGAGATCAAATACCACTTCGTCCAATATTGTGTTCAAAGAGGGGCAATGAAGCTAGAGTACATATCCACAGATGAACATGTTGTAGACATTCTCACCAAGTCCTTTCCAAGGGGAAAGTATGTCTACTTCAAGGATAATATCAGAGTGTGAGAAACACCTTCCTAGGTAACAGGGAGTGTTGAAAAAGGTACCAAGAAGGTATTTCCTAGTGATTTTTGCGTAAGCCTAGGAAAATAAACGAACCACCTTTTTAGTGTGACTTTATGAGATCATTAAAGTCATGTGACCTTTTAGTCACTCATGAGGTCTAAAAGTACATTGTACTTTTATAATATTAAAGTAACTTTATATTCTTAAAATGACTTTATGAGGCAAAAAGTACATGGTACAACAAGTTATTAAAGTGACTAGAGGGGGTCATTAATGAAGGGGGAGACATGAGGAGGGGGTCAATGTGAGATTAGATCTCCACCCTTGATCAAGAGAAGTTGAGATCTAATCTCAGCCCTTGATCTTAGGGATAGGTCTTCTCATCCTTATGGAGACTAAAAGGGGGAAAAGAAAAATGGAGGTTGATATGTTCTTCATATGTAGATTTGGAGAAGAGGATAGGAGGAGAGGAGAAGTTGAAGGAGAAGGTTGATATAGCATGCATTTGTAGCAAGGAGAGATCATACAACAACCTGAATTTCTAGGCTGAAAGTGTGGCATGCAAATTGAGAAGGTGCAGGAGGTGCAACATTCTGCTCCAGCGCATTTTTCGAGGTAGACACAACGTGAATTTTGGGGGATCTATGCCACATTTATTATTGGACTAACAACATGAATTTCCAGGAGGAAATTGTCAGAATGAGGCATGAATTTCAAGGGAATAAAGCTTCATTGTTGGCACCAATTTCAAGGGCCAAGAGTGTTAAACTGTGGCACAAATTTCAAGGCGAATAAGTCTAGACAGTGACATGAATTTCAAGTGCAGAGGTGCTATATTGTGGCATGTATTTCTAAACAACAACATGTTTTCCAAGGAGCTAGCCCAAATTTCTAGGAGGGAGATAATTACCCTTGTTGTGTAATTAATGTTGTAAATTTCTCTGAGAAAAAACAAATAAAAATCCTCTTCCTACTGGTTTTCCCTTCAGTGTTTTTCCAGGGTCTGATTGACCAAATATCAATGTCTAAATTTTGTTCATGCTTGTGAAATTTATCAGCTGATTTGTTAAAAAGTAGTGGTAGCTTCTAGTGTTTTAATTGCATTTATATTCAAGTTTAAATCTCAACAATGAACAATGGGGTTTGGGCATTAAAATTGACATGCAAAACAAATTGAAACTGAGTGGGGCTACATGACACAAATTTTCTACAAGTACAAGAAGAGATCCAAGCCTTTTAACACCACACAAGGTTATATTCTAACTGCTCGACGACATAACTATCCTCATGGGTGATAAAATTTACATTAGTTTTCCAAGCCTATAAAAACCCAATAAACTATTCAACATATTTTGATTAGTTTACAAGTTCTTCGATGAAAATTATAGCACTTTATATCATATGTTCTGTGAAGATTCCTCCTTCTAAGTATTCATTCTAAAATCAAAGTTGGAATTCTTGCATTAGGGTTAAGATCTACATAAACCTTTGATCCCATTACATGATTCTTAACTTGGATAGTTTGTCTTTGCTTACATATTAAAGATTATTTCCCAAATATTGATGCAAATACAACCTGTGGGACTAAGACTCTCTGAGGTCCTCTAACCACTTTTCCATGAAATATCATTACAAATGGCATTACAAATTCATTATATCACAAGTAACCATACTTTAAAGATTATTTCTAATATAGAGTTCATTCCTATTGGAATTCCAAATCAATGACCAAGCACAATTATACAAGGCTTCAACTCATCAATCATTAATGTTCAACGACCCATCATAATGCCATCCATGACCCCTAATATACATTATCATTTCATTGAAGAAAGAGAAATACACTTATTTGAATTGTTTTAATCTTTGCTTGAAACTGAAGAAGGGAGAATCGCTCACCACCCAACCATAGGCTTAAATACACTGCGTTTTCTTGTATCAAGCCACTCCCAAGCTAGATTCAATGCCACAAGAGGAAGACTCACTCAATCATTAAAATGGGTTCATTACAAGTTATAGTTATGAAGGAAACTATCGATGCACATAAATCAAAATGTTGAGCCATGGTCTATTACAAATCACACAATTACCTCAATAAGCATGCACAACACTAAGGAGGCACTTCATTGCTCAATAATCCCTCAACACCTCCCCCTTCTTAATGCTTCTCATGCCTACTTAACCAATTCATCGAGAAAACTCGTGGCCATCTCTTTCCATCTCAAGTTAAATACTTTTATCATTGATTTCTCCACCCAAAACACGGGATTTATAGTTTCTCATAGATTTTTGTCACACGTAGGGTTTCTATGCACACATTTTCACTTAGATCTCAGTATCACATCCCCTCGTGTGTCTATATCTCTTTTCCCACAAGTTTCTCCCTTAGTCTGCGTTTCCACATTCACACTTCCTCTCCAACCACACTCCCTACATGAGATTTTGTGGTCCATAATATGTATTATGTAGTCAATTGAAATATCTAGAATGACAATTCACCCATACCTATAGAAAAATATCACACCACTCCCATCGCATCTTATAACTATAGGAAGTTGGTAATTAAACTACCAATCCCTTTCTTAACTGATTTATGGGAGAAATGGAAACTAGCCTTTTAATTATGAGAAAAATATTTTTGATGATAATTAATTTTCCCAATTCCCCTCATAACTTCATCTCATGGCATCAAATTATTTGTAAGCCTTCCCCCTCCTTTCAACTATTGGAAATATTTTAAAAACAAAACTTATTACATTATTCAAGAGTGTATCAAAATATCTATGTTGGCAATTCCAACCATACAAGTCATAGTTACAATTACAAAGTGTGGTTAAAAAAGGGGTGTAACATGAACCTTCTATAAAGGCTCTTGATCAGTGGTTGACATGAGCACCTACAATTTTTTTTTATAACTTATCATGTATTTTCTCTCCCAAACATAGGTCAACCTTACAAAAGAGAAACACTTGTTTTCAATCACAAATCTAAGAGAACTACTTGACCTAAAACAATGACACAAGCAAATTAGCTTAAGGCATATGACATAGAGAACGAGAAGGAAAATGTGGGTTTTTCTTAGTCAAATGGGGAGCATATGATTGAGGATCCCCATTTTACTTACAACTATGTGCAGGAAATGCCAATTGGAAGAAAATAATATATGCAATATATGAGCTTCAATATTGGGAGTATTTTGAGATTGTGCACTTACTAGATACATATATATTTGAAATTGCATCATCTTCTTTATAAAGGCACATTTCATAAAAAAGTTGATACATTTGGCATCAGGAAAGATCTTATCACTTCCAAAAATGAAAAAGCAAGAGTTGCCAAAAACAATTAGTATAGAAAATCCATGTCCCTTGTTTTCTTTTAAAGAGAGTGACATTCCATAAATTTTGAACAAAAATGATCTATCTATGGTGAGGGATGTTATATTGGGTGTGAAGGAACCTTTCTTATTTGACTCGACTCTACAATGTTGTTTCACTATAAAGGAGCATTCTAGGATTGAAATTGCATGATCACATGAACCTTCTAAGAGTATGTGGATTATACTCTACTCTTTCTTCATTATATACGTGAACCTTTTAAGGGTATGTGGATTATACTCTACAACTTGATGTGAAGTCACTGGTGATTGGGTGATTTGTTAAGGTACTCCTTGACGTGAAGTCACTGGTTCAATTCCCCAACCTGATCGGGGTGATAGATTGGACATGATGAAGATGTAGTCCCATTAAGATTACACAATATTTTTTTGTCCCATAAACTATCTTTAACCTTGTGAACATTAACATAATTTTCTTTCTTTCTTTCTTTCCATATGCTATCTACTTCCATCTATATACTTTGATGGGAGTTTGAGCTTCAATACTCCCGTGGGAATTCGCCAACGAGCCCGAGTACAACTTGTTCCGAGTAGGATTCATTCCTGCCTTTAATTGGAACTGAAACCTAGGCTCCTTACGTGGCCAATGACCCTTCTCCTTTTCTTCGGCCTGAACATTTATTTTCCGTGCTTTAAGTTGTTCGACGGTGTTTTCTTCCTTTCGAGACTATACTATAAAATCAATTAAGTGTTGGCTCACGACACCAACAAACTTCAAAACTCTGCATTACGTCCCTTCGGGATTTCGACCTCTCCCCGTCTCCACTCTTCTTCTCCCCATCTCCACTCTTCTTCTTATCTTTGGTACATGGACTTAACTAGTCCCTTAACCCATCATTGCAGTTCTACTAGCTTTCATCTTGCCATTACAAACACCTCTTGATATCTGTGCACACAGGCTATAAAGGTTTTCCCAACGCTTGCTCGTTACTCTGGACTCCATATACGGTCATTCAGACCTTCACACAAACTTACTTTTATCACATAGGAAATTTATACATGAACATAATATTTACAATTAGCAAATATCCCAACAATAGAATAATATGGGGGCACCTGTCCCTAATACTAACTCACTGCTTGTTAATACTCGTTACCTCTACACAGGCCCATTTGCGCAAATTACCAGCTCATCAAAACAACCTATAGCAAACCAAAATTTTGTTGATTTTGTTAATAGGATTACATGAAATTTTACAATTAGCAAGAGTATTAAGGAAATTAAGCATGTTAGAATGGTAATCAAGTTTGTTCATGATTATAATGAAATTTCCTTTCTCAATTTTGAGAATAACAATGTTGGGATCATTGTTTAGATTATTTAGGGCTTGAAATTCTTCTTTAGGTAAGTTAGGTTTTGAGGGTTCTACATCTTAGAATAAAGGAGCAATGACAAATTTCTTTAGCTTCATGGATAGAAAGGAAGTGAATTGAATTTTCCATGTTACAAAAGATATCTTCATAAGGGAATCTTGTGGAGGATGATGGCATAGTTGAGGCATTTTCCAAAAGTTTGTAGGTGGTGGTGTATAATGTAATATTAGAAAGGTTGACTATCAAGGGGGTAGTGGTATAGGAGAGTGTATAAATGGAGTTAGGAGGGGGAGGGGAATATTTGCATGCAATGGGGGAATGATGAAGATATTATCGTCAAGAGAGGTAGTATTGATCTTGGATGATGAGATATTTGGGATGTCAAATGATTGGTTTTGGAAATTTTTTGAGTGGGGTTTAGACAAAGATCAAGGCATAGAATTGTGAGGTGAAGAGGGAGTTCAAGGATGGGAAGTAAAGTTATAGTTGTGCATAGGGATGTGAAGCTTGTCACTAGTGGAAGGGGAGTGTGGAGAAATGGAGCATGAGTGTATAAGAGTGTATGGAATATTTCATTTTTTATCCTTGACATAGTTGGTTTGATCACTTGACTATTTTTAAATACACATATAACATTTCCATGTACAATATGTATGAATGATTATTCTTCATTAAACTTTGATATGGAAAACTTGTTATAGATCAATGACATCCACATTCATGCAACATTGTAGGGTTCATAAGTAGTTCTAGATGTCATTATTCAATGCAAATTATTCAATTGAGGAACACTCTAGTGACAAAGGGTTATTTATGAAAGGAAGGCACCACCTAGTCTTTTGTAATGAAGAGGCAACTTAATGGCCATTTTAATGACCTTTGCCTAAGTGACATGCATCTTCATGGGGTTATGAGAAATACCTTAGACATAGTGCAACATTTGTTAGATTCCATCACCTTTTGCCTAGTCACTATAAATATTTCATTCTACCTTCACTTGGGTGCACCCTTGAAAAAAAATTAATTGGAATGTTATTATATATGTGTGTGTGGTAATTTTTTAGAGGAATTCATTCCATGGATTGGATTCTTCAAAATGTACACAAAAAGTTCTGAAATTGAATTTAATTCAATCGTCCTCTTTTTCTTGTAAAAAATTAACAAACAAACAAAAAACACTCCAAACTTTTGCCCCTAAATTTTCCCACTTCATGCCCAAGAAAGAGTTTTGATAACACCTATAGTAAAAAAATTCCAAAAGATAGAAGATAATCCACCATGAAAATTTCCAAGATAAGCCTAAAATACCAAAGATACCAAAAACATTTGCCATAGAATACATCAAGAATATAGAGAGAACAACCCTCAAGGTTGAGTAACAACATCAAATACTCCTTATGGAAGGAATCACTCCACAATCCATGCTTGCTACAAGATAATGCAACTCAACACACCTCACACCTCTTATACAACAATACCCATGTATTTATAGAGCCTTGTGAGTATTCCTAAGGGTCTTATGCCAACTACCAAATAATAATATTATTTTCCTTTATTATGGCCCATTAAATTCATTATTCCCTTGGGTACCTTCCTAGGTACCCCATATTTTTTTTTTGACACAAATGAGTAGAATTGGTATTAAATCTACATCCAAACACAACAAAATATTTGGGAAATGTTTACATTTTGATCCAAGATGCAGGTTCTTTAGAGGAGAACAGAAGAGAATATCCAAAAAAAAATCATCTAGGAGACTACCACTTACATACATTTTACAAACCAAACTACAAGTATATGCATGGAAAAATTGTCCAAACAAATAAATAACTTTACAAAATGAGATCCTAATTCAAGGAAGGGGATCAATTGACATCTTATCCGATTAGAAATCGAAAGTGTTGCATTGTTCATCCTCATTCCTTTGGGATTGCAATTCATATCCAAAAAAATCATCTAGGAGACTACCACTTACATACATTTTACAAACCAAACTACAAGTATATGCATGGAAAAATTGTCCAAACAAATAAATAACTTTACAAAATGAGATCCTAATTCAAGGAAGGGGATCAATTGACATCTTATCCGATTAGAAATCGAAAGTGTTGCATTGTTCATCCTCATTCCTTTGGGATTGCAATTCAGCCAGTTGACGACGTATGGCATCGATATCATCTTCATGTCTGTTCACTTTAGCTTGAATCTTTTGCATTTCCTCAACCAAAATAAGGATAGTATTATACTGTTGGAGAATCTACCATTGAAGGTCCTGGTTCTTGACTTGATAAACGACAGGGGGGTGCGAACAGGTATTGCATGTACTAGTGCATCCCCAAGCAACTAATATATATCCAATTCTCTCCATTAGGGTCAAGAAACCATAGTGGGAACTAAATTCCAGAAGTGTGAAGCGACAAATGGGTCAGGATAATGAACCTAAAGAGCCGATAGATAGGAGGGAAGAGCCCAAAACAGGTAGAGGAGCATGCAGAGAAGAGGAGGCTACACTCGAAGGAATGACCAATGCAAAGGGAGGGCTAGGATACATGAGGCACAAGAAACATTTCAAACCAAAAGACCACTTGTGCCCCTAAAAGACCACTAACATGCCAAAAAGGAAATATTCCCTTTAATTTTTGAAAGAGGAAATTAGAGTCGAAATCAGGATAAGGAATTCCCAAGGGTACATATTTGAATTTTCCTTGCCAAAATTCAATCCCGACACAAAGCAGGAGGCTCTTGCATCTGACGAAATCCACTTCATTGTTGGTGTCTATGTGAGCTTGGAGAAGCCCCCAGCCACCAGAAAGACTAACATGACTCGCAAACAAAAACCAGCAATCTAATACCTCCATCCTTTTTATTTTAGCTCCTTCCATGGATAAAGCCTTAGGCCTTGGAAACTCACAAACCACAGATATTGCATCAACAATGAAATCCGTTAAATCTAACCACCCTAAATCATTCAGAGAGCTTGGTACAAGGGCGAAACAATGAATGAAGAAATATCTAGCAGTTGATGTCGCTACATGTGAGGGATGTAAGGGTGTGTGGCATGCACGCCCTTCACTAGCCACCTCAGCCATGATGACAGGCCCACAATGCCAAATAAAAAACATATAACTGCTAATATTGGAGGATACGAGGGCTTATTAACGAATGCCTGAGAAAACATTAAATGATATTTCCCATTATGCACATATCCAACTACACTAATGTTAAGAGAAAATAAAGGTTCATGAATGGACAATTTCATGGAATAACTTTCCATCTGAACATATCATTAATGTCAAACTAACATGCTTAAGGAAGACAAGCTTGATTAACCTGTGCATCCACGTCCTTGTTTTGACTTCTTAAAATGTGATAAAAGGCCTTATGAGAAAATGAATCCATGATACTAATAGTTCTGTTGAGAATGAGGTTTAGATGGTTGTTCTTAGGAAGAGAACCCCTTTGAAGATGCTAAATAGTGATAAGGGAATCACCTAAGATCATTATCTTGGATACATCCCGATCTTTAGCTAATAGGAGGCCAAATAGGAGCCCGTACATTTTTGCAAGATTGTTCGTCCTCTTGCCTAGTCTGCATGAATACTTTACTTCTTGGTTTCCTTTGGGATTTAAGAGCATCCCTCGCCCTCCTGCCACCCCTTACCCCATATAGCCTCTCTGGTTGGTGCACTTATAGTGTGTTCTAGCATCGTAACATGTGAAACTTGTAATGACCCCACTAGTCAATGCCAACCAAAACCAATCATGCTGCCTTTGCAAACAAATACAAAAAAATGAGAAAAGATTCAAAGGAAAGCCGAATTTTAAACACACTACTAAAATGTAAATTAATGGATTACAATCAATTTACCTGGTCTCTTCCCTACCAAGGATTCATAATCACAACATAAAGAAAAATGAAAAAATTAGTATCAGTTGCAAACTTCTAAAACAAATTAAAATCCACCATACATGTAAAGGAATTGAATTCGACAATTGATAGCATCAAACAATAAGGCATATATATGGGGTAAAGAGCATCGATGCTTGTATGGGTGTGAAGAACTGAATTATGAAGTGATAATTTTATTTGGTAAATTTTATTTTTATATATTAGCATATCATAGTGCACCCTCTATCCTAATACACTAGTGCATTTATAGGTATATGGCACACCAATTATTAAAATTAAAAATAATAATGATGCTTACATTGGTGCACATGATAGTGTTATGCACTAGTGCGGTAAAAAAAATCTAATGCATTTGAAATATTTTTCTTTTTTCTTAAGAAATCATTGATAATTTTTTTAATAGTTTAACCTACCTTGGTGCACATGGTAGATTTACAATCTAGTGTGGTTAAGTCCATTGATCAAACCATTTTATTTTTTCCCTGATATGTCTTGTATAATGTAATCCATTGAGTAAACCAATTAGAATTTTTTTCCCTTGATATGTTTTGTATAATGTTTTAATCTACTTTGGTGCACATTATAATATTGTACACACTAGTGCAATTGAATCTATTAGGTGCACTAACATGAATAACAAAGTTACCAAAGTAACGAGAATCATAACCTTAAAACGAGAACTCTAGCCCAAAAAAACCCTATTTTGGGGAAAAAAACATGAAAAACACCCAGAAAACGAATAATGTTGATGTTGCATTAGCATTTTTTTTCGGGGGGTTAAAATTCCCGGAAAAATTAATAGCAATGGCATTAAAAACTTAAAAAATTGTGCAATAAACATGAAAAAATACCCCAAAAATGAGAAGTGTTGATGTTGCATCAACACCTTTTTTTCTTTTTTACAGCTTAAAATTCCAAAAAAAAAAAAAACAATGGCATTAAAAACTAAAATTTTCATACAATAAACATGAAAGAACACCCCGAAATCAAGTGTTGATGTTGCATCAACGCTTTTTTTGTTAAAATTCCAACATTTTTTAGAAATGGCATTAAAAATATATATCATGACTCCGGAAAACCTTAAAAGTTTGACATTTTTCAACCATGGCATCAAAGATAAAATATCATGACTCCAAAAGACCTTAAAATTTCGACATTTTTCAGCTATGGAATTAAAACCAAATATCATGACTAAAAGAACATTTAAAAATGAATACCTAAATCAAAGAGTCATTGTACCAAGAGTAATTTTTTTTAAATGTTAAAAGTATATCACTTTTAAAATTTTAGCCTAAGGCAACTTGACACATTGCAACAAAAAATTAAAAATCAACCATTAAATTGACAAGCAGTAGAGGCGGGTTTAACCCATTGCAATAAAAACTTAAAAATCAACCAAGAAATTAACACACAATGGGGGTGAACTTCATCCATTGTAAAAAAAACTTTTAAATCAACTATCAAATTGACACATAGTGGTTTTGGGTTGTTGATGATGATGATGATGGTGGTGGTTAACGTCCGCTGAGACCAAATTGGTCTATGGGACCTATAATTTTCTTAGTTCTTAATTGTCTGGCTTCTCATCTTTCTTGGCGAGATTGGTGTTGTAGCTTTCTTTTTTTTTTCTCTACGGTCTTCCAACTTCCTTTATCTTGCATCTCCTTCATCTCTTCTGGTTCTTGGGACATTGGTGTCTTAACTTCGCGATCTATTGTGTTCGTCCTTTTGAAGATAGTCGGAGAAGAAGTTTGGTCTGGGAGATCTGCTTTGCTGTTAAATGAAGATTTATTTTTTGTAGTATTCGAATCCTCATAACTGTTGATGCTTGAGGGGTTGTCGAGTTCACTTTTTTGCTGTTGGGCGGGGCTTTCCCCCTGCTTGTCTTGAGATTTGTTTCTTTCTTGCCCGATTTCTTGCGATTCAGAGTTTTTTGGAGAGTATTCTTCCTTGATGACAATGTAATGTTCTTTTTGTGCTCCTTCCCACCATGTAGATCTGTGGTGATTCTTTCCAACATAATTTTTCTGGGAGGCTTTTGGGCAATTTTTGGCTAGATGGCATGTCTCAAAGCAGGATCGACATCTAAAGAGGACACTTTCATAATCGAGTTTCTGGTTCCACATAGTCTTTACTTGTTATGTTTATTTCAGTTGGGAATCCGGCGCTAAAGTCCATTTCCACACAGATGCGTGCATAGGTGGTTCTGGCATATTCCTCTGTTTCTGGGCACCTACAATGAAATTTCCCAATTGCATTTCCATTGGATTTTAGCGAGGAGAAATTCCAAAGATGCAAGGGTAGGTTTGGCAATCTCACCCAAACTGGTGTTGAGGTTATGACTGTTGTTGAGGGATCGAATGATGGGTTCCTTGGCTTCATGAATAGGCCTAAGTTTTCCCAAAACCAAGGTCTGAAATCTAGAATGCATTGTCTGCTTTTAGGGTCTTCAACATCTACTATGAAGAAACCCCTAGCACAGGGGTAGATATTAATTTCATCAGAAATGATAGGCTTTCATACCTCCGAGATCCAACTGTGGAGAGCTTTCAACTACGGCCAAAAACCATTGAACCGGCAGATTAGGGCACTTTCAGAAAACTTCAAAGCCTCATCGAGTGAGGCCTGGACCACCTGGACAGTAGGAGCTGGGGCTTCACTGACGATATGGGCAGGAGCTTTCCCCCTAAAGGCAGATGGAACTAAGCCAACAAATATCTTCGCGAAGCTGGGAGCCATCTGGATCAAGGCCGATCGATGATTCCCAAGCTTATGTATGCCCCTACAGAAGAATGCGATTTAAAGAAAAAGAGATTTGATTTGCAAAAATTTCTCGCACCCAAGTGCCGGAAGTTTGATTTCTTTCACGGCAAGCAAACGGCAGAGCAGGATCTGCCTCCTGCAAACAACAGGTTGCTGCGACAGCAGTTTCAGAAAATAAAATAGAAACCCTACAGATATGAAAACCCGTACACGGTCAACCCAAAGCGCGAGGGTTCGAGTTGCACGCCCTGCTCTCGCATCGATCTTTAGATAAAACACGTATTCAGAACCCTAGCAGGCACCCGATCTGGAAGACGTGAGGGCTCTAGGTTCGATCTTAAACATATCAGATGCATGCTGAGAAGGGTGCGAACAAGCTATAAAAGAAAGCATGCCGATGCACCCAAAGTCCACATAGGAGAACTCTATAAATCATAGGAGAGGTCTCGATGGTCACTCGTCGAGGCGGTATCAATGCTCTTTTCCGAAGGAAGAAGCTAGGACTTGAGTGCGGACCACCAAACTTTTGTGAGCGGGAACAAGAATGCGAGAAGAAGTTGCGGCAGAAAATGATCAGAAATCCGGGAAGAATGCAGGAAGAAGTTGCGGCAGAAAATTATCAGAAATCCAGGAAGAAAGCGGGAAGAAGCTACCGTAACAAAAGTAAAACAAGATTATATTGAGGGGTATTAAAAAGGTTTGTCGAAGGAAGAAGCCAGGACTCGAGTGCAAACCCGCCAAACTTTTGTGAGCAGGAACAAGAATGTGGGAAGAAGTTGAGGCAGAAAATGATCAGAAATCTGAGAAGAATGCCGGAGTTAAATAAATAAAAATGAAAAACAAAACAAAACAAAATTACTAATAATAATAATAAGTTTAAAAAAATCAAACATAATTTTTTTTATAAGAAAACAAAAAAAAATTAAGTATAATTTTTTTTATAACTATGTCGATATGCGTTTTCTTTGTGGGCTTGGGGTGAGCAGACACTGTTCACCCCAACCAATCACAAATATTTATTTTCGTCATTATCACTAATCAAAATTTGACATGTGATCTTCCCTTCTTCGTCCTTTTCATTCCTCTCCAGCTCGCCATTAACTCAACGTACTCAACCACAGGTGTTAACTTCCCGCCTCGAAAGGTGGTCGTACTCAGTGTAACGGGAGGAATCGAGCATCCTCTTTCTTTGTTGATGAAGCTTAACCCTCTCATCTATGATCTCGTTCTCTATGATAGTGTTGGCATTCCTAGAGTTGCAGCTAATGCTGGTCATATCAATACTCGAGCACAGGTTGCAGGATATATGGGCGATGATCAACTGGGGAAGGCACTGGAAGAATCAGATGTTGTGATAATTCCTGTCGGTGTGCCTCGTAAACCTAGGATGATATGTGACGATCATTTCAATGTTAATGTTTGCATTGTCTGTACCCATTGATGCTGAGGCTTTCTAGAAGGTTGGAACCTATAATGAAAAAAACTCTTTGGTGTCACCATGCTTGATGTTGTTCGAGCAAAGACTTTCTATGCTGCCAAAGTAGGTGTCCCTATGGAAGAAGTGAATGTCCCTATTGTAGGAGGACATGCCGGTGTCACTATCCTTCCTCTCTTTTCACAGGCTACTCCAAAACCAAATACTAATCTTTCAGATGAGGATATCAAAGCTCTGACTAAGCGTACTCAAGATGGAGGAACTAAAGTTGTCGAAGCGAAAGCTGGAAAAGGTTCTGCAACATTGTCTATGGTGTATGTTGGAGCAATATTTGTTGACGCATATTTAAAGGGTTTGAATGGTGTGCCAGATATTGTGAAATGTACATATGTTCATTCAAACATTATTAAATTTCCTTTCTATGCCTCAAAGGTTAGACTGGGTAAAAGTGGCATAGAGGAGGTTGTGAGGTTGGGCCCCATCTCTGCTTTTGAACAACAAGTTTTGGAATAAATGAAATGAGAACTAAGTATTTTATTGAGAAAGGAGTCATCGGTTATGCCCACCCTGCTCGAAATAAAGGCAACTCAAAAGTAGCCCACCAAACTGGCCCGCCACAACAACAATAACACTCATGCTAATTAGCAACCACTAGTTCATTCTCCCATTTTTTGAACCACTATAATTTATTTTTTTATAACAAAAATGGATAAGTTTTATTTATCATAAGAGGTTGGGCATGCCAAACGACCTCAAGTACAGACAAGTGCAAGAAATCTGGCTCAATTGAGTCCTCCTAATCTAACTTTCGTGTCTGAGGCTAACTATTGATTTTAAGGCAAATGGCAGGCTGAGAGATCCTTGCTTTGTTGAAGTCAGCTTAGAGTTCTGTCTATCTTTCCTCTTTTCTTTGATACTTAGGTACTTTCCTGGATTGCTAAATAACCCACTTAGACTATGTTCTGCGGTCGAATTACAAACCCGCATATATTTAATTAGTTTAATTAAAGCTTGTCTTCTCCACCGTACTCGACCCCACAACATGGTAACCCCCACCATAGTCAACACTCGATAGCTGTCGAATCTTCCCCTACCTAGATCCGACGCATATCGCATCCAATGCTTTCCGACCTTTATCTCCTCAGGAGCGTGCGATATGGGTGGTTTTGTAATGCCACGCGTCGGCCCTTAAGAGGCATCACGTCCAATTCATTCAAAACTGCCAAGCAGCCAAGAGTGGTGCGATGAAACCCGCTTATCGCTCCCAATGAAGTAACTCCCCTTCGTTTGCAAAGCGCGATGACCGTCAGATCGAACCTGCCCAAATTAGAAAATTATCGCGACACTTGGTGACTTAACATTAACCAGATCAGTCTCTGTACCCGGTCCCATGACCTGGATAAGTCCCTGCCATGAAAAGTGTGTGATATCCGTCAGATTTTCCCCTGCCCAGATTCGACGGTAATCAGCAGTTTTGACCTACCACGCGTCAGGCTGGAGGCTCATCGCGTCCTATTCGTGAATTACTGCCAATCAGCCGAAAGCGGTGCGAAGAATATTGCTTACCACTCCCCGCGTCTTTATCGCCCCGCTTATTCCGGCTTGCGATGGCCGTCGGATCATCCCCCGCCCTAAGTCTACGCATCTCGACCATCGAAGCCTTATTCTGAGTGGAATCCTTTCTGCTCCCTGATATTATTCCCATCCCTGCTGGACATGAGGGAATCTGAAGACCTGTCGAGAAGTGGGCCTCTCTTCCTCGACAGTGGAAGTCTGGCTGTGCCGACCATTGATCTGCGAGAATCTTTCCTTGAACAACACTCCTAGCCTGTTAAGGAATTGGGTGCCTTTCAGCTTCTTCTTCATTGTTCACCATCGTACCTTGGGGTAGCAGGCATCCTTTGTTAGCATTTATATCAGCTTCCTTGTTCTGAGCTCGCAGGACATGATAGAAGGAGCATGAAGAGAAGTTTTGAGTCAGCTTTCTTATTCTTTCTAGGGTCTTGTTTAGAGTAGAGCTATTGAGTTGATCGCCCTTATTAAGGGTTTTAATCAAGGTTTCAGAGTCCTCGAATATTTGAAGGTTTTCCCCTATGTTCCTTTGAGCCAGCTGACATGCTTTGAGCAGACCTAGGATCACCGCCTGGTTTTTGGTGCTTTGTCCTAGTCCCCAACAATAATTGTCATGTTTCTATCCATCTGTTGAATAAATTATTCCTCCTGCCCCTGATATCCCCGGGTTTCCTTTGGAGGCTCCATTGAAGAAAATCGTGACTTTTCCCTGATTTTTCCACCATTTTTTAAATTCCACCTCAGAATTCCGGAGTCACCATTCTGGGTTATGGCTAGGCAAGTGGATATTCTTCTTGATGCTTACCCATCTTAGGGACTCACCTAGCCAGCTGAGCTCTTCAGGGAGTAGGGAGTTGTCTGGCTTATGGGGTCTATTCTCAAAAGTTTCCAGTAGCAAGGCTTTGGCCTTGGCAGTTACTATGGTGGTGGATAGGAGTCTGTTGTTGAAGGTGTCTTCATTCTTAGCCAACCAGATTCCCTAGCAGATATATTTTGGGATTTCATTCAAGATTTTAGTCCAAGTTGAGCTGTTGTTCAAAAAGTGAGGATATCAATCTTTCCAAGTTACGAAAAGATTAACCACTGAAGAATGTTGAGGGATTTGGGCGTTGAGCCCCATGATTGCTTGCATCCAGACCTCTTGAGAAAAGGGGCAGTCAATGAACAAGTGATTGATCATTTCCTGGTCCTTGCAGCAGAGAGGACATCTGTGAGGACCTACGATTCCTCTTTTCTCTAAGTTTTCCCCTGTGAGGGTCCTTCTGTGCATAAGAGTCCAACTGAAGAAGTTGATTTTTGGGAGTCCAAATGGGTTCCATATGTGGTGCCAAAGCTTTGTAGTATGGATTTGATGTTGTTGTTCTTGGAGAGCTGCAAAACCCTGCCATGTTGAGTAAGTTCCGGTCTTCCCCCAGCCCCACTTGTCCCTCGAATGTAGGTGCACAGGAGCCAGTCTAGTGAGTTTATCTAATAATTGGTGGAGTTGGGGGAGCAACCAATCAGGGGGGAGATGAAGGTCCCAGTTGCTCTAGTTCCCTTCTGAGTCCCATGTACAAATGTCAGCAAGTTTGTGAATACCTTTTTGGGTGAGCCAGTTGCGCAAGTCTGCTATATTTGGTGCAAGGCTTAGGGGTTGGAGACCCATGATCTTGTCCTCCCATAGTCTAATTCTTTTCCCATTTCCTGGTATTTTGTAAAGTTGTTCTTTGAAGAATTTCCAGCCTTGGCTACACAACTTCCATAGCGTGGTTCCTTTGTGAGAAGCTCCTTCATCCATATTCTTTATTGAGAGTCTGTGCAGATATTTTTTAATTAGAACTTGACTTACAGGGTGTCTTTGGTTTGAGAAGATTTTCCAAAGGATCTTCCCTCCCATTGCCAGATTGTCCAACTCAGGATCTCTTACTTGAAGACCACCTTCAGGTATTAGCCTTTTCACTATGTCCCAGCTTACTATATGGAATTTTTTTTTGTTCCCCTTTCCTCATTTCCATAGAAAGTTTCGAATCAGCTTTCCTAACTGATCGGTGACCATTTTTGGAGCTAGAAGGAAGGAGGCCTGATAGATAGGAAGGGATGAGAGGACTGACTTGACCAGGGTGAGCTTCCCAGCTGTGGTAAGCCACTGTCCTCCCCAAGCAGTCATTTTTGCCTTGATTTTGCTCATAATTTCCATCCAGTGAGGGGCCTTGGTAGTGCCCAAGGTTAAAGGCAGGCCAAGATACTTGAATTTATCCCAAGATACATATCCAGTGAAGCCTAGGGCTTGGGCAATCTTGAGAATAGATTACTGGTCTACAACCCAGCCATACACTGCACTTTCTATTATTGACCTTAGCTCCGGAGACTCTGCAGAAGCTTTGGATTACTCCGCTGAAGGCTCTTGCTATTTTAATAGAGGCTCCTCCCAAAAGGATAGAGTCATCTGCAAACAAGGCATGATTTATTGGGGTTGTTCCGGGTATCACCCTGATGCTAGGAAGTGTCCCGTTGAGTTTCTCATCAAAGAGCTTTCGGCTTAGAGAGTCTGCCATCAAAATATACAGGAAGGGGGACAGAGGGTAGCCTTGCCTGATTCCCCTTGTAGCTTTGAAGTAGTTTGCAGGTCTACCATTTACTAGAGGGGCTATCCAAGGTTCTCCAATGCATGCTTTAATCAATTTAACAAATTCAGAACTAAAACCAAATGTAGAAAGAACTTGGAGAAGGAAGGAATGTCTTACTCTATTGAAGGCGTTCGCCATGTCCAGTTTGATGAGCATACCTTGCTCTTTGCGCTGGTGGCTGGAATGGATGATTTCCTACGCCAGTATCAAATTGTCCAGAATATGCCTTCCTTTGACATACCCTCCTTGATTGGGAGAAATGAGTTTGTCCGGGAGAGGTTTTATTCTATT
Organism: Pinus tabuliformis; assembly: GCA_031772625.1. Lineage (NCBI taxonomy): Eukaryota > Viridiplantae > Streptophyta > Pinopsida > Pinales > Pinaceae > Pinus > Pinus tabuliformis. The sequence goes on along the minus strand of CM062812.1, from coordinate 593,587,158 downwards.
TTCCAGTAGCTTGGTGAGAATTTTGTAGGACGTGTTGGAAAGCGAATATATCAAAAGTCTCTGGGTTGGCTTCTTTGGGAATTAGGGCTCGGAAGGTGGAGTTTGTGCTTCCTCCCACTTTAGCTTTCTTAAGGAATCCTTTGATCATTCGGTGCAAATCAACCTTGATGATATCCCAGCAGAGTCTATAGAAGTGTATTGAGAATCCATCTGGTCCTGCGGCTTTGTCTAGTTCCGTCTTCCATATGACATTGTTGATTCCTTATTCAGTGAATGGCTTCAGGAGAGTTGCATTGTCCTCCTCGTTAACCATCCTTGGAACGTGCTTGAGGAAGTCATGCTCTTCCTCATTATCCTCCACGCCTTCTTCTTTGAACAACAACTGAAAATGAGAGGTTGTCGCCTCTTTTATCAGAGATGTGCCTTTAAGAACAATCCCTTCTGGCGAGGAGTTTCTAGAGAGGTGGGTTCGAATTTTCTTGTGGAAGAAGGTTGTATTCTTGTCTCCAGACTCAAGCCAGAGATTGTGTGACTTGAGCCTCAAGTATTCTTCCTCTTCTCTAAATGTCCGGAGGGTGTTGATTTGGTGTTCTTGCTCCCTATGAATATCTGCTCTAGTTATGTCTTGTGTCTCCAGGCCCATTTGAAGATCCAACAGCTGCTTGGTGCTCTGTTTTCTTTGGGTAGTGGGGGAGATTGTGGGCTTTTTTATCCATTGCTTCAGGGTTGTTTTGGTGGCTTTTATCTTTTGCTCCCAAACATAGTTGGGTGAACCTTGAACATGAATGGACCAAGCCTTGATCACTGTGTCCAAAAACCCTTCCCTGTTTTCCCATAGTGGACAGAATTGGAAGGGGATTGGTCCCAGGTTTTCTTCTTGTTCCATCAGAAGGAGGATGGGCTTATGGTCTGAGTTCCACTTTGGCAGATTTTTTGTGGAAATGATTGTCTTCTCGGAGAGGAAGGAACTCTGAAGATTAAATCTGTCTAGCCTGGCTAAGATATGCTCCTCTGCTATTATGTTGTTTGTCTAGGTGTATAGCCCTTTTTTTGTCTTGAAGTCCATTAAATCCCATTGTTGTATCCGGTTTTCCACTAAGGGGAGGAAGCAGTCCCTACTGCTAGTTCCTCCTCTTTTTTCCTTTGGGTCTAGGATTAGATTGTAGTCTCCAGCAATGATTATATTATTGAGGGAGTAAGTTTCCAAAAAATCATTCAGGGTTTGCAAACATTGTTCCTTTTCTACATAGAGTACAAGAACATAGAGATTAAAGAGAGCAATGTTTATCTTACTTGGAAGGTGTCAGAGTTCGATGTAAATCCAGTGTTGCGTCTGAAAGGAGTTCTCAAGCTGGTATTTGTCAACCTCCCAGAGAGTGGCTAACCCTCCGCATGTACCTCTAGCACTTACTGCTTTTCCAGCTTTTTTTTTCCATTTTGTTTTGCTGAGTTCCAGAAGGGCTTCTCCTTCTATTTTAGTCTCTTGGAGCATGAGGATCTCGGGAAGTTCTGACTTTAATAGGCTCTTGACTGCTTCAGCTTTTGATGGGTTCCCCAATCCTCTGCAATTCCAAGAGACTAATCGCAGTATTTACTGGTAGGGTTTGGGGTAGCTCCTCCCTTGGGAGGCCTAGTTCTAGTATTTCTATCGATAGACATATCTATAGTGGCCCGACTGCCTTGCATTTTTTGTCTCTTTACTTCTTCTTCTCCGGCCTCTTTGTGAGATTTCCTCCCCACTCTTTTCAAGGGCCTCTCAATTGTTTCATCTTCTGAGGATCCCGATGTGTCAGGGGTCTTCTTTTTTGTCATATCTGCATAGGATGGGGAACTAGAGGCACCTTTAGGGGTTTGGACTAGTTCCTCTTGCCTTTTGTTTTCTTCCATGTTGTTTGCCTGCTGTTCATTCTCTTTATCTGCTGTATCTTGGGGTTCTTCTGGTGTGTTGAGAATATCAAAGGAATTGGTTGATATGCCTACTATTGGAGGGACTGAACTTCCTTCTGCTTGGGGTTTTAGAGGAACAACCCTCCCAATGGAGGCGGTTTTCCCTTTGTTCCTGTTGCTCTGCTTAGATGGTCCTGTTTTCTGGACCTGAGTCCATTGATCTCCCTTCTCTTTCTCAACTACCTCCTCTGATTTCTTTTTACAATGCTTGGCAAAGTGCCCGTAGCCATGGCAGTGTCTGCATTTAAATGGTATTTTCTCGTAATCTAGCACTTGTATGTGTGACCAGTCAGCCATCGTGAGTTTTATGGCTTCAGGGAGACCTTCCTCCAGGTCTATTTCTACACAAATTCTAGCACAAGATGATTGGTCTCTTCTTTTTGCTCGGTCGATGTATTTATCTAGCTTGTTGCCTATGGTTTCCAAGGATTTAGGGTTCCAGCAGTGGAGAGGAAGGTGGGGTAATCTCACCCAAACTAGAACGGTTGAGGGCACATCCTGGGTCGGGTCAAAGTCTGGAGTCCATTGATTCATATATAGTCCCTGAGGCCCCATGAAGTACGGGTCATTTCTGAATATTAGGTTTCTATCCTCTGTTGCTTCGAATACAAATACAAAGAAGCCTTTGCCAACGAAATGGCTTTTTATTCCTTCTTTGACTAGTGAACGCCAGTTCCTTTGAACCCAGGCTTCTACCGCTTTTGGTGAGGGCCATAAGCCTATGAACTAGTCGATGAGACCTCTTTCTGCTAGGTTTAGAGCCGCTTTGCAAGGCTCTTCAGTAGGCAGAGCAACTGTGGGGATAGTTGCCATTTTTTTCATGAACTTCTGTTGATTTTCGGATGCTGGCCTTTTATTGCAAGCTGCAACCAGATCCCAGAATGCGGCTAGCTCTGGTGGCAAGGTAGTTTCCTTTTCGCGACCCCTCCTGGGGCCATGGCTCTGGACCTTCGCTTAGTCTCGAGGTTGGCTTAGTCTATTTGCCTCTGGGCTTCCTCCTGTCTGCCGGAAGCTACACCAGGCTCCCGCTAGCTGGTTCCTCTCATGAAGGTTGTTCCTACTCCCGCTTCTGCTCAAAATCTTGTTAAATTTTAAACATGCTACAAATTGGTCCTTTTTCGATTGCTCAAACAACAAAAAAGGTGAGCAGGCTTCAACACCACTATAATTTTCACTGGACTCTGCACTTGGAGTTTCTTATCCATGGGACTCCATATTCACAACGAACTGGACCAAATTTTCAATGAAATAGCCATAGTAGGAAACAATTCATGTTGTAATCTATCATAATACAACTTGTTCATTGATTTCTTTCTAATAGAATTTGAAGTTCAATAATAGACTATATGTCGACGATGTTTATTTTCTATTGCACACCTAAAAGAACATTACTGAAATATGATCAATAACCATGTTGAAAACACGTGTAAAAGAAATGCTTTGATGATGGAAGCTCGAAGTGCATTCAATGATGTATAATGATGTGGAATTTTGACAGTGAGATGGAGTACATTCACTATGCATGCAATTTTAACTACCTTCTCTTATGAGTTACAAGATGATTAGATCATTTTTCTCCCCAAAATATTGTATCTAATTAATTTTATAATGCCATTCCCAGGTGTGAAGAGTGATACGTTATTGATGTGTAAATTAAATTTTTTTGCTACTTGTGGTTCCATGAGTAGTGATAATAGTGTTCCTAGTATAGAGATACCCATCAATCTTCTGATACTTTTCATTGTTGGACTGGATAGTTAGCTTTTATAATATAATGGTTAATTTTGATCTACACAGAACAAATGGAGTTTCATCAGAAAAATTAAACATAAGAAATGTTATCTGCTGCAAATCAGTTATGTTGTAACAATTTACTTAATTATGTGGAGAGTTTATGGATCTTAATATCACTGTGTTGCATGTAGTTAGTACTTATGATAATTATGTGTCTTTTACTGCTTCAAAGTAGGCAAGAGCATGCAGACTTATCTATATTTTTGGATAATTTGAGCATTTTCGATATTCATCATTCAAAGCTTGACAAAAAAATAGAATAGAAGAAAATGACACATCTCCTTAGCCATATTATATGCATGTATACCATGATTTATGGGAAGGATTATTGTCAGTTATTTGTAAATATTCTTATGAGAAGATTTTGTGTTTTTTGTGTATTCTTGTGTTATTTGTTCATGCTACATTAAAAATTGGTGGTTGAATGCAATTAAACTCTAAGAAGAGAAGATGTGGGGTGCTTTGCGGCAAAAAATTGGCTTGACAATTTTTTTTCTTCATTGGTATAATTGTCAGCCTTTTACTTATTTGGCTATTAAAGGGGCTTGGTTTTTTTCCTCTTTGTATGGATAGTTGGTGATGCATGATAATGCTCTAGACTTCCATTAATTAATCATTCTCGTTGTCATCTTTGTGCTGCTAAATCTATTGAGGAGATGATAATGTGAATTGACATCTCTTGTTAAGAATAGAAACTATACATGCTAGTGTGGTAATTCATAGTTTGTTTTGTTTGGTTAAACCTTATTAGTTTCTAATATAGTGTTGGATTGATGTTAAGAGATGGTCAAGTTTTGGAGAGGTTGGTGCCTATGGAATCCACACCTTTAAGAAATTTATCTACTGCTGCTAAAGAGGTAAATCAAATGTATGAAAAAAAACATTACAAGTTCCTTAGTCTTTTGGTAGTAAGTAGTACTTGGTGTGACCGTGAGTTTTTATATATCTTCACCGTGTGACCATTTTAACATATTTGTTGCAGATTCGGTTATTTTCTTCTTCATTTGAGCTTTCAAGGCCCTTGATCTGGTGAGACTATAATAAGAGTACCTCTACCACCACATTCCTTACATGAAATTGGTGCATGATTGCTTCCAATAATGCAAGTTGCTAGGGATGCAAAAACAGGTTGGATGGGCAAGAAACGAACCTCCGTTGCAGCAAGATAGATGAATCTACATCCAATATTAGTTAAGATTATTAGATAGAACTAAAAAATCAAACCTAGAAATCACATGCAATAAGTGCAATACTCTGTTATAATAACTAGAAAAGAGGGATTGCAACTTATGAAGCCTTTTCGGTGCTTGAAATATATGGTGTAACACTCACCGTTATCTCAAAACATTCTAATTGTCCTCACACCCAAAGACATTGTAAACAAACTCGCCCCTTGATAACCCTACACTTTTATTATCTATGCAGATCTCTTCAATAAGGACTGTGTTTGTATTCTCCTTGCAAAATACAAGACCCACATATAAATTCTTTAACAAACGAATATCCTCCTAATGCACACTAAAACCTGATAAAAATTTTAATAGTGTTGCACCATGATCCCAATTTGATACAATCCCTTTGACTCTTTTTAAATTTGCAGCAAATTGAATACTTTTCGACTCCATTGAATTGCCATCATACCTCACCCAATTTAACATAAAAAGTGACTCGTATTTCTTATTTCAAAAATCTCAAAGGTTGAATTCGATGGGTTTCCTCCCAACTTTATTAAGACCACATAAATTTCCATTTCTTGGAAGCAGACCTGGGATGGAATACTGCGCAATGTTCAACAAAAATTGCACAAATTGGCTCTAGCATATTTAAACTCCAACTTCCCCAATAGGGTACCTATTAAACAAAAATGAAAAAATGGAAATATCTTAGCTTCCTTCAATGTAAATACCGAACACTGAAGTACCATAAGGAGAGTCCTGACTCAGTATAAATAAGTTAATTTTATTATACATGTGTCATTTCATAATAATTTGATAAACTTATGTATTCAGTTATTCTACTCCAATCTGTAGAAAGGTCAAACCCAAAATAGTACATGCACAAAACAACTCGCCCTCCATTAAGGAGTTGATGCTTTCCATTGGCCCTGTGATGGACGCATGCGTTCCAAAGTTGGACCTATGCAGTTTGAACCAGTGAGTTCTATAATGTTTCTTGGAATTATATTATAATTATGTTTTGGCTACAAGCTAACGTGGGAGAGGAGATTGTTTCATAGCAGAAATTTCATTGAGAGTTTGGTCCAGTTCATTGTGAATATGGAGTCCCATGGATAAGGAACTGCAAGTGCAGAGTCCAGTGAAAACCATAGTGATATTAAAAATGAGAGAATGCACTAGTGGTTGCTTGTTAGCATGAAAATTATCGTTGTTGTGGTGGGCCATTCGGTGGGCTGCTTTTGAGTCGCCTTTATTTCGAGGAGGGTGGGCACGATCGATGGCTCAGATCGGGGTGAGCATAGCCGATGACTCCTTTCTCAATATAAAAACTCAAATTTTGATTGTATTTCATTGTCCAGATATTTGGCTTGATTATTTCCTTCCACATTCCTCCCACTCCTCCTATTGGCGTTCCTTTGCACCTCTCAGTGCAGTTTCTAGTAGCAATAATAATAATCATAATAATATTAATAAAAATAATAACAATAATCTATAAAAGAAAAAAAAATTAAGCATTATTTAAAAAAACAAAACAAAAAAAACAAAAAAAACAAAAAAACAAAAAGCAAAACAAAACAAAACAAAAACAAAACAAAACAAAACAAAAAAACAAAAACAAAAACAAAAACAAAAACAAAAAAACAAAAACAAAAACAAAAAACAAAAAAAAACAAAAAATAACAAAAACAAAAAATAACAAAACAAAACAAAGCAAAACAAAAACAAAAACAAATAAACAAACAAACAAAAATATTGTTTTAAAATAAAATAAAATAAAATAAAAAGCCTTAATGGGGGTAGATGATCGTGGTCATAGTAGGTAAGAGGGAGGGAATTACCCCCTCTTGTTCATTTATCCAAGGGACATGTGGTACTTTGATAACATGCACTACAAGAAGCGTAGAAGCTTCGAGACCCGGTACGATAGCTTTATTTGTGGGTTGGAGAGAGCATTTCTTGATGTTTGTGAGCTCAGTTATGGGCAGACGTGAGGGTGGTGGAGGTTGCAAAGACGCAGATTGTCAACCTCTGTGTGCTTCTTCAACTTTGTTGTTCTGCGATAACAAACCTCAAATGCTAGTGGGGGACCCCCTATGGTGTTGCTGGAGGTGGGACACATCAATCCTGAGATCCTAGCGAGACTAAACGTTGGGGTCTATTATGTCATTGGTTGGGCATGGTGTGGAAGCATCTTATCTTGAATTAGGCATCTAGTGGATGGTTTCTGAATCAAATTTCTATAGTAGACACTCGAGTAAGTCTTTTCAATCGCTCCTTTGGCATTCATTGCATTAATGCTTTCAATTAGTTGGGGGTAGAGCTTCTTAAATGTGTATTCATCTTATTGCATTTACTTTTGGTTGAGGGATGCTTGGGTTACCAAGGACTCAAGGTCCACTGCGGCCAAAATTGGGATTAATAGCTTATGTTTGGTTCTAGGGATTTTTATTGGTTAAGCGAGAGACGGTTTTGGAAATTACCAGCCCTCTATGAAAAAGCAGCAATAGAAGTTGAAGTGGCAGTAAATCCAAAGAGCATAGTGTCTTGTTCTGGGTGTTTCTTTGTTTTTATAATTTTTCTGTACGTGGGAATTCCCAGTTGACGATGGAAAATTTTCTCTTCGACCTAGGAGAGTTGGGTCTCTTGGCATCTCTCTCAAGCTTCTAGAACAATTTTTTTTCTTAGGGGAGTGTTGTGCCACTTTGGTTGGGGTTGTTGGTGCTAAGAAGATGACGATAGTCGACGATGGCTATTTAAAAGAAAAAGGTGACAACTCTTGCCAGGGGTGGCATTTCTCAAGCAAGGACAGGACTAGATACTGTTGGACCTGTACTGGCGGCCACCAAGGTTTGGAATAGTGGTCATATCTCCTTTCTGGTTGGACATTCAGGTTGGTTTGACCATGTACTGACAACGGGGTAGAGCATGGAGAGTGGTTGGGCCTAGAGGATAGAGAGCCAAGCACAGAGGCGAAGATGTGGAAATGGGGGGAGAAGGTGGAATGGAAGCACAGTTAGAGGAGGAGGTGCCCCACAAATGTGCCCCTTCTCCTAAACATGTTGACCTTCCTCCTGCCTTCGACTCCTCGAACTCTCAACTTTTGCATGCCATTCATCTCTTAGAGCAACTAGAACAACTCACCATGATGACTCTAATGAGGTCATAGGTTTACTAAATGATTACAATGTAATCAGTGGAACACGCAGGATTGTTTGGTGTCACTCCGATGGGGCCAGAGGAGAATGTTTGAGCATATCGAGCATTTAGGAGGGAGACTGGCTCACATCAAATTTCATGTCCATGGTGAACTCGGACCTCTAGATTCACCGGGTAATGAATTGGATTACTAGCTCCGACAAATCCTCCTGTACCTTAATGTATGTTGGTTGTATTTTCATCTTAGGGGTATTTTGGGCATTTTGGTCCTTTTGGCTTTGGATCCTTGGTACATTTTGGCACTCTGTAAATAGTTTTTGTACCTCTATTTTGGCCAACAAATCTGGTAGGGTGAGGCTAAACGAATAGTGAAAGTTGGGCAGCCATGTTGTAACTTTTCAATGAATTAATAGAAGTTTTTATATCGATATAATAATAATATTAAATGAAAAAAAAATATCTCGCTAAAAAAGATAATTAAAAAAAAAAGTATTGAATATTAAATTACCAAACAAATTAAAAAATTATTTTAATTTCTTTTTCAAATTTAAAAATAATAATAATAATAAAATTATTAAAAAATAAAAACAAAAATTGAGGGTCTGGGGATTGACACCCCACCCCGCTTTGGTGCGAAAGAGTCATAGGTAGGGCGGCTAGAGTCGTTGCTCTAGCTACCCTGCCTGCAACCCTTTGGTGCTAAGACGGGGCTAGTGGTTAAATTTAACAGATATTTACCCGTTTTTCACTTATTTAACCATCTTTTACTAGTATTTTTAAAATTTACATGTCAACATTGACACATAACTAATTTTTTTAAACATCAATTTGACATGTATATTTAAAATTTACCAATATCCATTTATATATAAATATGATATATTTTACTAAAAATATGGATTAGAAATTTTATACTATAAATTAGAAAGTTAACATATCTTTAAGATTATATATAACTTTGATTATTTCATAATACAACAAAGAGTTGTGATTTTTCAATAAGGCAAGAGGTAGTTTCATAAGATAACAAATAGTATTAATAATGGTTTTTCCATAATTAATAATAGAGAATTTTTATTTTCCATAACTAATTATGCGTTCAATCTTTCTGGTGTAAAATTGTATATCTGAATGTTCATCATTAGGTTCATCATTACTCAATAAAACCGAGTCATATTGGACTCAATTTTCGTATATTAATATGGTTATGCACAACACACTGACTTGATGCTAAATATGTAAGTTTTAATCTTTTGAGTTGGTTTAGATTTCTTTATTACAATTGTGTTTTGTTAAATTATTTTCATCATTTTTTAGGGATTAATATATTTTAATTAAAATAGATATTAATGAACTATATTTATTATGTGCAAGATGTACATGGTTATGCAAATACCAAGTTATTCAATGGGAGAGTTATAGCCAGAGGAGAGAGGAGAGGAAGAGCACTGTAATTGTGAGTTTTATTTTGAATTTATTTATTTCTAACAGTTATGTATATAAGGTTCATGGGGCTTTGGATTGATGGTGAATGGGTGCACTGTTAAGGCACTCCTTGCGATAGGTCACTAGTTCAAATCCCCCGTGGGTGCTTAGCTACCAAAAAAAAAACAGTTATGTATATAAGACTATCTAGCTATATGAGGTTGAAGTTTGATTCTAATTCACTTATTATTTCCATTTCCATCTAGAAACCACCCATCATTAAGCAGTGCATGCATAAGCCTGCTTCATCAATCCCCTCTACGAAACTATATAGGAAGAAATGCTACTTATTCACTTCATTTTAACCTTGATCGAGAGGGAGAAGAGTAATCAATCTGATTTAGTGGAAATTATGGTAATATGGGCATTCCCCTTTCCATTCTTTACTTCATCAAATACACCTAGGTTCTTTTTCCCTAGAACATTTACAGTAAAGAATTTATTTAAAAAAGAGTATTGGTATATGTGTGTGTGTATTGATCTATGCATGAAGTTGAGTTACACTTTTTGGCAAGTGAGAGCACATTGTGGGTTAAAAAAGTAGCTCGAGGAGCCTTTTTGTAAGACTATCTAGCTATATGAGGTTGAAGTTTGATTCTAATTCACTTATTATTTCCATTTCCATCTAGAAACCAACCATCATTAAGCAGTGCATGCATAAGCCTGCTTCATCAATCCCCTCTACAAAACTATATAGCAAGAAATGCTACTTATTCACTTCATTTTAACCTTGATCAAGAGGGAGAGGAGAGTAATCAATCTGATTTAGTGGAAATTATGGTAATATGGGCATTCCCCTTTCCATTCTTTACTTCATCAAATATACCTAGGTTCTTTTTCCCAAGAACATTTACAGTAAAGAATTTATTTAAAAAAGAGTATTGGTATATGTGTGTGTGTATTGGTCTATGCATGAAGTTGAGTTACACTTTTTGGCAAGTGAGAGCGCATTGTGGGTTAAAAAAGTAGCTCGAGGAGCCTTTTTAAACGCTCGATCAAGCATTAAAACAAATCCTCGATCAAACCCATTTTTTGAAATTTCCTAACAAAGTATTGATGAGTATAATGAATTTACAACTATCTTAAAAACTAATACAATAAATTAAAAATATATATATACTGTCAACAAAATATTATTAGCCATAATTATATAATATTTTTCATTATAATTATTATGTGACATTCTTAACCATGATTATTTAATTGACTCTAACCCATTATATTAATTTTGGTTAAAGGAAGACTATTGCACTAAAAAATAATATATTAAATTAAATTAACTTAAAACGTGGAAAGCTCACTTTGATTTTCCTTTATCTTTCTTTAAATATATCCTAAATATATGCATAATAGGAAGCCCTGCTTTTGAGTGGAGTTGTACATAGAAAATTCAAAGTCAAAGTTTTCATGCAAAGCAGTTTTGGACAAAGTTTTCAAGTGGTTTATGACTTGGTAGTTACACGTTTATATATTTATCATCCATATTAGTATGATTAACATATACATAATCGAAATGATTAACATATACATAATCATATCAATTAAATGTTCGAGACTTCGTGGTTTTTAACCATGTCGAGTTTTATCAAGCCTTTTTTTTTTTTGTGCTTGATCAAGTGGTTGAGGGCTTAAAAAATAGAGTTTTAGTTTTTTTTAGATTTCTTTGCAACATCTTTTTGTAGCGTAGCAAACTTATCTTTAGGTGGTGAAGTTGATCATGTTGGATTCGTGAAAAAAAAATTTATGGAACGCCATATGAGTTTAACATTTTTGAATTCATATGATATTTTTCATCTAATTTCTTTTATATGTTATGATTGAAATTTTTTTGGAGAGTTTCAAAGGGGATGAATGAAAAATCAATAACATAAAATATACAAAACGAAAAAATTTCAAAAAAATCCACCATCTTTATTTACAAGTCATCTTCAAAAGGATACTCTTAGTTTTTGAATTTATTTAAATAGTAGAAAAAATTCTTACGTCTGAAAAATGCAATTCAAATATTAATTTGCCAAATTTGAAAATTAATAAAAAAATTATAATTTTGCATAGAAAAACTAAAGTTTTAATATACACAACTTAGTTTTGTGTGTAGATCATGTTTATATATATATATATATATATATATATACATGTCTAAGCACCCATACTTGTTAAGATGTGCAAAAAATTGCAAGGACAAGTATTTCATTTAATGGAAAATTGACAGATTATATGACAATATTTTTTTTGCAAAAAATATCATTAACACAACAACATAATTCTTCACAAATTGTCTTTTTACTCATAATCTAAATTCACAATTAAAGATTCGATAAAAAAAATAAAAAATTGAAGCTCAAAAGTGTAACACTCAGGGGTGCCCATCAAATTTATAGCGACTTGATCCCCCATGCCCAAAAAAAGAAATCCAATGTTTTTTTAATGTTTTTTAATAATATTTGTTTTTTTGTAATAATTTAATAATTATAATAATGTTTTAAAAAAATTGTAATGGTTTTTATTTATTTCTTTAATGTTTTTTTAATGTTTTTTAAAACTTTTGTAATACTTTTTTTTTCATTTTAGTCCATGGGGCCTTAGATAGAAGGTGAGTGCGTCTTTGTTAAGGCACTTTTTGATGTGAAGTCACCGGTTCAATTCCCCTCCCCGATCGGGGTGATATATTGGACATGATGAAGATGTAGTCCTACTAAGCTTACAAAAAAAATACTCTTTATTTTTATTTTTATTTTTATTTTATTTGTTTTATTTTTCTTTTTTTTAATTATATTTAGTTTTTTCCCTCATTTGTTTTGTATGTTTTTTTTTCAATTTATTTAATTTTTAATTTTATTTTAACTTTTTAATAATAGTTGTTTTATATTTTTTTCAATTTTTTAAAGGCTTAGTTTTAATTATTATTACTATTTATAAAGGTGTAGTCTTTAAGTGCGACTTTTTGGAAAGTTTTCTAGTTTATTTTCCGATCTAATTTGTCTAGAATTTGACAGGGATTCATTAAAATCACAAGTTTGACAGGTGAACTCTTCACAATCAAAGTGCCCTAGGGGTTTTTAAGGGTGTTGAATCCATATATGTAGTCAAAAAAAACTACTTTAAACAACACAAATCAAGATTTGGCCACACATTTTTTTGTTGGATTCCATTCAGAAATCCACGAGAAACTCTAAAAAGTCGCACGTAAAGATTGCGCCTTTAAAAAAAATAGTTTTTCCTTCTTCTTTTTTCTTAATCCATTTAAAAAATAATTAAATAAATTTTGATTTTAACGGATTTATAATGTTTTAATTTAATATTTTTGTTTTTTTCTAATTTTTGTTTTAAATGTTTTTTATTTTTTTAATTAATTTTTTTTTAATTGTATTTTATACCATCTATTTTTATTTTTTATTTTTTTGTAAGTTTGGTAGGACTACACCTTCATCATGTCTAACTTCTCAACTCGATAGGGGGGATAGCACAAGATTCCCAGTTCGGTGAGACTTCATTTCCACGGCCATTGCAAATTGAACTACCCCAAGTAGAATTTATACAATTTATTTTCATTTTGTTATTTTGATTTTTTTTTTGTTAAAGTTATTTTTTTTAATGGAAATTTTATGTGAATCATTTTTTGTCAAGGTGATTCATGGACAGTGAGTGGTCGCTACATCCATGGGAAAATCCAGATAGATCAACCCGAAGGGATCTACCCGTCGTCCAAACTAGCAAGTCCTAACCCCAAGGGCGTTGAGGAGATTTGACCCCGTGACCTCTCTATAGGAAAGGCACTTAGCAACAGGGACTCAACCAACTGAGTTGTCCCTTGGGGCTAATTTTATGTGAATCACTATTTTTGGAAAAAAAACAAAAACAAAACAAAACAAAAAAACAAAACAACTTCAAATGTCATCATCTTTGGACATAAAATTCATGAAACGTTCCTAAAATTTGTTGTTTTTTTACCTTTTATGTTTTTATTTTTCCTATAAAAAAATTTATTTGACATGTCATTTTTAACTAAAAAGTCCCAAAATGTGTTTTTTTTTTTTGTCAAGAATTTAAAATTATTTTTTAGTGACAGTGATTTTATGTGTATTGAAGTATTATATATATATATATATATATATATATATATATATATATATATAATTTCAAAATATTAATTTTATTTAATATATATATATATATATATATATATATATATCTCGAACTTTGCAAAAAAATTGAAAATTTCATCACAAGGAAACATTACAAAGAAAAACAAAAAACTCAAACTTGAAAATCCTTAGAAAAATGTTTAAACAAATAACATATATATATACTTGAGACATAAAACTATTTAAAGTATAAAAAATAAGCTCCCAACAAAAACATTGATGTTGCATCAACTTTTTTCAAATCACATGAAAAACACTAACATTTAAAAAACAATCATACTTAATACATCAAAAAATTTAAAGTGCCAAAAATAAAATCCCAAAAAAAATGGTTAATGTTGCATCAACGCTTTTTGAATTAGCATGAAAATCACTCACATTAAAAAACATGTCCATTTTTAATACATAAGAAAAGAAGAAAGTAATATTGTATCAACATTTTTCAAAATCGACATAAAAATCATGATTTTTTTGCATCATATAATTCTCATTAGTTCTCGTTAAATTAGTAACTTTATTGAATCCTTTTGAAAAATTAATATTAATATCATTGTGCTTGTGGCAAGGTTCACTGTTAGTATTATTGAATCTATTTGGCATACCAACTATGGTTTTTTTGAAAAGAGTGATCGATACTCATTATCAAATATCGTAACCTGCCTAGTGCACATGTTAGGGTTATGCATCAATGCTATTGAGTTGAGCACACCTAATAGAATTTTTATTAAAATTTATTGATATTTTGTATAAAAAAAAACTAACACAATTTGGTGCATGTGTTGGGGTTACACAATGGTGCCATTAAATCTATTTGGTACATCATCATTAATTGTTTTGAAACAAATAATAGTACTAGCATGATATGGTTATGCATGGTGTTCTTGAATTTATTTGGTTCATCCATGAAGATTTTTTTAAATAATGGTTGATATTTTTTATAAAATATGTTAACCTACCCTAATGCATGATATGGCTATGCACTAACACACTTTAATATATATTGTGCACTAATAAGAATTATTGAAAAAATAACCTTTGAGTTGTTTTTAAATGTGGAGAGTAGGTTAAGTTCTTACTTTAACTTTTTTATTTTAAATTATTTGAGAGTTAGTTAATTGATGTTTGTAGTAATTTTCTTTAAGTAAAAGCATCTTGATAGTAGTGGATAGTTATTTAATATAAAATGGTCTTTTTTATTATATAAACTTTATTAGCTAGTTTGGTACTCATTAAATGATGGGATTACAAGTAATTAAGGTTTTGTTATTAAGAATCCATTTAAAGAGCTAGGAAGCCATGTAATGTTAAGTGGGTTATTATTGAATTTGCAACTTTATTTAGTGAAAGTTCATCCCACCTTAGAGGCAAGTGAACATTGCTTATTTTCTTATGATTATCATTATACAAGCGTATATTTCACATATTTCATATGTAGTGCCTTGCTCTAGCTAACCTGTGATAGACATTATTTTAACTCTAAGACAACATAATATCATATACATAATTCTTTGAGGACATTAGAGTTTCATGATCTAATTGTTATTATTATTATTATCATCTGTGATGATGGCTAGTGATGAACTTATCTCGAAATCAGTTTGCACTATGTTGATGGTTATGGTGTATATGGTTAATGACGATTTCAGTGATGTTCTGTCATGTTTATATATTTTGATCATTACCTTTTGGATTAGATGTTACTAACATTTGTTTGAGTGTGGTAGTAGACTACGATGGAACACTTGTGTGTGGCAAATGCAACTCTAGTTTGAGTCATTTGAGCATTGTTGAAGCTAGAATTTAATTCGTAAATAATATATTGTAGTGCTTATTGATGATATGTTAGTGTTTAGAACATAGGTTAGGTGCTTCATCAAACTACTCACACATGGGTGATGGGGTTGTACGAAGAAAATTGGACTCTCATGGGAGGGGTGGGACAACACCACAGATTCCACCCTCTAGCACTCCCACCATGACTCGGGTCAGAAGGTGTTGGGACACATTCACCTTGAAGTTCACGGTGTCATGAATATTGGACCACGAATTTGATCACTCACAAGGCATTACTCAGAGGCACATGTCAGGTGGAATCCTTGATCCTTAGCACTATTAGTCTCACAATAAAGGATGACCTTGGATTTAACAGTGGCCTCCATCGTTGTGCCCATGTTCCTCTCTTTAGTCATAGATGTCTGAAGGGAAAGCTATGTGGCACGCTTGAAACTTCATGAGGAAGTTCTTGAAGGGGAAAACCGACTTGGTACCCTTGGCATTGTGAAATAATAAGGTAATTTATGGTCAATGTTCATCAATTAAAAAAATAAACTAAATAAAATCAATAAAAAGGGATAGTTGAGTTGAATCTTAATTGGAAAGTAAAGTTTGGGGACAGGAAACAAAGGTGTAGATATAAAGCTAAACTTAAAGATATAAATGCAATATTCCTTTCAATTGTCCTAGCACTTAGGAAAACTCGGGAGTAAAATAACCGCTTGGAACATCTTAAATATCCTAAAACATAGGGAGGAATGGGCTCTAAATGAGAAAAATAAGGGCAATGAATGGTTGATAAATACTCATAATAACAAGGGGGGTGTGTATGAAATTAGAAAGAACTAATTTAAAAATGGAGAAAATTAATTTCATGAGAGAAACTCTATGTGATTGAAGCACAAATTAAAAATCTTCAACTCAGATTTAACTTGAGAAGAAGTAGGGGGTAGTTGGCAACAAGAATCGGATACCTACCTAATGACTCTAGTTGATGACACACATAACCACAAAAATAGGGAATCTAAATTGTGATAAAAAATAAAAATAAAAAACTAAGAGAAGAAATAGTGAAACATGTTTGGGGGAGGGAAATTAGCTCTTTTAAAAGAAAAAAGAAAGATAATTTCACTAAAGCCTTGATAAAATTCTAACACTTGAATGAGTGAAAATCAAAATTTTGAATTAAATAAAATACTTATTTTTGCATGAGGATCCAAGTGGCACTACTAAAACCTTCTATAAAAGGAAGAACATGTTATGAGAAGCTCATTTTTTGCACCCTATTGTTGGATGAATGCCCTAATGATACTTTGTTTTTGGAGTCACTACTAAGACATTTGTTGTGATTTTGGTGTGAGTGAGAACCTTTTAAGATGAGAGCTCACCTTCACTTTGCTATTTACCCATCTCCCATACAACCCCATTGTAGCTCAAGGGTCCGCGAGAAGGAGAGCACCCAAGGAGTAGGCAAGAAGGTTCACTGATGAGTTAGTAGTGTTTGGATAAGCATAGGAACTCAAGTTGCAAGAAAACCCAGTATCTAGATTGCTACAACAAATATTGGTGTCGTCATCCTATAGTGATTTGTATTTCTCGTTGATTTGGGGTAGCATCGGATGTGCTCTAGCCACGAAAATTGGTGGAGAGGCTAAAGCACATGAGATCTCCAATACCTAGAAATGGTTTGGGCAAAATCTAAGCAATCTGGGAGATATTAAAATAATTAATATTTTTAATGGAGTCCCTAAGTCTAAACTTAGGGAAAATAAAATATTAATGTGAATTAATATAAAACTGAGTTAGAATGGTCCAAAAGTCATGGATCAAGCCAGATCTAATATTAGACGTTGATTAAGGAATTAATCTCGGCCGTTGAATTGTCAATGAGAAAAGTATAAGCGGAGGGTTGAGGGTCACTTGGAGAACACACCAAGTTGATCAAGAATTCGATTTTCTGGGGCAGTGCTTGCTGAGGAAATCAAAGGAGTGATCAGAGTTGTAGCTGAGGGGCAGTGAATTCAGTAGCAGAGAGGCATAGATAGTACCGGGAGCATCAACGCAAAAGCAGGGAGAGGGTTGACGCAGAGCCAGCTAGAGGCCACACATAAGCAGCCAGAGGCTACGCAAAGGCAGCGAGGAGCAGCGCAGAGCTTGAGGAGGGCCAGGGTGTGAAATGCAGAGGCTCCAGAGGTTGACGCAAATCCCAGAGAGGCTGACGCTAGGCCAAAGAGGTTGTCGCAGACCCTAGAGGCTGACACTCAGAAATTTCGTGGGGCAGATTGGGGCTGATATCTGTCTCCGAATGAGAGGTACTACTGCCGAGGGCTTTCTCTATTGGGTGAGCCATTTCTGGCACCCAGATTGTATTCTAAAAATGCTTAATAATAAAACCCTCAGATAGCTACACCAGTTTTCCCGCATTGGGTTTTTCTGGGGACATTAGTCCAAAAATAACGATGTCACTTGTGTGCTTGTTTTTTCCTTCAATTGATGATCTGTATGTGTTGAGACTGTACTTGTATTTATTTTCAATATTTACATGGTAAATAACTTGTTAATTAACAGAACAAGTAGGAAGAAATAAATCAGAAAGTACAGGAAGGATTTCTAACAGTTAGACTTAGAAATTCCAACATGGTATCAGAGCGTGGTTGCAAATCACAGGATAACTGAGGGCATCAGCCGAGTAGAGCAGCAGCAACAGAAATAGTTGTCCCGAGTGACAGAAGTTGTTCCTAGTAGAAAAAAGCAAGGAAGGGGTGATGCAGTGCCTGTGTCATCAATTCAAGTCGGGAAGAGGATCAGTGCAGTGGCAGAGAGGAGTAGACTTGACCTACGCAGTGCCCGGTCATCTTTCTCAATGAGGAAGGATTGACGCCCGTGGCTAGGAGGTGCGGATTTTGCTGGTGTCGGGATTGCGCAGAGCCTAGAGGCTCTAACCTTCAGTTTGTTGGGGCATAGGAGGTTGTGGGTAAGTTGCGGAGTGAAGTTGGTGGGGTACTATGGTCAAAACAATACCTAACAGGGCAAGACCAAGGAGGAGGAGTTGCTGCCAAGGATTTCTAGCCAAGAAATATGGATCAGTGGTGCAGTTGCACTAACGATTGGAGTGGTGGCATCTTGGCATTGGATGAGGGGTTTCTAGGAGGGAAATCGAGACTCAGAGGGAGTCACACTGAGAAATTCCGGGAGGGAAGTAGAGAGACTCGGAAGAATCGAAAGAGGAGGAGCGAAATGGCAGTGAATGGGGTAAGAGATCGGGACAGACTGGACGGAGCCTCAAACTTCGTAGTTTGGAAGGTCAGGTTCTTGTCCTTTATAGACAGGAATCGTCTCAAGCACTTCGCCTTGAACATGATAGTTATCCCAGTTGACCCGACTGAGAACGAAAAGTACGAGGAGGCAATGGCGAGGGCCAAGAGCATCATCCTTGACGGGGTCAAGGACCATGTAGCACCACATATTGCCGAAAAGGACACGAAAAATGTGATGTGGGAGGCCCTGACGAAATTGTATCAGCATACTTCCATGCAGAAGAAGATGCTACTAGAAAATCAGTTGCATCATACCAGATGAAGAAGGGAGAATAGATATACACCTTCCTTGGTCAATTGAAGGAGATTTGGGATCAGCTAACTTCCATAGGGGCCACGCCAGATGGGGAAATGTTGGTGAGGACCGCATTGAACATAGTCTTAGACGATTGGAAGGTATTTGTCCAGAGCATACTAGGTAGGTCGACCCTTCTAGATTGGAAGGAACTGTGGGCGGCTTTTTGTAAAAAAGAGATCAGAAGGCTAACCAAGGCAGGAAGCAGCGACAAGGGGGTTATAATCAAGAAGGAAGAGGAGGATGCTACCCTAGCATCTAAGGGAAAGCAAGAGAAACATAATAAGAAGGACCTCTCCAAGGCCAAATTCTTCCACTGTGGGGAACTGGGTCACTATGCGAGCTAATGTTCGAGGAAGAAGAGCAAGGGAGAGGCTTTTGAGAACAAGGCTACGCCAGCAAGGGCGGAAAAATAAGTGGATACAGATGATGATTGTGCCATGAGTGATCATACACCACTTAAGAGGAAGTTGGGAGACATAGAGCTATATTCAGACAAACTACAAGCGATAAGGGGAAGGATCCTCGAGGTACCCAACCTCTTGGATTATATCTTGCTACGGGAGCCCCAAATAAAAGTAGCATGATTGACGGAGATGTCAGAGTTGGGAGATCAGTTACTTACTTCTCAGTAACTGAGTTGTAGTGTAGCAGTTAGCAGTGGCAGTGCTATGAGCAGCACGATGCAGCGTGATGAGAGGGGATGCAGTGCAGATGTAGTAGTGTAAGTGGTAGGGCCATGGGCAGCAGCACGGATGCAGAGGGAGCTGTCATACAGATGCAGCAGTGGCAGTGGCAGGGCCATGGGTAGCAGTACATGATGCAACAGTGCAAAGGATGTTGGGCAGCAGGCCTAGCATCAGCACAAGGACCGATGCCGGATGATCAGGGTGATACTCAATGAGGAGTATTACTAGAGCACAGTCATCGCTAAGAGGGAGTGTTGATTTGGGTAGCATCGGATGTTCTCTAGCCACGAAAATTGGTGGAGAGGCTAAAGAACATGAGATATCCAATACCCAGAAATGGTTTGGGCAGAATTTAAGAAATTTGGGAGATATTAAAAAAATTAATATTTTTAATGGAGTCCCTAAGTCTAAACTTAGGGAAAATAAAATATTAATGTGAATTAATATAAAACTGAGTTAGAATGGTCCAAAAGTCATGGATCAAGCTAGATCTAATATTAGTCGTTGATTAGGGACTTAATCTCGGCTGATGAGTTATCAACGAGAAAAGTATAAGAGGAGGCTTGAGGGTCACTTGGAGAACACACCGAGTTGATCAAGAATTCGATTTTCTAGGGTAGGGCTTGTTGAGGAAATCAAAGGAGTGATCAGAGTTGCAACTGAGGGGCAATGAATGCAGTAGCAGAGAGACATAGATAGTACCGAAAGCATCAGCGCAAAAGTCGGGAGAGGGTTGATGCAAAGCCAACTAGAGGCCACGCAGAAGCAGCCAAAGGCCACACAAAGGCAGCCAAGGGTTGCACAAAGCCTGAGGAGGGCCAGCGTGGTAGACGCAGAGGCCCCAAAGGCTGACGCAGAGCCCAGAGAGGCTGGTAATGGGCTAGAGAGGTTGACGTTGGGACAAAGAGGCTGACGTTGGGCCAGAGAGGCTGACGCTAGGCCATAGAGGCTGACGTTGGGCCAGAGAGGCTGACGCAGGCCCTAGAGGCTAACGCTCAGAGATTTCGTGGGGCAGATTGAGGCTGATATCTGTCTCCGACTGAGAGGTACTACAGCTTAGGGAATTCCCTATTGGGTGAGCCATTTTTGGCACCCATATTGTATTCTGAAACTGCTTAATAATAAAACCCTCATATAGTTGCACTGGTTTTCCCGCATTGGGTACATTAGTCCAAAAATAACGGTGTCAGTTGTGTGCTTGTTTTTTCCTTCAGTTGATGATATGTATGTGTTGAGACTGTACTTGTATTTATTTTTAGTATTTACATAGTAAATAACTTGTTAATTAAAGGAACAAGTAGGAAGAAATAAATCAGAAAGTACAGGAAGGATTTCTAACAGTTAGACTTAGAAATTCCAACATTTTTAAAGTGTTGAATTGTTCAATTATGTTCTTGAAGCTTTCATAGTCATAATGATTTCCATCTAGTATTGTTGTTTAAAGGAGTATTGGATTTTAAATGATAATCTCCCAATTCCTTCATTGAAAATGTTGCAATTATGTAAATATATATATTATTAGCATAAAAATAAGAGTTATTCAGTCTTGATCATGGATTGAATACGTTTTACTATAATTTATAAGTTGACAAAACTATTATCGTGAAATTGGTTCAGATGCTAATTAAATTAACCACCGAGTGTTATATGGGCAATGATCCACATTCAGACTTAATAGGAAAAAAAAGAAAGAGGGAGTTTTGTATATATAATAATATGGAATTGATTGGAAAGTAAACCCTGTCATAGGTATTGCATTCGTAATGACCTGGTCGATGTACTCATGAATCAGTCTCGGTTTAGCTTGCATGCTAAATCGAATAACCTTGAATGCCTTAGATTATCATCTGCTCGAAATTATTACCCAACCCTACATCAAGTCATGAAACTTTATTCGAAAAATAAAAGGATTCGATATTGTTTACCTCGAGTTACTATGTTAGGCCTTTTTAATCTTGATATACTTGAGGCTAGATAGAATCAAAATATCTCTGCATCTTTAGTAACAAGACATATTAAGAATTATTTATATGAATTCCTTATACTCAAATGCACTCTTAGATGGAGAAGACCAAATACTATTTTATTCCCTTCTTTGCTAGTGCTTAAAATGCCATTGAGTGGTTAGAATTTTGTAAGAAAAGGCTTAAAGTCTTGGCCAACAACTAATTGAAACTATAAAATTTACTAGAGATAGACGGATTGAATTGTTGTCGATGGAGAATAATTTCTAGGGAAGTGTGCATAGTTGTGACAGTCAGTATTAAGGCTAAATAATGTTAGCCATCAAATTTGATTGAACTATAATGATGCATGAATCCTTGCCTCATGGCTAGTCATAATTTACTGCCGAAATAATAAGTACCAAGTATGAAGTAAAATATTTCTCCTAAACAAATAATTAACTTAATTGACACTTGGGGTATTTAGGTAACACTCCATTGCAGCCCCACGGCAACATATAATTGTTGTGAATTAGCCATTAACCTTTTTTCCACAAAGGAAAATCATCCTTTTCATTAAACAAAAAAGGAGTACAGACACTTTAAAATCCCAGATAAGGACTAGGAGGAAGCAAATATATTACGAGTACATGCAGAAAATATAAAAAGGCATTAGATTTGAAATCTCATCTAAACAATAAGACCAATAAGTTTGTCATCGACCCAAATAGCACAATGTAAAATGAGCAAAAAAATAATGGCACGGAGATGTCCACATGCGGACAAAATATATCAACCATAAAAATCTCCCAAGCGTCAAAGTGAAAAGGACAACCTCAAAAAATAGACAAGATTTACAGTACTAACAGATAAAGCTGTAACTAGTAGTCAGAGGGGAAATGGAATCTCCCCCTACTCATAATTTGAGTGCCCTGGCGCTTTTCATAAAAGATGAAACCATCCTCCGCATAGAGACCTTTCTTAGAAAGTCTATCTGCTTGGAGATTGAATTCTTGTAAATATTTTGAAAGGATAAAGTGTGAAAAAGGTTCTTTAAAGTTTTAATTATGTTCATCCAACATGGAAGGATAAGAGACTAAAGTATGTTTTTCCCAGTCAACTAATCAATAACACGCTTCGAGTCCCCATATACCTATAGAGAAGTGACATTAATGGAGGCAATGACATATAGAAGGGCCCAACATGCAATGAATTCAGCTTTCATATTGGTTCCTTCCCCAAAATTCAATTAAATGTAATAAGATATATTTCCTTGAAGAATAATATAGGCCCCACCACCACAGGAACCACCTTGTTGTGCTCCATCGACGAAGCCTACATTTTTTGACATGGAGGTTGGTAGATAAGAAAAGCAGCGAAGCTTCCCAGACTTCTGAGAAGAAATGTGTTCAAAGAAAAAGCCAAGAATCTATGGCAAAATTCGAGGGATGTTGAGGAACAGACCCTCAAACAATAGCTTATTGTGGGCCTTCAAAATACCCCAAGCAAAAAATAGGTAAAGCTATATACCTTCACATTCTATAATCCCACCATTGGATGCAAGATTCTAGAAAGCTAATCATACCACCATCCAAAAGGTTCATAGTGAATAGATCATTCTGCCACAATTCTTGCGTGAAATCACACTGGAAAAAGAGATGATCAATCGATTGTGAACCTTTCAAACAGAGGACACAAACTTGGGACCAAAGAAACCGTGACAAATCAGGTTATCCCAAATCAAGGTTTTATTGTCCAAAGCCATCCAGATGAAACATCTAAGCTTAGGAGGAATGGGCCACTGCCATATGATCTGGAAACAACATCTACCCTTGGATTGAAAAAAAGTAGCAATATTCGCATCATAAGCAAGACTAGTAGTGACCTGGCTAGACGAAGAATTCCATAGCCACACAAAAGAGTCCTCCTCCTTAAATAAGGTAAGACCATTGATATTCAATTTGGAAATAAATTTGTCCCATTCATAAGCTAGTAGACCATGTAAACCCATATCAGTGGAAATTGTTTATAACCTTAGAAAAAGGTATAAAAGCTTCACTAAGCCTATAAACTCCATGCACATTAAGTTGTGCAATAAGCTCAGAAGATCAAATATAGTAATACGACCCCCTAATGAAAGGGCATTTCCCAAGGATAACATTATTTCCATTACCCACCTTCCAGGTCATCTAGGATGTAATCCAAGGAATGGAAAACAACAAACCTCTCCAAATATATGATCCCACGGAGTATTTCTGAGGTTGGGAAGACCGCAACCATTCAATAACATGTCAATGATTTAGATATTTATCAACAATGAGGTTGCTCCATATAGTAGAACTTGTAATAATCCTCCAAAGACTTTTCAAGCCAGTGCTAACCCAAACCATTGAAGATTCTTAAAGCCCCATCCCCCACAACTTTTTGGTTGGGACAACACCTCCCATCTTACCAAGTGAGAGACTCCATTATTTTTCTTACTCCCCTAAAGAAAGTGAAACATGGATTCTCTGATCATACTAATGTTGGATTTAGCAATCTTAGATAAAGTGAGCCAATAAATAGGGATACTTTCAAGTACTGAATTTACCATAGTCATCCTCCCTCCAAGTGAGAGCCACCTGTAGCACCAATTATTGATGTGTTGTTCAATATGCTTGTGAAGCAAGGAACACAAGGTAACAATAGGCTTCATGTGAAAGCCTAAATATGTAAACCTTGTTCCAAACGAGCCATTTTGTATGGAATAAAAGAGACAATGGAAGTAATGGTATGTTCCAACATATTATGTTGAAAAAAGGAAGATTTGCATTGACTTACCACCATGTCAGCAACGTAACATAAAGTATAAAAAGTACCATTATAGGCTTCCCACTCTAAAACCAAACCATCACCAGAGATAAGAATGTCATCAACAAAGAGAAAGTGTGATATGTATATGGCTCTTGAAACTTTAACTCCTTAACCATTAATCTTAAATCTACCTTACTTGGTTAATACCCAAATTCGGTGTGATTATGATTGCCCCATTGAAGCTATATTTGAGACTATTCCATTCAACTCGAAACTATCACATTCTTAATTGAAAATTAAATTTAATAACCACCATCTTGTTAGGTTGTGATCAAGCAGATTGGGATGAATACTATTATTCATTTTGGAAATATCTTCAGTAGTAATGATCCAAGATATTCCAAGATTTTGTTATATATAAATATCTATTATCCAAATTTCAATTGGATAATTCTTTTATTAACTCCTTATACTTTCTTGAATTTTTTTTTGTAATTTAGACACTATGGTTATGAAAATCGGCAATAAAACTTTTTAAACATTGTTTTAATATACTAGTAAATTTGAAGGGTCATAGAGAGAAGTCAACATCTTAGATGAGTGACTTACATTAATAATGTGGAGTAAACAATAATAAGATGTTTAATGTATATCTTTTTAACAATATAATTGTGCACTCTTCATAACCCACTCGGAGAACAATAGCGGCTCACTAAGTGACAATTTAACCTCCCACAGGTATTCAAAGAACATTAATCTTCTTATACACATGCTTTACGGGATGCCCACATTCACTTGAATGATGAACTCGTCTGGATGCACTTAACCTCTAGGAACTATACTCCTAAAGAAGGTTATTCTTTCCTCATTGCAGATCGGATTCTGGAACTACATGAGGACTAGTGACGACATCTATGGAAGCTCAAATGCCAACCAAAACCAGATTATTCATGTGGTGTGCACTAGAAAACAAGATATCGACCAAGGATTTCCTACAGAAAAGACAAAAAAAGAAGGGCCCGAATGGTGCAGCCTCTATGAAAATTCTGAAGAATTCGTCCCCATCTTCTAATTGAATACTCGTAAACACATGCACTATGGACTTTTCTCACCTCCAAGTTGGGCCAGGCTTGTCTATGGACAGGTGAGAACCTCATGGAAACCTGACATACATGGTATAACAACAAAGAAGTCAAAGATTTCATTGGCCTCCCTCTTCTCACCTATTGGGGCATTTGGCTTGCCATAAACAATAAATTTTTCATTGAACACTTAAATCCCCCCATAAGTCACAACAACTCAATCTCTTTCCATCCTTGACCTCTTACCCAAACCCAAGGCCATGCAGCACAACAAAACTGCCCCTGCCCCCCATATTGATAGATCCAAGCCACGAGCTTTCTTTGATGGTGATGCCAAGGGAGACCCAAAAATATGTGGCAAGGGTGTAGTACTTCATATAGATGAACAACATCAGTATTCCATCAAAATGGGTTTATGAGAGGGAACTAAGAATTGCGCTAAACTAATGGCCCTCAAATTTTTTCTAACCTTTGTCATTGAAAAAGATATTCTCACTCTTTAGGTTTTCGGGGACTCCCGGTTAACTATCAACTCAATAAATGGTATATACATATGTCATAACCAAAGGATTTAGCCCTTGGTGGATGAAATAATTTGCCTGAAAACATTTCTCACTTCATTTTCAGCTTCACGTGTATACATGTAGCATAACACCATTGCAGACACCCTCTCAAAGGAGGGTATTTCTGATGGTTTGTGGGACATTAATGGTCACAGAATCACTAAATGGACAAGCCTACGAGTATTGCCATCAACTATTCATAGAGGATGACAAGACAGTATAATCTTTCTTGAGCTCTTCTCACTATTTTCATTATTAACTCATTAATAGCAGATTGTTTCCACGGATATGTTTTCTTGTTTACCTTTTGCTGGCATATATACAAGTTCTTTTTTACTAAATTTTTTCAACCGGCACATTTTTGTACAATGGAAACTCTACCACACTCTTGGCAAGATCCATATAGATTTATTTATCAATCGAACACATGCTTGGCATGTATAAACAAAATGTAATTTTATTTCATCTAATAATAAAAATATGCTTTTTTATGAGGAAAAAAATAGTAATATATTCGTATAACATTAAAGTTATCATTTATTATTATTATTATTATTATTAATTAGCCTTTCATGCGGCCCATTTTTTGGATGGAAGAAGACCGATCCACCCACAATGGGATGATTATCACTAGGATTGTGTGAGGGTCTATTGAGCCTAGGTGCCCCTTGGGAAGTTTGATTCCCCCGTGTCACTTACATCCTCAACCCCTTCCCATGAGGTTTGAACTTGTGACCTGACGCGAACTAAACCCCACACAAACCAATTGGTCTACACCTCATGGGTTAGTCTTTCATGCATCCTTATTTCTTTAAGAGACGTTGTATTAACATTGTATTAAGTTTTAAGCAATAATGCAAGTTTATTTACCAACACAAGTACAATTCATGGTTGAAGCTTGAGGGTTAAGAAAAGGCTTCATATTAGTTAATTTATTTTCATTAGGCACTAGGTGAGAAATTGATATGGTTAATAATTTTGTGAACAAAAATTATGGGTATCATATATGACAATATATATAGAGAGAGAAAGAGAGAGAGAGAGAACTGAATTATATAAATATATTGCTTGATGACTACCATTTTATCCTTTTATTAAATATTTTTATAACAAAATTATGTTTATGTGAGTAGGCATCATTCATTTTACATATCCATATTATAATATATTAATATTAAATTTATTTTTAAAAATGGGTTAACATGTGGAAGTATGATTATTAGGAAAGAAATTGGAATCGGATCGGGAGCGATGGAGGCTGAACACGGACTTAGGGTTTCAGAAAGACAGATTTCCGCAGCCGCAGGTCCTAAAGTCGTCCTCTGCTGTGGAACGAACAGAATCCTGACGGCAGGACCCTCAGGTTTCGATGTTTCCCTCTGGCCCAGGGCTGAATCATCTGATGGAAAGGACCTGCATGATTCGAACCACAGCGAACAGAAGCCAGATCTTTTTGCCTCTTTCTGGACGCAGGTTCGTCTTGATGCGCTCTCCTTCGCATACGCTCTGCATAAGACTGGCAGATCTGCCTGCGTGTATGGGAAACCGAGGTGTATGACGGGCCCCAGATCCCTTTTTGGCATGCCGTGGAGCCGTTCTGTTGATATAGGGCCGATTCTTAATGGCATGGTCGAAGACAAAGTATGGGGTGGGAGTATGGACCCGGTTCCTTGGTATTTTGGGGTTTCTTTGCTTTCTATAACGCAGATCTGGGCATTTAACATCTCGATGCATCGCTCAAATAGAGGGTTCGGAGACTACAAACGACCAGATCCGCAAACGTACACAGAACACCATCTTGAATCAATGGCATTATGTTCGTCTATGGGCAAGGGCGAAGCGGAACGGCTGGAGATGGCCGTGTGTGCGGGAGCCAAACAGAGTAAGGATGACCAGATCTGGGGCGATCCCATGGATATCACTGCTAATAATGCTGGATCTGTCGCAGTTCACATAGAATCCGCTACAGCAGCATCGGGTGAATCGTTGTTTGGAGGCGGACCTTTCTCTCCTACAGTGAGAAGATAATTGAACCCCAGATCTGCCATTTTTTCGCCAGATCTGGCTCATAAACCAGTGAATCAGGGCCTACTCCTCATGAACACAGATCTGATCCAGATCTTCATTAAATCAATTGAAGGCAAACATATCTGCATGAGACTCAGAAAGGGGATGAGCATACACAATTTAAAAAAGAAGATCCAGGGTCATCTTGGAACCCCAGCTCAATATCAAAACGTTATATATTCTGGATTCAGTTTGCAGGACAACCAAACACTCCAGCACTATGGCATTACCAACGATTCAACCATCATTCTTAATCTTCGACTGTGTGGTGGAAGCACTGGTACCAGCTCAAAAAACACCAGCTCTTTTCGGGATGCAGTGAAGGGGAAAAAGATGGAAAATAAAACAGCACCACCAACAGAGTTACCAGGACCCTACATTGTGGAACAAAAGACAGAATCACCAATGTTACAAGTAACTATGCCAGAGGTAATTAGCCTACACACCGATTTATCTCAAAACGCAGTTATTTGTAGATTTAATGGTTTCTGGCCAAAATCAGATGCCCTGCATCAATGGATCTCTACAACATGGACAACAAATTGTGAAATTTACCTCTGCCCTAAAGGGTACTTCATAGTTAGATTCAACTCTGAACAAGAACGTGACAGCATTATTAATCAGGGTCCTTGGTTCTGGGGCAGTGCTGGCCTCTTCCTCACCCCCTGGTTTCCTGATTTCGACGCCAACACAATGAAAGTCTCAACGATGCCGGTTTGGGTAAGGCTACATGGTCTCCCTCTACACTTTTGGCATCACAAAGTATTAGCGGCCATTGGGAATTCCCTGGGTAAATTCCTAAAAATGGATGAAGACAGAGCTATTAGGGGCATTTTTACATTTGCCAGAATATGTGTAGAAGTGGATCTGAGTCAGGGGCTACCCGACCACATCACGCTGAACTTCAATAACTCTCAATGGATACAACAGCTCGACTATGAGAATACAGCGTTCCGGTGCAGGGGATGCACGCAAACAGGGCACCTACAGTATAACTGCCCTTTTGCTCGAAAGGACCCCAGGGGAACCAAGAAACAACAGAAAAAGCCGAAAGGATGGCAGCACACTGAACCATTGGAAGAAGAGGACATAAACGTGGAGCCTACAGAGGAACAGCCAGAACCCGAACCCCAAATGCAACAGACACATACTCAGGAAGAGAATGCCCAAAGTTCATACTTGGGGCCACGCATTACAGATCTGCAACAAGAGCCGCAAATGGAAACAAGTGGCATCAAGCGAGCACACGGATCTGAGGGCTCAGAATCTGACAAAGAACTTCAACTGATCCCAATGGAAAATCAGCTAGCTATTATTACACCCAGTCCTGACACTGGTGGTTGGAGACGGGTTGAGAAGAAGAAGGGTAGAAAAGTTTAGCTTTGCTGATACATTTTAATTTACATTTCTATTGCAGTAGTTTCTGGTTATTATAGGAACAGTCATATACCATTTTGTGTCCTTTTTGTTTGTTGCCTGTTACCACAGGTACAACCATCTGAATATGCCTTATGGCATCTACAAAATGTAATTTTATCAATATGAATAAAATTACGACTTTTTCCTAGGGAAAAAAAAAATGTGGAAGTATTACATTATTTCATTACTCTATTATATCTAATTTTATGCATTTATAATTTGTGTACTCTTGGTTTCGTTTTAAGTTTAAATACTAAGTAGTATTACAATTATAAAATTTCTAAAATTTCTATGTTTTCACATTGAAAATCAAATTTGTTAATTTAATATTGAAATTAATATAAGTATGACAACTCCAAAGTAATGAAAAAGTCAATAATGAAAAAACACTTAAGAAATGAAAACAACTAAAATAATGGATAATAAACATAAATAAATGTTATAATTTTTATATTTAATAATGTTTTGATAATAACCTTTATTAATGTAATATTTAAACTAATATAAATATTACAACTCCAAAGTAATGAAAAACTCAATAATGGAATAGAAATGAAAGCCACTAAAATAGTAATTAGTGAATTTTAAGCAAATTTATATATTTTTATAAAACTTTGATATTTTATGTTTGCATAACTATTAAAATTATTAGATAATATAAAAATTATATTTTGATTAACATATTCTCCATTAATTTAATAAGCTTTCTTGTATTTAAACATTTTAATAAGCTTTCTTGTATTTAAACAAAAAGCTGATTTTCTTACTCTATTAAAATGTTTTCTTTTTTAAATAGGTTATATTATTAGATTAAATATATATGATTTACAATGAAAATATATCCATTCTAGTTGGTGTGTCATCCTGATAATTTGTTAATGGGTTATCCTGATAATTTGTTAATTAAATATATGTATGATTTACAAGGTTTAGAATGAAAATATATTCAATTATAGTTGTTTTGTCATCCTGTTTCTTTGTTAAATTGTAGAATTCAATAAATACAATAGTAATTAAATTAAAATGCAATATTTAAAATACAAAATATTAATTTGATTAAAATAGTGATTTAATTTTTGGATTAATATATAGTAGTTGCATTTGCAGGCTTGAAAACTATAATATAACGCAATGCGAGTTGTTCAACCAAAATATATTAGCACTCTTGTCATTGTTTTATGCATTGATGCTCGTTTAAATACCACAAATATTCATGCTTTCATAGATACTATACGCACTTACATAACACATAACGCACTATGAAAATGGAACATGGATGACGCATATTTTTTTTATATGTATTTAGGTATTAATGATTATATGTGTCGTATAGTCCTACGGGGTAGGCGAGTTGGTAATCACAATGCGGTGAAGTTTGTTAGAAAGGCGGGCTCCGTACTGAAAGTCATGAACTCAATTCCTCCAGACTAACCCGGAGCTCTGGAGAGGGGTGGGCGCAGTTTCCCAAGGGTTATAGTGGTAGCGGTCAAAATTGACCTCGTGTAACGCATTGCGAGGCTGCTCCAGTTGTCGATTCCTCTGTTAACAAAAAAAAAAAAAAGATTATATGCGCCGCATGTATGATATAACGTATTCAGTTTTGTTTTTGATTTAGAATTACTTTACTTTTTATCAAAAATTTATGACGTTTATCCATAATGTAATATTAGGAATTCCATTTTTATTATTTTTTATTATTATTGAAATGTATTTATTTGTAAGGTGATAGATTGAGGTCTTATTATAGGTTGTTTACTAACTTTCGTTTCTATTAGTTACTATTACCTTGCCCTGAGGATGAACTATATTATGTGATTAATTTGAAAGACATTTATTGATCACAAAAGTCTTAAATTTAACATTACTAATTTTTTGTTTTTAGTTTTATTTTATTTTTATTTAACTTTTTCTTTTTTTCTTTTTCTTTTTCTTTTTCTTTTTTTTTTATTTTCATGAATTATAATTTTTTTACAATATTTTCAATTTAAAGTGACTTATTATTATATTAAAAACATATTTTAAAAAATTTAATTATAGACAATTATATATATATTAATAAAAATAAAACACACACATATAGATATATATATTTTAATATAAACAATATTAGTTAATAGTATCTCTTAATTTTTGGCAACGGCATTTAACAATACAATATTTTATTAGTTGTTTTATTTTTGTGATGAAATCTTTGTTTTTTGTTATTTTTTTGTTTCATTAAACTATATTTAAGCTAAATAGCAAGTACTAGCTACTATGTAACCCTTGTTATAAACAGGTTAATACACTTAAAATATTAATGCACTTAAGTATTTCAACAATGATCCATATTGCATTTGAATAATGATATGACTATGGTGAATTACAACTCAACATCCATGTTATCATTGCCATTGTATGGATTGGGAATATGCACGGTTTTATGATACATTGATGCCTTTAGTTATATATAAGTATAAATAACACATTAATTTCGCTAGACACAAAATGCGGGAAAGAGATAAAACTTCTACCTGTCATAAATTTATAGTTATAAATAAACTCCATAATCATAAGTTTTTGGATTTTTCCTTCTTAATTTTTATTATTATTATTATTTTCTTAATTTTTATTATTATTATTATTTTCTTTTGAAATTTCAATTTGACTCGTATCATTAAAAACTTTAAAAATAATAATAATAAAAATAAATGAGGTTGTTTTCTTGTTTTACTTTAATTATGGTGCACTTTATACCCACTACGTCAATATGTAAATATATTTGAGATACATGTACACTGGATGTTTTAAGTAAAAAAGGAGTAGATGGTATATATGTCATAATTATAATCGCACGATAAACAATGTGTTCTATGTAGCTTTAAGTGCAATTTGTAAAAACAATTTTCCAGCTTTCTCTATAGTGTTTTATTGAACTTTGTGCGCACCATTTGTTTACATATTGATTTTTTTTTAAACAATGAAACTGGGTTTTGATAGTTAGAAAAAAATACACATGACATGTGTTTTTGACCTGAATAATTTAAATGATATTTTATGGGTGTATTATAAATGATGTATTTTATGTGGCATTAATCGCATCATTAAATGTTAATGTAATTTTCTAGTTAGAGAATTTTGTTTGTGGTGTTTTATGCATTGTGTACTAACATTTTTTTGTACTGCGTTGAGGTTTTTTAAATAAAAAAGTGGTGTGCCTGTTATATACAAGTAACCATGAACAATGCATGTGAAATACGTCATGAAATTTTGTCTATGATCCTTGATTAAACCTAATGTACATTATGCATTTGTGTGCATTTAGATGGTGAAGTATTATTGTTGATGCATCCTTGATGGCATCAATGGGACCATTTTGGTGTGTCAATGTCTATTGGTGCAATATGCTCGTTGATACAAACCTCCCATAGTGGTGCTATAGTAACTTTTTAACGCTCCACTAGTTAGAGTTTGGTTGGTATGCCATACTTGTGACTCATCATACTAAGTAGTACAATGGTTTTCTTTCGAGATTAAGGTGCACCATGGTCAATATTTGGTTAAAAAAATCCCTTGCCACCTTTGCAACAAATCTCCACAAGGGTTATATATATTTGAAAACAACATAGACACCTTGTCACTTAACAGTGTATGCAAATAAATATTTGGATAGATAAGAGATTCATCGTACTAAGTAAAAGCATTTATTGTGTTAATCTTTCATGAAAAAAGATTCCTTCCTTCTTTTTGGAAATAAGGAAGATAATCTATATCACAATGAGTTGTTGTATCTCATTAAACTTAACAACCTAATAAAGTTTGTCTCTTAATTTGGTGAGGTTTTAAGAAACAAGGAAAGGGAACAAGTTAATGCAAATCCTTGGCATCCATGCCTAAGTAAATTTGACAAATCACAAAACCATGACAAATATTTTAAAGTTTTTTTTCTGGTGTAAATTTTGGTTTGGCCACTCATACACATTGCTTATCCTAAAATTCAACTGCATAAGGTGCATATAATAGTCATCAAGGAGACAAAGAAGGTATTGTTTTTCCAAATTAGAGGTTTTCATATGCTTATAAACTTGAAGCCAAGTTTTTTTGCTTTCAGTCAAGCATCCATACCTTTTTCAATCTAACATCTAGGGCTAGCTTTTGACATTGAACTATTTATAGCTATATAATTTAAATACATTAAAATGATCCCATTTCCAATAATAATGATCTACAAAGTCAAATTTAGCTAAAATATTATGAAGGACTAGTTCTATGATGCATTGACAATAACATATATTGACAACATCTCCATGAGTCAATTCGACCCTCTTTCCCTCTTGTCCTTCGCAACATAGACTAAACCCTTTTGATGGAATCCACACAGCTTTGGTGTTGTGGGTGTGACATATCAAGTAAAAAATTGACCTTATATGCATGCATTCTCTCACCTCCATGAAACAAAGAAGACGTTAGCTTAGTTTGAGAAACCCATCATTGTTAGTTCCTATAATGACCTACCTTTGTTGCAATAACAAATCGAGGTGTTCTTCTTCAAGAGGGTGGTTATATTGAGCCTTGTCAAACTTATTTCATTGTCTTTTCAAAAAGTTATCTAATTAAACTATGGTTTTGATGATACATGTCTTTTGAACTTGTTGGGGTTATACAAACTAAGCTCGGTTTATGGTCATTTGAGGGGATCAACTCTCCTTAGAGGATTATAATAGGGAGCAATCCCTCTTTGTCACTTGAAATCTTGATCATATTAAAATCCCCACGCAAGATCCTATAAGCTTTGGGTAATTCATCAGTCGTCTAGTGCCAAAAGACAACGCTTCCTTCAACATCATTTAAATCATAGATATCGCTGATAGCAAGAATTTGATCATCCAAATTCAATAATGTCTACAACTATTGTTGAGTTAGTTTTGTGTCCCAACACATCATAATTGATACCATGGTAGACAAAATTAAAGTTGCAATACTCTCTTTCCATCTACATAATTATAAACAAAAATCACAACATTCGACCATACAAAATTCAAGGCCTTTTTTAACAAGAAAACTAGTAACTATCTAAAATTCATGTAAATATAAAATATCCAAACCCAGAACCAAATTTATGATCCTTTGAACTATGGGTTTTCTATAGGCATACGTGAGACATTTGAAATTCCATGATGCTACCTTCATTATGAACATATAGCAATATAGCCCATTTCCTCTTCAACATTTTTTAGCTTTGCTAATTCCCTAAAGGAATTTAATGAGACACACACTTTTGAAACTATCGACTTGAACCCAACTATCAAGTGTAAGAAATTTAGGTTTCTCTTACAATTCCTCGATCATTGAGGCTATCTAAGGATTCAACAATGCAGGTCAAAAGTACAACCTTTTCCCTCCTTGCAAAATAAGAGTTGAGAACGATGTATAATATCCTTCTTAACAACCAAGGTTATGGGCTTCCATGGTTGATCCAATTTCAGTGATGATTTTGGTAGCTTAAGCTTCTACATTGTCACTACCTTGTTTCTATGGGAGGACATTCACACAACTTGTAGTCAATACAATTTAAGGGTGATGTCAATGAACAAATTTTGCTTGAGGGATAAGTTTCTTAGGTTTAACCACAAATGGACAATTACAAATTATATGATTGGAAATCCCTCATTAAAGCAAATGTTCAAGAGGTTGATGTAACTCCAAGGTGTTTAAGCACTTTGATCTTAACCCAAAGATCAACAATTTTTTTCAAATTAGTGGATAGGGAAACCTTTAGTGAATACATGTTTTCAAGTCCTAGGCTTAAAGAAGCAGAATGACACATGGCATACGCTAATGTATATGAGTCACTGGTGATCAAGTGTACTTTTTCAATATGGTTGATAGGGTCCTAGGTCAAATTGTTATAGTTTCAAATTAATTTTCACATAAAATTTTATCATTGGTCAATAAATACTTCCATGGTCTTGTCATCACTCCTTGTGATGAGTCACCAAAGGGTATCTTGGTTATCATTTCTTGGTCATTATTTCATGATCATTCATATTGTAAAGGTCTAGAGGTCCAAACATGGTCTTAGATGTCCATTTGGTGTCATTATTAGGTCATATCATCATTGTCATTTAGAAGTCATGTCATCACCTCATGTCACCATTATAGGAGTAGTAATTAGGGAAAGTTGTTCAAAGAGTTCTCTAAGGTACTTTTTCCTCCTTGTGAAGATGTAATTTTGCCTAATAAAGCTACAAAATTGCAGTACACTACCATATTTCATCATTTCTCTAAAGGACATATGATGTCATTCCATCATCAAAAAATCAACTTCCAGCCTATAAGTAGACCATCCAAGCATTCTAATTTCTCATTTCACTTTCATTGAGCATCTCTCTGCCATCGACCTTTATCCCAACCACTTGAGCATCAAATTTCATCCTCAAAATACATTTTTTGCCTCCCACACTGCGCTTTTGCCATTGGAGGGAAAATAAGCATCTACAAGGGTTCTCATCAACATTTCCATGTTCCAACATCTTTGTGGCAAGTAAGTAAATACATGTGACCTCCTTTACTCATTAGCTTCCCTAGAAATGCAGTGAAAATCCCTCTCCTAGGGTTTCATTGTGCTTTTGTTTTCTCAGTGATTTTACTTTGTTGCAATGGTAAAATACCAAGTTTCCTTGCTCTACTACCCTCACCCACACCCTACATACCTCCCCTAATCTTTCCTTACACTCATTCCCTTCATCTCCCTTGTTTTCCTAACAAACTCTAGCCTACGTTGCGCTTCTGGCAGTTTCTAGGTTAGGACTGTGTTTTACACATTCCCACCCCTTCCCCTCACTCTTTCTAATAATTTCCACTTTCGTACACTCCCTAACACCTATTCCTACCCCCATAATTTTCTCATTAATTTACATAACCCCTAACCACTCTATTCCCTCTCCTCACTAGAACAGTCCCTTTTCCCCTCTTTTCCTAAAGTAAACCCTACCCTTCCTTCCTACCTAACTAGGGTTTTACCATGCAAACTAAAACCATGGACACTGAGCAAAAAAGTACAATAAGGGAGGGAAAGTGTCTAGATTTGAGCCAGCTCACACCCATGAAATCATGGCCTCGTCATTTATCAAGAAGTCCTTTGAAAATGTGGGTTGTCTAGGGTTTTTTGAAAGAATTCAGGAGGTAGGTTGTCATGCCAGATTGACAAGCCTTTTTGCCACCAACTTCAAGAGTGATAAGGTCAACATAGTAGGGGTTGAGTTCGTTATTTCGTCAACATGTAGGGGTTGAGTTCACTATTTCAACATATGTTATAGCCTCGGCCATAGGAATCCCTAACCATGGAGAAATCTGGTTTAAAGGGATGGATTTAGACATTGAGAATTACAAAGTTTTCCTAAAGCCATATTACAAAAATACTCCTACACACATTTTTCCCTTCAGACAATTGCTTGACAGGTATGCTCCTTTAATGAAGATGATCATGAAGTACTTTACCTGTGAAGGGAGATTTTCAAGACTGTACCAATACCACATTAGGCTGCTCATGCATTTCACAACAATCAAACCTCTCAATCTACCTCACTACCTATATAGAAGCCTTGTCAAGGTGACAGAGAAAGTACAAATAAAAGGGAGAGATCACCAAGAAAACCTTTTCCACCATGGCTTGGTCAAAGTCATTTTTCTACATCAACTTGCACAGGTTAATATATCATGGGAAACATTCATCCAATCAGTTGTCTTTTTTCCTACCACCAGTCAAATGTAGGAATTTACAGGGTAAGTTCCTCAGAAAGAACACCAAAAGGACACCGCTCACAACCAGATCTCAAATCAATACACCAGTATTTTTGACGTGGTTAAAACCCTCAAAGTGCAAGGAGGGAAACAGTCCACGGCCTGTCCCAACGTGGGTACTACAGGCAATTTATTAATCAAAGAATGAAAATTTACATAAGCTTCTCTCATGCACGGATTACCCGAACAATGACCCTCCATGCGCTTTAAATAGAACTCATGGACCAATCTGGTGTCAAGCCACGAATCAAGTGTCGGTAATACCGAGGTGAGAGTGAACCGTCGGATCACTACATATCGTGACCGTCGGATTGTAAGTTACAAAATGTACAATGGTAAAGAAACACACTTTACCTAACTCTATACTAGACCAAGTTGAACTTAACTATATCCTATGTGTCGGAATATCCTAACATCCCCCCTTAAGAACAACTTGGGATAGGATTGAAGGATTTACAAATATGACACAATAGGAGAAGGAAGGAGGCACTAGAGCCTATCCCCCCTTAGTGACAACTTCCTGAACTCCAAGCATATATCGAAGTTTAGTGAACTTCGCCTCTGTGAGAGCCTTTGTGAAGATGTCTGCAACCTGATCATCTGTTGGACAATATTGCACTTCAAGAACATGGTCATGAATGAGCTTTCTGATGAAGTGCATGTGTAGTTCAATGTGTTTGCTGCGTTGATGCTGGACTGGATCTTTGCATAGCTGAATGGCACTTTGATTATCACACCAAAGTGTGGTTGGATGTTGCTGCTCAAAGCCAAACTCTGATAGGATCTGACGAAGCCACAAGGCTTCCTTACTAGCTTCCACGGCACCACGATACTCTGCTTCTACTGACGAAAGAGAAATGGCAGCCTGTTTCTTACAAGCCCATGTAATAGGTTCTGAACCAAGAGTGAAGACATAACCGGCAGTAGACTTCCGATCATCAGGATCACCAGCCCAATCAGAATCAGTGAAACCAACTAACAGAGGAGCTGCTTTGGCACTGTAATGAATCCCAAACTGTACTGTACCTCGAACATAACGAAGTATTCTTTTAGCTGCTTTCCAATGACTTTCACGGGGATTTTGCATAAAACGAGCAACAAGGCCAACAGCAAAGGAAATATCAGGACGAGTATGGGTTAAATACAAGAGTTTTCCGACAAGTTGATGGTATAAGGTAGCATCAACTTCAGGAGAGGTACAAGAGACTGAAATTTTGACTCCAGACTGAAAGGGAGAAGGGGCTGGCTTACAGTCTTCCATGTGAAAATGACGAAGAATATCACAAGCATACTTGGACTGGGAAAGGAAAATACCCTCCTGGGATTGCAAGACTTGAAGACCGAGAAAATAGTGTAAGTGTCCTAAGTCTGTCATTTCAAATTTCTTTTTAAGGCTGGACTTCACATGGTTTATAAGGTTGGGATCACTACCAGTAAGAATAAGATCATCCACATAAAGAACAAGGATGATAAGAGAGTTTCCCACTTTCTTGGTGTAGACAGTATTGTCAGAATGACACCTAGAAAAGCCAGATTCTAAAAGAAAGCTATCCATTTTGGCATACCAAGCCCGAGGAGCTTGCTTGAGGCCATAAAGGGATTTCTTAAGTCGACAAACAAGGCTGGAGTCTGTTTGTATGAAGCCAATGGGTTGTTCCATATAGATTTCTTCCTGCAAGTCCCCATGCAAGAAGGCAGATTTAACATCCATCTAATGGACTTCCCATTTTAAAGAGGCAGCAAGGGAAAGAACAAGGCAGATAGAGTTCATTTTGGCAACAGGGGAGAAGGTTTCAGTGTAGTCAATGCCTTCAACCTGTGAAAAGCCCTTAGCAACGAGACGAGCTTTATGTTTATCAACTTTCCCATCTGGTCCATACTTGGTTCTGTAAACCCATTTACATCTAACAAGTTTGCGTCCCTTTGGTAGAGGAACAAGATCCCATGTATCATTTGTCATCAATGAATGATATTCTTCATTCATAGCTGCTTCCCAATGTGGATGGCCTGAAGCTTCTGCAAAAGTGTCAGGATCATGATTTACTGGAGCTTGAGCCAGTAAAGAAGAGGCTCTTTCAAACTGAGAACGTGTACGTCGCTGATCTGTAGGATCACCGGCAAGATCACCTGCTGCATCCCGAGTAGCACGGACCCATCGTGGAAGTTGAGGATCCTGAGAAGGTGGGAGAGGATTATCATCCTCGCTTTCATCATCTGAAGAAGAAATTTTTTCAAAAGTAGAAGAGATAGGAAGAGGTGGCACATCCGCCGGACTAGGCTCGCAGGCCGATTTATTTTCATCAAATTTTACATCTCTTCTAATGATAACATTTTTGGACTTAAATGGAATAAGTCTATAACCTTTTACATCTTCAGAATATCCAACAAAGGTACATTTCTCACTCTTAGGTTCTAAAGCTTTATGCTTTTCATCTGGAATATGGGCCCATGCTTCACTTCCAAACACACGAAAGTGACTTACATCTGGTTTAATGGAACTCCAAGCTTCTTCTGGAGTGATATTCTCTAGAACCTTAGTAGGAGTGCGATTGATTATATAATTTGCACAATTAATTGCTTCGGCCCAAAAACTAAGACTGAGTCCTTTAGATTGCAGCATACAATTAGCCATTTCCTTTAAGGTGCGATTTTTCCTTTCAGCTACACCTTTTTGTTGTGGAGTGTATGGAACAGTATGTTGCATTTGAATTCCATTTTCGGTGCAAAAGTTGATGAATGTGTTTTTAACATATTCTCCACCATTATCAGTTCTTAGCTTAAGAATTTGATGTCCAGATTGTTTTCAACAAAGGCTTTGAAGGCCAAAAAGGTGTTAAATACTTCGCTCTTGAGTTTTAAGAAGTATACCCAAGTGCGTCTGGAGAAATCATCAATGAAAGTTAAGAAGTACTTGCAGCCAGAGAATGAAGCAACAGGAAGAGGACCACATAAATCACTGTGCACAAGTTGTAAAGGGGCTGAGGCGTGCCAAGAGGCACGTTTGTCAAAACTGTCCCGATGATGTTTTCCGAGTACACATCCGGAACAAACACCATCTCTGCAAGATACCATAGGAAGACATGTCACCATATTTTCTTTACATAGATGCTGAAGGGAGCGATAGTTTAAGTGACCAAATCGCTCATGCCAAAGTTTGCTCACTTCATCATTATGAGCAATAAATACTGAGGGAAGATTTGATGACCCAAAGTTGTGAAACTTATACAGCCTTTTGGAATTATCAGCAAGACCAGTAGCTAGAATCTGTTTAGGATCTTTTAGATCCTTGATTACAACATCATGAGGTGAAAATTCAAAAATTTTACCTTCACCTGAATGAGTTATCTGATAGACAGATAGAAGGTTGCAGGATAAGGTTGGAACACATAATACATCATTAAACTGACCATTGTCTAGATGAACAGTTCCAGTCCCTACAACATTAAGAGATCTATCATCACCAACATATATATTTTTGGTGTTACAATCATTTAAAGAAGAAAACATGGCTTGGTTTTTGGCCATGTGACAAGAGGCTCCAGAATCAATGAGCCACTCATGAGAATGAGAAGAAGAAGAAGATACATTTAATGCATAACCAGACTGAGATGATTGACAATGACATGCAGAAAGTGCCATTCCGGAAGTTGAAGTTGAAGTAAGCTCCACATGGATGTTATGTTTCTTCATTGCGGCTTCCAAGGCTTCCATCTTCTTAAAGCATTTAGATTCTAAGTGGCCATCTCGATTACAAAAGTTACAATGTTTATCAGTCTTCTTCCATTTGTTTTTATTGGTCTTATCATTTTGCTGAAATGATCTTTCATTTTGAGGCTGAGATGGTTTAGGACCATTCTTTTGAGGATATGACTTCTTAGGATTCTTTGAATTTGGTTGCTGCTGGGCGGCTAACGCTTTCGTGGAAGAGTTTCCAAGATTAAGAAGACCAAGGTGTAAGAATTTTTCTTGTTCTCTTATTAAGGAATCACAAAAGGAGTCAAAGGAAGGGGCCTTGTAGTCTTTTCCTTGACAAATGAAAGCTTCCCTTGTAGAATGGAAAGTGGAAACAAATACAAAGTAGGCTGGTCCCAACTTAGTAAGGATGGAATAAATAAGGTTACCATCTTCTTTCTTAACTTTAACACCTTCCAAGAGATATCTAAGGGTCTTGAATTTGGACAAGAAATCTTCAATGCAAGAAAAATTATTAGGATCCAAAGTAAGCAGCTCATTTTCAAGTTGATGGGCTCTAATTTCATTTTTAATCCCAAAAACTTTAGCGAGTTTTTCTAATGCTTCATGAGGAGTCTTAAGGTCTGCAATGTGGAATCTAAGATCAGGAGAAATAGACATCCCTATCAAACCACGTGCTTGATCTTGTCTATTTTCCCATTTTGCAACCTTGTCTTCATCTTTTGGTTTCTTCTCTTGGTCTGTGGCTATTCTGAAGAGACCTTTACTTCTAAGTAAATCTTCCATGTAGGCTACCCATTGGAAGTAGTTAGTTCTGTCAAGAATGACTTGGCATGGACTTTCCATTAAAAAAAAAAAAAACTGAAGCTGAAGATGCTGAAAGTAAGTGTTCCAATGGATAGATCTCGAAAAAATAGGCGGTTTAAAAAAAAATGGCTCTGAAAAAGGCTTCCGGATGAAGAAGTTATGGCTTTTAAAAAAGAAATTGTTGACGTTGCCGGCAAAGTGCGCGAATGTGCGGGAATGAAAAAAAATCCGCCCCCACAAAATGGAGACTTGAACCCAAGACCTCTACTCTCTTAAAATAGCTTTGAACCAATTGATCTATACAAAAAATTTGAGAGAGAGAGAGAGAGAGGGGGGGGCCTTGGTTTGCGTGCTTGCCTTGAGAAAGCTCTTTTCCCCTACAAAACACAAAACCCAACACGAATATGCAAAGAAAAACGAACCTTGCGGCTCGAAGTTAGCTTTAGCCAAAAAACTAGAAATTTAAAAAAAAAATCTCAAAGTTAGATTTAGCCGAAAAACTAAATATTTTTCTCAATGTTTCTGATTTTCCGAGATCACACTAAGGTGCAGGGAAAAGAGCATACGCATGAAAAAAATCCTTCCTTTCTGTTTCTGATTTGCCCAGATCGCACAGAGTCACAGGGCAAAGAGCATACGCAGAAATGAAAGGTATAGATCTGGTTAAAAAAAAAGGCTGAATAAACTGAGACCGAAATAAGCAGAGAGAAAATAACAGTAAACTGCAAAAAAAACACTGTATACCTCCCGATCTGAAAAATGACGCAGCTAGGGCTACTGGAAACCTTTTCGCGTGAAACGAAAGGGGTTCCTTACTGAAACAGCTGCTCCGAACGCAACAGAGCAGTCCTCTCGGCCTGAAAGCAGTCAGAAATAGCAGATCTAGGAAACGACAGCCGCATGCAGTTCTACCGGCTTCAGATTTGGATCACCAACGGACGCGGCCCTCAAATTGCTCTGATACCATGTAGGAATTTACAGGGTAAGTTCCTCAGAAAGAACACCAAAAGGACACCGCTCACAACCAGATCTCAAATCAATACACCAGTATTTTTGACGTGGTTAAAACCCTCAAAGTGCAAGGAGGGAAACAGTCCACGGCCTGTCCCAACGTGGGTACTACAGGCAATTTATTAATCAAAGAATGAAAATTTACATAAGCTTCTCTCATGCACGGATTACCCGAACAATGACCCTCCATGCGCTTTAAATAGAACTCATGGACCAATCGGGTGTCAAGCCACGGATCAAGTGTCGGTAATACCGAGGTGAGAGTGAATCGTCGGATCACTACATATCGTGACCGTCGGATTGTAAGTTACAAAATGTACAACGGTAAAGAAACACACTTTACCTAACTCTAACCTAACTCTATACTAGACCAAGTTGAACTTAACTATATCCTATGTGTCGGAATATCCTAACATCAAAGCACTTCATTAGCACCATCAAGGCCACAAGGGGTTGGTTCATCGATTAGAAAGGCACCTAAGGCAGAGGTTTCACAGACCTACCAGAAGGGGAAAAGAGTGAATTTTCCCCTGAGATCACTATAGATGGTCCTAGACCTAGAACTCTGCCTAGGTAACAAACTAGACAGTTGTCTAAGGAAACTATAGTTGAGAAAGTTCAAGGAGAAATGGATCAACCACCTTGGCATGCAGCTAACTCACCCTTGCAACACTTTGAGGAGGATATACCTGATGAGCAAGAGATTTTTGACCATGGAGATAGGTCAAATGAAGAGATTATCAAGGAACATCAAGCACAAATTCAAGAGCCCAAAGGTGATATTTCAAAGGCAAACAACATGGTGGCCTTCTTGAAATAAGAGAACAGAATTTTGAAGGTGAGATTGATGCAGTATGATACCTCACAAGGTCATCCATCACGCAACAAGGCAAAGGACAAAGGAAAAGCAGTGATTAGTTCATAAGAGCACGTTGAAGACAAGGATCCATCTCCTTCAGCAGTACAGAAAGACCCTATTGACCCTATAGGTGCAAGCAGTGGTAAGAATAGAGAATATTTACTTGAGAAGGTCAATGAGCTTTTGGAGAAGCTCCTGAGGAAGGAGAAAAGAGCCACAAACCTTCAGAGACACATGGTTAGGCACTACTTCACTAGAAATCATATTTGCAAAATTAGGGTTAGGAGCATGAAAAGGAAGCTAAAGAAAACCCTAAAAGAGCTTAAAAAGAGAGAAAACCTTGACTTACTTGTTGATGCATCATTGATTGTTTAACTCATCATTCAGGGAGAAAAAGGAACAATTTTGAAGAAATTTTGGCAAATTTTGATGATTTTGGGTGTTTTTTTTGCAGTTTTAAAAAATCATGGTCCACAGAAGCACAACAAGCTCACATTGTGCTTATTCTAGGGACCTCAAAACGATGGATTTTTTGCATGGTTGGATAGATCTTGGCAAGTACATTGCATATGTGGACTTGGTTTTCCATGTCAGCCTTTGAAACTGAAGAAAAAGTCAAAAATAGGTCAAAAAACATGT
Source organism: Pinus tabuliformis (assembly GCA_031772625.1). Lineage (NCBI taxonomy): Eukaryota > Viridiplantae > Streptophyta > Pinopsida > Pinales > Pinaceae > Pinus > Pinus tabuliformis. The sequence goes on along the minus strand of CM062812.1, from coordinate 593,542,721 downwards.
TTCTGCCTCCTTTTTCAACCCCTCGTTGCACTTCTGGAGAAGTCTTGGGAAAATCAATTTTTGGAAGCCCTAGAGAAGTGTTTTTATAGGCTTGAAGGTTTAGGAACCTAGCAGACATCCTAAGCTATCTCCAACATCTTTCATATCAGCAATTGGATCAGGGAAAGTCCCTCAAAAGGCCTCCACAAGCCACACACTACGCTTCTGTCTCACACGCTATGCTTTTGCCAGGAGGTCAAATTTTCGAGTTTCTTTAGTCAAAGTCCATCTCTCATGATGTAATTTTTCTTGTTTTGACTTGAAATGATGTAAATGATTGTAATTAAGCTTGTAAATGTCAAATTAGTGTAGATTCATGCTCATTAATGCTTGTAAAGTTAAAGTGAATTAGTTTGGGCCAAATTGGGAGTTGGTTTCTAACCTCCCTAGTCTTAGGTATGGTTGGAGATATTCTTGTAAACAGTTCCTATGATGGTGGATTTGACCCCTGAGAGGGGGAAATGTAGTTTTTGGTCTATATGTAGCCTGATCTAAGTCATAGAGAGGGTTGGATGTTTGAGAATCATAGCTTGGAGCTAGTGTACACTTTCTTGCAGTAATACAACAGGAAATTACACCTATTATATTTGGATTCTGGTGGTATGCTTTATTGATAGTGGTTTTTTTTCTCAATTTTGTCATCAATTTGAATATTTATTTCTCCTTATCACCATATCTATGATTTCTTGTGATCATATCATAGGTGTTTAAGCATAATTCATAAGTTATATGTTATGTTTTGATGAGATTTTCATGCTAGTGTTTTATTTCTTTTGATGAGGGAATTCATGGTTACATGCTCATTCTGATCCTCTATCGGTTCATCCATATACCACAATGACAACCTATTTTTGTCACTGAGCATACCTACCTTACCCATTATATCCCTGCAATTGATCATTTGAAACCCTAGCCTAGTTCCTAGACCTTTGAGCTTCATCCAACAAACCTTAAAATCAAACAATAGTGAGATTTGAATATCTAGCCTAAGATCTATCTTCCTCTCCAGTCACTCATTGGCTGTGAGATCATAGAGAGAGCCCTCTCTGATTTGGTAGGGCTAGCTACCAGATCCAAAGTTGGTTTGAGGTTACCTCCGTTGGTCTCCTTTCTCAACCTTGGGACACTAAGGAGTGCTAACATTTTTGGCGACCATACTGGGGAACGAAGTGTCAAATCTTCCCTAAGAAAGATCATCAAAGTTTAGATCTGATTTCCTAATAGTGGATAGCACTCAAACACATATGATGGTTGAACCATTCACCTGGCGACCCCAGCTTGATCCAAAGACTCCACTGGAAATAGGATCCAGAAATCGATATGAGTTCTATATCCATAAGGTATGCTCCTATAAAACGAGATCACATTCTAGGTTTTCTGAATCCCATGCCTTGTGTAGATTGGTAGACTTATTTGCCAAAGTTCAAAGACGAGAAAGGAGATGATGTTGTTCTTCACTTGGTTAAATTTCACATGCATGTGCGTAAGCTAAAGGCTCAATTTCTTGAAGATTGTATGATGAATATGTTCATGGCAACCTTAGAGGGAAAAGCGTGATCTTGGTATGAAGGTTTTCCACCTACTAGTATTCATTCTCTTAAAGTTTTTCATTCAACATTTTTTGAAGAATACAAAGAGTCTCATCCTTCTTTGCCTTTGGTTGAGAATTGTTGTGATCATTTTGAGGTTTTCATTCAAAATCTAGAGGATTCTTTTGGTGATAATGAGTTCATGGATGAAGAGATCCTAGAGGCTTTGCATGACAATCCTTTCCATCACCAAGAAGAACAAGTGTCTTCTCTCTTGGAAGAAAATGAAACCCAACAGGATCTCAATGATGACAGTCATCTTCCATCTTTTGCAGTTAATTACAATTTGCAACAATCTTGTGATCATGAGGGAGAACTAGTAGAGTTTAGTAGCCTTGATGCACAAGATACATATGATAATGGTCATTTCAGCTGCCCTCTTTTCCTTGATAAAGATCCTAATTCTGAGTTGGTTTGCATTAAGATCCCTGAGAGTCATCATTCATCCATTGAGTTCGAAAGTAATGAGTAGCAGCAGCATGAGAATGCATCCCAAGACGATGGGATTAAAAGGGTATGTGATATAGAATTGCATATTGTTGTGTCAGTTGTGGAAGAGTACATTGAAGGTAATATTTTTCAAATATTTGATGAATTTGTTGCTCTAGAAACTCTCAATCCAAATTTACATGAAGAAACACTCATACATGTAGCTTCAGATTTTGAGGATGTTAGACTTCAATTTGACCATCATGAGTTGCAGGAAAGTAGTGAAATAGAAGAGGTTGTTTTAGAGCCTCTTGCACATGATGATCTTCCTCTAGATTCAGAAAATGAAGGGTGTCCTTGTATTTCTGTTGACTTTCAAGACATGGTAATGTTCCAGATTATTGAAGACACTATTGCCAATTTGTTGCAGCCATCTAGGAAGATGAATTTTCTTGTATTTATGGATCATGAGCACATGTTCAATGGTCACTTTGAGTTTCCTATCTTTTGTTTTTCTACCTGCTCAAGGAAAGTACGAGCAGGATTCAAGTAAGTAGCCATTTGCTGGATTGGTTACACTAAGGGATCATATCGCATGATTGTATATATATCTTCAGCAAGTGGTGGTTATCATCAGGATTTGAAGCCTGAGGTGAAGGCCCTAAGATCTCGATGGTCTACTACCATGTGTAAGTAAGTTCAGTTAGTAGTCAAGTTAAGTCAGTTTCAGTTTGTCCTATATTTTGTTAGTTAATCATTTCAGTGTCGAGTTTTGAGTCTGTTTACTTTTTTTACTCCATTTCCCAATGGATGAGGCTACCTGGTCTACGGTGTTCTTGACACCTCCTAAAGGAGATTCCATCCCCAGTTGGAGCCAATGTTAGTGTCTATGAGTCACCAGTGATCAAATGTACTCTTTCAATATGGTTGATAGGGTCCTAGGTCAAATTGTTATAGTTTCAAATAAATTTTCACATAAAATTTGATCATTGGTCAGTCCTAGGTCATTACTACTCCTTCCATACTCAAGGTCAATAAATACTGCCATGGTCTTGTCATCACTCCTTGTGATGAGTCACCAAAGGGTATATTGGTCATCATGTCTTGGTCATCATTTCATGGTCATTCATACTGCAAAGGTCTAAAGGTCCAAATCATGGTCTTAGATGTCCATTTGGTGTCATTATTAGGTCATATCATCATTGTCATTTAGAAGTCATGTCATCACCTCATGTCACCATTATGGGAGTAGTAATTAGAGAAAGGTGTTCAAAGAGTTCTATAAGGTACTTTTTCCTCCTTGTGAAGATGTAATTTTGCCTAATAAATCTACAAAACTAGAGTACACTACCATATTTCATCATTTCTCAAAAGGACATATGATGTCATGCCATCATCAAAAAATCAAATTCCAACCTATAAGTAGACCATCCAAGCATTCTAATTGCTCATTTCACTTTCATTAAGTATCTCTCAAACATCTACCTTTATCCCAGCCACCTGAGCATCGAATTTCATCCTCAAAAGACATTTTTTTGCCTCCCATGCTACGCTTCTGGCAACTTGTTGCGCTTTGGGAATTTGAGGGAAAAGAAGCATATACAAGGGTTATCATCATAATTTCCATGTTCCAAAATCTTTGTGTCAAGTAAGTAAATACCTGTGACCTCCTTTACTCATTAGCTTCCCTAGAAATGTAGTGAAAATCCCTCTCCTAGGGTTTCATTGTGCTTTTGTTTTCTCAGTGATTTTACTTTGTTGAAATGGTGAAATACTAAGTTTCTTTGCTCTATTACCCTCACCCACACCCTACATACCTCCCCTAATCTTTCATTATACGCATTCCCTTCATCTCCTTTGTTTTCCTAACAAACTCTAGCCTACGCTGCGCCGCTAGCAGTTTCTAGGTTAGGACTGTGTTTTACACATTCCCACCCCTTCCCCTCACTCTTTCTAAGAATTTCCACTTCCCTACCCTCCCTAAAACCTATCCATACCCCTAGAATTTTCCCATTAATTTACATAGCTCATAACCCCTTTATTCCCTCTCCTCACTAGAACAGTCCCTTTTCCCCTAGTTCCTAAAGTAAACCCTACCCTTCCTTCCTACCTAACTAGGGTTTTAATATGCAAACTAAAACCATGGACACTGAGCATAAAAAAGTACAACAAGGGAGGGAAGTTTCTAGATTTGAGCCATCTCACACCCATGAAATCATGGCCTCATCATTTATCAAGAAGTCCTTTGAAAATGTGGGTTGTCTAGGGTTTTGTGAAATAATTCAAGAGGTAGGTTGCCAGGCCAGAATGACAAGTCTTTTTGACACCAACTTCCGGAGGGATAAGGTCAACATAGTACGGGTTGAGTTCACTATTTCAACAGATGTTATAGCCTCAGCCATAGGAATCCCTAACCATGGAGAAATCCTGTTTAAAGGGATGGATTCAGACATTGAGAATTACAAGTTTTCCTAAAGTCATATTACAAAAATACTCCTACACACATTTTTCCCTTCAGACAATTGTTTGATAGGTATGCTCCTTTAATGAATATGGTCATGAAGTACTTTACCTATGAAGGGAGATTTTCAAGATTGTACCAATACCACATTAGGTTGTTGATGCATTTCACAGCAATCAAACCTCTCAATCTACCTCACTACCTGTATAGAAGCCTTGTCAAGATGATAGAGAAAGTACAAAGCAAAGGGAGAGATCACCAAGAAAACCTTTTCCACCATGTTTTGGTCAAATTCATTATTCTAAATCAGCTTGCACATGTTAATATATCATGGGAAACATTCATCTAATCAGTTGTTTTTTTCCTACCACCAGTCAACCTACCAATCAAAGCACTTCATTAGCACCATCAAGGCCACAGGAGGTTGGCTCATCGAGTAAAAAGGCACCTAGGGCAGAGGTTTCACAGACCTAATAGAAGTTGAAAAGAGTGGCTTTTTCCTCTGAGATCACTATAGATGGGCCTACACCTAGAACTCTGCCTAGGTGACAAACTAGATAGTTGCCTAAGGAAACTACAGTTGAGCAAGTTCAAGGAGAAATGGAGAAACCACCTCGGCATGCAGTGACTCACCTTTAAAACACTTTGAGGAGGAGATACCTAATGGGCAAGAGATTTTTGACCATGGAGATAGGTCAAATGTAGAGATTATCAAGGAACAACAAGCACAAATACAAGAGCTCAAAGATGACCTTGCAAAGGCAAACCACATGATGGCCTTCTTGAAACAAGAGAACAGGGTAAGAATAAAGACCAAACAGGGTTGAAGGCAAGGAGCCATCTCCTTCAGCAGTACAAAAAGACCATGTTCACCCTATCGCTGCAAGCAGTGGTAAGAATAAAGAATATTTACTTGAGAAGGTCAATGAGCATTTGGAGAAGCTCTTGAGGAAGCCAAACATAGCCACAAACCTTCAGAGACACATGGCTAAGCACTACCTCACTAGAAATGAGATTTGCAAAATTAGGGTTAGGATCATGAAAAGGAAGCTAAAGAAAACCCTAAAAGAGATTACAAAGAGAGACAACCTTAACTTACTTTTTTATGCATCATTGATTGTTTAACTCATCATTCAGGGAGCAAAAGGAATAATTTTGAAGAAATTTTGGCAAATTTTGGTGATTTTGGTTATTTTTTTCAGTTTTAAAAATGCATGGTGCACAGAAGCACAACGAGCTCACACTGTGCTTCTTCTAGGGACCTCCAAATGATGGATTTTTCGCATGGTTGGATAGATATTGGAAATTACATTGCAGATGTGGACTTATTTTGCCATGTTAGCCTTTGAAACTGAAGAAAAAGTCAAAAAATAGTTCAAAAAACATGTTTCTACCTCCTTTTTCAACCCCTCGCTGCGCTTCTAGAGAACTATTGGGAAAATAATTTTTTGGAAGCCTTAGAGAAGTGTTTTTGCATGCTTGAAGGTTCAGGAACCTAGCATACATCCTAATTTATCTCCATCATGTCTCAGATCAGCAATTGGATCAGGGAAAGTCCCTCAAAATTCCTCCACAAGCCACACGCTACGCTTCTGTCTCACACGCTGCGCTTTTGCCAGGAGTACAAATTTTTTAGTTTCTTCAGTCAAAGTCCATCTCTCATGATGTAATTTATCTTGCTTTGACTTGAAATTATGTATATGATTGTAATTAAGCTTGTCAATGTCAAATTAGTGTAGATTCATGCGCATTAATGCTTGTAAATTTAAAGTGAATCGGTTTGGGCCAAATTGGGAGTTGGTTTCTAACTTCCCTAGTCTTAGGTATGGTTGGAGATATTCTTGTAAACAGTTCATATGATGGTGGATTCGACCCCTGGGGGGGAATGTAGTTTTTCGTCTATCTGTAGCCTGATCTAAGTCAAAGAGAGGTTTGGATGTTTGAGAATCATAGCTTGGAGCTAGTGTACACTTTCTTGCCGTAATACTACAAGCAATTGCAGCTATTATTTTGGGATTCTTATGGTATGATTTATTGACAGTATTTTTTTCTCAGTTTTATCATCAATTTGAATATTTATTTCTCCTTATTACCATATATGCTTTCTTATGACCATCTCATAGGTGTTTAAGCCTAATTCATAATTTCTATGCTCTGTTTTGATGAGATTCTCATGCTAGTGTTCTATTTCTTCTGATGAGTGAATTCATGGTTACATGCTCATTCTGATCCTCTATCTATTCATCCCTATACCACAATGACAACCTATTTCTGTCACTGAGCATATCTACCTTACCCCATTATATCCCTAGAATTGATCATTTGAAACCCTAACCTAGTTCCTAGACCTTTGAGCTTCATCCAGCAAACCCGAAAATAAAACCCTAGTGAGATTTGAATATCTAGACTAAGATATATCTTCCTCTCCAATCACTCATTGGCTGTGAGATCATAGAGAGATCCCTCTCTTATTTGGTAAGGCTAGCTACCAGATCCAAAGTTAGTTTGAGGTTACCTCCTTGGCTTCCTTTCTCAGCCTTGGGACACTGAGTAGTGATAACAATATATAAATTCTTATGAGTATTGTTTTCATACGACGTATTATGGGGGATATCCACAAAGCACTTCCCCTTATTCTGAGGATGGTACCCAGGGTAAACCATAGATTCTTCACAGCACAATGCCAAGTCAACAACAAGGCTCAAATATGTTATAAATAATATAATCATTAAGAGTTCAACATGTTACTTATTGGAATTCAACATGGGCAGGGAGTCTAACACTCCTCTCAAGCACCTAGACTAGACCCAATTGACAAGTAGTGTGGGCATATCACAAACATCTATATGCTCACCAACAAAACGTTGAAAAAGGGCTCATAAGGGGGAATTTCATTATCCATGGAAAACTATGGGAATGAACTTTCATGGGTTCTTTAACGAAACCATTGCAATGTCCCCCCTTTCTAGAAAGGCAACTCAATTAATATACCTAAAACAAAATATCAAAACATATAAATTTAACCAATATAACAAATCTATCTATATTACCACTGTAAAATTCCCTCTTGCTAAACAAATAATTCAACCATGAAAGCACAAGAAAAAAAATACCACAATACCAAACTCAGCCAATATATTATTAATCTGGCTTAGAATTACATGTTGGAGAGACATTTTGGTTATATATCTATATATATATATATATATATATATATATATATATATATATATATATATATATATATATATATATATATATATATATATATATATATATATACATATATATATATATATATATATATATATATATATATACATATATATATATGTATGTATGTATGTATGTAACCATGACCTATAAATGAGATGAATATTTAAAAATAAGCACTTGTGAAAGATCTGAGTCATCTTTCTTTCTGATCAGCTAGGGTGGATTTGTTTCACCATTAAAACCATTTCGCTCAACTTCAGCAATAAATACCTATGAAAGATCTAAGTAATTTTTCCTTCTAATCAACTATGGTGGATTTGTTTCACCACCAAAACCAATTTGCTCAAGGGTTCACCCTTAGAGCTTAAAAGGTACAAGATCTCTCCAAATTGATATGAGGAAAAATGATTATGCATGCCCCAAAGAATGACCTCCAATCTCTCTTTTATCATCAAAATACCATGGGTCTCTCTTTTATAACTGTCACGAAATGATATATATAAATAATTAAATTGATTGAGCCCCTTTTTAACCAATTATAACCTATTGGAATCAAATAGGATATTGAGTTGTTCTCATGGAGTGATCATCCGGAGAGGGGCATTGCAATCCTCCATTCCCAGGATTGCTTTCCCTTGAGAAACATTAATCTAGGATGTTGCAAAATCTACTCCCCTTCCCATGTAGCATCCTCTTCTAACGAGTCTTTCCACCTGATAAGATACTCTTTGATCACTTAGTTCCTCAATTTACTCTCCTTGACTTCCAAAATCTCCTTCTAGATCAATAATAGTTGCCCCTCCTCGTCTAATAGGGGTAAATATATTGAATTAATAACTTGATGTCCTAATTCCTTCTTGAGGCATGATACATGAAAAACATTATAAATCCTTCTCCTCTATGGGAGCTCAAGCTTGTAAGATACTTCCCCAACTCTCTTGATTACTCTTTAGTGACCCTAAAAGTGTGGTTTCAACTTTTAAGTACCACTTTTCTTCAGAGAAGATTTTTGGTATGGTTGAAACCTAAAGAAACCCAAGTCTCCTACCTCAAAATTGTGCTCAAACTTGTGCTTGTCACAATGCATTTTTTGGTTTTTATGGGCAACCTGCAAGTTTTCCTTAGGGATCTTAAGGATATCTTAGTTTTCCTGCACAACTAGCAATTGAACTTGATTAATATTATTAAACTGAACTGTCGTAACTGCGAGTAGTGGTGGAATCTTCCTGCTTGTGAATGAATGGATTTTAATTTAAATTTCTCCCATCCCTTAATATTCCAAACGTGGTGTTGTGCATCAAAACCAAAAAATACCAAAACATTTAAATCTTTGGAAAATTCAATTATTCCCTTCTAATGCCCCATAAGTTTCATGTTTACCTTTATTAATTGAATATTGAAAATGTGAACATTTGAATCATCCATTCAAATATTGATGATGTTATTATCCAAAGGGTGAAAAGCCATACATGTTGCTACTGGGGGAGGGGGTGTGTAGTTTTCCATGGCCTTAAATGTTACCAAGTTGAACAAAGACACTTTCCCACCAGAAGCAGACATTATATATGAATCATTCTTTGACAATGTTAAGCAAGGTACAACTTATTTCAGGCCACTATCAATATCATTTTTCACAAGGGGGTTAATAGGTGGTTGCCAAAACTGTGGTTGAACATTTGCTTTAACCTTGCTAGATGGATTCTAAACATTACATTTCCACATTCATAGCTTATATTGACCAAAGCTAAGAGACAAGAACCTGAATATATGTAATTTAACAATCTTTCCTGTTGGTAGTGGATCTATTAATCTAATAGACTTATAATGGACTAGATCCATTACCTCAACAAAATTCTAGTTTATGCTCTCATTCTCACATATATCTTCATCTTGAAGCCTTTGTTTGATATTGGCCATCAAAGTGCTAGCAACAACATTCATCCATATTGTTCATGGGATTTTTTATAAAATTTTTGGTGCACCAAGAACGAGAGTAGTTGTATCTGTTGCACCAATGAGGTTACAAAATTAAGGCTTTGATTATGGCGTCAACCTTATACTTTATAGCATTTTTACAAGATTAACTCCATCTGCATTAGCTAAGATTTGTATCCCATTATCACGTGTTGTAACAACCAACAAAGAGACATTTTATTGAAATAGTGACAAGGTTTACCTCACAAACAACCCTCAACATCAGTTGTTAACAAGATATTTATGTTATCCATGTACCAAAACTCGATTTGACAGTTATCTCCGGTTGCAAGGAACCTATATTTCGTTGTATAAAATTTCACCGCCTCAAAGGATTGCTTTTCAAAGCTTGAAAAACTTCGCTTGATTTCTGCATCAGTTTCATCCCATTCAACTAAGTATGATTCTCTTTCTTTGTTTGCACCACACATGAAAAGTTGTGATCCATCAACACTATAATCCATTGCAAAGTAACCATGGTCAGGAGCATCATAGTCAATATTACACGTTTGAGGATCATACAACTAGGCTTTAATTTTCGCATCTACATCTATAGAGAAAATGGACTGGACATTAACTTTATGGTGAGGACATACAAACTAGGCAGGTGCTTCATGACCTTCAAATGTGTATTGTTTGCAACCTATTTTTGCATCCCATACCTTTATGGTCACATCATCCCCACAAATGATAATACATAACTTCCTTTGAAGGTGCACAAAGGCAATGTCATTCAGACCACTGATATGTGCAACAATATCAAGGCGTTTCCTCAACCCGTCAGTCGCATTATAATAGTGTATGTGAACAAATGCTCTATCTAGGCTCCAAATACGTCGATTCACTAAAACAACTGATTCTTCTAGAAAATCCACTTGCACAAACACTGCACAATTTAAGGCATCCCAATATTTGAATGACTTATGAGTTAGCTTTTCTCCTGATCCCACTTCCTAATTTGTGATATCACCAACATCGGTTCCAATTAATAATAGTGTCTGCTAATGAGGATGAAATTTTATGTTAAAAAAAATTGAACCTTGGCTGAGGCTTCTCACAACTATTTTAGGAAGATGATTTTCTAAGTACTTTTCATTAGGGTGACTTGGTCCTAAATGTTAGGTCTCGTCAACTGGACCAACCTCAAATTATTCTATCACATGTTTGGAATCAGTTAATTGAAAAAAAAATCCACTATTTCATGGTAGGGGAGTTCTAGGTTGTTGTAGCAAACCACATGAATTTAGATGTGGCACAAGAGAATGTAATGTCCCAAACCACTTAGGAAGCTTATGATGGAGTCTGCTAGCCTGATGTGGTTCCTGTAGGCAAAAGCAAGGAAATATTTAATAAGGGGACTTAATTTGCCTAAGGAAAGCATTATAAAAATCTAAGGGGTGAAAAAGGGGATGTTTCCTACGCAAATGAAAAGTCACATTAACTTTATAAAGTGAAAATATTATAAAGTTACTTTATAAAAGTTAAAAGGGTGAAATCACAAAAAAAGTGGCCATAAGTTTATAAAAGAGATAAAAATGAGGAGACTCCTCATTCGTGCTTTTGAGTTTTTGAGAAAAGAGCTCTTGGAGAAAGTTTTGAAAGAGAATATTAGGGTTTAGAAACCGTGGCCGCCATAATTGGTCTCAGTGTTGAAACTAGACACTCTAATTGGTTCAAGGAGTGGAATTACTCAGATTTCACTATTGGAATTCAAAGGAGAAAAATATTTTCTAGAGATTTGAGCTAGAAGAGGTGTTATCAGTTGAATATATGACTTATTGTTCTTCATTCATCTTCTTTTAGGGAGTAGACTCAAGCCAAATATGAAGCCATTCCTATAGTTGGAGAAGGTGCCAAATTTCATCACATTTTTGTGGGTCAAATCCCTAGACAAAGGAAGGATGAGTTTTTTTCCACAATATTGCAATCCAGGTTAGGGTCTTATAATCACTGACACTATCAATCCAAATACCACAACAAACTACTTTGCACAATGGAACAAAATACAACAGTAAATCAACACTTGCACAAATATAGACAACTTTTTACAATTTTAACAACCCAAATTCGTTATATTAACAACTTTAATACAACAATCTAGGGCTCTCGTACCAAGGAAAATGGCCCTCATACATCCACTAATACAAGAATAGAAGAATAATATACATTGATCATCTAGCTAATGTAGAGATCCTCACAACTGCCTTGATTGTACCCTAAACACAAATGTTGGTCCTTCTACTCCCAATCTACAACTCCGCCTCTATCAATGGCCCTTCTCCTTTAGGTCGCCAAACTCAGCTTGTTAATCTTCCCTCTAGCTTAAAATTTGTAGATTAATTCATCAACACTTAAGTACTTTTATTGAGTTGTTCACAACTCCGTTTGTGAACAACTCTCAACTACCCACTGCTTCTCCTCAACTCCTTTGGGACTTCTTCCCTCTAATGCCTTCATGTGATGTTCCAATGGAGATAAAATTTGTGCTGGAGGGTTGTAACCTATCACTACAATATTCCCTTCTCCAACAATGAACTTGGGCTAATCAAACAGCTCTCTTTGAACTCCTTCTTTAGTCCTTCAAAGATAGATCATTGAGCATCCTATCAATCTGCCTCTCCTAGCAATCTAAGTGCCCTTCCATGTACTGCACTTAGGGCTCCTTTGAGAACCTCCTTGCTGGCCTCCAACAAACTTGAGATTACTCAAAGCAATCTGTTCAATCTGGACCTATCCTCTAGCAACAAGTTAACACGAAAAAATCAACTTACCTGTACTTTTGAACTGGTGCAACTGTTGTAGGTCTGCAACTTGGCTAGGGCTTATTACAAGTCTACCTCAACCCTTCCAAACTACTCCAACAGTCCCTTCTACATTTGTGACTTGTCTCACTCTTCAAGCTCCCTTCCTTCGTTGGTTACGAGGCTCCTTCCAGCACCTGATTAGGCCTTATGACTCCTTAAAATCTTTAGATACAGGGCGTGGCCCTCTCCCAAACAATCACAAATATTTGTGGCTTGAATCTAAGATCAATACCACACTTGTTTAACACAAAAACCAACCCATAATTTCATCCAATACTCGGAATGCACTCTATTTGAAACTGCCCAACAAACACAAAAAAATCACTAAGACAAGGTCTCCTTTTTCCCCTTCTGTTGAGCTCCAAATCCTTGCAGCCGATTCAAATGTTTTCCTTATGAATTTTTCCACATTGATGGATAGAATTAGATCTCACACATGTCTTATTTATATGTTTCCATAGGGTGAACAAACAAATCTCCAAAGGGAACGTCTAATGTCTAGCCGACTTGAACTTTAGGCCAATTTCACCCACCTAAACATATAAGATTTATATCTCACTTTGTAGCCTTTTGATCTTTGTGCTTGAAGTTTCCCCTTGTTCCTCTAAGGGTCCTCTTCCATCTCCAAGATTCAAATCAGCAAAAGTCAACATGGTTTTAGCCCAACTCCTTTGGGTGCAAAAACACCCACCTTGGGTTCTAAGCCCACAAAACACTTTTATGGAGCCATTCCTTCAAAACCCCAAACCCTAGGGCTTGGAGTATCTCCCAAGATACCAATCTCAACATTTTGAAGATTGGAGACATAAGTTTCTCTTTCCTAGAAGCCAAGTTACTTTCTTCTTCTTCTTGGGCCGAGACCTGTCTTCATGAGGTCGAGTTCCTAAGTCATATTTGCGCAGCATTTTTCTTCTTAACACGGGTTGTGGCTTGACATTCCTTGCTAAACGTATCTCCTCTCCACGGATGGGTCATATTCAATCTTACAGAGTTGGGGTGTGAGCATTGTAACAAGGACTGAGTTGATGTGTTTTTCGTGGATGGAACAAACCAGAGAATAAGGTTCCTAATGTTGTGTCTGCTAATTGTCCCTAGAACACATATCTCTGAGTTGGGGGTAGTCAAAGAGAGCAAATATTACCACTGATAAAAGAGAGAAAACGTTGGAGATTTCAAAGGAGGGTGTTGTTGCTTATCTAGGCCACTCAAAGTCTTAAGAAATAATTTATGGGTTGGCTCTTAGCAGTTGGGGCTGAAGTCTTCCATCAAAGAATTTATTGTACCCATAACTACTTCTTGAAGTGAATATCAAGTTATATTATTCCTATTGTCCCTCCGTACATTCAAATTTCAAGAAGAAAGGGATTGTATGTGCTAGTGCTCTTTACATGTTGTTGCATATCAGTTGTATGCTCATTTTTTTGGTTTGATGTAATGGCATAAGTTTATTTGAAGTTGTTCCAATACATATTGTGTGTTGTATAAACCATTCTAGAAATAAAATTGAAAAAAATCATCTACACCATTTTCATACAAATTGTTTGAAGAAAGGTCTCGCTGAAAAACTTATCCAAACTCCAAAATTTCTAAAGAAAAATCAAAAGTATTTCAAGGCTTCCCATAATTTTAATTGATAGTAAGGCTTCCCATAATTTCATAGATGCGGACATGGTGGAACAAAGAGGGATTCCTATTGAGGAGTTCGATGGTTTTATAGTTGTCATACCAGTAAAACACCATATGGGCCACAATAGATACATCCCCAAACCACATCTAACTATGGGGAAATATACAGTCACAGAGGATTTATTTATGGTGGATGTACCAAACATTAATGTAGTGTTGGGTTGTTAGTGGCTTTACTACATCAGGAAGTACACCATAAACCAACGAAACATGGAAATGGAATTCAAAGACCAAGTAGATGGCAAAAGGGTAGTTTGAGGGCCATGCATTAATACCCGCCAAAGCTAGTATCATCCAACCACATGGAGGAAATATTGAGGTGAGGTGATGTTGAGTGGGAAGTAGAGTGCCTTATTACAGACAAAAAGCATCAAGAGTAGCCATGACAACACTCAGATGAAATTCAGGTATTGCTTCGTAAACACTAAAAAATAATTGTTGACATTCCTTCAGGTAGACCACCAGACAGGGATTTTCAGTATGTCATATAATTGGAGGAGGGTGTGCAGGAAATGATAACCAGTTCTTATCAACATACAATGTTCTACAAAGATGAGATAGAGAAGGCCATAAAGGAGTTGTTGAGGTTGGGCCATATTCTATCTAGCTCCAGTCTGTTTGCTTCTTTGGTAGTGATGGATAAGAAGAAGGATGCCACCTTGCGAATATGCATAGACTATCAGGATCTCAATAAGAGGACAATCAAGAATCAGTATTCTATTCCCTGGATTGATGAGTTGATGGATTAATTAAAAGGGGTCAAATATTTTTCGAAGATTGATCTTTGTTCCAGCTATCATCATATTCAAGTTCGAGAGCAAGACATCTCGAAGACAATTTTTAGGTGCCACTACGAGTAGTGGGTACTATGAATTTTTTTTATGCCATTTGGGTTTACTATTGGACACCTAATCCGCTAAGGGTTGGTGTTTTGGAATATGAAGAGTCAAATGGAGTCCAAGAGACCTTGGAATGTGAAACCAAGGGTCATAACAATGTATTATAAATGTATATCTTGTGAATAGTAAATGCAACTCATGATTTATCTTTTATATCTTTCTTATTCATGTGTGTGTTTAACATGGTATCAAAGCCACGGTGTGTGGCTTTCTATGACCACTAGTTTTTGGTCTTCATCAACCTGTTGTGCTTGAAGGTGAATTAGAGATTCCTTCAAGGGCTTTCTTTCTTATCAAAGGATAGCACAAAATTTCATTAGATCCTACCGCTCAAAGATTTTCAGTGTTGTCTATCCACACCAGGTTTAGAGCCAGTCACTTTGTCTATCGGGTCTGCAAGCCATTTCAACTAAGTCTATCTTTGTCATTCTGCATTGTCCTTCTAGCAAAACCACCCATATGTCCACCAGGTTTGCTTGTGTTGTGAGGGGTCGTTCATATTCTTCACGCATTGTAAATATGCAATCAATAATTACTCTATCATGCTGGTTCATTCCATGAGAATTATTGTATAGGCTGCATCCTCGTGCCAATCTAAATTCTAGCAAACCATCTGCCTACATTCAAGCACCAGCCAACGAGTTTGTCAGCACTTTTGGTTGTTGCTTGCACCATAGTCTTTATGTGCATACGTCTAGTTTTTGCAATTGTTATATTTTACACAACTCCTTGTTGTTGTTTTAGAGATGTTCGTTAATAATTTAAGTTTCAGGGCTTACACTGTAAATTACAATTTTTGAGTTTCCAGGGAAAAATGACACTTGTTTATAAATGAGATTATCCTACAGCCCATCATTTTGCATGTAATATTTGCATCGCAGGTAATCTAAATGCTCGAATTCCTTCTTAACCATCGCTCTCACCCATGCCATAGATTTTGCAATTGTGTTCTCGACCTAATGTTTGAAGTGGGTTTTGTTGATTCTTAATGGCATATGCATCGTAGGGAAGGCAACATATTATTCGACATTGACAAAAGGAAAATATGGCATATCTTCACTTGTGGTGAAAATGCACGACCTCTGAAATGCTGACACCGTTTTGCTTCATGGTAAACATTAAGTGCATGAAATCGGTGATTGGAAAGAATTTTTTGGTTTGATACGCAGCGAGTAGCTTGCCATTAAGCTTCACAACTCTAACGCTCATTTCACCTCCTCTCCTCTAATGTTGAATCACCGTTTGAAGGTTGGATTATTTATATATAAAACGTTGATCAATTAATTGTATGTTGGTTCCATTGTCGGGACATATTTTTCTCCTATAATACATTGTTTTGAAAGCCACATTGATTCTTTGCACATTGTATTGGTATTTTGAAAGCTCCTTCCTACACCTTTAAGGACATATTGTATTGAACATTGTATTGTGTGTCACTTGCGTTGAATGTATTGTGTTGTCTCTTTTGATGCTTGCTAAAGATTTGAAGGTCAAATCAAATAAAAATAGTTTGGCGGTGTATAAAGTAGTGAGTTAAGGTTCCTGGTGTTGTTTCAGTACATTGCGGTGAACTTAAGTCGATTGCAGATTCCCAGAATATTCTGGTACATTGTGGTGAGCTTAAGTTGATTGTAGATTCTCGGCATATTCCAATACATTGCGGTGAGCTTAAGTCGATTGTAGATTCCCAGAATATTTCGGGATCCGACGGACATGGGTGCGGTCAATTTTTTGACAGCACTCATGTCCATCAGATCCTAGAATATTCCGAGAATCTGCATTCGACTTAAGCTCACAGAGTACATTGATGGTCAGTCTCTCTGTGTTAAACCAGTGTAGTCGGTTTTGGTAAGTAGCGCGTGTTGTTGGACTATTTTGCATCAAACATATTTATAATTGTGTCGTATATTGGGCCAATATGTTCGTTAATTCTTACTGGTATGTAATACGTTGGATTGAATTGAGCCATATATGCCTTGTAGTGGTTATTAAATTATTTATATGTGCGTTGAGTCTTGTATTGAACACTAATTCTATGTGTGTTAAGCCTTGAATGTTGAAGCAACAAGCATTATATTGGAGTTGGTATGTGCATTAACCTCTATCTCTTCATAATCCATATGGTTTGATTATGTTGTGAGTTGTGTTGCTTAAACTTTGTTGATTGTCGTGTGTTGGTGTCTCTTCACTATGCGCTAAATCCTGCATATCATCATGTGCAACATTTTCAACTACTTTAAAAGTTGGAAAATGAGTAAAGAATGTATGTAAGTTGATAACAACAATTCTTCCAAGTGTTGGAGAATGGTATTTGAACACAGAGCTATTTTCTTCCATTAGAGAAAAGTGTTGTAACATGAGATTTCGAGAAAAGATTTTGGCATTCTGTGACAGTCGTGTTAGCTACAATTTCAAATAAGATAGAGTAAAAATGGGCATAGCATAGCTTATATTTTATCTCTTTGCATTGTATACTTCTTTTACAACAATAAGGAGATTGGAGGTACAAGATCAGGGAAAAGTTTTGGCATAAAGTGATGTTGTTGCAGTTTGTGCTAGTAGATTAAAAGTGTCTATTTACATAGGCTTTTCATACACTATGAATTTTGTAGTTGCAAATATCTAGCATTAAAAGTTATTTGTCCTTTTGTATGTTTAATGGTGTGTTTTCAGTTGAAGAGACATTCTTTGTTTGTTGATTTTGTATTGTTGAGCTTGAAAAATTGGTAAATGTGATCATTTGCTAGAGTTATTAAGCACTCTAATCCTATCTACTACTGATAGCACATTCAAAATCAGAAAAACCACTCAAGACTTTCAAACATGCCTACAAGATGCTCAAGAAAAGATTGAGTTTCTACAACTCGAATCAAAATTCTAGCAAGAAGATCTACAACAAAATAGACATCGATTTGAACCTATTTTTGTTCAGAACAATCCTTTGTTTGATATTGAGATAAACTCCCATCAACGACAAGAAATTGCAAACGCAGTAACCAATTGAGGAGTAGATGTGCAGAAATATGAAGAAGTTTAGTTTGCACTTCATAAGCCCATTATTAGACCTTGGGAAGAGATTGTCAACAACAAAAACAGAGTCAGTCTTGGATATGACAAGGATGTATCCTTTCATATTCTAGACTATTCCAATCCTATTCAATTTCAAAATGTTCAGTTTCTTCATGGTGGTTTATCTTCACCTATTCCCTCTCCTCCTCCACAACAACAAATTTTGAAATGCCAGCATTGTGACAGATTTGGCCATGTGAAAAATCACTCTTTTGATCTTCACCCTTGTAAGAATTATGGTTAACACACACATCATTCAAACAAATGCTTCATAAACAAACCTCATGCAAGAATGAAGATTCGCCTTGGATGGATTGCTTCTTGGTCATGGGCTTCAACATCCAAGAAGATATTTCGGTCATATTTCATAATTTCTTCTAGAGTATTAAAAAGTCTTGCAGTTGAGTTTTTTAAATCTTCTGACCTTGTATCTGACAAGGGGGGTATTAGTAATCATCTACAAGCTTCAAAGATACATCAAGTGAGCCTCAGCCACAACCTGAACCTGTTGCTTGAGCCTATAGCCATACCCAGATTTAGTGTTGTAACCAGAGACACAAATCCCCTGAGCATGCCTATGGTTGGTGGCCTTCCTTAAACCACCACAAGTTGATACCTCCCTTTTCAAGTTGACATTCTCCCTCTTTTCTGTTTGTTGAAGACCTCCCTTTTCCAGATTGATGGACTCCCTTTTCAAAGCATTAGGGACACTTCCTCTAGCATAATATTTCAGCTTCTTTCCATATTTGAAAGAGTTATGGGAACTGCACAAAGCATTCCATGTTTAGACCCAAAGGTCTCTTTTTTCAAAACAATAGGGGGCACTTCCTCTATCAAAAGACTTCAACTTCTTGCTTGATTTGGAAGAGTTCCAGGAATTGCACTAAGTGTTCAAGTGTTGGTGGTCATCCTTAAACCACCATCGGTTGATACCTCGAGTTCTCCCACCTTATTCCATTATTTCATAGAGCACATTCAACCAATTATTGTCATGTATTGTTGTATTTTTGTATTAGAGCTTTTTTTTTGGACTCATATATACCCCTTTGGATTAAGGGGGGAATGTTGGACACCTAATCTATTAAGGGTTGGTGTTGTGGAATATGAAGAGTCAAAGGGAGTCTAAGAGACCTTGGAACATGAAACAAGGGTCATAAAAATGTATTATAAATGTATATCTTGTGAATAGGAAATGCAACTCGTGATTTATCTTTTATATTACTTATTCATGTGTGTGTTTAAGACTAACCAACATTTCTACAACTTTCCAGTCATGTATGAACCATGTGTTCAATAATAAGTTGTGGAAGTAATTCTTGGTCTTATTCAACGACATAATGGTCTATATAAATATGTGAGAAGACCACTTGAGGCACTTGGACAAGGTGTTGGGAATTTTGGAGGAAAAGGAGTTATATGTAAAGGAATCTAAGTGTGAATTTGGCATGACAAAGATGCTCTACCTAGGGTATGTGATTGGCCATGATGGGATTCAAGTGCACTAGGTAAAAATATGTGCAATCATGAGTGGCCCACCCCAAAGAATGTTACAAAACTGAAGAGCTTCCTCAGTCTCTACACGTACTACAGGAAGTTTGTTAAGGGGTTCTCGCAGTTAATTGCTCCTATTACAGACCTCACCAAGAAGGGAACCTTCAATTTTTCAAAAAAAGCACATGAGACATTCTTGAATATAAAGGAGGTGATGCGTACATCCTCTATGTTTATGCTACCATATTTCACCTAACCATTTGTGTTGGAATGTGACGCTTCAAGAACAGGAATAGGAGCAGTCTTTATGCAGAATCATCACCCCATAATGTTCAAGAGCCTAAAACTCAAAGATTATGAGCCACAATATTCAATATATGACAAAGAAATGTTGGCCATTATGCATGCATTGGCCAAATTTAGGCAGTATCTGATAGGGAATAGGTTCAAGGTGAAGAAAGACTATAACAGCCCAAGGTTCCTCATGGAACATAAAGAACTGAGAGAGAGGAAACAAAAATGATATAGTGGTTGAAGGCTTACATCTTTGAGATAGAGTACATCAAAAGCAAAAATGATATAGTGGTTGATGCACTTTTGATAATGCCACCCACCTTCTCACTCATAGAGATGATAGATGATTGAAAGATATCGCTACTTGTGGAATATTCAAAGAATAAATTTGCTGGTGAGATTCTGGAGGAATTGATTCATGATGGCAGGTACCAAGTTATGAATGATATCATTTACTATAAAAGAAAATTTTATTTGGTATCATAATCACAACTCAAGGAGAGAGTTATGTAGGGAGCTCATAGCTCACCCTTAGTAGGGCATCCGAGGTATATAAATACCTACAAGAAGATTAGGGAGAGGCTCACTTAGAAAGGCCTCAAGATGGATGTGTTGAGGTTCGTGAGGAAGTGCAACACTTGCCAACAGAACAAAGTAGAATAGACTTATCCTACGGGTTTACTGTAGCCACTCCCTATCTCGAAGTAGAAGTGGGAGATCGTCTCAATGGACTTTATCACTGGATTACATCCAACACATGGAAAATATTGTATATATTTGGTGGGAGATTGACTCACCAAAATTTCTCATTTCTTTTCCATATCATCAAAAAATTCAATATCGCACATGGCCGAGTTATTTTTCAAGGAATTCTTCATATTACATGGGTTGTCGAACACCATTATAAGTGATAGAGATAGTAGGTTCATGGGATGTTTCTAGCAAGATATTTTCATACTTGTGGGGACTGAGCTAACACTGAATACCAACTACCACGCATAGACTGATGGGCAGGCAAAGATAGTCAACAAATGGCTGGAAGGTTATCTCTGGAATTATGTAACAAGCCAACAAAAGGCATGGGTGAAGTGGTTGCACCTGGGAGAAAATTGCTACAAAACCACTTTCCACATGTCCATCTGCATGACTCCCTTCAAAGAATTATATGGATATGACAACCCAACATTCGTAAAAAAAATATCTGGGGATAGTCGGGCACCACTAGCCAAGGACTATATTCAAAAAAGCCAAGATAGTTTAAAGGTCCTCAAGGACAATTTACACATGGCTCATAATCAACATAAATTATATGAATACAAGAATAGAGTAGAGCATAGCTTAGAAGTGGGAGATATGGTGTACCTTTTTCTTCAACCCCATAGACAATCATCATTCAAAACAAAAGGGGAGGAAAAATTGAAACCTGGTTTCTATGGGCCATTTAAAATTTTGAGGTGAGTAGGAGAAGTGGCCTATGAACTCGAGCTTCCTAAAGGATGTAAAATTCATACATCTTTAATGTCTCATGCCTTAAAAAGGCCCTGAGACAACATGTTATCACTTCCACAAACTCCCATCATTGGACGAGTAAGGAGAGTTGATCTTGGTCCCGAAAAATATCCTATAGACAAGGGAGAGGAATTTGCGGAACGAGACAATAAGGAGTACCTGGTAAAATGGAATGGTTTACCTGTGGAAGAGGCCACCTAGGAAGTTGAGCAGGTGGTCAAACATCCTAAGTTGCAATTGCTTGAGGACAAGCAATCTTGGGCGAGGAGGACTGTAATTTCCTCGACCACTTAGGAAGCTTATGACTGAGTCTGCTAGCCTAATGTGTTTCCCATAGGCTAAAGTAGGGAAACATTTAACAAGGGGACTTAATTTGCCTAAGGAAACATTATAAAAATCTAAGGGGTGAAAAAAGAGACATTTCTTAGGCAAGTGAAAAGTCACTTTAACTTTATAAAGTGAAAATATTATAAAGTGACTTTATAAAAGTTAAAAGGGTAAAATGGTGGCAAAAGTGGCCATAAGTTTATAAAAGAGAAAAAATGAGGAGACTCTCCTCATTTGTGCATTTGAGTTTTTGAGAAAAGAAATCTTGGAGAGAGTTTTGAAGGAGAAGCTTAGGGTTTGGAAACCCTAGCCACCATAATTGGTATTACTATTAAAACTAGACACTCTAACGGGTCCAAGGAATGGAATCACTCAAATTTGACCATCAAAATTCAAAGGAGAATTTTTTTTCTAGAGATTTGAGCTAGAAGAGGTGTTATGAGTTGAATATATGATTTATTGTTCTTTGTTCATATTATTTTAGGGAGAAGAATCAAGCCAAATCTAAATCCATTCCTACAGCTGGAGAAAGGCAAGATTTCCTCACATTTTTGTGGGTCGAATCCCTATACAAAGGAAGGACGAGTTCTGAAGATTGGAGGCATGTGTTTCTCTCCTAGAGGCTGAGTTACTTTCTTCTTCTTCCTGGACCGAGACCTGTCTTCTTAAGTTTGGGTTCCTAAGTCATAGTTGGGATGCATTCTTCTTATTAACACAGGTTATGGCTTGACATTCCTTGTTGGATGTATCTCCTCTCTTAAGATAGGTTGCATTCAATCTTAGATAGCTAGAGTGTGACCAATGTAACAAGGGTTGAGTTGATGAGTTTTTCCAGGCTGGAACGAACCAGAGAATCAAGTTCCTACCATTATATGTGTTAATTATCCCTAGAACATGTATCTTTGAGCTGTGGATAGTCAAAGAGAGCTGATATTACCACTGATAAAAGAAAGTTGATATTTCCACTTATAAAAGAGAGCAAAGATTGGAGCTTTCAAAAGAGGGTCATGTTACTTATCTAGGCCATTCAAAGTCTCAAGTAATAATTTTTTGGTTGGCTCTTAATAGATAAGGCTAAAGTCTTCCATCAGAGAATTTATTATACTTAAGACGACTTGTTGAAGGCAATATCAAGTTCTATTATTCATATTTTCCTTCTGTACATTCAAAATTTCAAGAAGAAAGGGATTATATGTGCTAGTGTTGCTAGTGCTCTTTACATGTTGTTGCATATTAGTTGTATGCTCATTTTTTTTAGGTTTGATGTATTGGCATAAGTTTTTTTGAAGTCCGATCAATACGTATTGTATGTTGTATAAACCATTCTGGAAATAAAATTTTAAAAATTCATCTACAATAGTTTTCATACGAATTGTTTGAATAAAGGTCTCCTTAAAAAACTTATCCAAACTCAAAAAATTCTAAAGAAAAATCAGAAGTATTTCAATGTGGAATTTTATAGAGAACCTGCACCACAAGCTAATGCAACATGTTGTACAAGAGTGTTAAGGTTTTTCAACCATCATTTCCTTGGTACAATGTTCTATAATTTGTCCTCAAATTTTTCATACGGTGCATCCTTTTGAATATCAAACAAGACCAAGGTTGTTTGGAGTTGGGACGCACAATTATCATTACCACTTCTTATCGAGGAAGAAGATTATCCAAATGCTTTGTTGTTATCAATGTTTTCGCCCTTCACATTTCCACTTTCCACAATGGCGCCCTCATTATGCCATCCCATGACCTTTTTGGAGCATCCCTATCTGAAGTGGAACCCGTTGATTCAAGGGCTCGATCAATGGGAAGAAGCGTGACATAGTCTCTCCTTGCACTTATTTTCTCTCAATCTCCTTCTATTTTTGTGGTACTAGTATGTACCAAAGCCATGTTGTCCATTTTGACATTTCCATTATTTGCATCTCTACATCCTCACTTGTTCTTGTGGTAGGTTTATCTTCTCCAATACCTAGTAAACAAGCACCCCTCGTCGTAGAAGACCTAGCAGATGGATTTTCATTTAAATTAATCAAATTATTAGAATCAACAACATGGGCACTGGAATCACTTGTAGCCTTTGCAAGAACGTTGTTAAATTATGTGCTCAATTTTATACTTTCATTGTTGCTTGATACGAACAACCCCATGGAACTAACATACCAATTGTGTTGACAATGTTGAGTAGATAGCCTCGTCTCATTGATCGTTGTTGCTTTCGGTCGCTCCAATGTTACATGAATCTCTTGGACTCCATCTAAATTGGGCTTGTTCTCTCTATTAGAAGACATATTAGCAGCTAATGCACTAAATCAACCATTATCAATTCTCATCAAGAATAGGTGAGTTGATACTTCCACTAGTTCTTTTCCTTGTGATTGATTTCCATTGTATAGAACAATCAAGCCCTTAATCCTCAAATTTGCAAGTTCCATATTGTAGGGATACCAAATAGATTTGCTTCCACTTAT
Organism: Pinus tabuliformis; assembly: GCA_031772625.1. Classification (NCBI taxonomy): domain Eukaryota; kingdom Viridiplantae; phylum Streptophyta; class Pinopsida; order Pinales; family Pinaceae; genus Pinus; species Pinus tabuliformis. The sequence continues at coordinate 593,518,466 of CM062812.1, read as the reverse complement.
ATTATGAGGCAACAAGGCGAGAGAAGTGGTGACAAAAGTACAAACTAGGGAAGGGAAAGTAGGGAGATTTGCACATCTTGCTCCTTGTTCTACTACTGTATTTTGACTGAATACCACAAAAGTTCCATCACTAGCCATCTCCTCTTGCTTTATCTTCAACTGCTCACCAAATTTACTATCCTTCAGCTCTTTTTGTTGGAATTGCAAAGGTATTTTTTGGCATCAATTCTTGTCTTTCCCTCTTTCCAAGTGGGGTTAGAAACCCTCTCTTTAAAACTACGAAATTTCTCCTCTTTAGTTGTATCTTTCTCTTTCTCATGTTGAACTAGTGTTATTTGTTTACCTTCTCTTTCTATACATATTGCAAGCCCATTAGCACATTCTTCAATTGTGTTATCTAGATAGGTACTTTGACCATCTGTCTATTTCTCTTTTCCCTTCTTCCTTATTGGCATCTTTACCATTTTTCTTGTGCATTAGCAATAAGGCTTCCAAGGTCCTTTGCAGGATAACCAAAGATTTGTCTCCTAATTTTATTCCTATTGCCTTCATTATTTCTTGTACTGGAATAATTATTTTCATTTGTATCAACTGATAATTGAGATTTTGACACCCCATAATGCTCTAGCAATTTTGTTAAATTCTTGTCATAGTTTTCAAAGTTTTTCAACAATGATATTCACTCTGATTCGTTAACGATTTTTAACTTTTTTCACTAAAAGAACTAATTCCCAGCTGCAAATAACTAGAAGCTCTTCTAATAGCTTGAAATCACTAATTCTAGCTAATTGGAAGAACTTCTTAAATTAAAAAATCCCCAAGCTAGCAGGATGCACAACTCTGAAACCATTGTAATGGCCCCCCTTTTAGAAAAGAAATTCAACCAATATACCCAAAACAAAATATCACAACAAATAATTTCAACCAATATTGCAGATCTATCTATTATTGCCACTATAAAATCCCTTCTTGCTAAACAAATAACTCAACCACCATACCACAACAACAAACTCAGCCAATATTTTTAATTTTGACTTGGAATTACATGACGAAGTAGCCTTTTGGGTTACAAAAATAGATTTATGGTTATACCCATGACCTGCCATTGAGATGAATCTTCAACAATGGATTTGTTTCACCATTGAAACCAATTTGCTAAAGGGTTTCACCCTTGACACTCAAAAGCTACAAAAGCTCTGCAAATTGATATGAGGAATAATGATTATGCATGCCCCAAAGAGTGAGCTCCAATCTCTCTTTTATCATCAAGATACCATGGATCTATACCATTTATCATTTGAACAGCACAATTCATTAGAATACCATGGGTCTCTCCTTTATAACTTTCACCCAATTGACATTTAGATAATTAAATTGATTGATCCTCTTTTTGACCAACTATAACCTACGAGAATCAAATAGGTTACTAATTCATTCTTTGTTAGAAAAGTATACCAAGAACAAGAGTTTCCTTAGGCTTGGTGTCTTGCCTGGGAAAAAGTGTGCAAACATAACCCCTTGATATAACTTTATGAGATGTAAAGTTAAAGTGACTTTATGAGATATGACTTCTAAGTGACTCTTTTAGCACATTAAATCAAAAGGTGACTTAAGTGAGTAAAGTGACTTAAGTGGGATCAATGAGAGATTAAATCACTACCCTTGATCTCAATGGCTTAGATCAAATCTCAACCATTGGATCTTAGGGTTGAGTCACTCTTCATTTGAGGAAAAAAAAAGGTAAATCAAGGAGGGAGAAGGCACCCATTCTATCATTCATGAGTTTTGGATGAAGAGAATAGAAAAGAGAGATATAATTTCAAAGAGAGGAAATTGTACAATAGGGAGTACAACAATAAGTACAATGTGAAACCCAAGGATAGGGCACAAAATTCGAGGTAGATTCGTGGCATTAATTTTGAGGTGAATATTTCTAAATGTTGAATAACTTACAACACAAAGTTCAAGGATGTAGTGTGCATTTATTATGTTGTTAGAACAATAGAAATCCACTGTGATCTTTTAGGATGTGGTACAAATTTTGAGGCAAAAAAATCATACAACAACACAAATTTTAGGATAAAGTCTGCACAAATTTTGAGGGATGTCAAGCACAAATTTCAGGGGAAGTATGACCAAGAATCGAGAGTAGTTTGCATGAAATTCAAGAAACAAAGTGCAACATGATTTTCAATGGACTTTGGCATAAAACTAATATACTTTTGTGTGTATTTATTGCTAGAAAAAATTATTGTTCTAAATTATTCTTTGAGAAATAAAATCTCCTCTTTCTCATTGGTTTTCCCTTCAGGATTTTTCCAGGGTCTATTGCCCACAAATTCTTGTGTCAAAATTTTGAGGGTTTGCTTATTGTTTATCTCAACTATTAGTGAATTAGACTCTCATCTTTCAGTTTTAAAATTTTCATGCCTAAATCATTTTAATGACAACAACAAATGAAATGTTAGTTGGGCATTAAACCATGATGAAATTTCATGAAACTTGAAAATCCTTTGGGTCTAAGTAATAAAATTCTACATGGTATTAGAGAAAAGTTAATGTTACAAACATCAAGCGAAATTAACAAGAATACATAGGGATTTATGAGAGAGGTTAGCAGTTGCTTACCTTTGCACATATTTGGACTTCGTATTGGGTTGATGAGGTCAAATGGCAATAGGTTTGAGGGTTGAGTTGAATGGGGTTGATAATTTTAGTCTAGGAAGGAGATGATTGACTTGGTGCTTGAAGGATTTGAGTTGTGGGACATTGTTGAGAAGACGATGACACCTCCTGTTGATATAATACAGTTGGCCGAATTCAATACGAAGAATATCAAGGAAAAGAGACTTCTCCTACCTGCCATTAAGGATCACCTAATTCCCATGTTTCAAGGAGAAGTTTGCTTATTAAATGTGGGAGTCCTTAAGAAATATTTACCAAAGTACCAATGAGAACAAGAAAATGGTATTGTGGGAAAATTTGAGGAGTACCAAGATGACCAAGACTAACACAGTTTCATCATACCTCACTAAAATCACTCAAGTGAGAGATGAGTTGGCAGCAATGGGAGAGGCCATTCCAGACAAGAAATTGGTTAGGATAACCTTGAGTGGGTTTTCCAAGAAGTGGGATGTCTTTATTGACGGGATTGTATGCTATGAAAATATGCCAATTTTGGGGAGATTATGGGACAATTTCAATGAGGAGATAAGACGAAAATCCAAGAGTGGAGGCCATCATGGTGAGGATGATGACGATAATGTTGCTCTTGTGGAAAAGAGCAAAAAGAAGTCCAAGAAGGGTGTTATGAGTGGGACCAAGAAGAAGGGTAAGAAAAAGGAGAAGGGGGAGGAAATAAGTAAAGTGAGATGCTTTGCTTGCCAAAAGATGGGTCACTATGTAGTTATGTGTCCTAAAAATCAACAAAAGAAGAGTGTTACAACTTCAGATGAGGTGGATGATTTTTCCACAAAGTTTGAGGATTTTTCCTTGGTGGTTAGTATTTCCACTAGTGATGCATCTTCTAGTATATGGTACATTAATAGTGGAGCTTCACGCCATATGATAGTGTAAGGGAGTACTTTATAGATCTTACCAAGAGGGCCATAGATCTTCATGTAGTGCATGATAACTCTACAATTAGACGAGTTGGTATTGGGACCGTATCCTTTCAGAGGGATTCACATCCTCCCTTGGTAGTGACCAAGGTCTTATATGTTATGGGGCTAAAAAAAAGAACTTGATATCACTTTCCACTATTGAGGACAAGGGGTATGAGGTTGTGTTCAGTAACATGCGTTCTACTATCCCTAGCCTAAACTAAGGGTAGTAAGTGGAAACTACTAAGATGACCCAATCTCCATGGTCCAATTATGGAAATGGGGTCCATATTTTTCCCTTTCTTTCAATCCCACAAAACTCACAACAAATGATACCATTGTGATATGATATAAATTTGCTTTGATCCAATTATGGGATTCAAAGATATGGTCATCCAAACATTAGACATTTAATTTGTGTCACCTCACCAACCTTCCATATGGTGGCCATGTGGCAATACTAGTCGGCCTCTCTCTTCCACATGACAATGTTAGTTGTCCACCCGTTCATATTGGTCATGTACTATCCACTATACCCTAGGTGTGACCCAACTCATAACATATATGTGCTGTGTGAAAAGTATTATGGGTTTGGGCCCCTTGAAGAACACGTCACCCCATAACCACTCTCCCCATAGGTAACTTTTGTCACACCCCCCGGGTCATTCCTTCCGAGGACGATCGTGTCAGGCATACATGGAACCCTGAATACCCCACCACCTACGTGACCCAATACCTATGTCTCTATTGCGCCCTCAATTCCACGTCATTCCAATCAAGACTCTCTTCATCGCTTTCCGCATTGTCGAGATGACCTAACCTCCATTCAACCTTTAGGGTGGCATGGGCATATGACACGACACCTTTCCCATTCTCTGCCATGACATAAACTTTGGCCCACTGCTCCACATCCATCTCGATATAAAAATCATGGGACTTTGGTACCTAGTTTCATGGAATATTGTCATGGAAATGTTGTTGGTTTGAAGTGTACTACCCCGAGTCCCCACCTAGGCCTTTGACGCACGGTGTAACTACATCTCCACATTATAATGGTTTGGGATTTTTCCGCTGCGATGATGCACTGATACTTCATATTGGCTCCACTGTTCCAAGTCACTTCGAGACTTTGATCCTAACATATTTCCACTATGCTCCCTTAGAAAAACTTAGGGAGGAACCTCCAGGGTCATCCAACGACCATAATACCTCGCCATTGACAACTTGGATTTATCTGCCTTCGTGCATGGACATGGGGCGTGGCCATATGGCACTTACAATGCAAGTGTCTTTACACCTCTTTGGGTCCTAATCTCCTTGCGGCATGAGTATACATGGTATGGTCTTATCGCTCTTGGCGTTTGGCCTCAGTGTATGTCACACGACTTATCCAACATGAAGGCCAGGTCCTACGACTCAGCCCCCGCTCTTTTCATATGTGCACAGATAAGCTTTGAAGGCTTGGACCCGGTGTTTTTTCAAGGGCTTCTCCCTTAACACTTGGTAATTGTTAATGTCCTTAAGAGGAACTCTTGCCTAGGCCCATCTGAGCTATCCCTCGTGAGCTTCAACTACTTCGGCCCAACTCATCCAACAAATGCCTAGTTGAACTATATGTTAAACACACACACACACACATATATATAGTTATAGTTATACGTGTATCCCAACTACCTCTCCTAAGATTAGTAATACTTAAATTGGGCTTAAATAATCATTTCTTTCAAGTCTATACACCAGGGTCTACCCATTCATATTCATTATGGCCCTTTTTAATAAATTTGGATATCATCATAGCTCACCAAGCTATAAGCCTTTCGACCAATAATAAACAAAGAATAAGTCCATGGATACCTATAGGAAACCCTTCCATTTACTTAAGAAATGTGTGTGTGTGTGTGTGTGGACACATCCTTTCTCACGCAGACAAATAATATCACATTGCATGACATACACATTGAACCAACACATTGAATACATATCAATAGAAACTTGGGCCAACACAAAAGCTTAAACCATTCCATATCCATGCCTTTAAATAATAATGTTCATTCGAGCAGGAAGACCACATTACTCAGCAATATGAGCCATGATAAAAACTAATGTAGATCCATGTAGACTTTGGATCTATCAAGCATTGAGAGGGATCAAATCTCTCGAGGTGCAAATATTTCCTTAAGTTTTGCACTAAAAAAAGAGGTTTACACCTCGAGAGACTTTATCTCTATCAGTGCTTGATAGATCCAGAGTTTAGATGGATCTATGTTGGTCTATAAAATTCATTACAATATAACATTTGAGAAAATAGTTCTAATTCGTGAAACTCACAATAATATAATATTGAGAAAATAAATCTTAATATTTAAAACTTTAGTAATAAGTAAAATATATGTTTTATAATATGTCATCTACTTTATTGAAAATAGATCTTCATGTATACCATGTCTATCTACTTTAATGGAAAATAAATATTCTTTGTGAACTTAATAATTATAGTCAAAGCCACTAAAATGAAGAAAACAAATGTATATACAATGAGATGAATTTCAATTATCATATTTAGGGATGAATTTTTATGAAGAAGTTTTGTAACAACACTTTGAAGCTATAATTAAAAAAATAAAAAACGAAATTTATAATGCTTAACGCTCCATTTACATAACCTTGATCCCTAAATAAGATTAAACAAAACAATCAAATCCAAATCGAATGTAAATTAAATCATAGCCATTCACATTCTAGCTATGATGATTGAATGGAGACTTACCCTTTAAATTAAAGGGATACGATTTCCTTCAAATAATGCATTGTTTGACTGTTTCCCTCAAATAAGACATAGTTTGATTGATTTTGTTTACCTTTTGTTGCAAATGTATAAATAAGCTAGCTCACTGAGTTGAATATCATGCTCAACTCTTTAAGGAGGCAAGGGTATGCAAGGGTCATACATATCCATCTAGTTTAATTTCTCCCTTAAATAGGCTATATTTCACATAAATACCATGGGTCATTTTTATTTTGTTTTCATAGTGTTATTTTTATTTTTATTTTTATGTTATTGTACTTTTACGGAGTTAAAATGTTTAAGTTACATTACACCAGTCTAGATCCATCTAACTGAGGATCTATGATGGGCCGAGAGGAATCAAATCCCTCGAGATACAAACCTTTCCTCAAATTATTAATCCAAACTTATTAAATCTAATAATATTAATATTAAAAATATATTTAACAATAATAATATTTTAATATTACCATTAGTCTTAATGATGTATTTACATGGCATGATAACAAAATTTATAATAAAACTACATCAAATTAATATTTTCAAATGTTACAATATGGAGTTGTCTTTATTAAATCTAATAATATTAATATTAAAAATATATTTAATAATAATATTTTAATATTACCATTAGTCTTAATGATGTATTTACATGGCATGATAACAAAATTTATAATAAAACTAGATCAAATTAATATTTTCAAATGTTACAATATGGAGTTGTCTTTAGAGAAATTTCACGAAAAAACCCACCGTAAAAGCTTCCAAAAAGTCCACTAAAAACAACTCCTTACAATATGAGTTGTCTTTAGTGTATTTTTTTTTGTAGGTAAGTACCCATGGGGGATTTGAACCAGTGACCTATCGCAAGGAGTGCCTTAACAGTGCACTCATTCACCGTCAATCCAAAGCCCAATGGGCTTCTTTAGTGTATTTATGTCTTTAAAGATTTTAATATATCTATAGGATATGGATTTTCCTTTTAAAGATTCTTTTTACAAATATTTAATTAAAAAATACATATTAAAAGATTTTGGAGTAGGATTTTGATTCTTTGTGTTGTATTGTGTTATTTTTTTATTTTTTTTGGGAGGCATTATTGTTTTTTATTATTTTATTAGATACGTGACATACTTACACATCTCCTCATAGTGGGTTGTAAAATGCACCTTTCCGCGTAATTACATTATGTTACATCATCTTTACCATGGAGAGAAATTATTAATTTTTGTTTTATTTTAAGGGATTTGCATTACATTATGTTACACATCTCCTCACAACACAATTATTAATTTTATTATTTTATTTTAATGTTTATTTGACCCACTCAAAATGTTTTATTAATAATTATAATTATCAGTTTTCTATTTTTAAATTAAATTTTTATTTTTATTTTTATATAATTTAACCAAGTAAAAATGTTTAATAGGATAGGACATGATAGGACATGACATTAGAACATCTCTTCCATATTGGGCTAGAGAGCACCTATTGGCGCAACAATACATTAAACAAGCATATAACACTCACGACAAGAGAGTCATGATCAGACACTTATCTTTGATAAATTCAACCAAGAAACTTAAGATTGGGACTTCAACTCTCCACCCAACCTTAGACACATTGCAACCAAGTCTTTCTTGCAGTAGGCTTTCGTCCGATGGGTACACGAAAGTGACGAAGTTGCCCCGACTACTGAACCATGCGTGTCTGTTGAAGTGAATTGGATGAGAGTTCGATTTTCCTGCCAACCAAATTGAATGAAAGCAGCTTATAGCTCAGCACTTGAATATCTTTAAGAACCTTAATCTTATAGTGATTTAACAAGATGATGAATCCGCTAATCAGAGAAATAATCAGAGAAATAATCAGCTCTCACTGAAAGCTCATTCATAAGATAAGCTATCTGACTTTAAGCACGCTTCTGCTGGATTCAATCGAGTTAGTAAATTGAAGGATCTGTACAAATCATAGATTAATACAAAATTGCCACATTCCTCAAAGTCCCCGTTTGCTCTGATGGATATCAAAGTGATCGGAGGGTCTTAGAAGGTTAGAGGAGTCAGGCCAATAGTAAGGCAGGTGAGTGGTATATATTTTCAATCGCATTTAAGAGGCTTTTTCAAATTCGCGGACCAACACCCTCATCCATATGATGGATGAGCGATAAATCCCTCACCCTGCCGGACCTCTCCTCTCCTCTCCCTCTCCTCTCCCTAATGGTCTATTAGTGAAATCGAGTTGGTGTTGAACCCGACAAACAAGGTTCAACTCCAGGATCAAGTTAACACCCCTGAGATAGATTCCAGAGTTTGAGGATGAGCGCTTAAGGGATCAAACCAGATATGCCAGTTGAAACAAGGACTCCAAAGGACCATCCACCTCCACCCATAATCCCCTACATTTAGTCATTGTCTCACATGCAATCCTAAGGTTCACTGCCTCCACCATTTAGTTCACCAAGGGAATCCAGAGGTTGGGCCTCCACCCTCTTATCAACAACGAGGGAATACATAGGTTGTGTCTCCACCCTCTTATCAACAACGAGGGAATCCATAGGTTGTGCCTCCACCCTCAATCAGTGACAACAGAATCCAAAGCTCGCTATAAACTAAGAAAAAATGTAGAGAGGGATAAAGAACTCTCCTACCAGGAATCCAAGAATCAGGCCTCCACCCAAGTTGTCAATGGAATCTAGAGAAAATCATATCCAACCTCCAGTGTTATAGGGAATCCAGAGTACCTTGTCCTCACCTGCAAGTTATTCTTTCACCTCCCAATGATAAACCGAGTAATGTCTCTTCTTCCCTACATTTTGATGGTATCACAAAGATTTTCTTGTCTCGTTCTTGCCGAGTTATTTGCTCCCACATTCTCGTTGTTTTTCTTTCTCCATCTTAATTTGATCCTTCTCTGTGCGTGAGAGTGCTCTTTACGCGTGTGATCTCTTGCATTCTCTATTGATCTCCCCCTCTAAGATATAATCTCTCTCTGTACTTTTGAACACCTCCTTCACGAGTGCTCCCCCTTCTTTTTTTCGTGGAGTGTGTGATCATCATCCCCATCATGCAATAACAATTGTTTTCGTTTGCATGGGTGTACATTTTGTGTCACCCCTGACTTCCCTCTTGACCATGGTGGTTTTTTATTTTTTTAGTAGTGGTGGGGATATTGTTGTGCCAACTGCCTACTCCACTCTCTCATTGATAGACTTAAACTACCCCAGCTGCTAACACAACCTATCCTCCTTAAATTTTTATATTCTATTCCTTGTGGATTTGTCCTTGGAAAGCACGGTTCTTTTTTCCTCTTGCCAACTTCATTAACTAACTTGATCAGCCCAATTTAAAGCATACCTGCTAGCGATTCATAGTTGTAATAACAAGTCAATCTCCCTTCAAATTCCAAGCAATCTCCTCCCTCAAACTCTAGAAATTGTGTCCCAATTCTCATGCCATTTTAATTTATAAACAAAATACATGAAATTTTTACAATGTGCCTAAGAGGAGAATTTTTCCAAAGGGGTTGTCACATGTTCCATGATGGGAAGGTTCTCATGTATCCTAAGGGATCTAATATCACTTCGGCCAAAGTGATTGGAGTTTGTCATGGGAAGTTATACAGGCTCATGTTTTAGCCAACTATAACATTGGTTTCTACCACCAACAAGAGTGACTTTATGTGAGTTGTGGCACAGGAGGATGACACACTTGCACCATGGAACTTTGAAGGTAGTAAGAGGGTGTAACCACCCCTCCCAACATTTACCTAATTTTACAAGTTCTCTAGGTAAATGTGAAACGAAGTGCTACTATGACATGACCCGACCTCCTAGTTCCAGTTAAGTAAGTGGGGCCTACAACTGAGACCTACTGAGTTTCCCCAGGAACCACAAATCGCTCAGAGGCTTAACAATCACCCTAAGTGACCAATCCCTCACTTGGAACCCATTTTCTCTAACCTAGACTTATAAATGCACCCTTGATGTTGTCTACATGCGGTTGTGAGTCCCCAGCCACACTCACAAGCCTTGCTCCATGTGGTTACGAACTAAGATCCTCAATTTTGTGCTTTCGGCCCCGAGTTTGAGCCACCTTTCTAGGCTAGCCTCTAGACCACTGCCCATAACTTCCTGTAACTTTCCATAATCATATTTCCTATAACGACAATGTTAATCATTCAAACTTGAAGTGAAAACTTGACCTAGACTGACTAGAACACACTAGACATTTTGTCAAACATATGGTAAACAAGTGAGTTACAGGTAATGAATGCATATCTAAGTGTAAATATTTGTACTTTAGCTAAAAATCACCGAGAAGGTCTATTTCTCACTCAAGTAGCTGCAACCACACTTGTTATCCCCATGCATTCATCAATCATTCATTAACTTATCAACATAATAAGAGCCATAACTAGAGCACATCTTAAATCAAGCTTATAACCAACATATAACTAGGATATTAGCCATGGAAAATCAATGACCAAATCAACATAATAACAAGTACAAGTGCTCATAGATAACAATAGGAAAATAACTCTTATTAACTTATGCAAAATCCAACCAAGTCAGGGACTTCCACATACCACTTGACCATAGGTTGAGTTCAACCAAATCTTTCTTTCAACCAATCACTCTCGTGCCATATTCCAAGCATGAATGTGGGATCTCATGTGATAAAACAACCCATAAACAACCAAGGGAATCCAGAGGTTAAACCACCTCCACCCTCAAACTACCGCAATCTCGCCAAACTGATCAAGATATCACAAAACAAAAACAAGCTTGGATGCCTCAAAATTTCTTCACCACTCCTTGAGGAATTGGCTTGTCTCCACCCACTTGTTGAGGGCCTCCAGGAGAAAACCATCTCCACCCCCAACCCTTGGGAATTTTCCTAAAACCACCTCACTTGGTTCCAAAAACTTATAGCAATCCAAAGCTCAACCAAGAAAGAATCTTATCACACCATGGCTATCTAGGAAATGGCAAGGCAAGGTTAAAACCATTGTCAAACGTGAAAAAATCCATGCCAATGGCAACAAATGAACCAAAAAACAAATGCATGAACCATGCATTCACATCTAAGCCCGGAAATCACACATGCAACTTGTTACTTGCAAAATCCTCCTACTGAAGCTATTTATCCAACCTTCTCCTTGATTTCCTTTGCTTTCCTTTGCTTGTCCCTTTCCTTCCTTTGCTTTCCTTGTCCAAGTGCTTGTTCTCTTTCCTTTTCTACACCTGCTCCAAAGATGGGCAAAAGTTGTGAACTGATTCTCAAGTGCCATTTTATCATTGATGTCTCATTTTTTCTTCATTTTCCTCTAATTTCCTTAGCATGCAAATCTATGTTTCTTCACCTTCCTTTTCTCCTATTTTCCTTTATTTCTCATAAATAAATGCCAATTAATGTCTCTTTGCCTTTGATAATTTCCATAGCTATTAATAAATCGAAAGTGATGCTCACTCTAATGATTTTCCCAACATTCAGCTTGGAATACATGTTCGATGATCTTGGTCTTATTTTTCCTTTATTAATCCTATTATATGAACTTTTAACCTAGGGTTGTTACAAAACTCTCCCCCTTAGAGGAACACCGTCCTCGGTGTTCTATGACACCTATGACCATCAAACCCTTGAAAACAAAAAATATTGTACATGGAGCTTTATAACCCAGCTCGATGCAGTATTTACAATAAACAACTAATGAAAACCATGACCAATATGACAAACATACCACTTATTGGAGCGTTATAACACAACTCATTATGGTATTTACAATAACAACCACATATACTTATCCACATTTGCTTCAACCAACAAATAAACATATTGTCCATGGAACTTTATAAACCATCTCAATACAATATTATACAATAATATACACATATATACATATGCACATTTTCTCTCACCAGCAAATAAAAGGATACGATGTCTGCAATGAAAACAAGGGAATCTAGAGGCTCACACCTCCACCCTCAAGTAATACCACGATTCACCTTCTTCCAATGAAGTCCAGATTCAACTACCAGAGTCAAACCTACATCCAATGTCCAACACTACGATCCTTACGCTACCTATTCCCTCTGTGAACAGTTACCGACTCATTGTTTCAGGGCACACTCCCAATGTATTTATAATTCCATATGGAAATTCTAATGACCAAAACAAATTCATTCCCTGATCTTCCCTTCTTTGCTACACAATCCCTCGGGCAATCCATCCCTTGGCAAGGTTTCCTCGCATCAGAAGGTCCAAAAAATAAGGCATATCCTTGCCTCAAAACCATAATACTGATTATAGCATGCTCGTGGAAATCAATGGACATTATTGGGTACCATTGTCCCACAATGGCCCTACTCATGAATGCTTTACCATCATATTGTTGCATGTTCCAATTCCTTTGTGTTGTTGCTGCTAATTCTTGTAGTCAGTTTCAACCACCCAAACTGGGGCATTCCCTGCTTTCATGTACTAAACACATAATCGTCATTAGACTAAAAAGGAATTTAACTAAATTTAAATCATACCTCATTGATGGCTCGTCAATACGGTACACCTGCAATTTCATTTACTTCCTGTCACAACAAGTCAAACTAGTTCTTTGATCAAATCATCATGTATAAACATATCACATTCGTTTAGCTGAAAACACAACCTTTATAAATCATAATCATAGATCACATGCAATCATCATAAATCGGAATCATAAAACACATGCATAATTAAAAACTGAAATAAAATACTTATACTTATCTTTCAAATGGTTCTTTGCTTCTGTCTTTGTTCTTTGTCCTTTCCGTACACACACTGAATTAGTTGCCAAACCCGGCAAGCACCCAATGCCTTCTCTTCTCTTTAATCACGTACTCACACTGGATCAGTTTCCAAACCCAACAAGCACCTAGTGCCTTCTCTTCTCTTTGACCACGTACACACAATGGATTGATTGCCAAACCTAGCAAGCACCCAGTGCCTTCTCTTCAAAGCAACAAGGGAATCCAGAGACTAAACCACCTCCTCCCTCAATATTAGCAACAAGGGTATCTCGAGACTAAACCACCTCAACCCTCAATATCAACAACAAGGGCATCCAAAGACTAAACTGCCTCAACCCTTAATATCAACAACAAGGGCATCCAGAGACTAAATCGCCTCAACCCTCAATATCAACAACAAGGGCATCCAGAGACTAAATCGCCTCAACCCTCAATATCAACAACAAGGGCCCAAACAATCACATACCTGCCTGTCCCATCACACGTACAACACATACACATACACAGTGTACAACTCAACACATATACCTACACTCATTGTACAACACAACGCATACACCTACACTTGGTGTACAACACAACACATATATGTACACACAGTACAATACAACAAATACACATACACATGACACAACACCACATGTACACAACACAACATGTACACGACACCACATGTGCACAACAACTGTATTGCACATCTAGAGACCACACCATCTCTACCAGGCAACCTTGCCTTAATGTCTTTCTATTATCCATGCTTGTCCCAACATGCCGCATATCACACTGCTTTCATTTCGTTGATGTATCCTTCAACATTACATATCCATAGCATAAACATAGGCATAGTTATAAGTAGAAATATAAAAACCATATCCACATGATACCAACCACATAGATTTGTCAGGGCTACTTTTCCCACTTGATTCCTCATAAACTAGGAACCTTTCATGCCATTCACCTGCATAAGCAATCATTCCTCCACAAGAACAATCCTGACAACCCTGTCAGATTATAACATAATCATGATTACAACACAATTACCAAATATCATAAGGTTAAGGTTAAGAGAACTCCCTTTATCCATGCAACACATACACAACATTGAGAACAATAGTTCCCAACATAGCCAAGGCATCTGATACCTCAAATCCATTCACTTTACCCTTCATGTTACTTTTCTCATGACTATCCTGCCCCATCCATTTATCCCAATGGACCAAACCAATCCAAATGGATATCATATTCTTGCCTTCAGTTGCCTTTTCTCATGCATCGAGCTTCATTTGGGTCTTACATTACCTGTTGGGTTTCATTCAGCTCCCCCCGAGATCCATTAACTTTCCTCTTTCCCCAACCAATTCCCAAGACCCTCAAAACATAAAAGGAAAGAACAAGAAACAAACAAGAATAAAACCATGAAAAACCAATAACAATATGACACCACAAACAAAGTGGCATGGTCATGCACAAGACATAAACAAAATTGTAAATCAAGCGCAAACAAATCTCAAAGCACTGAAAGCACAAAAATAGCAACAAATGCCATGACTCAACCCCATGGTTCCCAATGCTTCCAAGTTAAAGCTCAACCCGAGACTTCTTCAAGATTTCATGGCAGTCTCTTTTACCATGCAATTCCCTACATCATACTTCCATAAACACATAACTGTTAATGTATAAATAAATATAACAATATACCCATTACCTACCAATCATGCTGGCTTGTAACTGAAAATCAGTTATTATATTTGCATCACGCAACATTAGCTTATGCCTTTACACGATTAAAACTCAGTCTCTTACCTCAAATATCAACCTTAAGATAATAACATGTCAAATACATGTTTAGGAACATAGCACATATCCACATAATGTCAGACAAGTCAAGGTTAAGAAGACTTCTTGTATTCACGCAAAGCACTCATTCATTTGGAATTGTGGTTTTCAAACATAGTCAAAGGAATTCTCACCCAATTCTTTTCTTTTAACTTTACATTGTTGTAATTGAGTCTTATTATGTGTTATCACATCACCCAATTGTTAGTTATATAAACAAATAAATTGTTACCTTGTCATACTAATACCAAGCATGTTGCCTTGCAATTGTTCACATGTCAGTCACATGTTCCAAAGATCAATACATCATGTATATTAATTTGAAATCAACCTTTACCAAGACTAACAACCATGTCATAATTTGCAATTAACTCACAATCATTAGTCATAATGCTACAACTAGCACCCACTTGCACTCAAGTGCATATCAGTTGTCTCAACACATATTATGTTAGTACAACCATCTTAAAACAAGATCATTCCTTCATGTAATCTTATAGACACATACTCATATCATGCAATTAATCAAACATTCAAACAACCTGTAAACATAACCCCTTACTATCCATGGTCCACACTAAGGTAGAAGGAGGCAACTACTATAATGGCTTGATCTCTAATGTCCAACTATGGAAATGGGATCTCCAAAGCTCTACTAAGTTTAACCACACTTGCCAAAACCTGTTTTTCATTTCTCACACATTTTGTACTTGAAAACATATTACATAATAATGCCACTTTTCCATTCCATAGATTTCATGTGAATCATAGTCCACTACTAGCTCTTCATCCCTAATCTTTTATTTCATGCAAGCATATCATGTTAGATAAACCAAGTAGATGACATAATAAAACTTATACCTCAATGTATCTTAGGGGAGGCTATCACATCTGCACAGTCAGTCCAGATTAGTACGACACAATATCATGAATATATTGACTCGTACTTGAATATCATAACCATAACCATCTGCACATGCCAATTCAGATTAGCACTATACATATAACGCCAATATCTTAGCTACAATGACCATAATCGTCATGTGTGTGACCACAATGCATATAACAACAAGTTACTACCATGCATGACTATTCGATATATGTGCATATGACCACACTAATCAACTAGCATCTGTCATGCATGTAACCACAAAAACAATATAATGATCGACATTCATATAGACACAATGCATATAACAACCATTAACCATCATACCTTCATGCCAAACATACAAACCTATATGGAGATTTGCTTTTACCCCGAGGTACAATGATGCAACCTCACTTTGATACCAATTTGTAACCATCCCTCCTAACATTTACCTGCTTTTACAAGCCCTCCAGGTAAATGTGAAGCGGAGTGCTACTATGATATGACCTGACCTCCTAGTTCCAGTTAAGAAAGTGGGGCCTACAACCAAGACCTATTGACTTTCCTAAGAAACCACGTATCACTTAGAGGTTGAACAACCACCCTAGGTGACCAATCCCTGAGTTGGAACCCATTTTCTCTGACCTAGACCTATAACCCCACCCTTGACACTGTCGGCATGCGATTCTGAGCCTCCAACAACACTCACAAGCCTTGCTCCATGTAGTTATGACCTCAAATCCTCAGTTCGGTCCGAATATCTGAGCCACTTTCTAGGCTAGCCTCCATACCACTACTAAAAACTTCTTGTAACTTCCTAGAATTATATTTCCCATAACGATAATGCTAATCATTCAAACTTGAAGCTAGAACTTTACCTAGATTGTTAGGTCCCTATAATACTAGTGATTACCCCATTACTATTGTAGTTGTATCCTTTATTAATATTATTGTGCCCCTATTGTCCCCATATTATTATTACTGTGCCCCATAGAATCCCTCTATTGTTATTTTTGTGCCTTTATATTATTATTGTTAGGTCGGTTGGGTTATATTGTGACTCCTTAGACTCCTATATATAGAAATGAGGTTTTGTCATTTGAATCATCAAGGAATCATTGATTTGTGTAATGTAAAGGAGGATGCCCCCTCAAAGAGGTTGACTTCTAAGGCATTGATCTATCTTTTCTATCTTTTTGTGAGCTGGTTTCATAACATTTGGTATCAAAGCTTTGGATTCTAGGGTTTCGTTGCTCCTAATAGGTCATCATGGAATTTTTGTTATAACTTTTTTTCTGCGACGTTTCAGAAGCAAAAAAAAAAAAAACCCATTTGAGACGAAATCGCACTGAACCTTGGGTCTGAATTTTAGAGCTTTTCGCGCTATATTTGCGAAGATATGATCTGAGGAAGTTGGTCTTTTGCAGACTCCTGAATTACATTCCAAATAGGTGACCTGGGGAAATCATCATAACTTTTTCTCTAAGCATCGGATGGAAATTTCGTAAGAAGATACAAAAGAGGACGGACTGTAGTTTCTTGTATATATTTTTCAGAGCTAAAGGTCGAAACAGTGACACGTGGCACGTCGTACAAGTTCGCTCTATTGAACTAGTCTATAATTAGGTCACTATGGGAGATTTGGCATAACTCTTCCTTGGAGAATCAAATTTGGATCAGATTGGTGGCATTGGAAAGAGGACGAGAGGGCTGCTGTAGGATGTAATTTCAGAACTTAAAGATCCAAAAGTACAGAGTTACAGTCGTTTCAAGATCGAGCTCCTAAAATCAAGAAAAAGCAATATGAGGAAGTTTGATGGCAAGGATCTGATAAATTGGATACTTCAGATGGAGCAATATTTTGATCTACATGGTGTACCACTGTTACAAAAGGTTCGTATTGCATCTTCATATTTATAACCAGATCAATTTTTATGGTATAAAAGGCTTTGTTCTCGTAAAAAACTTGTTATGTGGTCAATTTTCATGGAGGAAATGATAGCACATTATGAGGATATAAAGAGCAACACATTCTTTAGAGCAACACCACAACAATTGGAAAAAGTAAAAGGGATTTGTTACATAGTGGAAAGTAAAATTATGGCAACAAGGAAGTCTACCCCTCAAAACTATAAAGATGGAAGTGTTGTTGCCCCTAGTCTTCCACAACCTATAAGATTGACACCACAACAATTGGAAGAAAAAAGAGCAAAAGGGCTTTGTTACAATTGTGATAGCAAATACACTAAAGGTCATAAATGTGCTGAGAAGAAATTATTCTACATCGATTGTGAAGAGGAAGAAGAAAAGGAGCAAGAAAGGTCAAAATAAGAGGATATACTCCAGGAACAAAGTCTAGATAAAGAAGAAATGAATCTGATCATATCTTGTAATGCATTGGCTGGAATTACCACTCCTCAAACCATCATGATAGAAGGACAAATCAAGAAGAAAAAAGTAATAGTGTTCATTGATTCAGGAACTACCCACAATTTTATTCATTGTAAGGTAGCAAAAGAATTGAATTGCTTCCTATATCCAGCACCAGAGTGTCAAGTGATGGTTGCAAATGGAGGAACGATAAATTGCTCTGGAAAGTGCCATAATATCAAGATATCCATGGGAGAATATGTATTGACTTGTCCAATGCTTTCCATTCCAATGGGAGGTGTTGATGTTGTACTAGGAGTCCAATGGCTACAATCCTTGGGTACAATAGCTTTCAATTTTCAAGATTTTTTCATGAAATTTTCTACGGAAGGAAAGAAAGTTGAATTAAGGGGTATTGCAGGGAAACCGGGAAAGATAATCAGCTCTAACGGTATGACAAAGCTTCTAAAAAAGGAACAAAGAGATGTTTTTGCACAATTATGTTCGCTAGATGTTTCCACATCGAAATCATCTATTTCTCCATATCTCCAAAAAGTCTTGGACAACCATTCCAAGGTATTTGAGACTCCCAAAGGTCTCCCACCTATTCATGATCATGATCATGCTATTCATCTGATTCCAAGAAGTGTTCCTCCAAACATCAGGCCGTACAAATATCCCTATGCCCAAAAGAGTGAAATTGAACGTATGGTTGCAGAAATGCTAGACGCTAGTATAATTCAACCTAGTCAAAGTTCTTTCTCTGCTCCGGTAGTAGTGGTGCACGAGAAGGATGGATCATGGCGCATGTGTCCAGATTATAGGGAGCTCAACAAGCTCACTATTAAAGATAAGTTTCCCATTCCTGTCATTGATGAATTACTAGATGAATTGCATGGATCAATTTACTTCACCAAGTTGGATCTTCGTTCAGGATATCATCAAATCAGAATGAAGACTGAAGACATTCCGAAAACAACATTTAAAACTCATGAGGGTCATTATGAATTTTTGGTCATGCCTTTTGGCCTTACCAATGTACCTTCTACATTTCAAGGTTTGATGAATTCCATTTTCAAACCCTTCCTTAGAAAATGTGTGTTAGTATTTTTTGATGATATACTAATCTACAACAAGTCTTGGAAGGATCATGTTGAACATGTTGACAGGGTGCTACAACTATTGGAGGAGAAACAATTATATGCAAAAAGATACAAATGTTTCTTTGGAGTACAAGAGGTGGAATATCTGGGTCATATTGTATCTCATGAAGGAGTTAAGGTGGACCCTAGCAAAATTAAAGCCATTAAGGAATAGAAAATCCCCACATCCATAAAGCATCTACGAGGATTTCCGGGTTGACAGGGTATTATCGCAAGTTTGTCAAGAATTATGGGAGAATAGCAGCACCTCTAACAACATTTTTGAAGAAAGATGCATTTTCATGGACTCCAGAAGCAACAAAGGCCTTCGAACATCTTAAAGAGGCAATGTGCCAAGCACCGGTCTTAGCTACACCGGACTTCACAAAAACCTTTATTGTGGAATGTGATGCTTCAGGAAATGGAATTAGTGTTGTTTTAGTGCAAGATGAAAGACCCATTACTTTGAAAGTCGTCCAATCAAGGGAAAGTTTTTACACAAAGCTATTTATGAGAAGGAAATGTTGGCAATGCTACAAGCACTTAAGAAATGGCGACCCTACCTAATGGGAAGACACTTCAAGGTAAAAACGGATCATGATAGCCTTACATACCTTTTAGAACAAAGATTATCCTCTGAAGAGTAACAAAAGTGGGTCACAAAGATGTTGGGTTATGATTTTGAAATCATCTACAAAAAAGGGAAGCAAAATGTGGTGGCAGATGCACTCTCAAGAAATGATGAGGATGTAGAAGCATTGTTGTGCGCCATTTCTATTATCTGACTAGATTGGATAAATGAAGCAAGGGAGGAATGGAAGAATGATGAAGAAGTGTGGGCACTTATTCGAAAGTTACAACAAGATTCCAGTACATCTGATACATTTAGCTGGCAAAATGATTCGTTACGGTACAAAGATTGCTTATACCTCTGTAAGAATTCCCAACTCAAGAAAAATATTCTTATGGAATTGCATGCTTCTCCCTTAGGAGGGCACTCATGCTTTTTTAAAAACTTACCACAGGGTTAAGAAGGAATTTTTTGGGATGGCCTTAAATTGGATATTCAAAAGTTTGTGGCGGAATGTTTCGTTTGCCAACAAAATAAAGTTGAAACAATTAAGAACCCAGGTCTATTACAACCTTTATCCATTCCAAGCCAACGTTGGGAGGAGGTTTCAATGGATTTTATCACAGGTTTACCCAAGTCTAAGGGAAAGAGTGTCATCATGGTGGTAGTTGACAGACTTACCAAGTATGCACACTTTTGTGCATTATCACATCCATTTAAAGCCAGTAAAGTTTCTACTGCATTTATGGAAACGATTCAAAAGCTACATGGAAACCCAAAGATTATTGTAAGTGACAGAGATCCCATTTTCACTGGAAATTTTTGGACAGAATTATTTTCTTGTCTCGGTACTCAGTTAGCTCATAGCTCATCTTATCATCCTCAATCTGATGGGAAAATTGAGATAGTAAACAAATGTTTGGAAGGATATCTTCATTGCTTTGTATCTGATAAACAGACACAATGGGTTAAATGGTTGCCTCTGGATGAATGGTGGTATAACTCTTCCTTCCATACAACGACAAAAATGACCCCATTTATGACACTTTATGGATATCAGCCACCATCCATCACATCATATTTAAAAGAAAATTCTAAGGTTGAAGCAGTAGAAGATCACATTGAGCATCAACAACAAGTCCTCCAACTCTTAAAGGATAACCTCGTGTTGGCACAAAATAGAATGAAACAACAGGCAGATCAACATCGCAGTGAAAGAAGTTTTGATGTAGGTGATTGGGTATTCCTACGGCTACAACCATATAAACCAATGTCCCTCAAACAAGACAAGAAGGATAATAAATCATCACCAAAGTATTATGGTCCATACAAGGTGTTGCAAAATATTGGTACTATGGCATACAAATTGGAGCTTCTTGCAGCTTCTTGAGTGCACCCAGTTTTCCATGTTTCATGTTTAAAGAAGGTTATAGGCAACAAGCTCCCAGTTCAAACAATATTGCCAGAACTTGACGAGGAAGGAAAAATTATATTGGAACCGGAAGCAGTCACAAAAACAAGAACTCGACAGCTACAAAATCGATCAATTTCGGAGTATCTCATCAAGTGGAAGAACTTATCCGCTGAAGATTCCACATGGGAGGATGAGAATTTTATACATAAACATCCATAACTACTCAAGCGTTGAGGACAACACTTTTTTGAAGGAGAGGGGCATGTTAGGTCCCTATAATACTAGTGATTACCCCATTACTATTGTAGTTGTATCCCTTATTAATATTGTTGTGCCCCTATTGTCCCCATATTGTTATTACTGTGCCCCATAGAATCCCTCTATTGTTATTTTTGTGCCTTTATATTATTATTGTTAGGTCGGTTGGGTTATATTGTGACTCCTTAGACTCCTATATATAGAAAGGAGATTTTGTCATTTGAATCATCAAGGAATCATTGATTTGTGTAATGTAAAGGAGGTTGCCCCCTCAAAGAGGCTGACTTCTAAGGCATTGATCTATCTTTTCTATCTTTTTGTGAGCTGGTTTCATAACATAGATTGACTAGAACACACTAGACATTTCATTAAACACATGGTAAACATGTGAGTTACAGGTCATGAATGCATATTTGAGTGTAAATCTTTGTACTTTAGCTGAAAATCACCGAGAAGGTCTAATTCCCTCTCAAGTAGTTGCAACCACACTTGTTAGCCCATGCATTCATCAACCATTCATTAACTTATTAAAGCATAATAAGTGGCATAGCTATAACACATCTTAAATCAAGTTTATAACCAACATATAACTAAAAAATTAACCATGGAAAATCAACCATCAAATCAAAATAATAACAAGTACAAGTGCTCATAGAAAACAATACGAAAATAACTCTTATTAACTTATGCAAAATCCAACCAAGTCAGGACTTCCACGTACCACCCGACCTTATATTGAGCTGAACCAAATATTTATTTAAGCCAATTACCCCCATGCCATATTACAAGCATGGATGTGGGATCTCATGGGATAAACCAAGACATAAACAACAAGGGAATCCATAGTTGAAACCACCTCCACCCTTAAACTATCACAATCTTGCCAAAATTGGTCAAGAGATCACAAATCCAAAACAAGCTTGGATGCCTCATAATTTCTTCACCATACCTTGAGGAATTTGCATGTATCTACCCACTTGCTGAGGACTTCCCGAGGAAAACTATCTCCACCCCCAACCCTTGGGAATTTTCTTGAGACCACCTCACCTGGTTCCAAAAACTTCTAACAATCCAAAGCTCAACCAAGAAAGAATCCCACCACCCCATGACTATCTAAGAAATGGCAAGGAAATACTAAAACCACTGTCAAACCTGAAAAAACCCATGCCAATGACAGCAAATGAACCAAATAAACAAATGCATGAACCATGCATTCACACCTTAGCTAGGAAATCACACATGAAACTTGTTACCTATAAAATCCTCCTACTGAAGCTGTTGGTGCAACCTACTCCTTACTTTCCTTTGCTTTCCTTTACTTGTCCTTTTCCTTCCTTTGCTTTCCTTATCCAAGTGCTTGTTCTATTTCCGTTCCTACACCTGCTCCAAAGATGGGCAAAAAGCTATGAACTTATTCTCAAGTGCCTCTTTTATCATTAAATTTATCATTTTTTCTTCATTTTCCTCTAATTTCCTTAGCATGCAAATCTGTGTCTCTTCACCTTCATTTTCTCCTAATCTCCTTTATTTCTCATAAATAAATGGCAATTAATGCCTCTTTTCCTTTACCAATTTCCATAGCCATTAATAAATCGAAAGTGATGCCCACTATAGTGCTTTGCCCAACATTAAGCTTGGAATATGTGTCCCATGACCTTAGTCTTATTTTTCCTTTATTGACCTTTATTACATGAACTTTTTACTCAGGGTTGTTATAGAGAGATTGTTACAGGGTTACTATATTTTAGTATTAAGCACCAATATGTGTGTAGGGGGTGCACTAGGAAAGTACACCAAAACTACTTTTCCAAGTAGTGACAATCGAGTAGCAGGTATCCTTGATTTGATTCGTTTTGATGTTTGTGGTCCTATGTCTTATGTATCGTTGAGTGGATATAAATATTATGTCACTTTCATTGATGACTTCTTTAGGAAGACCTGGACTTTCTTCACGAAGACCAAGGGTGAGGTCTTCAAGAGGTTCTAAGAGTTCAAAGCTACTATGGAGAAACAAACAGGTAAGATGATCAAGGTGTTGAGGTCTAACAATAGGTGTGATTATACCTCCATCAAGTTCAAGGACCTATTTCATTCTAGGTAATGTACAACACAAATTCTAAGGAGGTACTACACATTTATTGCATTTCTAGAACAACAAAATCTAATGTGATTTTCGAGGGCTATCAGACCTTAATTTCAAGGGAGGTTTGAAACAGAAATCAAGGGCAGTTTGCATGAAAATTCAAGGAATAAAGTACAATATGATTTTCAAGGGAGTTTGGCACATAAACTGAGATAAATTTGTGTGTATTTATTGCTGGAAAAATTACTATTGTAAATTATTTTATGAGAAATAAAATCTCCTCTCTCTCACTGGTTTCCCCTTCAAGGTTTTTCCTCTCTCTCACTGGTTTCTCAGCTATTAGTGGATTAGGCTCCTGTGTTTCATGTCTAAAGCATTTAATGACAAAAAAAATGAAATGTGGGTTGGGCATTAAACCATGATGAAATTCATGAATCTTGAAACTAAGTTGTGTCTAAGTAATAAAATTCTACATTCTCTTGGAGTGACCATTCACAGAGAGTGATCCAAGTGGATATTGGTGGCCACCCACCAATTCCACTTGGACCCCCACCATCGTTTCTTTCAGTTTTCCAGTTTCCTTATTTGTAGCACAATTTACTATTTTTGATAGTTTTTTGGGTCCTGAACTTCCGAAGCCGTTTTGAGGCCGTATATGACATTTTTTTGGGAAAATTGGAAGCAACATGGGTCTATGTATTGATGTTTCTCTCTCCCAAAGTTGTATTCCTCGGATATATCTTTCTAATGAGGTATTATGCGTGTCAAACGGAGATCATATGCCAAAGTTACGACCCTAGGAAGTTGATGTACTAATCTACCCAAAACGGGGCCCATAGTTTGGCGCTTCATCTCCTAGGGTTAGGGTTTTGGATGTTTAGGGTTTTCCATTATTTCTCAACAATAAATAGGCCTTCGAGCCTCATTGTAAGAGAGTTCAAGGGCATGTAGCCACCACATCTCTCCTCAGAGATAAGCTACCATCGCCCGAGCTAGTTTATTTCCATTTCTGTTTGTAAGCATGTTTTAGTATTTTACATTATTGAAATGAAGTATTATTTTTGTTGTATCTCTGTGTTTATGGTTATCTTTGTAATTTGTTGCGTTCCAATTTAAATCCGGATTAGTGGTATCAGAGCGGTCTGCTCTTTCTTTGTTTTTCTTTGCATGTCCCTAATGAGGTCGGGATATAAGGAGTTAGGGCTTGAACTGGTTGAACCATTGCAAGACCAGCCTCGCAAATCTTGACGGCCTCCCATGGCGGATGAAAAGAAAGACGAGGGGGCAGGAGATTCTATCAAAATCTTGCTCGAAGAGGTCCTCGAGCGACAAAGGAATGCGATGATGGACAACTTTGCCCAGATCCTTTAGCGGCTACCCAGGGGCAGCACATCTACTTCCAGCAACTACTCTGGAAGCACCACACCCTTTAAGGTACAAGTTAACTTTGACATTCCCATATTTGAGGGTTAGATAGATGCAGACATTGTAGATAAATGGTTAAATCTGCTAGAAGGGTATTTTTCTATTCATGATTTTTCCGACCGGGAAGATATTACTTTCGCTCTTCTCAAAGCCGCCCCCACATCAAGGATTGGTGGGAAACCTACTACGAGCAGAAGGATGAAAGTACGACCTCACTTTTTTCAGCCGCACCCACTTGGAATTCATTTCAGAATGCCATCAAGGAGTAGTACTACCCTGTCAAAAGCTATGAGGATAAATACATAAAGTGGACCATGTTGCGGCAGGGAAGGGACCAAGATGTGCCAGAGTTTACCAATATTTTTCATACCCTTCACACAAAGTTGGGTATCAAGGATTCTGAGCTGCATTTGGTACTCAAATACCATGGTTGCCTACACAGGTACATCCAGGACGAGATGGAGTTCCTGGACATCTCCTCACTCGACACGACGTACTGATATGCTGTCAAGATTGAGCATAAGTTTAAACAGAAGAAGCGAGACTTTGGATCTACAAATCTGAAGCAAGGGAAAGGCGCCCCAAAACCGCTGAACAAAGGACAAAGCCAAGGCGGTGTGGCCCAGGACAACCCACCAAAGCCGAAAGCAAAGAACAACACTGCGAAGTCGAAGAAGGACACGGGAAAGTGGTGTGAGTTCCATAAGAGCTCCACTCACAACACAAGTGAGTGTCGGGCGAAGCAGTAACTGGTGGTCAAACTAAAATATTCGGAATCAAATGCATGTTTAGACTCTGAGTAAGAACCCGATAAGGGGAATGACAAAGGGAAGCATATTATTGATGCGGAGCCCAACACCACCCTTGCCACCACAAAGATCCAGAAGGAATAACCCGAAGATCTAGAGGAGGAGAAGCGCCTCTTCCACTCCTAGATGTGGGTAAAGGGCTCCCGACTACAGTTCATTGTCGACAATGGGAGCCAAAATAACCTCATTTCAGTAGAGGTCGTGAAGCGGTTGGGCTTATCGACCACAACACATCCACCATCGTACACCATCGAGTGGCTTCACCGAGAATGGGATCTTTGCGTGAGCCAGCAGTGTCGCCTTCCATACAACATCACGCCCTTCACGGATGAGGTATTGTGTGACGTTTCTCCCCTTGACGTTTGTGATGTATTATTAGGCCAACCATACTTGTGGAAGTGACATGCTATATATGATTCAAAGCCTCGTGCTGTTATTGTTACTTTGGGAAATAAGTTGTACAGGATACCAGAGGTAGCACCACCTATCGCCATCTCTTTGATTACTGCAAAACAATGTAGTAAGCTCATTTCCAAAACCGGGAAATTTGTTTTCCTGATAATACGCCTTTAAGGAAAGAAGAAGATGGTGGCCACGACCTCTAGACAGGGCCCCTTCGCACGACAACTACAGATGGACAAGGTCGTGGAGGAGTATGAGGACATCTTCACCTCCCCCGCAGGGGTTCCTCTACACTATCAGGTCAAGCACTCCATCAATTTGACCCCAGGTGCGCCATTGCCCAATGGACCAATCTATCGACGCTCCGTTTTGGAGAACGATGAAATCAAGAATTAGATTTAGGAGCTGCTGCAGAAAGGTCACATCCCACCGAGTTCATCGTCCTGTGGGAGCTTGATCATGTTGGTACAGAAGAAGGATGGGACTTGGAGACTCTGTATTGACTATCGGGCGCTGAACAATATCACTTTCCGGAATAGGTACCCGATCCCATGGATTGATGACCTTCTGGACCAACTGAAGGGGGCAAAATATTTCAGCAAGATCGTTTTGAAGTCAGGATATCAGCAGGTACCAATCAAACCCTCTGATGTGTGGAAGATTACCTTCAAAGCCAAGGAGGGCCTTTTCGAATGGTTGGTTATGCCTTTCGGGTTGACGAATGCTTCTGCAACCTTCATGAGGGTAATGGATGACATCTTGCGGCCATTCACCAACTCATTTGTAGTGGTATACTTGGATGACATCTTGATCTTCAACCAGAGTTGGGAAGAGCACCTCCACCACATCTGACAGGTTCTCCAAACACTGCAGCAACACAAGTTATGTGCCAATTTGGAGAAATGCACTTTTGGCATGACCCAAGTTCAGTATCTGGGATACATTATCGATGAACAAGGGGCGTATGTGGATCCAACCAAGATCCAAGTCATTTGGGATTGGCCATCTCCAACCACTTTGATAGAGCTCTGCATCTTTCTGGGTCTTGCCAACTTCTACCGCAAGTTCGTGTTGGGATTTTCTCATATCACTTGGCCCTTGAGTCAAGTCAGCAAGGGAGGAGCGAAAGCAAAATCCTTTTGGTCTGAATCTCAACAGAAGGCATTCATAGAGTTGAAACATCACCTCTGCTCGGCATTAGTGCTCGCATTACTATACTTGCAACAACCATTTGAGATCAAGACAGATGCCTCTAACTATGCTATTGGGGCAGTCCTTACTCAACATGGGCATCCTGTGGCATATCACAGTGAGACACTTTCAAACACAATCCGGAAGTATCCCACTTATGACAAAGAGATGTATTCCATTGTGCAGGGCTGCTGACAACGAAAGAATTACATTTTGGGGAAGGAAACGGTCATCCACATAGACCACCAACCCCTGCAGTTCATACATACGCAAGGGAAGTTGCAGAATGGTCGCCATCAGAAGTGGTCCACATACCTGCAACAGTTCCATTTGAATGTCAAGTATAAGAAGGGAAACACCAATAATGTTGCAGATTGCCTTAGTCGACCACCGATCATGGCGTTAACCACCGTGCTCAACTCTTGTGGGCACAAGACTTCTGATTGGACACTTCTCTATAAAAACGACCCAGAATTTGGCCACACATAACAGACACTCTTGGAGGGTCAACATGTTTCGGATTTTCACCTCTAGGATGCCCTGTTATGCCACCTTGGTCACCTTTGTGTTCCTTCAAGCGAGTGTGCCAAGATGATTTGGGAAGCACACTACAGTTGGGCTGCTGGGCATTTCGGGTTCGAGAAAACGGTG
The DNA here is from genome assembly GCA_031772625.1 of Pinus tabuliformis. NCBI lineage: Eukaryota > Viridiplantae > Streptophyta > Pinopsida > Pinales > Pinaceae > Pinus > Pinus tabuliformis. Next base: position 593,490,269 of record CM062812.1, on the reverse strand, counting down.
GCAGTATTGTAGAAGTATTTCTATTGGCTGAATCTTGGACAGGATGTCAGAAAGTACATTAGATCTTGCACTGCCTGCACCATTGCTAAATTGACCATTAAGAAGCAACGCCTCTATACTCCACTACCTACCCCTAGTCGACCTTGGGAATCCATCTCCATGGATTACATGTCAGGCCTTCCTTCTACTAAGCATGGAAACGATTATGTTTTTGTGGTCGTCGACAGGTTCTCAAAGATGGCCATTATGGCGGCCTACAAGAAGAATATCACAACAGAAGCCACTGCTAAACTCTTCTTTGAACAAGTGTGGGTACACTTTGGGATCCCACAGTCTATCATCTCAGATCGGGACAACAGGTTCCTCAGTACATTTTGGTCTAGTCTCTGGTCGATGTTGGACACCAAACTCACTAAGTCCACAACCTTCCATCCCCAAACTGATGGCCAGACAAAGGTTGTCAACAGGATGATCGTACACATTCTGCGCATGTACAACTCAAAGCATCCACGCACATGGGATGAGATCCTCCCCTATGTTCAACATAGCTATAATCAGGCTCTCCACAGCTTGACTGGCCACAACCCTTTTCAGGTGGGCTTGGGATTCCAGCCACTATGTCCCATTGATGTGGCCATGCCATTTGCAGCTACTTAGGCAGATTCGACTCATGTCCAGTTTGAAACAAATAAGGCAAACAACTTCATTGAGCACATCCAACATATCCGCCAGCAGGTCCACAACATTATGGAGAAATCAAATGCCAAGTACAAGCAACGATATGATCAATATCGGGTGCCACACAAGTTTCAGGTGGGCGACAAAGTCTGGTTGCATTTGCAAAAAGAACGCCTTACCGAAGCCTATCGGAAACGCATACCACTCCGATATGGCCCTTACACCATTACCAAGGCTATGGGAGACAATGCATTTGAGTTCAACATTCCCCCATTCCTTGGCCTGCACCCAATTTTCAATGTGGACTGCCTTCAGCCATACTTTCCACCGTTATTAGACATATCCGACATTGCAGAACAACTCACACCAACAGAGTTAAATCTGATTGCATGGAACAAGCTGCGATTGATCAGATCATGGACACGCAGATCAAACACACTTGCCAACAGAAGATCCAACTGTATCGAGTTTTCAAAGCAGGCCAACTCCTCCACTAGGGCAAGTGGCTCACCAGGGACCAAGTTCAGTAGAAGTTTTCTCATCTCAGGGAGGAACTCAATGCAATGGGGACCATTGCTTCCTCAGGGGGGAGGTATGATTTAGGTGGATATTGGTGGCCACCCGCCAATTCCACTTGGACCCCCACCATTGTTTCTTTCAGTTTTTTAGTTTCCTTATTTGTAGCACAATTTACTATTTGTGGCAGTTTTTCGGGTCCTGAACTTCTGGAGTTGTTTTGAGGCCCTAGACGACGATTTTGGAAAATTGGGAGAAACATGGGTCCCTGGATCGATCTTGCTCTCCCCAAAGTTGTAGTTATGGGATAGATCTTTCTAACGAGGTATTGTGTGCGTTAAACAAAGATCATATGCCAAAGTTACGACCCTGGGAAGTTGATGTACCAATTTAACCAAAACGGGGCCCATAGTTTGGCGTTTCATCTCCTAGGGTTAGGGTTTTCCATTGTTTCTCAACAATAAATAGGCCTTCGAGCCTCATTGTAAGAGAGTTCAGGGGCATGTACCTGCCACATCTCTCCTCAGAGATAAGCTACCATCACCCGGATTAGTTTATTTCCATTTTTGTTTGTAAACATATTTCAGTATTTTACATTAATGAAATGAAGTATTATTTCTGCTATATCTCTATATTTATGGTTATCTCTGTAATTTGTTGCGTTCCTATTTAAATCCGAATCAAAAAAACATTACAACCATCGTCACAATGCATGAATACATTACCTTTATAAACAACCAAAACTTTTAGTAAATTAAAGAAATCAACTTTAAACTTAAGATTTACCATTTTAAAACACTTTAAAACTTGTCTCATATAATATTCTCTTAAAATCACGGCATACCAATTACACAATTATAAAAACAAAAATCATATAAAACAAAATATTCACAACAAAACCATAAAAGCCCTCATAAATGGTCATTATTCTCAAATCTAAACTATAATACCACTATTTAAACTTTGTATTTTTTTAAAACTCATTCCATACAAATACAAATTCAATATAAATATAACTATTAATAAAAAAAACATAAAATAAAACTGCAAGCCACACACCTTAACGGCGCTCTAATCTCCAACCCTCACTTCAACCCCCCAATGATTCCTCAAATTCATTCTAAAACAATTTTACTGTTATGATATAAAAGGATATAAAAGAATAAATTACAGCTCGGTATACCATGAAAACAGAACCCCGAACCAAAAGCAATACAGAGCAGTAGCAAGAAAACTTGGGAGGCTGCGAAATCACAATGAATAACGGCGATTTGTAAACTTTTTCGTCGACACCGGACCTCAAGGTGAGTCTTCAGACATCTCTGCACATATTTTGCTGTCCACACGACGATATGATAATTATATAGTTTTGAAAGGACTTGATGCTAGATTTACAAGTAATTTTGCTGGCAAATTGAATAGAAGCCGGAAAGAGTAAATACTGCTTTGCATGTCTCTGCACATATTTTGCTGTCCACACGAGGATATGATAATTATATAGTTTTGAAAGGACTTGATGCTAGATTTACAAGTAATTTTGCTGGCAAATTGAATAGAAGCCGGAAAGAGTAAATACTGCTTTGCCCAAACAATGCTATATTCTTTGGCAGAAACAATCAAACTTACCACTCCATGACTATTTGTAAGCTAGACGCAATGGTTTTAGCCCGCCCATTTGATTATTTGTTAGGGGTTCCGACAAGTGGGTTGCAGCCTCCTCTCTCTTTTTTTGGGATGAATTTATTGTTTAGCTGCGCAGGCGCTCAAATAAGTATAATAGGGTTCCTTATCTGCGGATTTATATCGAATCACAGTGTATGGATTTTGACCGGCTATCGCACCAATCCAATTGTCTCGCAGTTCTGCATTGAGTTTCCCAACACATAAAGGAAATCCTGCAATTCCGGTCTACTCAACAGGAAAAGGAAATCCTGTTCTATCCCCACCAGGAGTGAAATCTTAAGAAGATATATTGTCATGATTGGAAATTTGTAACCGGCAGGTGCAGACCTGCTAAGTCGTGACGAAAATGTGGGTACCTACTGAGCTGGGAGTTGAATTTGAGCTCCTGCTTTGCACATAAGAAAAAAATTTGTACATCTTATTGAGTGGAGAGGCTCATTCTTCTACAGTTTAGTATCATTTGTAATTTTTTCTATTAATTCATAAAAAAATTTACAGAAAGAAAAATTGGAAATTAGATTTTTTAGACTCATATTAGATTATGTTAAATCTGTATTTAAAATAAATCTATGCCAGATCTATGCTTAAATCTTATATAACGTTTTTAAAATTCTTGTGTATTGAAAGGACGTAAATCTTACTCTTGAGATGTACACCTCATCATATATGCTCTTTCTGCAATCCCAGTCTACCTAAGGAATAAAGATAATCCTACCGTCAAGATTTACGCCTCATCATATTTAATGCTTCGGTTAAGCAAGACGATGTCCTGGGCTTCCGGTGTTCTGAATTATCCTACCAAGATTGGCCAGGGCATATACTCTGGGGAACCTGTGTGTCTACACTGAATAGTCAAATCTCAAATCGTACCCCTTGATCCTATTCCCAGCTTCGTACTGTCTTGATTCACATATAGAAAAACGATTTGGAGGTATACTTCTGTGATTGTGCGAGTCTTTATCAACCCTCAAGTTCCACATCCTATACCTGTGATATATACCGTCAGTTGACACCTGGTCAGGCCTAGTGTTTTCTGTTACTCTGAACAAACTTTACCGCCCATGGTCTCATTGTAAAGTTTACGATTCAGAAATTGCTTAATGATAATCCAGTGAAACTGGAAATTTATGGAGTAAAATTTTCAGGTTCAAAAGGTCGAATGCTCCTTTATATATAGTCTTTACAAGGTGGACGTGCCCCTTCATGAGGCCGACTAGATTGTTGAAGAAGCTGACTCAGTGACTTGATATGAGGCAAGGCTAACTTGATGGGGGTGGAGAAGATGACCAAATTACATCAATATACTTTTATTCCTTTGATACAATGAGCCCAAGTAGGGTCTTTTACATGATGATTTTGTGCTTTGACCTATTGACCAATGACCCAAGCATGAAACCCATGCTTTATTAAGTCAATTTTTGTTTATAATAAAAATATATTTTCTTTTGGCAAACACATTACATCATGACTCAATTACAATTATTAAGACCGATACTAGTTACATTTCTCAACGCTCCCTCTTGACTAGGGAGGTATTCATAATTGCACACATAGGTACAAGGATGAACCCAAATTGACATGTTCTATGAAGAGCCTCAACACATGCAGTGCTATGGACCATATGCTTGACCAAGGTATCTGTCCGGATGGGACTAAAGGTGTTATCCAAGCTTCTGCCACTATAGGTACCATCAAGCTTCAACTCTAACACCAATCCACAAGGATCTAGGTATCATATCCAAGGTTGGAGCTCCATAAGACCAATAATACCCTCCCTACTTCTGGATCTAGACATCATCACAGGCTGACCATATGTCCTTCCAAGCATCTTGTTGCCCCAAGATGCTTCATCTCTCCCTATCAGATATATCCACTAGTCCAAGCATGCTTCAAATTTTCAAAATGTTCAACCTTCTTATGGGGAGATCCACTTGTACAATTACAACCACAATTAGTAACAAACTTTCAAATATATACAAGTTAGCACAAACCGCCGGGGTCCTTAATTATTCTTATCATCATATTATCCAAACATATCTCGTCGGAAGCTTCCTACTACAATTTTTTAGCAGCACCAAACTCGACCTCAACACTTCTTCCAGAACATCTAAATCGACAATCATCTATAGTGCTTTAGCTATTCTCCGATCTCATTCTTTCTTCAAGGTCTTTTACTATAGCTGTTACAATATGCCCTCCCTCTTAACTGAGAAGATATATCCTTATTTTTTTCCAAGCTTCTTCTTGATTAGAGGACAAGTCCACCAACTTCATTCTACCAACCACACAGTGTCCTTTCTTTTTATCAACATGTCATCGGAGAACTTCAACGTTTCAAAGCTTCATTTTTTTAGGAACATCATTCTTTCTTATCTATTACCATTTTTACAACTCCCCCTTTCCATTATGCTCATTATCAAGTCATCTTCAATTATGAGGTAGGTGAACATCTTCAACATCTTGAAGATTATGTACCTGCAAATCTTCAACAACCAGTGCAACCAAGTACAAATATACAGGAGCATGAAGTTAAAATAGGTTTAACATGTTATTACAATGGAAGCATCGAAATAAAACCTAAACCTAGTTTGGTCCACAGTCAACAAGGGTTGTCTTTCATACCCTAGAATTTCACATCCATCTATGCTAGGGTTTTTGTTGCAAACCCTAAAGTCCACCATCAAAACTAAACTTTTGGACATTAGCAACTAAATTCAATTATAATGAAAGCATTTTATATCTAGGGTTTCATTAATCATGTCCTAGAACTTATATCAATCTCTACTAGGTTTTTGTCATAAACCCTAGATACAAACATCAAATCCTCAATGTTAGATATTCAACAATTTTACTAAACTAGGGTTTTAATTATACAGAAGCACATACACCTAGGGTTTCATTCCTAGGATCTTTCATTAAGGTTTTTATCATAAACCCTAATTCAACAAACCCTAAAAATCTAGGGTTTCATCATATATCCTAGACATCAATAACGAACCCTAAAAAGCTAGAGATTCATATTAACAAACCTTAAACATCAAGAGATTAGGATTTCGTTATATATTCTAGATTTCATCAACAAACCCTGTGTAGACTAGGGATTCATCATACCCTAAGCATCAAAAGGCTAGGGTTTTACAGTGAACCCTAAAGGTTAGGGTTTTACCAAAATAAACAAAAGATAGAATGTGTGACAAGGGTTGATTTAATTTAGAGATTAATCACCCTAACAATATAGAATCTTAATGATTCTATAGCAAATCCTAGACATGAAAGAGTTAGTAATACAAAGCAAATTTCAAAATGATTGTACCTTTTAATGAAGAAGACTTACTACAAATCTTTTACATACCTTGAGTTGCTTCTTTTACAAACCTTGTAGGGTTTCCTTATTGAAGGGCTCCCTCTGAATCATGACAACATCTTCATGGTCATATGAGTTGACTTTTATTCAAGGATCCAACTCGATTTACCAAGTCATCATTCTTGATATATACCTGCAATATTCATTTGACAAGCACAACCAAAATATACAAGAACAATAGACTGATGATTATCTAGGGTTTCCATCACTCTTTTAGAGAATGAATTCCAAAGGATTTTGAGTACAACCCTTAGTTAGCTCTAGGGGCATTACGTCAAAATCTATACATCATTGAATTTCATTCTTGCCAAGGATTGCCATATTACTTACTAACCCTAGACATTATGAGATAGGGTTTCTAAGAGGGAATAAGCGAATGGGGTTTACATATGTACTATCTAGGGTTTACAACTCCTAGATATAAAGAGATCTTGCAGATCCTAGGATCATACAAGCTCCTAAGACATTAGATTCAAATGAACATGTTATACATACCTCAAAAATTACATACCTCCGTCTTCTATTGAATTTATTGCTCTCCTTCCAATCTGAAGACATATTTTTAGATTTGAGACAAAAAGAACAAAACAATACTTGATGAATTCAAGCTGGTCTACTTTCTCTTGACTATCACTGTAGGTTTTCTTTTGTAACTAGGTTCATTCCAACAAGCTTCAATGACTGGTATACGAATCTGAAGTTGATCCTCCAAATAGGGCTACTGATCATATACTTCTTGAATAGTCCTTTTCTATTTTATTAATGTGCTCACAATGACTCAGTGCTCCCTTTATCCATCAAGTCGGCCTTCCAAGTAGATCAATCATCTTCTGGTTCATTTCATCACAATTCAACATCAAACAACTCTTCAAGAACATGAGTGTACACGGGTCTTGGCCCTCTCTGTCATACTGTACTTTCGGCTCCTGCAGTCATACTAGCAAAACTTTCGGTCTTGCACTTATATTGGCAAACTTCGGTCCTCTTCTTTCATTCTCTTTCATAGGTAGCTCTTCCTTTTATGCCTCTTTGAACTTCCTTTTTCAATAGAAATTGCAGATTGAATAGATGATAGTTGGTTAATCTTCACAAGGTCGAATGCTCCTTTATATATAGTCTTTACAAGGTGGACGTGTCCCTTCATGAGGCCAACTAGACTGTTGAAGAAGCTGACTTGATATGAGGCAAGGCTGACTTGATGGAGGTGGAGAAGATGACCAAATTACATCAATATAATTTTATTCCTTTGATACAATGAGCCCAAGAAGGGTCTTTTACATGATGATTTTGACTTTGACTCAATACAAAAATCGTAGAGCACACAATGGGTGCTTTGACCTATTGAGCAATGACCCAAGCATGAAACCCATGCTTTAATAAGTAAATTTTCTTTTACAATAAAAATTTCTTTTCGTTTACAATAAAAATTTCTTTTCTTTTGACAAATACATTACATCATGACTCAATTACAATTATGAAGATCGATACTAGTTACATTTCTCAATATAAGAACCCTTGTAGGGCTTGTGACATAGATTGCACTCTCCTTCTTGTGAAACCCCATCGGGGCTTTGTACAATTTTTTTAACATGCTTCCAAAGAGGATTGTAGTCATTTTACTTGGTTGGTTGAGGAGTTGTGGTAGGAAGGGAAACACCACTTTGAGAAGCCATTGATACTGAAAAAGTAAAACAGCAAGGTCCTCACCGAAGATAAGGAAGCCCATAGCAGTCTTCTTGCTTCCACAGCTGCCTTCTTGCTGGAACCATACCCAATATGCACCCAATGCTTTGGAACACAATAAAAATGTTTTTTTGTAGCAGTGGGAAATCCTTGCTCAATTGCTTTTGTAGAAAGTGCGAGGAATGAGTGAGCAGAAGCTTTTTGTTATAGGAAATTAGTAATTACTATTAGGGCTGTTATGGTTTCTCACTTCCTAGAAGTTTTTATTTTTTCCAATTGTCATTCGTGTCATTGTGTTTAATTGTCAGTTTCTAAAGGTTTAATCACAGATTTGCTGCATTATGTGGGTCTCGTTGAGCCTTTTGCCACCTGAAACATGCAATCCAGGGTCTGTGTTTGACTGATGTTTCCAATTCGAGAAACAGTTGCTGAAAATTTTTCCGAGGTTTTAGATGTGTTTCATTTTTTCAGGGCTCTGATAGGTTGAGGAGGTTTGTGGGCGGCAGGGGGGGTTCCTGAATAGAAACTGACAACTTGTGTAATCAAGCTGCAGTGATTTAGCTTTGAAGTTCATTTATGTTCCTTGGAAAAGGTCTGGCAAAATAAAGCTCGCGAGGAAAAGGGGGTCTGCAAAATGTCTTCGCTTATTTCATAGATTGGAAGGGTGCTTCATTATTTATGTCTGTGATAAGATAGCATTGGATTTGTTAACCTAATGTCATTCACTGGTAACTCAGTAAAAATGGTTTCCATGAGTGCATAAGATTTACTTAAGCTTAAATAATTGTAAGCAAAATTTATAGCAGCAGCGTTTTCCAAATTTGTTTTAAAGATTATCATACATGGCACTTGGGGAATGTTAATGCCAATTAACCTATCCTAATCTGTCCAGTAAAGGATATAATATTTATTTACCAGGTTTAAGTTCACAACATTCTATCCTCCCAACGCCATAGCTATCACATGGTTCGGGTTCGAGTTCGAGAACAATTATGTTTGATTCAAATTCTAATTTTTTGATAAGGTTTGGTTGAGGTTTGCCATTAAGTCCATATATATATATATATATATATATATATATAGGAATGGAATCCTCCCCACCCAAGTTCAAATCCCGCAAGTGACATGACGGATGAATGGAATCCTCCCCACCCAAGTTCAAATCCCAAAAGTGACATGATGGATGTTGACAGTATTGACAGTATAACATATATTCCTCATATGGAATATACAACGTTGTACATATATAAACTTTAAAAAATGATTGGGCAACATTGATTTACAAAGGATTTCTTGATTGAAATCGATACCATGATGGATAAAAAAACACTCTGTGTGATACACCATGAAATGAGAAAGGAAATTCAAATTGTAATGGTGAGATGACCTTGAGTTGAGAAGAATGACAACGGTTAATGGATTTGAGCTAAAGAATGATTTAGCTGTAGGTGCCATGGAAGAATGAACCGAAGTGAGGGGGCTTTTTTGCTTTTTTGGCTCTTGCAGCCTAGTATACTTTGAGTTTGTTGAAGAATGGGTTAGTTGCGGATGTGATGTCATGACAGAATGAAGCAGAACGAGGGTTTTTTTATTTGCAAACAACTGTACTTTGAGTTCATTGAGCTGCCGGTATGATGTCATGATGGAATGAACCAGAATGAGGGTTTTTTTCATTTGCAGCCAATGATACTTCGAGTTTGTTGAAGAATGGGTGAATTTCCGGCACCAACATGGTAAGAACCAGAATGACTGAAGGCTTTTTTGTTTACAGCTCGGCATACATCGAATTTGTTGAGGTTTCATGTTTAGATTTGGTGTTAGGTTTGACGAACCTTAATGAACTTGAATTTTTTTAAAGGTTTGCCAAATTTCGAACCCCATGGTTTGAATTTGCTGAACGCTGTGACATAACCCCATGGCATCTAACAAAATTCAAAGTTGCCAAAAGTATATTTAAATCACCAGGGACCTATAACTTCTTTCACTGTGTTGCCAGATGCCTGAAGTGAAGTGGGAGTGGGTGTGCAGAGCATTATTTTCCAGAAAAATCCCAGGAGTAGAGCATTTAGTACACACATATTAATATATTATTTTAGATATTATAATCGATAGATACTCAACAAAGGTACAAAATACCAAATTAGTCCATTTAATAGTTTCAAATATAACTGATCACTTGCTCCTAATTTGTGAGAATAGGAAATGAATCAGATAATGTCAACGATCTAGTCCACTTTTCTCAAAGCTCACTATCTGTTTTATGTTGCTTTTGATTATTTGAGAAACTACCTGTGATTGTGTAAACAACTCCAATGGCAGAGAAAGTCACCAGAGTTGACTCGGCTCAAGATTTGTTTTGGCGTGCATGTCAAACTTAGCTTGTGACTTGGCAAGGACTTGAGGGTTGACTCAACACAGACTTGAGAGATAGAAAATAAAGAAAATAAGATTTTGAGAAAAGCGTAATTTTTTTGCATTGAAATTAGATTAAATGTGAAAGATTACATCAAGTATAATCAGCTTGTTCGGCCAAACATGGGCCAAACTCATGTATGACTGATCAAACTTGTCAAGCTTGAGTTTTATGGGTTTGACTTGACATGGCTGGAATTGGCCCTTTTGTAATATTCCTTGTGGAAAAATTAATAGTAGACACCAAAAATGAACTTGGAACAACAACCAAACTGATGTAACAACAGTCACAAATTCAACACGCAAATGAAGCCAACATAACATCTGAGCCATTTTATTAAATCATGAATCTGAGTACATAAAATGAAAAGAAACAGTGGAACCTGGGCTTGCTAAGCAAGTCGAGCAAAACCAGGAATATGCAGCTGTCCCACGTGATGAAGATCTCAGATTGTCTTATGTAGATGGCCCAATAAATAAACCACTGTTGGCTGGCTACTGGAATAGCGATTTTTGATTTGAAGACTGCTCAGATCACCTTGGAATTGCTATCATGGACTCCTCTCCAAAAACCCACAAAGGGTTTGGCCCTGACCCAAGTAGTGAAGAAACCCTCCAACTCGTGCGAATGGCCCCACTTGCCAATTGGTGCGCACCACTGGCAAAATCTACTGCTGGAATTAACCCTCAACACCGCAACTGAAGAACTCACAAATGATCTGAAATTTACCCTTGAAATGCTCCAATCCTTCAACCCAAGAAGCTCTCAATTTGCCTAGCACAAATGCTTGCACATGCTTCCTCCAGTGGGACCCACACATTGCCAGTGAATGATGAATTTGGCCCTCAGAAATGGCCCCTAAACACCACTGCAAATTATCACCAAAATCCCGCTTCTCCGACAAGAGAACAACCTCTGCAAGTTTGCCTCCTAATCTCCTCTATAACTTGTGCATTGGCCAAATCGACTTCCCTCCTACGCCCAGGAATGCACATTGCTCCAAAAGGCTGAATGTTATGCTCAGGTGAAGTCCTGTGATGGACTCCTTAGATTTTCCACCTAGGGAGACACTCGAGGTTCTTCTAAATCAGCTTGGATTTCGCCTGAAACCCTTGTGCTCAACAACAATCCAACCCTTTCCAAGAGATGTTAAATTCTGAAGTGTAATAGACAAAGATAATGTGGAGTGCCCCCTTTTTGCCTCTATATACTCATGGGCCCATGCACCCTCCTTGGTGGCCCCTACTTTCCCTCCAAAAAGTCGCTCCCCCTCTAGGAGTGTGAATTACTCCCATATAGCCTACAATGAGCATGGGACCCACTCCACCCACATCTCTTAAGTCCAAAATGGGAAAAGTGATCCCCAATCCTTTTCCTCCTTGCCAAAATTTACTTGTCCTCAAAAAATTGCAATGCTAGGTGCTATAGTACCTACTCCTACCCATGTAGCATCCTCCAAAGGCAAGTCCTTCCACTTGACAAGGAACTCCCGAATAACCTTGTTCCTGAGCTTCCTCTCCTGCACCTCCAGGATGGCTTCAAGAATCCACACCAAATGCCCCTTAGCATCAAGTGGTGGTAGCTATCACCTACTGCCCCAACGCCTTCTTCAAGCAAGACACGTGAAATACATTGTGCACTCTGCTGCGTGGGGGAAGCTCCAACTCATATGCTACCTCCCTTAAGCGCCAAATCACCTTGTAAGGTCCATAAAAGCAGGGCTTGAGCTTTTCGACCCCCTTTTGTTTAAGTGTCGACTGACAATATGGTTGTAGGCGTAGGTACACTAAGTCTCCCACCTCAAGTTTCCTCTCCGTTTGGTGGCGGTCTGCATACATCTTCTGCTGATCCTGAGCTGTCTGCAAGGTGTCCTTGAGAGCCCTGAGGATCTCTTGGCTCTCTTGGATCTAATCCTTCACCCTTGGGGCTCTGCTATCCCCAAACACCATGTCAGCAAATGATAGCCTCATAGCCATAGAGCGCTCTAAAGGGTGTCATATCGATGGACATTTGATATGTCGTGTTGTAGCATCACTCCCCTAGATGAAGCCATTTCACCCATGCCCACTACTGGCCTTTCACATAGTTATGCAGATAACCCTCCAACCGTCTGTCATAATCTTGGTCTGCTCATCGGTCTTAGGGTGGTAGTTGGTGTTGGGTGTAAGGTCGGTACCCACTAGTCTAAAGAGCTCCTACCAAAATGTTAAATTATGGTATGTTCTATGCTTAGAGCAGTTTACTTCTTTTCTTCTTATTAGCCACAGATTAGCAATCACATATACATTAAGTAAAGTGCAAATAGAACATTAAACGATCAACAGAAAACAAGCCAAGACAAGAGACACAAGATGTGGCGGCTACCCAGGGACAAACCCCAATGCAGGGAAACCCTTTGATCAAATCTTCTTTTATCTTCAATAGTTCAACATAGAGAAATAGTACAAAATCAGAATTCTGTAATTTTATATCAGCAACAACAAACCCTAGATGAGCAAAGTCAAACTTGGTCAAACGAGTTGAAAGTGACCTCCAATGTGCTTGGTCAATTTCCTGTCAACTAGCCTTAAAACAGCACGAAGAAACAACCCTTGAACAGCCTTAAAAACACAGTCAAACTGCTGTTGATTGAAGTCAACTTGCTGCCCAAAACTAGGGTAGTCAACGCTAGTCAAACCTGTGGACGGATTGCCTCGATTTTTGTGCTAAAATCTGCGACTTGCCTAGGAGAGGTAGCCACACCAAAACCGCACCCTTGATGAGTCAATGCTTGGTCAACGCAGGTCAAAGAGACCTTCAATAGCTTCTGCATCCTCCTTTCAGCGTCCTCCTTGCCCTAATGCGTCCTCCTTCTTCCCACGTGTGAACTGCTCCTTGTATAACCCAAAGCTAAGCAGAGAGAGAGAAGAATGAGTGAGATGAGATGAGTTGATAATGAATCAACCTCACTTGTACTTATATGATTTACTGGGCATGTGTGCCACACGTTTAGCTGCTGGCTGACCTTGACAATTTGTCAAGTAAATACAAAAATACTTGTCGGAATCAGATACTCTTTAGATCAATCCTACACCTCTCGACAAGAGTAATCTAGGAAAAATATCTCTTGCCATCAAATGCACTGCCTTGCATTGCTGGCTCTGCTCTGCTGAACTATGAAGAAGAAGAAATGATCGAAGATGTATCATACCATCCTCCATTGACCCGAAGTCAGTCTCAGAGTGTGTCATACCACTCTCACTGATCCCAGATCAGTATCATTGACCCAGATCAATGGAGGTCATCCTAGCATAGGGAGTACGGTAGATACAACAATGCGTCCATCGATAGTACTACTAATGGTCCCTAACCCCATTTCCCTACTCATTGATCAGATGAGAGGTACTTCCCATGAGTCCCAAACTGCATGGGTAGGATGCCTCGACAGGGGAACTAATCATCTTGGCCCACAGTCGCCACGGAGAACTAATCATCCTGGCTCACAGGAGAACAAATCATCCTATCCTACAGTCGCCACGGGGTGTCATAGGGGAAGGTTGAACCTTTCACCCTATACATAGTGCACCACCAGGGGATGGTGAGTCGCCCTGTGGTCGCATGTCGCTCCAAGAAGTACCCCGCGCCCCCTGGAGCTCCCAGAGCTCAATACATCACGCTCGACCCTCATAAGAGGGTCTCTGAACGGTACCAAGTCGTTCTCAGAAAGTCAAGAATTTGACCTTTCCCAGGGGCTTCGTCAAAATGTCGGTGACCTGTTCATCTGTACCGATATGTTGGAGCGTTATTTCTCCCCACTGCACCATATCCCGAATATAGTGGTACCTGATATCGATATGCTTGGAGCGATCATGAAATACGGGATTCTCTAATAAACGAATCCCGCTCTGGTTGTCACACAGGATCATGGTGGTATCCAATGTAAATCCAAACAGCTCACTGAAGAGCTTTCGCAACTAGACCGCCTCACAAGAGGCCATACTAGCAGCAATGTACTCTGCCTCGGCGGTGCTCAAAGCCACCAACTTCTGCTTCCTGCTCATCCAGGATATCGAGGCAGATCCCAAAGAGAAACAACACCCAAAAGTGCTCTTTCGGTCCACCACACTGCCTGCCCAATCAACATCGGTATATCCATGTAGTCTCACATCTTCGGCAGTGTATCTCAACCCATGAGTGATTGTGCCACGAAGATATCTCAACAGATTCTTGGCACCAATCCAATGTGAGTGGTGAGGCTCAACCATATGTTGACTCAACGTGTTGACTGCAAAACATATATCCAGACGAGAGTTCACCAAGAACATCAATGCTTCGATGAGTTGACGATACTCGGCAGCATTTCGTAAAACGGGTCCGGCAGCACTATCGCTTAAGTTCTTGAAGTCAAGCTCCATTGGGGTAGTCACGGGCTTGCAGTCCACCATACCGAATCTCTCCAAAATCTTCACCACATATTTTCCCTGAGATAGGAAAATCTCCCTTGGCTTCTACTAGGCTTCTAGTCCTAGGAAATAGTGCATCAGTCCTAGGTCCTTCATCTCAAATTTAGAAGACAACTCCCTCTTACATTTGTGAATGATAGGGTTTGCACCTGTTAGAAAGAGGTTGTCAACGTACATCACCAGTATGAGAGGTTTGTCATCTTCAACCTTAAAGTAAAGGTTAGGGTCGGCTTCACTCCTAGTGAATCCCAACTTCATCAAGTAGCTATCGATCCTCTCATACCATGCTCGGGGTGCCTGCTTTAGCCCATAGAGGGCCTTCTTCAACCTACACACATGAGATTCTTGGTCGTGAATCTCAAATCCTTCGGGTTGCTCCACATAGACCTCCTCTTTGATCGAACCTGCAAGAACGCGGTCTTGACATCCATCTGATGTAGCTTCCATCCTTGCGAAGTAGCAAGGGCTATGATCGAGCGGATGGTGGTATATCTGGCAATAGGTGCAAATATCTTGTCATAGTCTATACCTTCCTTCTGGGAGAAGCATCGAGTGACAAAACGAGCCTTATACTTTTCCGCACTTCCATCCACTGCATGCTTTATCTTGTAAAGCCATTTTGAAGTGACAACTGCTTTGTCTTGGGGTTTGGGGACCACATCCCAGACATTGTTTTTCATGATGGACTCATATTCCTTAGTCATAGCATCCTTCCATACTTGATGCTTAACAACTTTTGCGAATGGCGAAGGCTCATTTTGGATGATTGTGCTCATGATGGTCAAGTATCCTTGATCCCTGGTCGGCTTCTTACTTTCCTGGAAGGTTCCCCTGGGTGCAATGTGCCCTTCAGCATCATCAAGTGCCCCCTTAAGCCATGAAGGCCTCTTCCTAGAAGAGGGAGGTTCTTGCGGAGGGGGATCAATAGGATCCATAGGTTCTTCCACATTGGGCATCGTCTCATCTTCCTTTTCCTTTGGTTCCTTGGTGTCAACTTCTTTAGATTCCATTTGAGTAGGAAGATTGTCAACTTTGCTAGAGCCATATCTTCGTAAAAGGTGACATCATGGCTAATTTCGATTTCCCTTTGACCAGCCACATAGATTCTATAGCCCTTAATGTTTTTGCTATAGCCCACGAAGATTCCTTTCTTTCCAGATGCACCCAATTTATTCCTTTTCTCCTTCGGCACTTGAAAATATACTAGACTTCCAAAAATTCTAAAATGAGATACGTCCGGTTTCTTATCGTTGAACATCTCTTTGGGAGTCTTGGAACCCAATGCTTGGTGAGCGCATCGGTTTTTCACATATATGGCGGCATTCACCGCTTCAGCCCATAGAAACTTCGGAAGTCTTTGATCATGGAGCATAGCACAGACAACTTCCACAATCGTACGATTCTTCCTTTCCGCCACACCATTCTGCTTAGGAGTATATGGTGTTGTAGTATCCCTCTTAATGCCAGCCTCTTTGCAAAAGTCATGGAACTCATTGGATTCATACTCAGTCCCATTATCAGTCCTCAAGATCTTGATCTTCTTTTCGATTTGATTCTTGATCAAGGCTTTGAAGTGACGAAAGCAAGTGAACACTTCATCCTTCTTTTTCAATAAGTATGTCCAGGTCTTGCGAGAATAATCATCTGTGAAAGTGAGGTAATATAAATATCTTCCCAAAGAGTTCATAGGCATCATACCGGATATGTCTGAGTGAACCAACTGCAGTATATCGGAGGTCTTGCTTTGGCTTGATGGGAATGGTCTCCTTTTGAGCTTCCCTTCGGCACATCCAGGACATACACCTTCTTGCTCTACTTGGAACTCGGGCACCCTTGTCACCATTTGTCTTGCATTGGGTAGAGCTTTATAATGAAGGTGAGCAAACCTTCGATGCCATAGTTCGGATTGAAGTGATGTGTCACAAGACATGACACCCAACAGACTTCCTCCGACCTGATATAATGAATCGACTTGAAACCCAAGAGCGAAAGCTTCCTTAAAATTCTTTTTCCATACATGTACCTTGCCATCAATGAAGGTTACCTTGTAGCCTTTGTCCTCCATTGCCGAAACAGACACTAGGTTCTTTTTGAGATCAGGTACATATAGGACTTCTTGCAAATGAATTGTATTACCCTGATTCAATTGAAGAGTGACATTCCCTACGCCTTTCACGGGATATTTCCTGTTGTCCTTAAGAACAATTTCCATGTTGGTCTCCTTCTCTATTAGATTAGGGAGAGCTCCTTTGTAACCAGTGAAGTGCCTTGAGGCACCACTATCAATAAGCCAATTTCCCAGCGATTCCTGGGGAGCAGTAGTAGAGAGGGCCGCTGGTAGACAATATTCATCTTGCTTATTGTTAACAACATTAGATTTGTACTTGGAGTTTCTTGCCTTCTTGAAGGGTTGTCCTCTTCCTTGATTTCTGACATTTCTTTTATGTTTTCCATTGGACCTGCTATTCCTTTGATTGCCTTGGAGAGTGATTTTGGTCATCGTCATGGTGTCAGTCCCTCTTATCAGGGCACTTCCTCGCATAGTGGCCCATTTTGTTGCAATTGTAACATTGACCTTTTCTTCCACCCTTTGGTCCAGCGTTTCCTTTGGATTTAGCCCCAGAATTGTTTCTTCTTTTAGCATGAGAAGAAAAGGCAGAGGGATGGCCTTTAAGTGTGGGCATTTCTTGCTCTTCCATCCTTATCTCTTCTTGAATACATTTAGTCATCAATTCCTCAAATCCTTGGATGACATTATTGTTGAGAAGAGTAGTCCTGAATATATACCATTCAGGTGGCAGTCCTCCAAGAGTTGTGATAGTCATTTCCATGTTAGGAACTACTTCCCCAATAGATAGGAGATCATTCTTGATCTCAGTGATCCTTAAGAAATATGCTTGCATACTCTCATCTTTGCCCTTCTTAATTTCCTTCAGCTTATTTCTAAGGAACTGAACTTGATTTGCATCATTAACTTTAAATAAACTCACCAGTCTATCATAGATTTCCTTGGAGGTTGTCAGCTCGGAAACATAGGCCACCAGGCGCTTGTCAATAGAGTCTCGAATGATAGGCCACCAGGCGTAAACCCCCATACTTAAGATCTTTCTTGCTTTGACTTCTCCCTTGGACCACTTGCTTTTGGCAGCAGTAGATGCATTTGATGGAGGCGCAACAATATTGCCTCTCACATGGTCCAACACTTCCTGATCTTCTAAAGTCACATGGAGAGACATCTTCCATCCGTGGTAGTCAGACTTCTCACGGAGTTTGTCTTCGGTGGGGAAGAGTGTTGAGGACCCCATGAAGTTTTTAGGATAGCTTTGCCAACCTTCTCTTTGGTGATTGCACTTGCTTGGGCTTTGTCTTCACCTCAGCTTCGATACCATGTTAAATTATGGTATGTTCTATTCTTAGAGCGGTTTACTTCTTTTCTTCTTATTAGCCACATATTAGCAATCACATATACATTAAGTAAAGTGCAGATAGAACATTAAATGATCAACAGAAAACAAGCCAAGACAAGAGACACAAGATGTGGCGGCTAGCCAGGGACAAACCCCAATGCAGGGAAACCCTTTGATCAAATCTTCTTTTATCTTCAATAGTTCAACAGAGAGAAATAGTACAAAATCAGAATTTTGTAATTTTATATCAGCAGCAGCAAACCTTAGATGAGCAAAGTCAAACTTGGTCAAACGAGTTGAAATTGACCTCCAATGTGCTTGGTCAATTTCCGGTAAACTAGTATTTAAACAACTTGAAGAAACAACCCTTGAATAGCCCCAAAAACACAGTCAAACTGCTGTTGACTGAAGTTAATCTGCTGCCCAAAACTAGGGCAGTCAATGCTGGTCAAACTTGTGGACGGATTGCCTCGATTTTTGTGCCAAAACCTGCAGCTTGCCTAGGAGAAACAACCACACCAAAACCGCACCCTTGATGAGTCAACGCAGGTCAAAGAGACCTTCAACAGCTTTTGCATCCTCCTTTCAGCGTCCTCCTTGCCCTAATGCGTCCTCCTTCTTCCCACGTGTGAACTGCTTCTTGTATAACCCAAAGCTAAGGGGAGAGAGAGAAGAATGAGTGAGATGAGATGAGTTGATAATGAATCAACCTCACTTGTACTTATATGATTTGCTGGGCATGTGTGCCACACATTTAACTGCTGGCCGACCTTGACAATTTGTTAAGTAAATACAAATAAATTCATATCTCCATAAATACTTGTCGGAATCGGATGATCTTTAGATCAATCCTACACCTCTCGACAAGAGGAATCTAGGAAAAATATCAGTTGCCATAAATAAGATGACCCACTTGGAGTTTGGCCCTAGTTGCCAATTTTAACACAAAAGCTGCCCATGAACCTGCGGTCCCTGTCATTGATGATGGTTTAGGAGTGGGTGAGACTACCTTAGACTTTGAGTTGGTGTGCTTAGCCTTTGCAGTGTCCTTGCCACCAAAAGCTTCTTGCTTCTTTCTCTCATGATAGGCTTTCAGCCCATTCCACGATTCCTTCTTGCGAGTTGTAAAAGTCTCCTTACTCCCCATTGACCATGCACTCTTCTTTGGTTGTGGATTCTCCCTTTGAACCTGCATAATCCCTACTCGAACTTGACTCCCTCTGAGCCTCAAGAACCTACTTCTTTCCTTGATTTATAAGATTGCGTGTTAGTCGATATAGACCATGCTCCCTAACTCCATTGATAGCTCCAACAGAGTTAGAGCCTTTGGGCCTGAGCATCGCATTCCAATCTCAAAATATCATCTCAAATCCATTCGCCTCGATCACTGTACTTGAGCTCGTAACAACCCACAATACATCTTGAACTCGTAACAACCCACATGACTCCATCATGAATGGCACAACAACTGACCCTCCGTTAGCTTTCTGACTCTTGTCGCAAATCCCCATGTGCAACTTCGAGTTTCATTCAGTTAGAGTCTCAAAAACTTCATGCTAACTTGTCATATGCTTCAACGCTTTGCTATCCACGTACCATACGTGCTCTTCGATGGTACCTTTAGAGAAATGAGAAACCAGAGCAAAGTCCTCCTTCATTCTTCTCGAGAAGTCATCTAGATCACCTGGAGGTGTAGCAGCCCCAACTATCTCCTTCCTCTTCTCATTGTCTCCCTTCTTGCGCGAACACTTGCTCGCATAATGACCATACTTGCCACATGTATAACACTTCAACTTGCTCAAGTCCTTCTTTGCTTTTCCCTTCATCTTACCTGCAAGAGCCACATTATCTTTAGCAGACTTCTTCTTCTTGTGAAGATCCTTGTCCCGCAGTTCTTCTTGGATGAAGTCGTCCCATAACCTGTTCCAATCTGGCAACTTATCTTGAGCGACAATCCCTTTGATAAATGGCTTCCATTCCTCGATAAAGCCCTTCAAAGAAGTCCTTACTAGCTCTAATTCTGGAACATTATCTCTAACGGCAACTAGCTCATCACGAACTTGAGAAGGTCTCGCTAGATACAAAGCCACACTTTTGCCATCCAACAACTTGGTGCTCTTCAACTTCTCTCTCAATACCAACAACTAGTTCTCATTCTTATTCTGGAACAAGTCCTAAAGAGCCTTCCACATCTCTCGTGCAGTGTTCTTCCTGGTCAAATGAGGTATCAAGTGATCTTTGACACCATTTAGTATGATGAGCTTAGCCTTCACATCCAATTCTTCATAAATTTCCAACTCCTTAGGGTCAATTGGCTTTTGAATCTGCTTGTCAACAAACTCCCGAATCTTCTTCACCAACATGACAATCTTGATACTTTCTTGTCAAGGACTATAGTTGGACAAGCCATCCAATCTATCTTCATACCTCAGACTAGTGACCAACTTAACCATGTTGCTATTCCTTCAACAATAAGACAATCAACTCCCACTTGAGTTGTACGCTGTGCACACTCTGATTTAGCGGTCCCTTCAAAGTAGCTTTGATACCATGTTTATTTTTCCTTTGCAATTTAGCATTAGGCATATGTCTAAAACACGATCATAAACACACTAAAATGCCACAACACCATGCACCTTTCACATCAAAAAATATACAACAGTGAATTAATGAAGCACACAGTAATTTTTTCAACCCAAAATTTGCTTGTATTACAACTTTAATACAACAAACATAGTGCTCCCATACCAGGGATCATGGCCCTTACATTTAGCCTTGATACAAGGAAACTAGGGCTTGATGTCAACAACTTATGACCATCACTTTGCCCTTGAACAAGAACAACTTGACTTACTTGCTGAAAAAGCGCTTACACTAGCCCTTTCAGTGCACTTGTCTTGAACACCCCGACAAGTCCTTTGCCACCTCTACTTGTAGAGAGTATTGCTGCTCTAAAGCCTCTGCCTTAGCTACTCACAAGGACGTGTAACTCAACAATCTACCTACTATTAGTGCACTTGCTGCTCCAAGATGACTGAACATAAGGTCTTCTCAAATTGCTTTCACACGATAACCAAGCTGCTCCTAGGTCATCGTTCACAGGCTTCCAACTAACCAACAACTCACAACCACATTGCTCTTTAATATGACTGTACATAGCCTTCAATGCACCGTCCTAACATGACACAGTAGGGCAGACCTTCAAACCATCACCTTCAACACTCTTCTCCAATGATCAACCCTCCTTCCTTCACTTCATGATAGCCCTACTATCTGTCCCAACCTCACACTCCTCCTTTTGCAATTTGAGATAGGTTTCGACCTTCTTTAGGTTCGTTCTACCCACTAAAGCCCCAGTGTGGCTTGCAGCCCTATCGCAAAGACAAATTAAGGGTCTCGACCTTCCCAACATGCATAGAAACCTAGACCGAAAACCAAACTTTGGGGTAGATCTTTGAATGGTTGTTCATGCATAGAAGTAGCCTTAACTAGGGCATACATCATCGCAAAACAACGTCCTCAACTTGCACAAACAAACCTCCAATAAGGGACAAAACACACACAATACAAGACGATGAAAATATTGCCCTAGCTTGTAAAGGGGGCAAATCAAAGGGCAAGAAGGGTGGCGAGTTGAGCTCCAAGGGAGAGAAGAAGAAGGACCTCAGCAAAATCAAATGTTTCTCATGCCATCAACAAGGTCATTATGCTACTAAATGACCTAACCATAAGAAGGGTTCCAAAAAGGACTAGGTTGCAGCCTCTGCAGAGATTGATGAGTTGTTAGCCAAATTTGAGCGGGAGTTTTCCCTCATTGCTTGTATGGTGAGTTCTATTGATACCGATGTTTGGTATATTGATAGTGGAGTGTCCTGTCACATGACATGAAATAAGGAGTTCTTCTGCAAACTAACAGAGAAAGACATGAAGTTTCATATTGAGCTAGGAGATGATGGGAGGTATTGAGCCGAAAGGCTTGGTACAGTTAGATTTGAGAGGGAGTCGAGAAAACCTTTATATCTCAGAGATGTTCTTTATGTTTCAGGTTTTACGAAAAACCTTATTTTAGTTTCAACACTTAAAGATAAGGGGTATGAAGTAACCTTTAGAAAGGGAAAAGTCTTCATCTGACCCCAAAACTCAAAAGCTGCCAAGCAGATTGGGGTTAGACAGAAGAACCTGTTGAGATTGTGGTATGAGATAGCCACAACTTATGAGTAGAGGTGATCCTGACTCAAGGCGAGAGTTGGGTGAGTTGTGGTGTAGGCATATGGGGCATCTGCACCGTGAGGCGCTGAAGGTGCTCAAGGAGATAGTGATTGGGTTGCTTGAATGCAACATAGATCACCATGATGTGTGCAAGGGGTGCACACTTGGCATGTATGCCAAAACCCCATTTTCCAGCAGTGACCATAGGGCCAAGGGCATCTTGAACCTTGTACATTCAGATGCATGTGGGCTCATGTCTTTTGTATCCCTTAGTGGGTAGAAGTATTATGTCACCTTCATTGTCAATTTTTTGAGAAAGGCTTGGATATTCTTCTTGAAGAACAAGGACGACGTCTTCTCAAAATTCATGGAGTTAGAGCCTTGGTGGAGAACTAGACTGGAAAGACAATCAAGGCATTGAGATTAGATAATGGAGGGGAGTACACCTCCAGTGCCTTAAAGGATTATTGTGCCAGGAGGGCATCAAGAGGGAGCTCACTACACTTTATAACCCTCAACAGAATGGGGTGGCAGAATGCCAAAATAGGGCCATAATTGGAGTGGCCAAAGCCATGTTGCATGATTGGGAGTTGCCCATGTTTATATGGGCAGAAGCATTCAACATTGCAATTTACATTAAGACGCGTGTGGGCTCATGTCTTCTATATCCCTTAGTGGGTAGAAGTATTATGTCACCTTCATTGACGATTTTTTGAGAAAGACTTGGATATTCTTCATGAAGAACAAGGATGAGGTCTTCTCAAAATTCTTGGAGTTTAGAGCCTTGGTGGAGAACTAGACTAGAAAGACAATCAAGGCATTGAGATCAAATAATGGAGGGGAGTACACCTCTCAAGGACTATTGTGCCAAGAGGGCATCAAGAGGGAGCTCACTACACCTTATAACCCTTAGCACAATGGGGTGGTAGAATGCCAAAACAGGGCCATAATTGGAGTGGCCAAAGCCATGTTGCATGATCGGCGTTGAGAAATCAATGCTAGTAGAATTAGGGTTAGATTTCTTTTCTTTGATAATTAATTGCGAATTATGTCAGTTTCTTTTATTTCTTTATTATATTCTCTTTCATCAAGAAATTACCAAATTATGTGTGTATGAAGGTCACAAGAACAAGAGACACAAGATGTAGGCACTTTGCCAGGGCAAAACCCTTATCTAGGGGAAAACCCAGTCAAACTTCTTCCTTCAGTAGTTAAGATGAGATAATCCAAGACTCTTCAACCTAGACACATACCTCCTCCAACCACCAAGTCAACGCTTCCTTCCAACAACTTTGATCTAGATCTTCGACCTTGCAGCAACAACACTTCAACCTAGCAAATCCAGAATTTCGACCTTCCCAGCAGTAGAACTTCGACCCAACACATTCAGAATTTCGACCTTCCTAGCAGCAAAACTTCGACCCAACAAATAGCCTAGTAACTTCGCATAAAAGAGAGAGAGAGATAGCCCAAAAACTTCCTTGCACTTCTTCCTTCTTCTCCTTGAACTTCATACTTTTTCTGCACTTCCTTGATGTGTATCAAACTTGTTGAGTTGGTGTCCAAATAGATCGAACTGCTCTTGTATATATAGCCTCTTTTGTGGGTCGAATTGTCCTCTTGTAGGCCGACTTCATCAGGCAAGGGTCGACTTGGTGTGGAGGTGACAAATTACATTTTTGACTCAATAATAATTCTTTTTACTTGATTGAAAAGCCCAAGAAGGGTCTCATTAAATGGAAAATGACTCTAGTGACTTAGTATAAAACTTAGAAGTCCTCAATGGGGACTTTGACCTATAATATGATGACCCAAGCATGAAACCCATGCTATAAGTCATTGTAATAATAATAATTTTTTTTTTTCATTCTTTGACTCAAATATAAAGCATATTGGGCAGGGAAAAACTACCTTCATGGGAAGAGATGTGGGCGACTCTTCAACAGGGGGAGTTAAGGAGGGACTTAGTGAAGGTCAACCTCAATGGCAGCAGTGGGAGTGGCACAAAGACGAAGGAGGAGGAAAACGTAGCTCTAGCATCGAAGGGACAACAAAAGTAGAAGCGAAAGGACATTTCGAAGGTGAAATGTTTCAGTTGTGGCGAGATGGGCCACTATGCATCCCAGTGTCCTTTGAAGAAAAAGGACAAGGATGAGAAACATGATCCTAAGGCTGCTTCAACAAAGATTGACGAGGATGAGTTTGCCATGAGTGCCCACGCATCTCTAGGAGGGAGATGGGGCAATATTGAGCTGTAGTTGGGAGGACTACATGTGGGCAGGATCCTTGAGGAGTCCACCTCCTGGATCAATTCCTTGCTATGGGAGCCCAAGATTCAGCAGCAATGAGATGGACTTAGTGTTAGATGATGCAGTGGATTGTTTGGAGGATAGATGCAGTAGCTTGGGACCAGAGACTGATCAACACATAGCAAGGTTGGCAACAATGCAGTTGGCACAGTGCAGAAGATTCAGAGGGTCAGAATCAACAACAATCAGATTCCAACATTCGTTGTATTATGTTGAACACAGTTAAGTTCAACTAATTTTGGATGTTTTTCAATTGCTTCTCTCAGCAATTGAGTTGTAGTACGTATGCAGTGTTAGCAGTGGCAATGCTAGTAGTATAACAGATGCAAAGTTTGAGAGGGAGCTGTAGTACAGATGCAGCAGTGGCAGTGTCATGGGCAGCAGTACAATAGTAGTAGCGACACAATGTTGGTGGCAACAACAGTGCAAAAAGGAGGTGCTTCAGAAATAGAGCAACATGCAGTTGGGCATTGTTGCTAGAGCACTTTCCTCGCTAAAAGGGAGTGTTAGTTTCAGGTAGCATCAGAAGTGCTCTAGCCTTGAAAATTGGTGGAGAGTCTAAGGCACATGAGTTCTAAAGAACCCATAAACCGTTTGGTGAAATTCCACCCGGATTGTATTTTATTAAAATAATTAATATTTTTAATGAGGTTACTAAGTCTAAACTTAGGAAAATTAAAATATTAATGGGTATTAATCAAAATATGGGTGAGAATGATCTAGAAGGCGGATCAAGTCATGTTTTAATCTTAGTCGTTGATTAGAGACTTAATCTCGGCTGTTGAAGACTCAACAGGAAAAGTATAAAATGGAGGCTTGGGGTTGATTTGGAAACACACACAAAGAGATTGAGGAAATCGATTTTTTGAGGAGAGAAGTTCTCAGGAGGAAAATCGATTGGGGAGATTTTGCAGCTAAGGGTCAGAGAGAATCTGGGAGGACTTTTTGGAAAATACAGAGCAGAGAGGCAACCCAGCAGTCAGGAAAGCTGACGCAGGGGACAAAAGCTAGAACAGCCGGGAAAGCTGATGCAGAGGGCAGAAGCGGAAACTACCGGGAACAACTGGAATTGCCGGAACAACCGAGAACGCTGATGCTGACGCAGAGGGCAGAAGCCGGAACTGCCGGGAACAACCGGAACTACTGGAACAACTGGGAAAGCTGCGCAGAGGGCATAAGAGGTGACATAGAAATAACCGAGGTTAGCTAGTCTTGTGCCGGATCAGCCAAAATTCTGCCGGTTGAAGTGAGGTAAAACACACTCATATTTTCCGCCAATATTTTCTCTTTAAAGGACTGCTAGATGAGCATCCTAGACTTGTATTCAAATATTTCTCTTGCATAATAATAAATCCTTAGAACTGCTGCACCGGTTTTCCCGCATTGGTTTTTTCCGGGGACTATTGTGTCCAAAAATAAGTGTGTCCTATATATCTTGTTTATTGCTCTTTTTTCTGTTTCATGATATCAAATATAATTAATGTAGGCTGCAGAAGTATTTTGCTTCAGTATTCAGAAGAATAACTTGATGAATGTAATTTAAAACCAAGTAGGTGAAGTAGATTCAGATTTTCTGCAATAGGGGTTCCTTCGAGTGTAGGAATTTTCACACTTGCATGGAACACGGGATCTTCAGACATCTTAATGCTGCTTTGATTATCACAATTTATCACATTAGGACTTAGAGGTTTCTCAAACAAATCTGACAAAAGTTTCCTCAAGCATACAACCTCCTTTCCTACTTTCACATTCAACCACATACACAACTTTAGCACTACTTAATGCAATAGGATCTTGCTTTCTACTCATCCATGAAATCATCACAGATCCCAAACTAAAACATCCACTAGTAGTGCTTATTCCATAAGTCTCACTGCCACCCCAATCAGAATTTGTAAAACCTGCCAACTCGAATTCATTGCTATCATACTTGAGGTAATGATGAATAGTACCATGTAGATATCTTAATATATCCTTGGCAACTATCCAATGATCATGTCGAGGCTCCAATTGAAATTGACTAAGAATGTTCACACCAAAGCATATATCTGGTCTAATGTTTACTAGATACTTCAGAGAACCCACCAACTTCCGATAAGTGGTAGGATCTACGAGACTTGAGTTAGAGCTTTTCAACTTCTTGAGATTAGTGATCATGGGAGTAGTCATGGGCTTGGAATCCATCACACCGAATTTCTGCAACAACTTAATTATATACTTTCCTTGTCCCAGATTTATCTCCCCAGGTTTTTGCCATACTTCCAAACCTAGGTAATAATGCATCAGTCCCAGATCCTTCATTTCAAACTCAGCTGCCAGCATCTTCTTGCGTTCTTGTATCCTTCGCTCTACACTTGTATTAAATAGATAATCCACATATAGAAGAATAATGACTGGCTTATTATCCATAGCTTTGATATAGAGATTTGGATCAACAGAACTTTTGACGAACCCGATTCTTAGAAGGTATGCATCCATTCTTGCATACCATGCCATAGGAGCTTGCTTCAAACCATATAGGGCCTTCTTGAGTCTACAAACATGAGTGTCTTTGCCATTTATTTCAAAGCCTTCAAGGTGTTCAATGTATACTTCTTCATCAATGGTTCCATTAAGAAATGTTGTTTTTACATCCATTTGGTGGATATTCCATCCCGTTGTTGCAAACAACGAAACCAAAGATCTTATAGAAGTATATCTTGTGGTAGGTACAAAGGGCTATTCATAGTCTATGCCTTCCTTTTGAGAGAAACCCCTTGCAACGAATCCAACTTTGTACTTGTCTATGCTTCCATCAACAGTGCTTGATCTTGTAGATCCATTTAGAAGTGACAACCGATTTGTCACTTGGTCTAGGAACAATTTTCCAAACCCCATTCTTCATGATGGATTGATATTCTTCCTGCATAGCCTTCTTCCATACTTCTTGATGAGCAACTTCCTCAAATGTAGTTGGTTCAATTTCTATTAGTTTTGTCATGTATGCAACATATCCAAAATATCTTTTTGGTCTTTTGCTTTCTCTAAAAGTTCTTTTCGCAGCTCCATGTCCTTCGACATCTTCAAGAGTAGTTTTTAACCAATTTGGCCTCTTCCTTGTGTCGGGTATGATCACAGGTTGAATAGGCTCACTTGATCCTTCTTCTTCTTGATTTGTAGTAGGATTGTTGTGATGCTCTTCTTCTTTGAATAGTGGTATGTCTTCGTCATTGGAATCTATAGGAATATCTTTGGATCTTTTGTAGGCATGATTTTCATCAAATATAACGTCCCTGCTTACTTCAATATGTCTTCCTTCCTTGATGTAGATTCTATATGCCTTTGAAGAAAGACTGTAGCCAACGAAAATCCCTTTAATGCTTGTAGAATCTAGCTTCTTTCATTTGTCCTTTGGAACATGGATATAGGCGGGACATCCAAAGATTCAGAGATGGTCCACACATGGCTTCCTTCCTGTGAATGCTTCTTCTGGGGTCATAATATCGAAGATTCTATGAGGACTTCTATTTTGTATATATACAACAGTCATTGTTGCTTCTCCCCATAGAAATTTTGGTATATCTTGATCAAAAATCATTGTTCGTATACATTCTTCAAGTGTTCTATTTTTCCTTTCTGCAACTCCATTCTGTTCGGGATTGTAGGGAACAATAAGCTCCCTCTTAATTCCTGCTTCTTTGCAATATGCAATTATTTCTTTTGAAGTGTATTCTCCACCATTATTGGATCTCAAAGTTTTTATTCTTCTTTCGGTTAAGGTCTCTACTTCAGATCTAAATTCCTTGAACTTTTCAAATACTTCATCCTTTATTTTGAGTAGATAGGGCCATATCTTTTAGAGTGATCATCAATGAAAGTTACATAATAAATATGACCTCCAAGTGATTTGTCAAACATAGGCCCACACACATTTGAATGAATGAGGTCCAATATTTCTTTAGACCTTGTTTCACTACTTGTAAATGGTTTCCTTGTATTCTTTCCTAAGGCACATCCCTTGCATATTCCTTCACGATCTTCTTTAATATTGGGAATCTCATTTACCAATTTATTTGATAGCGGGAATAACCTTGTAATGTAAATGTCCATATCTTTTATGCCATAGTTCAATGGGATTGATTTCCACGTGAACTAGGGCTTGAGGAGATGGTGTTATGACTCTATATAGACTTCCTTCACTTATTCTATAATAACCCTAGCTTTTTCAATTCTTGAATATTTGCCCCAAGCCAAAACTTTTCCATCTACAAAAGAAACTCTATCACCTTTATCTTCTAAGCAAGAAATTGAAAATAAATTCTTTTTCAAACTTGGAACATAGAGTATGTTGTTGAGATGTCGCTTTGCTCCATTGTCCAACTTCAAAGAAGTTGATCCCAAACCTTTAACAACATAGCTTTTGTTGTCTCCCAATTTGTACTGACCCACCTACAATTATAAATAAAATACGAATATTAACATACATATGAGACATCCATACGATAGCTACATATGCATGGACCCGCATGTATTGCACTATATATACATTGGTTACTACAGGGAAATGTATAAACTAAGGTAATGAATTGATTATTGAAATAAATCCCTACATCACTAGAATATCTGAATATATCAAATTACATAAATAATACGTGTACCACCTTAAATACACACACACACACACATATATATGATAAAACCTTAACAAAAAGAAAATGTTAATTTTAATTTGCATATTATATTTAAAATTAAAATTGATAAGATAATAATATGAATTGATTAAAATTATAAAACTAAATAAATTAAATTAATTTATTAAATATAAACTTTAATCAAATCAAGCCTACGTATCCAAATAAAATCAACAAAATCAAATGAGATTTGATTTTATAAAAGTTACACGTAACAAAAACAATGACACAGAGATGGGAGGAAGGTGGTGGATGGAGAATTAAAAGGAGGAAGGAAATCTTGAGGAAGGGGGGAAAATAAGAGGAAATTTTTGAGAGAGTCTCAATTGTTCTTAAGTTTTTGGGCACGGGGGACCAGACTGCATCAATTGGAATGCACTTTGGAACTGAGTACCTAGGTTGTACTCAGTTTGGCTGGGAGGTTTTGGTCTTTTGGTAATGGGAGCAGGAGAAGGAGCAAATCAGAGGCATCTCCAACCACATAAATTTAGGTAGGTACTCGACATCAACTGATAAATTCTGATATTATAGATTGATCCGAATTGGATCATTATATTGTTTGTCATCCATCGCAATGCATTTGGAGTGGAAAAGTTGGAGGAATTAGCTCACAGGATTGTTTTCACTGGCAAGACCCGGTTTGGCAAAATGGGGTCTGAAACCTTTTGGGAGCATTTTGAGGCATCAAACGACATTTTTTGGGGGTAAAACTTTGTTGCTTAAGCACTACACCTTTTTATGCTATTCTACACACATAAAGCTTTTCAATGACGCAATAATCGTGTCAATCAGAGTCTATATGCAAAAGTTATGCCACTCAGAAGTTGACCTTGTTTTCACACCTATAGTTCGGGAGGCTACTGTGTCAGCCCCCATTATTCATGGAAAAGGGGCTAGCCACATGTTTGTGATGTAAAATACTAAAAGACTCTAGAAGTGTCTATTTTGTAACTATAGTTAAGAGTTGATGTAGTCAAACTTAACCACTAGTAGGCTATTGGGTTGTGTTATAACCAGGGCACTAGGAAGAAGAAACATTCCATTCTTTTGAGAGCATTTTGTTCCATAGTTGAGCAAAGATAGCCAGGAGAGATAGGAGGTAGAGCACACAGAGAGGATCTGTGCACTATAGCAACCCATGGGCCACAAACATTAGTTCTTTGTATCTGCAGCCATATTTCCAGACAGAGAAAGAGCAAAGCAACCTCACCTTCCAGCTGGGTTTTCTCCCGAAAGGGTTTCCTAGAGAGCATATCTTGCGTCTTATGTGTGTGTGAGCTTGTTTTATTCATTCTCTATATATTCACATGCATGCACTAATTACAGTAACGTCTACAGATCTAGAAATTAAATAAAACTGTAATAGTGTAGAATCTTAGATTTTTTTAATATAATATTATAAGATTTGTTGTGATGAAATGTCCAGTGGAATATCCACGACAGTTTGCGGATCATAGATGCTAGTTAGATCTTGATAACAGTTTTCATATTATATTTAAGGTAAATGTTTGAGTAAATTATTTTGAACCTTACACAATTCCACTGTATGAGAAGATTGTTCCTTTGATATAGTGTGAAGTTGTTTGCTATCTCTTGTCATGTGTCTAGATTCTCCACTATCAATAATCCATGCATTGTCATCATTGAGTGAACCTGTAGGCTGTGAGTGCAGCCAAAAACCCTTTGCTTTTGATCTTGTTAAATAAGTTGTAGATGATTCTTTTGATCCAACTTCTTGTAATATTGAATCCCATTTTCAAGTATCTTATCATAGAGGGAGTAGCCCTTTCTTTCAAGCCAATAGAGTGATCTCCAATCTTCCTTGACCTTAGCTCTGAAACCATGTTGAGAAATCAATGTTAGTAGTATTAGGGTTAGATTTCTCTTCCTTGATAATTACTTGTGAATTATTTTGGCTTCTTTTATTTCTTTATTATATTTCTTTTCATCAAACAATTACCAAATTATGTGTGTATGAAGATCACAAGAACAAGAGACACAAGATATAGGCACTTTGCCAAGGCAAAACCCCTATCTAGGGGGAAATCCAATCAAACTTTATCCTTCAGTAGTTAAGATGAGATAATCCAAGTCTCTTCAACCTAGACACAGGCCTCCTCCAACCACCAAGTCAGCACTTCCTTCCAGCAACTTCGATCTAGATCTTTGACCTTGCAGCAACAACATTTCGACCTAGAAAATCCAGAATTTTGACCTTCCTAGCAACAAAACATCGACCCAGCACATTCAAAATTTCTACCTTCCCAGCAACAGAACTTCGACCCAACAAATAGCCCAGTAACTTCTTATAAGAGAGAGATAGAGAGAGATAGCCTAGAAACTTCTACCCAACAAATAGCCCAATAACTTCGCATGAGAGAGAGAGAGAGAGATAGCCCAGAAACTTCGACTTGCATTTATTCCTTCTTCTCCTTGAACTTCACACCTTTTCTACATTGTCCAAATAGATCGAACTGCTCTTGTATGTATAGCCTCTTTTGTGGGTCAAATTGTCCTCTTGTAAGCTGACTTCATCAGGTAAGGACCGACTTGGTGTGGAGCTGACAAATTACATTTTTGACTCAATAATAATTCTTTTTACATGATTGAAAAGCCCAAGAATGGTCTCATTAAATGGACAATGACTCTAATGATTCCGTATAAAACCTAGAAGTCCTCAATGGGGACTTTGACCTATAAAATGATGACCCAAGCATTAAATCCATGCTTTAATAAGTCACGGTAATAATAATAAAAAAATCTTTTTCATTCTTTGACTCAAATATAAATATGAAGACCGAACCTAGTTACATTCTTCAACAATCGGGAGCTGCCCATGTTTATATGGGTAGAAGCATGCAACACTGCAATTTATATGCAGAACTAGAGCCCACATCGATTGTTGGGGCGAGTCACACCAGAGGAGGCCTTCACAGGTAAAAGACTAGATGTATCTCATTTTGAAATATTTGGCAGTCTAGTGTACTGTCATGTACCAATAGAGAAGTCAAAACTGAAGCCCACTGCAGAGAAGGGCATCTTTGTGTGCTATAGTGAGAGTTCTAAAGCCTACAAAATATATGTACCAACAATTAGGAAGACAGTCATCCATAGAGATGTGAAGTTTGAGGAAAGGGCTATGAGGAAGTCCTTTGACAGTGGGCAGGTTTCAGTGCACGAGGAGGAGCAACAGGATCCCAAGTAGGAAGCTCAGTCAATTCCTCAACCAACAGTAAAACATGGTGATGGGTAGGTCAAGCAACATGAAGACTAGTTGGACACACATGAGGAGGAATGAGATCAACCCTCTCACCTATGACTCCCAACATTGGTAGGAGGACGAGATGGGCAAATTAGGTGATCAAAGAGGCTCATGAGCAAGTGGGAGCTCTTAGGATTTCAGTTCGAGAGAGAAGATCCCCATGGTGGTACATAGGGTATATGGCATAATGGCCCTAATGACAGAGTTGGAGTCTGAGCCTTCTAGCTACCATGAGGTATCCATGCAATAGGTGTGGAGAGATGCCGTGGTGGAGAAGTATGCCTCCATCATGAAGTGGGCTCGCACTGGATCTATAAGATCAAGCATGGAGCTGATGGGAGCTGAAAAATTCAAGGCAAGATTTGTGGCCAAGGGGTTCTCATAGGAGGAGGGCATAGATTATGACGAGACATTTTCATTTGTGGCTAGATACTCGTCCACAAGGATAGTCATATCGATTGCAACACAGATGGGGTGGAGGATCCATCAGAGGGATATAAAGACAGGGGTTCCTCAATGGAGTTGTTGAGGAGGAGATCTATATTGAGTAACCAGAGGAGTTCAGGACACATAGTAGGCAGACATGTGTGTAGGCTGAAGAAGGCTTTGTATGGGCTCAAGCAGGCTCCATGGGGGTGTTATGCCCGCGTTGACAACTATCTATAGGGATTGGGCTTCACAAAGCGTGAGGTGGATTCCAACCTCTACTACATCATTGTTGGAGGTGAACCGCTCATTATAGTACTATACATTGATGATTTGTTCATGACAGGGTCAAAGAAGCTCATCCAAGAGTGCAAGAGAGATCTTGCATGTGAGTTTGAGATGAAGGATCTAGGGCTTATGCACTTTTTCCTTGGATCGAAGGTCTAGCAAAGGGATGGAGATATCTTCCCAGGACAGGGCAAGTACATCATTAAGATCCTGAGGAGATTCAGGATGTAGGAATGTAGGCCCATATCTACGCCTATAGTCACAAACTAGAGGAAAGTGGATACATCCAAGTTGGAGCCAATGAACCCCATGCTTTATAAGCAGTTGATTGGGTCGCTTATGTACTTGGTGAACACATGACCTGACATTTGTTTTGTAGTAAAAACTCTTAACCAGTTCATGGTTGAGCCCAAGAAAGTTCATTGGGTTGCTACAAAACACGTTTTGAGGTATCTTAGGGGCACCATTGAGTTTGGACTGCAGTATACACAAGTGGATGGAGTGCAGTTGGAGGGCTTCACAGATGTAGACTAGGCAGGCAATGTTGGAATTTTGGGTAGCTCAGAAGGTATTTCCGAGAAGGGAAAACCCACCAAAAGAAGTTTGTTGGGCGAGTTACCCAAGTGGTTGGGGTTTTGATCCAAAGGTGTGGTTTTGTACCCAAGTCAATTAATTGATTATTCTAATTTATTGTTAATGGGTTGAGAAGCTAAAACCCTAAAGATATAGAGTTTTCCTAAATGTTCCAAGAGAAAAATATAAATAGAGCCAAAGGAGAGGCTTATTATGCACAAGCGAGATGTGACTTAACTTGTGCAAGGAGTGCCCTAGTGGAGGGTCGAGTTCTGCTCATGGAGGCTAAGATTTGCCCTCGTGAGGAGATTGCAACAAGTGTATCTTTTGTTCTATGAGGCCAAGTCAAAGATCAGATGAGCAACAAGAGAGCTGGAGTTTTGGAGGGTTGGCGATCAAGATGACCTTGGTTTAGGGCCTAGTCTAAGGTCAACGAGGAAGATCCGTGCCATGCTGCTGTAGTCTTTGAAGGAGGTTGAGTGCCTCAACCATTATGAACAAAAGTGCAGTGGAGGGCCGAGGGCAAGTTAGAAGGGTACCCATGAGTGAGAACAAAACTAAATTATAGCAACCATTCTTGAGAAGAACATCAAGCTAAGAAAGGAGGGCCGCAAATCTTCAAAGAGTGATGAGTTACGTCTATCCTAAGATTTTTGAGTTAGAGAAAGAGGCCGTTTTGCTTGTCTATGTGGTGGAGGATCAAAATAAGGCTACCCGAGTTGTGTTTTGTCCTTTGGTTGATTAAAGGAAGGCTGCCATGAGGTTCTATTGGAGGAATTTGTGTTAAGCCCGAGTTTTGTCCACTGTGGAGCCTGTGCAAAAGCCTTAGTATAGGACCGAAATAGCTCAACACACTGGAAACAGGGCCGAAAGGCCTTAGGTTGCCTAGAAGACTAGGCCAAGGCTTGTCCAAGGAGGTCAAAGATAAAGGAAAGGGGGCTGAAGGGCTTAGGAGGACTTTGTAGGAGTTGAGTGACCTCAGTTTGGTATCCCAAGCCTGTGGGTGGCCAGTGAATGAGGCTAGGACTGCTGTTCTGAGAAAAGGAGGGTTGCTGAGTGTGTTATTTGAAGCCTTGAACAAGGACAAAGGCTTATATATACATTGAATTGAAGGATGAATTTACTGTGACTAGTCAAACTGGTTGACGCTGATATATGCAATGTATTTGAAGGATTAAATGCATTGTGAGTAGTTGGTTGGAGAGAGTTCTGAAAGGAGCCATATCACTGTGTGAAGGAGGCAAAGGACAACCAGGTACATCAAGGGCAATAAAGAATGAAAGGGTTGGTTACATCAGCAAGTAAGTCATGTATTTTGTTCTTGTTGTTTTTGGTAGTTTCAAGGTCAAAATGGATCTGACCTCAAGCTGTACCAGTGGTCTGAAGGGCCATGATCCTTGGTACGAGAGCCCTAATGATTCTTTAGTTATGGATTAATAAAGGTCAATATTTGGGCCAAATATCTCTATGTACTTTATTGATTTCATTTGCTATAGATTTCCGCTGTGCAAAGTGCTTGTAAGTTGGGGTTCCTAGTGTGTTTGTATGCTTGGTTAGCCATAGACTAGATCTAGGGCCTTCAGAAAATTCAACAGGTAGCTCCATATATAGGAAGATCACTTCGGGTAGTGTCTTCAGTGTTGGATCAACAACTGTTTCCTGGTTCAACAAGAAGTAGAGATCAGTTGTATTGAACTCAAAGAGTCCAAGTATATAGTTGCCAGTCTTGTAGCATGCGAGGCAATTTGGATAAGGAAGTTTCTTGTAGGATTATTTGGGTAGGAGCTAGAGCCTACAATGATCCACTGTGATCACTAGAGTTGCATCAAGCTCGATGGAAAACCAATGTTTCACGATCGTTCAAAATATCGACATCTGGTATCACCACATCAGAGACTGTGTTCAGAAAGGTACAGTTAGACTCCAGTACATCCCGACAGAAGAGCAAGTTGCAAACATTTTGACCAAGGCATTAATCAAAGGAAAGTTTGTCTACTTCAGATACAAGTTGTGAGTTGTGCATAACACCTTCCTCTCTATGAGGGAGTGTTGAAATGAGTAGAGCAAGAGGTGATCCTGCACTTGCCCAGGTGTCAGGACATGCAGAAACCTCAGATCAGTTCACTCAACCAGAATTAATTAAAATCCAATTATTTTCTAATGTTAGACTTTGTAAAAATTAAAAGGTGCAAAGTTAACATAAGATTAGATCGTGGCCATTGATCTTCAAGGAGCAAGGGTAAATCTCAGCTCTTGGATCCTTCTGGAAGGATTAAGTCACCTTATAAAGAGGAAACAAGGCTGAGTTAAAGATCAGATAGAATGACACCACTTGTGTTCAGAGTGGTCATCAAGAGGAAGTCGGTTCAGCAAGTCAGCAGTCAGTTGAAGTGTTTCAACGTTCAAGAGGGCAAGGAAGAGGGCCGTACGGCCTGAATCTCAGCTAATTAGCAAGGCCGAGTCAGTCTGAAAGGGCGCAGGAGGGAGGCCGAGTTCATCTCAGCTGTATCGTACGGCCAACACAGCTTGCCATATGCTGTACAACCTCAGCCATACTGGCCGAGACCTCTCAGTGTAAAGTCGAGCTGAGTGAGGGTACTGTACAGCAAGAAGAATTTGTTGAAAGGGGTTTTACCCAACTATAATTTTATCTCAGAATTTGCTGAAGCGAATAAGAACATAAGTTTGTAGGTTTTACCCGCAGTTGGGGTTTCCTGGGTATTTTTGGTGTATTATTTTATGGTGTGTTTATCTTCAGTTTTTATTTTTTTACTGTGCATGCTATATGGTTAGAAACCCGGTAGTGTTTGCAAATTTAAATTTCAGTTCTGCATCTTTAGTTTTGCGTTTTTGGGTATAAAAATTTAGTAAACTGTAAATCAGATTGTTGAATTTTCAAAAACTAACACACCTTTTTGCACTTCAAAACTTAAATAATGACGAATGTCTTTTCTTTCCCCAACTTAATATTCTTGTAATAATATTACAATTTTAAAGCTCTTTGATTTTAAATTAGAACTTCTTCACTAATGTCTTTTTTTGTAACTAATGCCCTTATATATACATTAATTTCCGATGTCTTTTTTTTGTAACTAATGCCCTTATATGTACATTAATTTCTTTCACCTTTTAAATATATATCCACTAACATGACTTTAAGTCCTTCGATGATTTCCTCCACATAAAAAGTTATAACTTATAACTTATCACGTAAAGAGATATTTATATTTATTCTGTTTTTTCTTACCTTTCAAGTACCATGGGCAATTACCATGGGTTGCTAAAACTGCAAGCTTGTAAACCACCAGTGGAAATTAATGAGGAATCACGATTATCTTATGTAATCTTCCTTTTCTTACGTGTAGTTTTAAAGATATTTGGAAAATTCTCTTTTTACTTTCACATGTACTTTTTTGAACAATAATGTAGAACCTATATGAATGTGTTTTTCCACAATCCTATAATTTTGTTGCAGGAATTTTACTTTTTACTTTCTTTT
Organism: Pinus tabuliformis; assembly: GCA_031772625.1. NCBI lineage: Eukaryota > Viridiplantae > Streptophyta > Pinopsida > Pinales > Pinaceae > Pinus > Pinus tabuliformis. Next base: position 593,452,847 of record CM062812.1, on the reverse strand, counting down.
TTTTTTAATTACAAGAATGTTGGACACCTAATCTGTTAGGGTTGGTGTGGAGGAATTCCAACAGTCATGAAGTCCAAGCAACCCCTTGGAAGATGAAAACCAAGGGTCAGAAAACTACGTATTAATACATACATCTTGTGAATAGAATGCAATCACATGAGTGTATCTAAATTCTGTTTATTACCTTTTGTGTGTGTTTAACATGGTATCAGAGCCACGGTCTGTGGCCTTCCCAACCACTAGTTGTGTGGTCTTCCTCAAACTGGATGCTCTTGCATTATGCAGTTTCCTGTTTGACTTGACTGTTTTCCTCACAAGTGTGCTGCCCATTTCACTGGTAATGCTCCCTACATACCTGGTGCTCTCCCTGCTCACCAAACCTGTGTATAGAAACTGATTCTTGTTATCCTGTCATGTCGGTGCTTTGTCGGTTCTCCTGGCCTCTCTGTTAGTCAAATCTGCCTTTCTAACCCTATCAAAATTTGCACTGGTTTTCTTGTCTGGTCCCTATTGTTGTTGAATCAATCTCCTGGCACGTTATTTTGCGGAACAAAGGACATCATTGAAGGTGGCCATGTTGGGATCCAGGTTTTGTTGTGGGCAGATGTTTTGCAGGTCCACAATGTAGTGAGAATGATTCGACTTCTTGCCTAGACATCTTTTCATTTTTCCAGTATGCAACATTGGTGACAGGATTGGTTACAATTAGCAATAGGGCAAAGGAATCTAATGTAGAGTTCCCCAAGACGAATGACTCCAGAAGACTGCTTGTCAGCATCGTTGTTGCTTTTAGCAATCAAGTGAAGAAGTCTCTGCAATGCTTTACACACGATTTATCCACCTATTTCACTAGCTGCTCATGGTTCAGTCGAGGGAGATATGACAGAGTCTCAAACCCAAGGTTCCCGTGAATGTGAAGTGCGCCTTACTGGTTATTACTGCCTATTATTCTTATAGGTTGGTATGAGCTAGAGCCTTTCCCTATTATTCCTAAGAGGGAAAGGCAGGAAATAGAGGACCAGATCCAATTGATTTCATTTACCTAGTAGAGGCAAAGGCAGTTTAAGTTACCTCAATAGCAAAAGATACATTTCCAGAGTGAACATAATATTTCCGAGTCCAATTTCACCAGTAAATGATTCCATGGAGAGCATAAAATAGCCTGTATGAAAGCCATTTAAAAGGCCAACATATTGCAATGCATCAATTTGCATCCAAGCACACAAACTGATTGCTTAAAAAGGGTATTTGAGCCTTCTGTTATCAATGAGGCTAAATTTCCTTTATCATCTTTTTTGAAATCGACAAGATTCACGAGTTTGCAAGCAATCCGCAGAACTGCTTGGCATATGCCATTGTTGTGGCAGCACTGCCTGTGCCCAAATCTGTGAACCTGGCCTTGTTGATCACCTATTCCATAGGCCGCATGTACATCATAACAGCGTAATGGTCGGAAAGCGCTGCATAAAGTGCTTGATTGGTACCATTTGCGTACTTCTCTGCTTCTATAGCTCTATACATCTGATTGGAAGAAGGGGAATATGAATTTCTGGTAGTCTCTCGTGTGGTGGATTTTCATTTTTTTTTTCCAGTGAAAAAATGACAAATCTGCCTACTAAGACACCTTCATTGCGTTGGGTTCATGCCATTTCAAGGCTGAGAATTTACTGTGCTACATGCACTCAATTCCAAGCGTCGTGAGTATGTCTGCCTATGTTCTTTGGAGAATCAATATATCTGTGCAGCAAGCTAAAATGTGGAGATCTCTTGGGCAACGACTTTTTAAAAGAAGTAAAGAAAGTAAATGATTAGTGCAAGTGATTTTTTAATGAGCCTGTTGAGTGAGTTGTACCTTAACATGGTTAGGTTTTCTGGATAGTTTAATGTTGGAAGCTCTTTTAAACTGGTGTTGCATGTTTTGTACAAATTACATGCATTATTGTTTGCCAACTTGAGTCACAACTACAACAAGATGAGCTACAATAGAAGAGTTATCATTTTGAACTGGTTTTTGTTCAGAACAATTCTTTGTTTGAAGTTGACTCCCATCAATAGCCAGATGGCAGAAACTGATGAGATCAGTGAGGCCATTTCAGGAGCAGATTTATATGAAGATGCAGAGGTTCAGCTTGTGCTTCCCAACCTCATCATCAGGCCTTGGGAAAAACTTATCAACAACAAGAACATAACTGGTCTCAGATATGAAAAGGATGTGTCCTTTCACATTCCAGACTATTCTAAACCCATCCAATTTCAGAGTGATGGGTTTCTTTAGGATGGTTCATCTTCGCTTGCTCCTCTTCCACAACCACTAAGACTATTTGTCAAATGCCAATGTTGTGATTGGGTTGGCCATGTGAAAGATCAATGTTTTGATTGAGCATTGTGGTTAACATACTCATCATTCAAGCAGACGTTCAAGAAACAAGATTCCTGAAAGAACAAAGATTTACTTTGGATGGATCGCTCTTTGGCAATGGTCTTCAATTGCCAAAAGCCTAAATGTGGTCAATGACCTTGAGAATAGGTTGACCCCAAAATTTTTATGTGACCAATGGCTGGATAATGAAGCTCTGATACCAAATGATACGAACAAAGTTTGTTGTCGCACACAAACTTCAGAAAGTCTGGAATATAAAGAAATCCATGTGGACAATATATAAATAGTATATAAGTAATTGATAGTAGAAAAATATGATGATCAAAGTACAATTGGGGTTCCATATATATACCTAAGTGGGAGTGACCATTCTTAAAGTGTCATGTCCTTTGGGACATATTGATTATTATTATCATTATTATTTATATTTATTTAATACATATTTATGTTCATAACACACTTCAGCTCATTGTTCAGGTTTTACACAATAACAACCACATCTCTTAAGCTTTGGTTGCACTGTTCAATGTCTGGTCCAACTTTCGTATTGCATCGCTATAGAATGTTTTGTAACACCATTTTTTGCAGTATTGTCATTGTCTTCTGCAAAGTCTTAGCCTTATCTACAGTCTATCTAAAGATAAAGTATGTAGCTTTTAGGTTGGTTCCTAGAGCAATAATGCAGCTGGTTCCTTCCAAATATAGTGTCAGATCTGTAACATGTGAAAAAACGCATGTAGTTCTATCAGAAGAAGTCAGCATTGCTCAGATTTCTTTTGTTATTAAGTTTGATTCATGATTTTGGTTCCTGGCAAGGAAGTTTAAATACTGATAGACTTAATTTATGTTGCAGAAAATTTTCAAATTCTATATGAGAGCTACCAGCTACAATCAAAGGTAAGTATGAACCTAGTGTATAGAAAGTTAAAAGCTTTTTCCTTTTTATTACGGCCAACTCATCAGGACAGGACTGTAATTTGTTTTGCTTGAATGCTCTTGACTTGTTTGATGCTCGTCAATGTCTTCTTTCATTTGAACAGAATACCATCAATCAGTGGGGAACAGACGTGACTGCTCTGTCAGCATCCAAGTCTTCTTCTATGAGTGCTTCAATAGATGAAAATAACACACAGCCTTCTCCTCCTGGAGTTACATTATCTCCTCCTTCACTCCCACCATGTTCAGTTTCTCTCAATGCTCCCATTACTCATCCACAACAAATTTCTCAATGGTCTCCAGGACAATCTTCTCAAAATCTTCCTCCATGCTTGTCATATTCCCAAGTAAATACCACACAGCCAGTACCTTTTCCACAGCAGCAAAGAGTTCAAAGTCAGTTACCTCCTCCATGTTTCCAACCAAATTCGGGACAGCTTCCTTTGCCTCCTTCATCTTTACAACCAAATTCAGGACAGCTTCCTTTGCCTCCTTCATCTTTACAACCAAATTCAGGACAGCTTCCTTTGCCTCCATCTTTACAACCAAATTCAGGACAGCTTCCTTCTGCAATACAGCCGAATGCAGAGTCCCAAAATACTCAACTAGGAAATCACTCTCAGCCACCTTTTCAGCCATCAACATTGCCTTGGCCTAACAGTGCAGGACAGCCTCCAAATTCTGCTTATGGGCCAGTTCGACCAGGTCTTCCCCGACCTCAGTTTCGACCTCAAGCAGATGCTGCACAACTTGGCCCATTCACTCAAGCTCAAGTATGGCAACAGATGCCTAACCATTCATTGCCTTCAACTCATGCTATCAATGGATACGGATCATATCCTTCTGGATACAATTCTAGACAACCACCTCATTTTTCGCAGCAAGGGCAGACTCAAGGAGGAATGCCTCCTTATTCACCAAGTGCATCTGGTGGACCTCCTCCTTATGGAAAATCATGGGCAATGAATGTTGGACAGATACCAAGTCAGTCACCTCAGCAATTAGTAACAAACCAGGTGCCTCCAGAGCAAATGTCAAGCCAAACTGTGCAATATCAATCAAATCCTTTGCGGGAAAGTATCACTTCTCAATTGCAAGAAAATAATGAGCATGGACAGTCACAAGATCTGCAGAAGCCTTTCCAAGATCAACCCTCGTTGCCACAACAGCAGAACGCAAAACAGACACTTGAAAAAGTATCGGAACAAAGCATTAGGTGTGAACCGAAAAAAGTTCAACGTGAAAATAAGCGAAAATCACGCTGGGATTCAGAACCAGAACAAAATAAAGGTGAAGAACAGAGTGCTAAAGGAAATGTAAAGCCTTCAGAACATGCTTCTGGCATATCTCAAGGAGTCTCTATGTCTCCTGTTGATAATGGTAATTCATTTTCTCCTGCTGAAAATGGTAATGCATTTACAGCTTCCACTAAGAGATTGCATGCTAGGGATGCAGACAACATTGAAAATGCAGTGCAGGAAGCAGTTTTGCGGGAACAGGTAAAGTAATCACTGGTGAATGAATAACACATTTCTTTGATTTCCTTCAGTTGATGTTGAGCTTGATTTGGATTCATCCTTATCTCTGGGCATGACCAGGAGACAGCAACACAACAGATTATCAGGCAACAAAGGTCGGTTCTACTTTGCACGACTGTGACATAAGATGTCATTTCTTATAATGATATGACAGAAATTTTTGAATTCCTTCAAAGCTCATTGCTAAGATTTTATTGCTGTTCTTGTTGCTTTTAGGAAGAGGAAATACCATTGTATGCACACTTATGTTTTTTATTTTCTCTTGATGTAAATATAAGAAGTATTTTACAAGAAAAGAAAAGAAAATATTTACTTTATATAAATTACTATAACTTTCAGTAAGCTTAACTTTTTGTATGAGATTTTCAAAAGTTTTATACTGTTTTGTGCACTCTAATGCAGACAAGAGAGGAGAGGGCATGAAAGCATGGAAAAAGATGAAACAGATATATTATCAGAGCGCCATGACTCCAAAGCTTTGAAGGTGAGAAGTTAATTTCATTATTTTTTTTTCTCTGAATTATCTCCTATTTCAATGCTATATGAGACAAGTATTGGTGTATTGCTGTGATAGAAGAAGGATATGTATTTGAATTATATTGGTTCCATTCTTTAAGGTGAATATTCTTGTCTAAAGATATTGATGTGGGTCACTTTATTTTTGTTAATTTTCAGGAGGTTCTATTGAAGATGACAACTGACCATCGTGCAGAGGTGTCTGCCAAGCGGGGAAAGTTGACTCATCCTCATCAAGGTAGTCTTTGAATTAAATTATTATCTGTGCTGGCTTTTTTCTGTATGTCCTAGATCATGTCTACTGTGTCTCTAGTAAGAGAAAATCTAATGGAGTTGAAGTGTCTATTGTTTCCCATTGGAATCTATGATATGCTTTCATGAAAGCCTTCAATGGGGTAGTCACTTATGCATTATCCATTCCCTAATAAATCACATAACATACAGGTCGGGGGTGTATATGTTTTTTTGGTTTTCTGGGGTGGTTGGGTGGGGGAGGAGAGAGACTATAACACATACATCATCTTCCTTCTAATAAAGGCAATTGAAACCCTCTTATTGGGGTTGTGTCTACAAGATCCTGTGTAGTTTATCAAGTAACGAAATTGGCAATAGTATACTGAACTTTTACTTAAGGCTGGAAATTTGTACCTTATAGATAAAGTGATTCTAGGGGTTTTGTACATGCAATTTTTAGCATATAATTCTTGTGATGGTACTGTAGAAATTTCAAGGCTTGTACATCATATATGGTGAGAAGTTCAAACTCTGGTAGAAAAACACCCTGGAAGTTAAGTTGTTTGCTGAGTTTGATGGCGTTTCATATGAAACATTCACTAAAATAAAATAAATGTCATTTTTTGGTAAATGCTGTGGCAAATACATAATTGGGAACTCGAGATACACTACCCACATATAAGTCAAATCATCTCCCATTACATCACCTCTCAAGTTTAACAGCTAACCACTTGACCTACTATTAACATCTCCCCCTTTTAAACAAAAGCTCCAAGAAAAGGCAGTCAACATCTTTCAAGATCATCTGCTGAAAATGAAACCTTTTTTTGTCTTCTACAAAGGTTTAATCAACGAGAATTCAAATCCTGTCATCTTCATCCCTCCTTAGAGGTGAGATACATCTGATGTCGAAACTTGATCCCTGTCCCAAAACTGATTGCATTGGCCTGTTTATTACACCCCTCAACTTAAGAGTTACTCCATCACCTGGTCCAACTGTTGTTAGGGGATTTTGTTTGCTCCAAACCACAATCTGACCTAAAAACCTTTTATGGGTTTAATTTCCAACCATTGATACCTTTGAGACATTAAGGTAACCAGCTACAATGCTCCCTTCTTATCTATCAGAACAACTTAGTTGCATGGTGTATCTGTAATTTTATTACAATGATGATGTTTTTGCCTTTCCACGTGGACTACCAACAATTGCATTTGCTTTCCTCACACTGACATGGCTTGTGTGGTTGATTATGTTCTGGCTATGACAAGACCTTTATCCCCTCGATCTAGATTCTCTTTTTGTTTTCCAGCCACTCCCTATTGTGGACCATGCCTTTACTTTACTCTCTTGGAGATCCCCTTTCCCTCAATCCCCCCTTCCCAAGATCTTACGACAATCAGCATATTATGGTTCACTTTGACATCAGGTACGTTGATGACCATGTTGTACACTTCTTCCAATTTATCCTAATTTTTTCCTGCTCTTGTACCTTCATCACTACCACTTCCAGATACAGCCTGTTATTGAAGATCCTTTGGGAAGCTGCCGTAGGTTCACACCCCCACACTATCTTCGATAGAAAACTTTCCCACCCAACATTGTAAATGTCACATGAATCACTGGTGTGATTAAAAATTCAAGACTATGCATAGAGTCCTCTGCTTTGTTTTCACCAATGATCCACGCTCTGTTCTGTTTGTGCATAGAGAGTATCCATGTCCCCTTCAGCATAAGAAACAAGTCTTTCTTGCTTATAGGAGATATGAGCTTCTTTTGGTCCTCCACACGTTCTCAAAAACCTTTTCGTATATTCTTCTTAGGAAGAAAGTGACTCTTCCCTTGGACATTGATTGCTAGGCTTGGTCTCTCATGCCACCTTACAGACTCAACCCTTAGTTCTTGTTCCTTCTCCTCTATTTTATGCCACTTACTTAACTTGGGAGACATTAAGAGAGGTATTTGGAATTTGAGCACTAGCAAAACAGTGAATGGGGAAAGTCTTCAAGTATAGTACTTGTTACAAACTGTTTTAGTGTTCTTGTCAACGTCTTCACGAGGTGCTAGGTAGTACCACATAGGACCAGTTCCCACTGTCACCTCGGCACAAGTTTCCACTCTTTAAGTCCAACTCCTATCAAAGACTATGGGAGGATTCCCTACATACACAAGTTTCTCTACCAAAAATGGTTAGACTTGTGTCTAATATATGTACCTAAGGTAGAGGTAGGAGTTAATTATTTAACCTTACTGATCTATAAATAAAAATTATATGTAGAAATGATAAAGTCACTCAAAATTTAGGATTTTTACCTCTAAATTAACGCAAAGAAAGACTGATAATTACCCTTATGAAGTATATGATTTTTTCCTTGTTCTGTCATTTGATAAGTGGTTGTACTTCATTAATGTCCTGGCTGCCATGTAGCTGCAAATCTGCAGAAAAGTGTAGAAAACAGCAAGCTAATTGCCCTCTTAGGGCCACCCTCAAAGGTAGAAACACCTTAGATTGGTGGTTCTATGGGTGGAAAGGTTTGGGCAGCAAATATATGAAGATATATTGATAGCCTAAAACCTTAGATCTGCAATTATAAAGCTGGAAATCATTTGTAATGATTTGAGGTTAAATTCCCCTCTGAGCTAAAACCCAGGAAAATATCGAACAAAGAAATAAGCTTGTAATGACTAGAAATCACCTAAGTAACCTAACACGGAGATTCGAGATTTGTAGGATATGGGGATTCGAGTGTCGGATTCGGACATGTTGACCCCCTGGAACATGACACATAGGATTTGTTATATATATATATATATATATATATATATATATATTAAAAATTAGATATTTCTTACACAAATTCTCATTAATGATACAAATTCATTGATTTCAAACATAGATCTTCATCTAGATGTTAGTTTCACTGTTTACAAAGTAGGTTAGTAACATTATAGCATGCATAGTACATACAAAATTCAAATATCTGCATAAACACTCACAAACCTCATAAGCCTCATAAACCCTCACAAACCTCATAAACTCTGATAAACCTCATAAACCCTCCCTCATAAACCTCATAAACCCTCACTTTTTTGGGATTCAAATCCCAAAATCAGGACACAAAGTGTCCTAACGGGACACGACCGGGATTCGATGGTGTCCTGTTAGGACATGTGGTGTCCCATTTTAGGATTCGAATTCCCGTCGAATTGTGTCGGATTTGTGGGATTCGGGCACGTGGTCTGTTTTGGACGAATTCGGTTTCATAGGAAATCACTTGTTTTTACTTCAGGAATTTAAAGATAATGCATTAATATTAAATTTGGAATAACATAAAAGGTTTAAGAGATGATAATTTATATGTTTATGTCACTTTGTATGGTAAATTTACTGGATTCGCTGTAATAAATTGCAGATTTGGAAAGCTTCTTACAATATTCTCGTGAAATAAAATATATATATATATATATATATTTTTTTTGACAAATTCGGTTGCTATTATAAATCTGAAAAAAAGAGGGAGACTGAGCTCCTGAAATACATGCTGAGGTGCCAAGAAGAGCTAGGGAAGAAGGAGTTACAACTTAAACAAAATTCCTCCTTAATCCTGCCTTTTGGGCTTCTAAAAACCAAAGACCAAAGGTAAATCCTAACAAACTGCAGTAATAAATAACAGCATTTACAAAGCATATCAATCTATATTACTGTGGCTGATGTGTCGAGCAGTGGACTCTTCAGGTTTGTCGTCGGCGCCGACTTGCTTCAAGCTTGACGAACTTGTTGAAGCTGCATTTTTCTTTTCTGCTGTTCCTTTTCTGCTGTTCCGTTTTTTCTGTTGTTCCTTTTCTGCTGTTCCGTTTTTTTTGTTGTTCCTTTTCTGCTGTTCCTTTTCTGCCGTTCCTTCGGGAAAAGGGAACAGCAGAAACCATAGGTGCTGTTCCTTTAGATCGGCAGAAGAAAAAACCAACGGGAGGAAAGCTCTGGAAGACCTGAGGACAGAATGAGAAGGGGATGAGAGGAGTGCGAATAAATAAGATGGGAGGCGCAGAGGATTAAGCAGGGAGGAGGAGTCACGGGAGGGAGACAACGAGTGCGGAACAGGAGTCATGAAATGAGATAAGCCGACGGGTTTCATGTTTGCAAAAGAGGGGAATGTATTTTCTGAGAGAAGGCGGATCATCGAGCAGATAGAGTCTTGGACATGGATCATGAGGATCTTGAACCAGTTCCAAGTGTCAGGGATTTCTGATTTGAGGACTTGGAAAGAACAGAGGAGGTTCGGTGTCATGGCAGATATTGATGAGATTCCTCATTATTGCAACGTAGGCTGCCCAGTGCTCTATTGCATGCCCTGTTGGCAAGAAGGTCGGCATCCTTGTTGAATGTACGAAGGATGTGACGGAAGGTCAGAGTGATGAAGGACTGGCTCAAATATTTGCACCTGCTGATGGACTGATGGAGAAGGACGTTGGGTGAATCTTTGTTTTGGGCCATGAGGCCAATAACAACTACTGAATCTCCAAAGATGTGAGTTGTGTCTATACCGAGCTTGCTGAGCTGAATGAGGCCTTGATACAGGGCTAAAGCCTCAGCCCTGTTGTTGGAAAGGTGCCCGAGCCCCCATTCATATGAGACCATACAATCTCCATTGGCATTGCAAATCACTCCACCTGCTCCAGCAATCCCAGGATTCGATTTCGAGGCACTGTCGAAAAAAAGATAATAAGTGTTGCAGTTTTTAAGCCATGTAGCAAATTCTTCCTCCTTAAGACGGATTTTCCAACTGTAATACATTTTACTTTGCCTACTGTTGGTGGTGGCCTCAACCTGATTACTATTATTTCTGTTCAGTATATAGCCAATGAAAATTCGCTCTTCCACATTAAGATCGGTGATGTCTATGCTTCTACAGTTTTTGACTGAAATAGTTTCCAAAGCAAGACTCCTTGCTTTGTTGCATAGATTCCTAGTGATTGTGTCCTTGTCCTTAAAAACTTTACGGTTTCTGGCGAGCCAGATAGACCATAAAATAGTGAGGGGTAGGGTGTCCCAGACCCTTTTTACTGTGTTGTGTTTTCTTTGCTTCCAAGGGTAATTTTTCCTCCATTGTTGAATAACCTCTCCTATGGAGTCCTGATCACTCCAAGGGATGTGATTGTTATGGGATATACTTCTCCAGCAGACTTTAGCAAAAGGGCAGGTAATGAAAAGATGCTGTATAGATTCTTCGTCAGATTGACAGTTAGGACAACGTGAAGGACCAATAATACCCTACTTTCGAAGGTTATCAACAGTGAGTATTTTCCCTTTCAGAAGGGTCCACAGAAAGAATTTAATTTTGGGCAGAGCTTCAGATTTCCAAACCATTTTCCAACGGTTCTAAGTGGACATGGGCTAATGGCTGTTGCAAATGTACTAGTGAGCAAATTGAACAGTATACTTTGAGCTTGACAGGTCCCAGCGAAAGCCATCAGGTTCATTCTTTTTAATTGGAGCTATACCGTGCAAATGGTATTGAAGAGCTTGAAGACTGGCCATGAGATGAACAGGAATGGTTGGGAATGTCCATCCTGACCATAAATTGGAGTGGTTGTCCCACAGAGAGATTTGGTCTAGGTGGTGAATTCCTATACTATTAAAATAGGTGAGAATGGGAATGACTCCAGCATGGCTGTTTAATGGTTGCCTGCCCATTATTTTGTCTGATCCAATATTGATATTAGCACCTCCTTTGGGAACTTTGGAGATATTCTGGATCATGAGAGGAATTGCTTTTTTACATAGACGCCAAATTTTGGAAGAGTCTCTGATAGGGATATCCTGATCAAGGAGCCGCTGCCTTGGGAAATTTAGGTATTTGACCTCCAACACTCGTTTCCACCAAGCCGAGAGACCAGTGATAAGCCTCCAGACAATCTTGCCTCCAAAGGCAAGGTTAAGAAATTTGGGGGATCTAATCCCAAGACCACCTCTGTCTTGAGATTGGATGACTTGCTTCTAGCTAACTAAATTGAATTTCTTTTTGTCATTTTTCCCTCTTTGCTAAAGGAATTGGTGGAGGATGACTTCCATTTGTAGTAGAAAGAGGCTGGAGCTTGAAGAAGAGAAAATTGATGTAGAGGTAGGGAGGAGATACCTGATTTGAGAAGGATGAGGCAGCGAGCTGAGTTGAGCCAGATGGACCCCAACGCTGCACCTTTCTCTTCATCTTGTCAATAACTGTGTCCCAAACTTTCGCCTTCAAGGGACCTATACTTATTGGCAGGCCCAGGTAAGTGAAATGTGACCATTCATAATTACAGGAGACCCCAAGGATAGTGGCTATGCTGTGCAGAACCTGTGCTGAAGTGTTCCATCCATAAATACAACTTTTCCGTTGATTGACTTGACCACCCGAATACCTCATGTATTTGTCCAGCAGAAACTTAAATTGCCGGGCTATTATCGTGGATGCTCCTCCAAGTAAAAGAGTGTCATTGACGAATTAAGAGTGGTTAATGTTCTTTACACCATTCCCAAATTTTATTCCAGTGACGAGATCAACTCTCCGCTTGAAGTCTAGCGCTTTGCTGAAGGATTCAGCGATCAGAATGAAGAGGTAAGGTGAAAGAAGGCAACCTTGCCTAAGACCCTGCGAAGAATGAAAAGCAGTTCCAGGTCGTCCATTAACAAGAGGAGAGATCCAGGGCCTGGAGATGCAAGCTTTGATGAGATTAATCCCATCTTTTTTAAAACGGCTAAAAGATAGGTGTGCCTTACTCTATCAAAGGAATTGGCTAAATCAAGTTTAAGGACAAATCCTTTCTCATTCCTAATTTGGCTTGAGTGAACAGCTTCTTGGACGAGGAGGATAGAGTTTGTAATTTGTCTATTGGCCAAAAAACCCCCTTGGTTTTCAGAAATGAGAGAAGGGAGAAAGGATTTGAGGCGAGAGGCAAGAGTTTTTGTTAGGACCTTGTAGGACGAGTTGCAAAGGGAGATGGGATGGAATCGACTAAAAGAAGAAGGTCAATTTTCTTTGGGAATGAGGGCTAAATGTGTGGCATTGGTGTAACCACCGATTTTGGCTTTCCGCTGGACCCATTTGAGCATTTTAATCAGATCTCTTTTTATAATTCCCGAGAAAGCTCGATAAAAATAAATATTATAGCACAACACAGAAAAATGAGCATAGAAATTCAGTCCACCCAAAGTATTTGCACATGAAAAGTTTTTATTATGCCATCAAAATTACCTCATAGTTCAAGCTAATTGGAGGAACATCTATTCTTTTATAACCTTTCTTGTAATGGCTAGATAATGGTTAGTTTGACTCTCTCCCAAAATAATATTAACTTGTCATCCACATCTTAAATACTAAGCCAACTTTTACAATAATTTTTGCATTAAAAATTTACCCACAAGAGGGGGTCGATTTGCTTGACGAGAGAAAATAGCTAGTTTGTGTCCACAAAAGGCCCAATGTTTAACTTGACTTTTGTCCTTCAATGTCCTCTTGACCACCAACGATTCTTTTCCACTTTGTGGCTTGGATGGGTGATTTGCTAGATCTCCAATGCCCTTGATGATTTGAGGAATCTAACACCTGAGTTTTGTCTAGAAGAAAATTTACACAACTTTTGACATAAAATTTGTCTCTGCATGTCAAGTATTATCCTTGATTTGCCTCTTTTTGCCCACATGTGCTGATTTGCATGTGTTTTTCAATTCTAAAAACCGCCTTATGGAGAAAATACCCTCCCAACTTTGTCTAGTGTTTTGCTTGAGAGAGGTGGGCCATGTCATAAGGATAACGATGAGCTATCACATGCTCAATTTGGACCTATGATGTTGCCATTCGGTCCACTTGAATCTTGCTACATGTGTGCTAGAAATAAGGTTGAATTTTTCTTGCATTGTAATGTTGTGCTTGATTTGATGGATTTTGGCATTATGGTTTTGTTTGGAGCATGATTTACTTCAACTTTGACGTAAAGTTTGTCCGTGCATGTCAAGGAATGACCTTCCTTTGGCCATTGTTATCCCCCATGTGGCTAGGAGAGAGAGTCCGACTACCTTTGAGGAGTGATTTTGTTGGAAATATCCTATTTTCGCCAAAATTTCAAAATGGCATGTTGAATATGCTTATTGATGAACATTTTGAGCCATTGTTGAATTTTGGTCTTGAGAGCCTGTTGCATTGGGATTCATGCTATGCGCTATAAACATGGAATGTTGTGAACTGTGACACTGCCATGTTGAGAAATTAAAATAAATTGTACCATGGCTGAAAAGATGCATACATGCTCTGTTACACATGCCATGTGGAAAAGGCATGTGTGCAAGACATGGGTTGGAGTGGCCTTACAGCTGCAAACACCCCTACAGAAACAATGGCTTCTTTAAACCATGTGTCCAAGGAGATCCATCCTATGCCCTTCTATACTATCTAGGATGAAAGGCTTTAAGAGTGGATTCTATGAGGACCGTGCATGGTCAACCATAATAGGCCTCGAATACGATAATACATAATCTCACATGGTCTATAAGGATTTTGAATTGAATCTTTTCAGACTTACAATGGTATTGTCAAAATTGAAAATGATTGAATGTACCCCTGCTGAAATGAGGGGTAATAGTTGGCTCCAACTGTGGGACACATGCTCACTTGGGAGGATGTGAGAACCCTAGAGTCTCCACTTGTAACCTGAAACAATCTCACAAGATTTTGCATTAAATAGAAGGGAGGGAATAGGACTTGAGGTCTTATCCCTTCGTTAGAGAAATAAATCAAAATTGAAATGCATAAATGATAGTCATTGAAATTAAATCACACAAACAAAATTTGGCACTGTGCAAAAAAGGAAGTTGCGGTAAATGAAAAGAAAACATCTAAAACTAATCTAATGCTCATAATAGAAAGCTTATTCATTCTATCCTACTCTAATCTAGAAGTGAAATCAAATATCCATTGTAACCGGCAAATGAATTTATCTTTAGCTCACATTCACCTTTGTAATTGGCTATCAAAAAGAATAGTGAAATGTCAAATCTATAGTGGATGTCTTTCATAACTTCATTGTTTGTACTAAATTTGGGGTGGAATCTTCATCACGTGGAAGAAAATTGAGGAAGTGCCAAGGTTCACTTGTATTACCGCAAGCTTCTTCAGTCCACAAATTTATTTGACTAATATGACGATCCTTCTTCTTGTAGGCATAAGGCTATTGTCCTCCCTGGTTGCCCCTAATCATATACACCCAAATATGATGAGCAAAGTCTGAGAGCTCATGAAATATGTCTGGAATTGAAAATTTTGTGGCTTGCCTACCATTGCAAGGTTCATATCCTTTCTGTCAAATAGATATTTACTCACTTGAAAACCACATATCAAGGACATCTGTGGTTGAACAATTTCTGTTGTATATTAGACATGGAAATCCCCTTTCTTGCAGCCGTACGTATTCTTGCTCTTGTATGAATTGAAATGGTTGCTCATAATCCATGAAATAACTTGGCTGCTCATGCAGCCAAAATTTTGCAATCTGACATCTCTTAGTGGCTGTGTCATATATAGGCTCACTGGTGAAGAAAGAATAGCTCAAATTCCATTTATATCTATCAACCTTGAGGAATGCATCAATAGGCTCAAGCTCTTTGTGGCCCCATCCTCTTCAAAAGTATGCTTCTTTACTAAATTTTCCTCTTTCAAATCAATAGGGGATGTGTCTTAAAGATCAATTACTTGGAAAGGAGTGTAGCCTGTTGAACTTGTGCTTTTATTGAAATGGGGGAGGGTGTGTTCTTGAATAATCCTGACATCAAGGCTTTCCTCATATTCTTATTCTTCAATTATTTCTTGATTCCTGTTGGAAGAAATAGAATATTCTTTTTCATTGCTCTCTACTGTTGAGTTTTTATCTTTATCCGTACAAGTAGAAGTATCTTCTTTTAGTTCCACCACTTTGTGCTCCTCAATGAGATGGGACTTTTCACTACTGTTCTCCCCTTGAGCTGACACACTCAACTCTATTGTAAGGTCTCTTTTGTCACCGAGTTCTTTGAGAACTTAATGATAAATGAGCAATTTCTTGCTCTGACATGGTTTCAGATGTGGTTATGTCATGCTCTTTTCATTAGCTTCTTCATTCTTGAGATGGACACTCATGATCTCTTGATTTTACTCTTCAACTAGGTCTTCTTTGCTGCTTGCCTCACACATATCATTAAGGCTTTTCAAATAGGACATCAATCCATCGTTGTTTTCTGGCTCATGGGAGAGAGGAGATGGATGGACCTCTTCATGGATATCTTCTTCTTCTTCTTTACTTAATCTTTTTCCAGCTCTAAGAGCCTTTGCTGCATTCCACTCTGATTCTTAGTTATGGTCATTTGTAATTCCTCCATCTATTGTGTTAGCAGAGTGATGGGATCTGGAATAATTGTTTCTTTGAGCTTTTGCATACAAGGCTCACCATATCTTGTTTAACATAGTCTGACAAGAAATTGAGTGCATCTTCATTCCATTTTATTTCCATAGGAGTCATTTGGGGGATGCTCATCAAATTTTATAATCACGTCAATAATCTTGCATTTTTGCTTGCATGTCATTGAAGACAAATATCTTCAACCTAGATTCATCGCCTCTGAAAACTTTTCATGCATTGAGGGAATGATTTTATCTCTTTGGGCTCAAAGCTGCAATACCATTTCAATACTCCATATCATTGCATTTCCCATGCAAAAGCTTTCATCAAGTCATATTGAAAAACCATATTGGTATCTAAAAAATAAATTCATAAAAGACTAAGAAATTTGGAGATAACCATTGATTACTATTAAATTTAGGGACATGACTAAGCATGAGAACAATGGGAGAATGAGGATATCTCAGAATGCATGATAAATCCAAAGGAACAAATAAAAAATCAAAAGATAATGTTTTATTGAATCCGTATTTCAAATATATAGGATGATGACTCCTTGAGCTCAAAATTTGCTTACCAATCTTAGAATTATCATTATTGTGGAGTTGTCAATATTTACTTCAATTCTTATCTTTGAAAAGTTGCTTCTTGCGTTGTACCTTTTTATTTTTGTTTAAGTGGATTCACTAGGTGAGATCCTGCAAGGTTAGCCTTAATACTAATAATCTCACCAAAGCACAAATAAGAAAAACATACCAAGGTGATGTTGTTGGGAAATTGGGCCAAACGGCTTTGTTCTTTGGCAATGACACTAACAGATGTTACTGATCTCATCAAGTTCCTGACGAAGTGCTAGGGAGTACTACACAAGACCAATGCCTGCTGTCACCAAGGCATGAATCTCTAATTTTTAACCCAACTCCTACAGAAGCTATGGGAGGCTTTCCTGCATACACAAGTATATCCACAAAAATTGATTAGACCACTGCCTAATATATATAAGAGGTAAGAGTTAATTATTTCACCTTACTGATCTATAAATAAAAATTTAATGAAAAATGGTGTGGTTTAGCAAATAAAATCACTCAAACTTTAAATTTACCTTTAAATTAACACAAAAAAAGAGTGACAATTTCGCTTACCAATTATATGATGTTTTCTTTGTTTCGACCTTGGATAAGTGGTTGTACTTCATTAATTTCCTTGCTGTCATGTAGCTTTAAATCTGCATAAAATTGCAGAAAACAGCAAGCAAATTTCCATCTCAGGGCCACCCACAAAGATAGGAACACCATAGATTGGTGGATATATGGGTGGAAAGGTTTGGGCAGCAAATATATGAAGATAGACCTTCCAAAATATTAGATCTACTAGTATAAAGCTGGAAATCACTTGCAGTGATTTGGAGTTAAATTTTCTCCTATGAGGTAAAACCCATAAAAATTTTCTGCAAGCAAAATAATCTTGAAATGGTTGGAAATCACTTGTTTTTACTCTATAAATTTAAAGATAATGCAATAATATTAAATCTAGAATAACATAAAGAGTTTACGGGATGATTACTTGTTTATATCCCTTTGTAAGATAAATTTAGCTGATCTACTGGAAAAACTATTGTAATAAATTGCAGATCTGCAAAATTTCTCACATTACCCTCATGAAATGTAAAATATTAATGCAGAAAATGAGGGGATAAATTATTTTGAGGTGTGCAATATATATTAATATAATAGTTAAACCATTAGATCTACTAGCTATCAAGATCTAAATTTATGCACAAACTATGATTTTATTCTATTTTTGTATTTTTTGTTTTTATATGACAAAAAAGTAAAGAGATAGAGTTTTTTAAAGAAATGTGGTTGCTGTAGTGAGGCTTATCTGTTAAAATTGGCAACTAGGGCCAAATTCCACTTTAGACAGCTCATTTGATGAAGATGATTATTGCATTGAATTCCTCTTTTCGAGAGGACCAAGATCGACTTAAGATCATCAAATTTGGTTAAGGAAAAATATGTTTTTGAATCAAGCCCACACATGCCATTTATTAAGGTCAGCTTGGGGTAGATTAATCAAGTGGAACCCCTCTCCATCTCCTATAATGTGAGTGTCCTCCAACATCATTTGATCATCCACTACACATATTTCTTCTCTCTGAAATGGCCGCAGAAGGAAGATGACTCCAACGGAGGAAGGGCAATGTTGATGTCATGGATGGGCTGTTTGATAGGCTGAGTTCCTTAGGCAGGAGGCTGAGCCTGCTAGGGGCAAGTCTGGGCACATTTGAGGACTGTTCTGGGTATATCTATCCTTTGTTGCAGGTCTGAGTTATCTCTAAGTTTGACTGCAGGCATAAGGGAAGAGCTGGAGTGTTTGGATGTGTTTTTATGGTTTGAAAACTCTCTGAGGTGAGCCGCACCTACAAGGAGCTTCTCAAGAAGGCCACAGACCTTATCTTGCTAAACAGTGGGCCGAGAGGTTAAGCATCTGCCCAGGTGGGCCGCAGACCTATTTTGGTTGGTGTGGAGGCTTGTTTGGGGGCTGAATCAAGCTCGGATTTGAAGCAGAAGGAGGACAGATTATCATGAAGAAAGGCCGCAGCTGTATAAGGCTGTTTTGGGTGAATTTGTGATGACTGTAGCAGTGTGCCAGTTGCCCTAACTAGGAGCAGCGAGCTACAACAGTAAACTCTGACACTTGTAATCATAATATATGATGTATTTGTGTAGTCTTGGATGCTAGTTGGATGGCTGTCCAGATTGGACAGTTTGTAGTAACACTTCCTGATGGACTGCAAATAGCCCTAACCAGACCAAGCTCCTTCAGCAGTATGACACCAGCTTAAGAGGACACAATTTGACTGCTTCAGAATTGTAACTGTGATAGGGCCATCTATTTATCTAAGGGCTGTGATATTGGATCTTCAAATTGGCAAGTCAATCTTCACTTTGAATTATTGTACTCTAGCTGCAGTCCTATAGCTGCAGGCACCATTGATATAATGCTCTTGTTTGAACTCTCCTATGTTCTAATCCTGAGCATGAATCTCTTGCAAACAAGGACGGAGATTAGTACAGGTGTGTTTCATTGTGGTATAATGTGTTGAAGCTTCCTTGCATATAAGTTGCGGCCCTAAGAGAAGAGTCAAATCTGAAAGGGTAACTTAACACAGAGTTTCGTTGACTGGAGCAATAGTATTACAAGCCATTGGCATCTACAGTTAGAAACATCAACTTTCTTGGCAGCAATAAACAAGTTTGGTCATCTTGCAGCAGGCCTTAGGGTTTCATCATTTGAACAGTATGAAAGGGTCTTGCTGTTCAGTGTCATCTTGCAGCAGTAAAGGCATCATTGCCAACAGTCTGAAGCAGTAAGGATTTTATCATTATTTTACAGTCACACTCTTCAGCAGTTGTTAAAAGGGTCTGGATGGATAGCAGTAAGGGTTTCATGGTCATTATACAATAATTTCTTGAAACCCTGTAGTAGCTTCATTGAAAGAAGCAGTCCTGAAGAAGTACGAATTTGTGGACATCTGAAGATTGCTTTATGATCAGCCCTCCTTTATGACAAAAATCTCCTCTCTTGCTCACCGTTCATTATATATCAGAAAATCCAAAGAAGTTGTTGGGATCCTCCATTGGCTTGTGAAATAAGTCATTTGCACTGTGTGATGAACACCATGGCTACAACAAATGTTCACAGTTTTTCATCTTCTACAACCAATGCATTTGCCATAGTATGCATTGCTTGAGTTCTCTCTGGACTATCTAGATTCTAGAGTGTGGCAGAAGATGTTGGGATCAGTGCTAATAAGGGCTAGGACTCTGAAACAGGGTTGCGTAAGAAACTCTCGTATAATCAGATTTGAAGCAGACTACATCAGTAGGTCCTATCAGAAGTTGGATAGACCTATGATATCCCTTTTGTTGAGAGTTAATACATGGCATCTTGAAGCAAGCCCTTGCAGCCACCTATAGTCTTGAAGAACAGTTATAAGATCTTGGCATCCCATTGCAGGCCTTTGAGCATGAAAACAAAGGTGCTTTGAAGAAAGTGCATGACAGATTCTATGTCCTGACAATCTCGATAAACAGAAGACCCTGAGTGGGTCATTGGAAATGAAGTATGGTCTTATGAATATGGATGCCTGAATGCAAAGGATCCCTCCTCTTCATGGATTGGGTAATTTGATGCAGTGGTAACAGTTATCTAGCGATAGAGCATAATGCAGTTGTTTTGGGAAAATCTCATGGGAGGATTTCTTCACCCTGATTGAAGAAGGACCATCACAATTCTTCAGAATTTACCTCTCTAACCTGGAGCAAGCTTCCTGGAAGTTTGCTGTTGCAGTTGTCTCGTGGAAAGTCTCATATCTCGTATGAGAAGCTCATATGATCACCTGAAACAAGGCTTCAGAGGGAGCTATAAAATCCTTGGCAAAATGACCCAATGACTTTTCTTGCCCGGTGATTATTAATGTAGGCAAGTCATGACAACTGAGTATGATGACTCTGATGATGGCTTGATATATATAGCTTAAAGGATGCATGTAAGCTGCATGATTATGATTGATGACTTTGGTACATGGACCTAAGGGTCAATAATAAGAAAAGGGGCAGGTTGTAGATAGCTTGTTGATTATGTTTTGTCAAGGTCACTCTCCCTATATTCAGAGGGAGCTATGGACAGGATATTGTAAATATGCAGCTATTGGTGATGTCTGCCCTCTCATTTATCAATGTAAGAGGAAGTTGAATTTTAAAGTCAAGATGGAAGACCTAGCCTTGATGCACTATTTCCTGCACTTAAAGGTTTGATGAGAGGGAGAAGCTGTTGGTCTGGATATATATATATATATATATATATATATATATATATATATATATATATATATATATCTTGTGGGATCCCTGGTGTTCTTGGTAAACACCTGTCATATGCCTCGCTATATATAGACTTTGAGTCGATCTATGGATGAACATCATATATTGATAGTTGCTTGTTGAGATATCTCTGTGATTCTATGATCTATGATCGGAGATACTCTGCCAATTCCATGGATATTCTGATGCTGGCTCGGTAGGCAGTGTGATGGGTGGAAAGAGCACATATTTCTTGATTTTGTTGCTTTGGGAGCACCGTTGAGGCTGAATGTATAAAGTAGCAAGCATGACTTATTATGAAATTATTTGAGAAAGCTCTTCAGTGAGCCATTT
Organism: Pinus tabuliformis; assembly: GCA_031772625.1. Taxonomy (NCBI): domain Eukaryota; kingdom Viridiplantae; phylum Streptophyta; class Pinopsida; order Pinales; family Pinaceae; genus Pinus; species Pinus tabuliformis. Next base: position 593,431,622 of record CM062812.1, on the reverse strand, counting down.
GAGCACGTGCTGGTAACCACTGTTGTATATTGCAATAATCTAAGTGGGATTCACTTTTCAGAGAATCCATGTTCCACGACCACTTCAAGCATATTGGCATCAAGTACCATTTTATTTGGGATATGGTACAACTAGAAGCAATCAAGCTCTATCATTTCAAGATGGATGTATAGGTTATTGAAATCCTCACAAAACCTCTTGGTAAAGTTAAGTTTATCTTCCTTCAGAGAGAGGCTAGGAGTTTGGATAGACCCTGCTATGAGGGTCTCAGCTGAACATTGAGCTCTGGGAGCTCCTAGGGGCCTGGGGTACTTCTTGATGCTATGTGCGAACATAGGGTGAGTGGTTCACCTTCCCCTATAAATACGCTGTGTATAGGGTGAGTGGTTCACCTTCCCCTATAAATACGCTGTGTATAGGGTGAGTGGTTCACCTTCCCCTATGATACCCCATGATGATATATGACACATAGGGTGAGTGGTTCACCTTCCCCTATGGTGGTTGTTGTGTGTGTAGTGTGAGTGGTTCACCTTCCCCTATGGCATATGGGAAGGATGAGTGGTTCACCTTCTCCTGCGGATGCCCCAACATACATCCTACCGATGTAGTCCAGGACTTAAAGGAAGTACTTCTCCTCTAGCCAATGAGTTGGGAAAATAGGATAGTGACCATAGCAGTAGAGATGGATGCATCGTGTACTGCCGTACTCCCTATGTCTATGATGCATGGTGTTCAACAACTTGATCTGGGATCAAGTTTGATTGGGGTTCTACCCCTGGTTATGTGGACTGACTTTTGTCAGTGGAGAGTGGCAAGGTCTTGTGACTCACTCTCGATCAATTCTTCTTCATTATCTATATCAGTGTTCAACAGAGTTGAGACAAGATGTAGAGATAATTCATGATAATAAGATGGCATGATGGATGAATGGAAGGTGGAATTATCTTTAGTTGAGAGGGAGTGTTAAAATTGGAAACTAGGGCCAAGCTCCACTTTAGACAATTCATTTGATGAAGATGATTATTGCATTGAATTCTCTCTTTTTGAGAGGACCAAAATTGACCTAAAGATCATCAAATTTGGCCATGGAAAAATATGTTTTTGAATCAATCCCACACTCGTGCCATTTATCAAGGTTGGCTTGGGGTAAATTAATCAAGTGGAACCCCTCTCCATCTCCTATAAAAGGGAGTGTCCTCCAACATCATTTAATCATCCACTACACATATTTCTTCTCTTTGAGATAGCTGCAGAAGGAAGATGACTCCAACGAAGGAGGAAGGGCAAGGTTGGCATCATGGATGGGCTCTTTGGTAGGCTGGGTTCCTTAGGCAGGAGGTCGAGCCTATTAGGGGCAAGTCTGGGCTTAGTTGAGGACTGTTCTGGGTATATCTATTCTTTGTTGCAGGTTTGAGTTATCTTTGAGTTTGACCGCCGACATAAGGGAAGAGCTAGTGTGTTTGGATGTGTTTTTATGGTATGAAAACTCTCTCCTATGTGAGCCGCACCCTACAAGGAGCCTTTCTCAAGAAGGCCATAGACCTCATCTTGCTAAATAGTGGGCCGAGAGGGTAAGCATCTGCCCAAGTGGGGTGCAAACCTATATTGGTTGGCGTGGAGGCTTGTTTGGGGGTTGGATCAAGCTCAAATTTGAAGCAGAAGGAGGACAAATTATCATGAAGAAAGGCCACAGTTGTTGAACGCTATTTTGGGTGCATTTGTGATGACTGTAGTAGTGTGCCACTTGCGCTAACTAGGAGCAACAAGCTACAACAGTAAACTCCAACACTTGTAATCATTAGATATGATGTATTCATGTAGTCTTGGATGCTAGTTGGATGGCTGTCCAGATTGGACAGTTTGTAGTAACTTCGTCATGGACTGCAAGTGCAAATAGCCCTAACCATGCCAAGATCCTTCAGTAGTATGACACCAACTTAAGAGAACACAATTGGACTGCTTCAAAATTGCAATTGTGATAGGGCCATCTATTTATCTAAGGGCTGTGATATTGGATCTTCAAGTTGGCAAGTCAATCTTGACTTTGAATTATTGTACTCTCTTTCTGCTAAACATTCGATACTAATAAGAAGAATTGATCAAGGGTTTTCCACATCTTGGGGTTTTTCCTTGGGTTGAGCCATATTCTTGTGTTTCGTTGTCTTGGCTTTTCTTCAACATTTATCATTTATGTTCTTTCTTCGACAACTGTCAATATGATAATGATTTATGTGATTTCTAATGGAAATAATATGGATTGATAAACGGGCTAATATGGAACATTTAAGTAACTGTCCTAAGCAAAGAACATGTTAACCCAAAATTAACGTTATCTTTGCCTTGCTTACTGTCCACGTGCCAAGTTGCGATCACAATCTCCTCTAAGCCAACTTTTCCTTTGGAATAGAAATTCAAAGAGGAGTCAAGAATATCTTACCCAATTTAGCCTAGAATATCAACACAAGCTCCCCAATTTTGCTATGAAGATCTCATCATTCGAGATTTTTCAAACCACTAAACTAGTTATAACACTAATAGGATCTTACCCTTGTTGAAGATACTCCCTAAATGGGATTGTCTAGTCACTGGGTTTGAATACCTTTAGCACTAGCAAAGGGTGAGGTGAAGGCTTGGGCTTAGAACTCCCCTTCCACGTGATTGTTAGCCCCTTAATGGGTTGGCCTAACAACTTTGTGGTAATCAAGAGTAGATGTGTCTATTCCATGGAAGATGAATATTATAGCACAACAATGAGAAAAAGGAAAATAGAAAATCCAATCCACAAAGTATTTGCACATGAAAAGTTTTCTATTATGGCATCAAAATGACTTCACAGTTGAACACCCACTAATGGGAGTAGGATTTGGCCTTTATGCCCTTTTTTGTAAAGACTAGTTTGACTCTCTTCCAAAAATAATATTATTTGACTTGTCATCCACATGTTGGAGACTGAGTCATTTTTTACAATAATAATTTTTTGCATTAAAAATTTACCCACAAGAGGGGACCAATTTCCTTCATGAGAGAAAACAACTAGATTGTGTTCACAAGAGGTATAATGTTCAACTTGACTTTTTGACTATCTTTAACATCCTTTTGGTCACCAATGGTTAGCTTCCATCCACACATGTCACTTAGATGCGTGATTTGCTAGACCTCTAACGCTCTTGATGATTTGAGGAATCTAACATATGGGTTTTGTTCAATTTTTTTTTTCTTACGTAGCTTTTGATATATATGATTTGTCTCTACATGTCAAGTATGGACCTTGATTTTCCACCTTTTTCCCCCCATGTTCCAGTTTGCATGTGTTTTTACCAGTTACAAAAATTGACCTATGGAGAAAACACCTTACCAACTTTGTCCAACGTTTTGCTTGAGGGAGTTAGGCCACATCATGAGGATTCCAACGAGTTATCACTTGCCCAATTTGGACCTAAGGTGTTACTTCTAGGTTCATTTGAATCTTGCAACATGTGCATTGGAAATTAGGTTGATTTTTGTTGAGAAATCTAGGGGCAACTAGATTAGGTGATTTCTCTTATAATTGCTTGTGATGTTCTTTTACTTAGCTTGATGTTCTTGTTATTAGCTTCTTCTTTCACTTGATTATTATTGTGTTTTATATCATCAAACAACTACTAAACAATGAAGATCAATGAGACAAGAGGACACATAATGTAGGTTGCTAGCTAGGGCCAAAACCTCTCTTCTTGAGAGGACAACCTACAAGAGTTCTTCTATTCTTATAGAATGTTCAGATGACGAATTCCAAGACCTGTGACCCAAGACCAAGAGCCCCTCCAAGACAAGTCAAACATCTTCCTTGATTAGCTTCTCTTACACACAGTCAACGCTAGTTAAACTTGCTCCAGTGTTTCAGATTTTGGTTTTTCTACAAAATCTCGGCTTGTTGCTTCTAGACTGCAATTTTCGGCTTCCACCGCAAAAACCCTAGTTTGCACGTGTGAGAAAATAATGGTTATTCTAGCCTCCTTTCTCCTTCGCTTGGTCAACCTTTTCTCCCTTGGCAATTCGACTTGCAATCTTGACTCTCTATTGTGAAAATTTGTGAATCTAATAAACCAAAAATCCTACTGTAGTAAATTTATTTACATTACCTATTTGTATTCTTCATTTAACAAGTTATTTTCAGAAAATATTAATGTAAATACACTACAGCCTACACCACTATACAAATCAAGTACTGAAAAATAAATGAGACAACCATGCAAAGGACACACATATTTTTGGACTATACGTCCCCTGAAAAACCCAATGCGGGAAAATTGGTGCAACAACTCTGGGTTTTCTCTTATTAAGCAGAAGTTATGAATACAAATGCTGGTTGCCCTCTCGTCAAACTAGTGACAGAGAAATACAGTGGCAGAGAACCTGAGTGAGTTTTACCTCACTTCACCCGATAGAATCTCGCTGTTCCGACAACAAAACTGGCTGGCCCCGGCTACAACTTTGCTGCCCCTTCGCAGTAACTACATGGGCCTGCGTGGAGCTCTCTAAGGCTCTGCATCAACACTTCTGCCCACTGCGTCAGCTTTCTCGGTTGTTTTGGCAGTTTCCAGGAGTTCCCCGACTTTCTGCGTGGAAGGAAACTCTTCGTCTGCACTGGCCCTCCTAGCTTTGCGTCAAGGCTGCCTGGGCCCAGATTGGCCCAACGTCAACTCTCCCAGTTACTTCTCCTCTGTTAGTATACTTGAACTATCACTGCCCCTCAGCTGCAAGATCTCCCTAATCGATTCCCTCCTGAGAGCTTCTCACCTCAGAAAATCGATCTCCTCAATCTCTCTGTGTGTCTTCTCCAACTGACACCAAGCCTGCATTTATACTTTTCCTGTTGATAAATCAATGATCGTGATCTAATCTCTAGTCAACGGCTAAGATTAAATTAGACTTGATCCTCGTCTCTGAGAAGTTTCTCACCCATATTTTCATTAATATTTTAATTTTCCTAAGTTTAGACTTAGGAACCCCATTAAAAATATTATTTATTTTAATAAAATACAATTTGGGTGGAATTTCACCAAACGATTTTTGGGTCTTGGAGATCTCATGTGTTCTAGCCCCTCCACAAAATTTTGGAGCTAGAGCACATCCGATGCTACCCAAAAATCAACACTCCCTCTTAGCGAGGAATGTGCTCTAGCAATACTTCCCAACAGAAGTATCACACTGATCCACGACATCGGTCCTTTGCGCTGTTGATGCTCAGCTTGCTGCCCCTCATCCACTGCGCTACTGCAACCTGTACTGCTGCCCATGACACTGCCACTGTCACTGCTGCATCTATATTGCAACTCCCTCTCAATATGCTGCATTATGCTGCCCATAGCACCGCCACTGCTAACTGCTGCACTGCAACTCATTTGCTGAGAAGTAAGCAACTTAAAAAGTTACCCAAACGCTAACATGCTAGTCAGTCTAGATGCCCCTTGACGCTGAAGCTACCTCTGCTGCTAATATCCTGACTCTCTGATGCTACTGCGCTACTATTGTATCTGCTCTGTGCCTCTCGCATTGCTGCAACACTCTACTGTGCTGCTTTAGACTTTGGCACTCTAGCTCTGACACTGTCGCTCCATCATCCCTCGCACCAACTGACTCCTGTCATTTTGCTACTGTCATTAAGGGCTCCCTTAGCCGTATGTGATCTGAGAGTTTGGGCACCTCAAGGATCCTGCCCCTTTGCTGTAGCTCTCTCGAACTACAACTCTAAATCTCCTCATCTCCCTCCTGGAGATGCGGCTGCCAGAACTGCCAAATGAATGTCGAACTGGTTCTATTCTCCCTCTTTCACTGCTGCCCTAACAAAATTCAAATCTGTATTTCTTTGGTGCTAGAAATCCTCTAAGGAACAAGCTCCTTATGAAATTCGATTTCCTTCACGGAACTGATCTCTCTTTGTTGCTGCTCAGCACTGGATCTACATTTCTTGGCAAGAAATCTTCTAAGGAACTGATTCCCTCTACTTTGCTTCTGCCCCACTAAGTACTGTTATGCACCAACAGAATCAACACCCCACCAACAACTCCAAATGAAGTCTGCACTGCACCTCTAGCCCCGACAACTCGAAAAATGAGACTCAATAGTCTCTGCGCTAGCCCAACAATCACTGCGCTGCCCTTTGCAGCTACAACATCACACAAACAGGCTGACGCAGGCTCTGTGTGAGCCTCCCTTGGTGACTGCGTCACCCCTCTTGTGCTCTCGGCTAAAAACTGTGTTGTATCTTGGGACAACTGTCTTCAACACAGATTCTCTTTTGTCCTTCATTGATGGCTTCAGGCCTCCTTGATCTGCAATCACTCTGATACCATGTGAAAATTTCTGAATCTAATAAACTAGAAATCCTGCTGCAGTAAACTGATTTACATTACCTACTTGTATTCTTCATTTAACAAGTTATTTTTAGAAATATTTAGAAAATATAAATGTAAATACATTGCAGCCTACACCACTATACAGATCAAGTACTGAAAAATAAATGAGACAAACATGCAAAGGACACTTATTTTTGGACTAAACGTCCCTGGAAAAACCCAATGCGGGAAAATCAGTGCAATAGCTCTGAGGGTTTTCTATTATTAAGTAGAAGTTTTGAATACAAATGTTGGTTGCCCTCTCGACAAACTAGTGATAGAGAAATACAATGGCGGAGAACTTCAGTGAGTTTTACCTCATTTCACCCAACAGAATCTGGCTGTTCTGACGGCAAAATTGGTTGGCCCCGGCTACAACTTTGCTGCCCCTTCGCAGTAACTGCGTGGGCCTGTGTGGAGCTCTCTAAGGCTCTGCGTCAGTACTTCTACCCACTGCATTAGCTTTCCCGGCTGTTCTGGCAGTTTTCGGCAATTCCCCGACTTTCTACGTGGAAGGCAACTCTTCCTCTGCGCTGGCCCTCCTGGCTCTGTGTCAAGGCTGTGTGGGCCCTGAGTCTCTTTTAGAAGTGAAGTAATACAAACTTCAATTCATGTTAGGAGTTCATTAAGTTGTCATTAAGGGGAGGATAAGCTCTAATGCCTCTTACATTCTCTTATTGTGTCACTTTCGTAAATCCTTAGCATGCATGAGTTCCTAAAAGTTAGGACGAGTTCCTAAAATTAATGACGAATTCCTAAAATTTAGGACAAATTCCTCTAATTTAGGACAACTATGAAGCAGTTTGACTGATGTGCTAGAGTGGGAGGCTCAGTTTAGTGATTCCTACTGCGAGTTAGTTTTGGAAATTCACATATGTGAGTCTCAAGTTCGAAATTTGGGCAGGACAAGTTAAATGAGTCAGTTAGACTCAATTAACTCATCAAGCACTAGTTTGAGTTCTAGACATATAACTTTTCAGATTTAGCCTATTCGAAAAGCTTATAAGGAGGACCAAGGCACAAAATTATTCATTGTCTGGTGAGCACAAGTTGGTGAGACAAGGCAGTAGATAACACATATTTGTGTTTGTGTGTGTGAGCTTGTGAGAGGATCAAAGTACCAAGAGAGGCTTGTGTGCAGATTTATAGGAGAATTTCCTTGGGATTTGTGCAAGGAAATAGGAAAAGCATGGATTAGTACAAGTAGAGGAAACCAGATTGGTTTCTATTGAAACAAGATTGTTTTTGGAAGAGATCTATTGCTCATTCTTCTATCATTAAAATTCTTATTAAGGAGAGGGTTTTCCGAGTTGGGTTCCCTAGATGAACAAGTGGGTTTATATTTGTGAAATTGTGTTTTTAATTCTGTTCTATTTTGTTGCAAAGTTAGTAGAGAAATTTTGTGTCTTTATGAAAATAAATTAGATTTCAGATTATTCATATAAGCAGTTGTAGAATTTCATGGAAATTCTACAACTAACTAGTGAGAGTCCACATCTTGAGTGTATAGACGTAATGGACGGAGCAACTGTGGATGCATGAGTTACCCTGCTCGACCTACCTTTTCCACCCCTTTGGTGTGCCTTGTACTTTTTTTGATAATGCTTTGTATTTTGGTGTATAAATTATGTATTAAAGCTTGCTCTTTATGATACAACATTCAATGTACCCCTTAAGATGATGCAATTTATCGCTCATTAGGGTTGGGACATGCAAGGGTTCCTTTTGATGAGATGGAGCATCAAGGGGTCAGGAATCAAGTGATGGCTAATGAGGAGGGTAGAGCTCATGCTATGCTTTTGCCCACACGCTAACTTGTGTCCCAACCATCTTTCACATTTTGATTTCTTTTCTTTCGTTGTGGCCATATTATGATCTTCCATTCTTTTAGCTGCATCAACCTCCAGGGAAATGTTTTTTGGACCCACTCAAGGACGTGGATAAGTGCCAAATCCTAATGAACCAATGACAATTAAACGTGAAAAATGAAGATGGTATCAAGGGCTTATAATGTGATATGGAAAGCAGTGTTGTTAAAAGCGCGATTAAATCACGCTTTTTTCCCTAAGCCGATTTAATCGCGCTTTTTATGGGAAAAAAGCGCCAAAATTTTTTTTGCCACTTTTTTTTGAAAAAAGCGCGCTTTTTTCGTAAAAAAGCTCGGGGGTCCCTGGCAGCGCGATTTATAATGAAAATTGAAAAAAAATGAAAAAAAATTAATATTTTTGTACCAAACGTTTTTTTCCCGCTTTTTCTGTTTTTTTCCCGCTTTTTCCGATTTTTTCCGCTTCATTCCCGGCGCCGATTTAATCCCGTTCGCGCTTTTAACAACATTGATGGAAAGTGTTAAGTGTGGAAAAAGGGAGAATGAACACATTATTTCAATCTAGGGTTTCCAAGTAGTGTTCCTCATATCATTGTAAGGCCTTAGGGGATGCCCCATTGTACTAGGTGTAAAGATTAACCCCCCTGGTAAGGTGAGAGAACAAATTTATAGTCAAGATCGATCTATCAACCGGATCACCCGTTTATCCATACTAAATGCCCAAAACTTTAAGTGAAAACACTTGATTGCAAAACGATAAAAATACCTATTGAGTGGTAGCCCACCTTCATCCAAGAGGAATGTCTATGCCGAGAGGTGTAATGAATGGTGCAAATGGTGGAGGAGTTGGCATATCATCATCAAGCAATGTGTAGGGTTGCTGGCTATCCAAAATGGGAGAAAAGGTTTTCTCTTAGGGGGTTACCCATTTTGGTGGGTAACAAGGACCTAAGAATGGAGTTGAAGAGGACCAAGCATGGCTAACCATAATAGGCCTAGGATACCATAATGCATAACCTCACATGGCCTACAAGGCTTTTGACTTGCATCTTTTCGGACTTACAATGGTGTTGTCAAATTGAAAATGACTTATGTGCACCTGCTGAAATGAGGGGTAATAGTATTGACTCTCTTGCACTTCATATTAATGAACTGTTTAGTGATGTTGTTCAAATGGGCTTCACATGTTAATGGTTGCAAATTATTATCCACCATATTTTAAATCGGTTGATTGTTTTGATTCAAATAATTCTAAGACTATTATGATTTAACATATATTTGTCAAGCTTTTTGGGATTGTCTTCAATACATGGCCTTATGAGCATTTGGAGAGTATAAACTTAGAGTTACAATCTAAGCAGGTTTCATAAAATACTATAGACAAGTGATCATAACTTACACTTTAAGTATTCTTGAAGGGGATAGACAATGATCTTGCAAAGCTTTTTTTTGGTTGACTTCTAGAAGACCTTGGATTTTATTTTGAGATAATGTTTGTTTAAGGGATTGTGTGGTATTGGCATATTTGAATATGTTATTTTTGCTATAATAGTAGGGCTCTATGAAAAAATGTAAGAGACACAACTGTAGACTATGTACAATAACAACTATTTCAAATAAATGTTATGAATGAAAAACGTGATTCACATGTATTTATAAATATTACTCACATGCTAGCCTATGTAATGGACATTTATTTCCATTGCAAGTCCTTCCTATGCAAAACTCTTCGACCTCAAAGCATTGTTTAGAGAGGGTGTTGCAAATGGATGATCATGTTCCCCACAAAGTTTCGTCGGCAAATGAATTTTTCCATTTAATATAAGATCATCAGCATGTCGTTTGCTTATCTAGTTTGAACAAGGTTCTCCTTGAGGATGGTTGACAAAATGGGGTATTTTCACATAGGTCAAACATCATAAGCAACCACTCACACAATGAGATCAAAGATAAGTATACCATTGTTTTACGTTGTTAAATCCTTCCATGTTCCAACCAATGTGACCACTTAAGGCAATATATTAATGTAAAAGAAAAATATTGTACATAAGAGTTTCTTATGATTGATCTTTAGCAAATGACCCTCCATGCTCTTTAAATAAAGATCATGGACCAATTTTGTGTTAAGCTACATGACAATATAGTTGTTAATCTCTTGGAGAATATGAATTGTTGGATCACTTTATGTATAGAACATATGGTGACCATTAGATTATGTAACTACAAATGTGTACTAATGCATATTTAAGAAACACACATTACTTAAAGACACATTAGACCAAATTGATCTTAACTAACTCCTATGTGTTTTAATATCTTAATTAAAGGATTTACGAAAGTGACACAATAAGAGAATGTAAGAGGCATTAGAGCTTATCCTCCCCTCAATGACAACTTAATGAACTCCTAACATGAATTGAGGTTTGTATTACTTCACTTCTAAAAGTGACTTCGTGAAAATGTTTGCAACTTGATCATTTATTGGGCAAAATAGCACTTCGAGAACATGATCTTGAATAATCTTTATGATGAAGTGTATGTGTAGTTTCATGTGTTTATTGTGTCAATGTTGAACTAGATCTTTGGTAAGCTTGGTGGCATTTTGATTGTTACATCAGAGGGTGGTTAGATGCTGATGCCAGAATCCATGCTCCAAAAGGATTTATTGAAGCCACAAGGCTTCTTGGCTTGCATGAATCAGTACTTGGTACATTGCTTTTTTTGAAGAAAGAGAGAGCTTTTTGTTTCTTGCAAGCCCAAGTGATAGGTTTGGAACCAAGATTCAAAACAGATCTTGCAATAGACTTATGATCATGAGGGTCATCGGTCTAATTGGAATCAGTGAAACCAACCCACAAAGGAGCCCCCCTTGAGTCGAACTAATTGATTACAAAGTGGCATCTCCTTTCGATTTAGTACAAGTGGTAGAAAGTTTGACTCAAGATGGAAAGGAGATGGTGCTAGTTCACAATCTTCCATTTAGGGTCCTGAGTCGAACTAATTGATTACAAAGTGGCATCTACTTTCGGTTTAGTACAGGTGGTAGAAAGTTTGACTCAAGACTGGAAAGGATATGGTGCTAGTTCACAATCTTCCATGTGAACGTGATGAAGAAAGTCACGTGCATACTTAGATTGGGAAAGGGAAATTCCTTCCTTGGTTTGTAATACTTGGAAGTCAAAGAAATAATGCAAATAACTTAAGTTTGTCTTTTAAAATTAGTTCTTATGGCTGGATTTCACATGGTTTAAGAGTTTAGGGTCACTACCATGGTGGATATGGTCATCAATATAAAATACCCATAACTTCATTAACTACAAAAAACTCATAATCTCATTACTACAAATTAGCCAAACTTCTCAATTGCTTTTTATATTTAGCACCATAGTTTCAAGTAAGTTTGCAAATAGAGGTACTATAAATTGTTTAGGGAAGCACCATAGTCTTTAACTAAAGCCCATTATGTGGGATTATTTTTTGGATAAACCAATGATTGGATTCCAAATGGGTGGAGATAATGTTGTCTTAGGGGTCTAATCGTTACAACTGTTGGGAACAATGAAACTTAATTGTTAGGAACATTTTATGAGATTTTCTTTGATGTCAAGGAATGTGAACTCGGAGGTATGCAAGGGAAACCATCTAAAGTGATAAGATCTAACAACATGACAAGTAGTTAAAAAGGGGACACCCAAGAGTAATTGCACAGTTGCGCTCATTGGATATTCAAACAACTAAATTGATCTTTTGTGCCTTTGGATCTTCAAAGAGTTATTAACAATACCCAAAGGTCTTCCTCTTGGTTGAGAGCATGATCTTGCTATCTTGCTATTCAGTTGATCCTAGTGGGCCTTCCTTGTAACAGTTGACCTTATAGATAACTGTATGTCTAGAAGAGTGTGATTGAGTGTATGGTTCAAGAAATGCTAGAGGTTGGAGTGATTTGACCTAGCCAAAGTGCTTTCTCTTCACTGGCGGTGATGGCTTACACAAAGTGTTGTTCATGGTGTATGTGTCTTGTTTATATTGATCTTAACAAGATGACCATTACATATAAGTTTGCTATTCTCATCATTGATGAATTGTTAAATGAATCTTAGGGAGCAATTTCTTTGCTAATTTGGATATCCATTTAAGATATGGTCAGATGAGAATGAGGAAGAAGATATCCTCAAAGTAACCTTTAGAATACATGGATATCATTGTTGTTGAATTTTTCCACAATATACAAAGTAGAAACCAATCTTCTGATTTGATAATTACTACCTAATAATATTCATACAGTTTATCTTATGCCACTGATATTATTGAGCAATTATACAATAAAGATTTCAATAGTAATGCAATGAAAATAGTAAGCTCACAATAGAGATAATAAAATTTTCCCTGGGAAACCCAAATTTGGGAGTAAACCCAACAACTTTCTTCTAAGAGAAATTATTCTTCAACAAGGTTTACAATTCAAATTTGTCTAGAAATCTTTGTCAAAAACCAAGTCCAAACATCAATCGCTTCATCCTTTTTTGCTCCCACGTGTGTCTTTTATAGAAGAGAGATGATGATTTGTGAGTGATCAAATGAATTGTCACATTATCTATATATATACAAGTCAAATGGGTGCATTTACCCCAAGGGACAAACCCTTTCATGGTTGGTCTAACTTGCCCCTTTTGAGCCTACATGAAACCAAAAAATAAAATTTAACCTATTTTAATTTCCATAATTTCTTCTAGGCCAACTTAGGAGGTCTTTTGGCATGTGGGAATACCTCTCGATGCTACACAAAACTAAACACTCCCTCTTAACGAGGGAGTTATTCTCCTTGGCTGCAACATATTTTCCTTTAACTGAAATTTCTCTTTCATTAAGAAAAGTTCATGAGCTTGTCATGTTGATGCATGTCTATAGATAACGACATCCTGGAGTGGGCGATTTAACTCTTCACATGCAAGTGAGTATCTAAGGCTATTTACCTTTGGCCAAAGTCCATTATGGTTCCTTGGGTAAATATCTCTATCTCATTTGGTCAAAGTCCTTTATGACCCAATTAAGTCCTTTTGTATTCTCAGGAGAGAATCTGCCCTTGGACCATTCACTATTCAAGTCAAAGTCCTTTATGACCTAGTCAAGTCCTTCTGGCTTCTTAGGAGAAGATTTGTCCAATCATGTAGTTTTGCCTTGTCATTGCCTTCGACCATTCACCTTTCTGGTCAAAGTCCTTTATGACCTAGTCAAGTCCTTTTGGCTTCAAAGGTGAATGTATCCATCTCCCTTGGTCAAAGTCCTTTATGACCCAGCTAAAGTCCTTTATGGCTTCAGGAGATGGTTTTCTCAATCCTGCAAAGAACCCATGATTCCCTTCTAATGAGGGAGAGATTCAACATCATACTAAGCTCATCTTTGAAGTATGTCCAAAATTTGCTCATTTGTGGATATGTGTTGGAGCTCTACTTCTCTTCTCTGCATCATGTCTCAGATGAAGTGACTCATCCATGTCCTTCTAGCTTATGAAGCCACACTGCTTCATGACTTGTGATATAGGATGCGATGTACCCTACCTCTGCCTGAATCTCTATATTCCTACAACCTCACTTCACTTCCTGAGGCATATCTCAAACTGCATTCAATAGTACAACACATGTATCCCATGCTTTGTTGCCATCCACTGTACCACGTAGGTACCTCAACACATGATTCGTTACAACCCAATGTACATGTTTTGACTGAACCATAAACTGGCTCAGGGCAGTCACTGCAAAGCAAATAATAACATGCACTTCAAGGATCCAATCAATTTCCAGTAGATCGTGGGATCCACCAAATCTGAATCTCCAATGCTAAGAAATAGCGTATATGCTAGAATCCTTCATTTCAATTTCCGAGACCAACTCCCTCTGACACTGAAGCAGGTCTTCCTGTGGTAGTCCTGGCTGCCCCCTCTGACACTGAGGCAAATCCTTCTGCTATAGCTGCTCCCTCTACCATGTAAGGAGGTCATGCTATCGCTGTGGTCTCTTCAAAGAAGGCACACTACTCCAAGAGCTCTTTTGTCTCTGAGCATTTAAACAATCTCAACTCATGACATCCTTTAGGAAAGTTTCTCATTCCACTCTACCTGATGGTCTGCTCCGTCGGAACTAGAAGCTCTTCATCTAGCATGATCTTGGATGTCCTAACAATTTTCCCTCTTAAACATCAAACATTTTTCTTGAGTCTAAGCTCGAGTCCAACATTCTGACCATCTAGTGACTGGAGCAAAAATCTTCGCGTAGTCCAGTCCCTCTTACTGGGAGAACCCTCTTGTCACAAGCCTAGCTTGTTCTTCTTGATGCTGCCATCTGCTGCCTGAATCATTGTATTGGCAACATTCACAATGTACTTGCAAACCTCATTCATGAGGCCATGTAAGAAACATTTATAACCAAGCAAAAAATACAAAGACAAGAGGTTGACCAAGGAATAAAAATAATAATAATCAAGGGAGAAAAATATGAAATACTTATCTCTTGATTAAGGAAGAAATTGCTAAGGGTTGTAGGGGATTGTCAACTCTCTCTTGATCCGTGTCTCCTTGCATAAATCAATGAAGTCCATTTGGAAACTCATCAAACTTGGATTCCTTTGCCTTCTTCTGAAGTGGATGCTCTTCCTCAACTTCAACATTAGCTGCTGATGCATGCTACTTTCCTTTCCCTTTTTTTTGCATGAACTGTAAGAGCTAGAGTTTATTCATATTTCAGATTCATCGGGCTATCTAGTCACACCAAGGGCTCAACAACAGACTGACATCAATACCAAGTCATTCCATATGCTATCAAGGAGATGAACCAAATGTGCATCACACAAAATCCACTTGCATGTAGTACTCCAAGTATTGCTTTGTTTACTCCAAGATAACCCTTCATTAATGCTTTAACACCTTCCCCTTTAACTATGCTATAACATCTTGATGTTCCAAGATTCACTTTGCACGCCTTAGAGGTAGCAAAAGCCATTTTCTGAGCAATCTTTTACCAAATCCCATTACATAGTGATCTATCTGTGCAAAAGAGTTCCTAAAGAGCTGCCATCTTGGTTGTTCTCAAGAATCTCAAGATTCTCCAAGGCAGCTGCATCAAGGACCATGTAAGGTTCAACAAGATGAGCATATTGGGAAGAAAATACCAGATTGCTCTTATCAGACTACATAGTAAAAAAATCTGAACGAGGAAGGATTTCAAGTTTGCTAAAACTTAACAAACTTTGATCTAGCAAAACTTGCCGCAAGTAAGACAGACTAACTCCAAATGCAGAGAGATCAAGTTGCCCATTTTCCCCTGCACTTACTACATGGAAAATGATATTAGGTAAACTTTTTATTTTATTATCTTCTACAGTGTCACTATAAACACATTCAACTTTGTTAGTAACTTCATTTCTTGATTTTGACCTTTCACTGTATAATGCATAAAGTTTCTTTATCTCAATAAGAAACATTTCAACATCCCAAACGTCTCTCCCTGGAATCAAATTATTAAATAAAGGCTTCCTTGTCTCATTCCTCAAAACCTTTATATTTCGATAGAAAGAATGCCACTAGGCTTGATAAACTCTACAACCCTTATCTCAGAAAGCACTGAACATAAACGACTCCTTGTTGAATCATCTGAAAATTGACCCAACATGAATCAATTTGTTGAGGCATCTGCAACATAGATTCCAATAACACAGGCAATGCCCTTATCATTTCCATAATCTATGCTTCTTTTAGTTATTGCAAGCAAGAAGCATTTGGACATGTAGCTAGCATTCCACCCTTTGTCCATTATTGGACAGATTTGATGTATTCTTCTTGAGGATATGGTATCCCATCAAACCTGTGCCCAAGAAATAATGTTTTAGGCTTATCCACTAAAAATTTATCAAACATGGAAACAAAGTACCCACAAAAGACCCTCGAGCCTTCTTCCTAAGTTCTATCCGAACCTTTATACAAGACCAAGGTACTTCGGCCCTCCTGTTTACACCATTTGAGGCCCTCGACCCTCGTTCTTAGGTCTGTGGCCAATGCTTAACAAATTTGGCTTGCATGAGGTACTACTTATGGCCCTTTGCGGCTAACATCAGGAGTCACCTGCGACCTACACGCAAATCTTCTAAGTAGCCTTTTCCTAGCTCAATCAGCCTTCAACCCTTCATAAAAGTTCCCCGGCTAGGCTAATCATCAAATCTGAGGCCCTCGACCTTTTTGTTCTCACTTCGGCCTTGTTTATAGGACAAGATTGGTCTACGACAGGCTGGTAGCGTCAGTAGTCTTTGTGGTCTTCCCTGTCTTAGCCTTGCTTCCAATAGACACAACCCTTTCCAAAACTTAACTAATGCCTCAGATCTTCTCACAGATAGAATTGACCGTCAATTTTCCTTTGCAACCTAGACAAGGGTTCGTCCAATCCTCATCTAGGGATCAAATCTCTCTCACACATGCACAGACAACACTCCAAACAAATCACAGAGCTCGATCTTCTCAAGGATGGTGAATTCAGCCTTTGTTGAAGACAAAGCACTCAAAAAGCTCCGCTTCCTCAAACAAATATCCCTCGTCTTATGCCACGACTCTCTCATGGGTTGTTTTCTCCACAAGATGTGTCCTTTCTGTTTCAACAAGCCTCTGATACCATGTTGAATTTTCTACAATATACATATTAGAAACCAATCTTTTGATCTAATACTTACTACCTAATAATCTTCATACAATTTATGTTATGCCACTGATATTATTGAGCAATTATACACAAAAGGTTTCAATAATAATGCAATGAAAACAATAAGATCACAATAGAGACAACAAAATTTTCCTGGGGAAACCCAAACTTGGGAGAAAACCCAACAACTTTTCTTCTAGAAGAAATAATTCTTCAAAAAGGCTTACAATTCAAAATTGTCTAGAAATCTGTGCCAAAAACCAAGTTCAAACTTTAGTCACTTCATCCTTTTTCTGCTCCCATGTGTCTTCTATAGAAGAGAGATGATGATGAGTGAGTGATCATATGAAGTGTCACATCATCTATATATATACAAGTTGAATGGGTGCATTTACCCCAAGGGACACACCCTTTCATGGTGGGGTTGACTTGCCCCTTTTGAGCCTACATGAAACCCATATATATATATATATATTTGTTTCCATAATTTCTTCTAGGATGGCTTAGGAGGCCTTTTTGCATGCGTAATACCTCCTGAGCTACACAAAATCAACAATTGTGAGTTTTTGTGGATGCCTTTTTGTTGAGTTTTCTAGTAACAAGACAGACTAGAACAATTTTCAATTCGATAACTACTTCCAATGATATAATTTTTCTTCTTAGAGCATTGAAATCATCAATTAGTTAATACTTAAAAAATTTCGACCATAAACTTCAGTAGAGTAGTAAAGATCACAATGAATAATGAGACAAGAGACACAAAATTTTTCATGGGACAAAGCCCCACAAGGGGGAAAATTTGGTAATCTTTTCTTATGAGAGATTGTTCAATTCATCAAATTTGTACATCTAATTTTCCAGTGAAAATGTCAACCTTTGACCACAATAAATGTCAAGTCAAAATCAGTCAAAAGAGAGAAAAGTCAATGATAAATTTACTGATGTGATATTCCACTTGGCAAATTTTTGCTCAGTAATACATTTTGCACAATTTTGATATTTTTGACGCATTTGACTTGGGAAAAGTGGGTTGAGAGGACCCCACATGGCTTTTGTGGAGAAAGGGGAGGTCAAATTTAGGAAAATGGAGGCAAATCAAAAGGTAGGTATAATGTGGGGGCCATTCTAAGAGGGAATTCACACCCCTTAGAGAAATTCACACTTGTGAGTGAGGAGAGAAGAAAGGGGGACGAGTTGTGGAGCCCACTTGGAGTGAGGAGAGGCTCAAGGATAAATAGGAGGAGAAGACCTCATTTTGGGACTTTTTGACAAATTGAGAATGAACTCTTGTACGCTTGTGCTGCTTAGCCAAGTCTACTTGTGTTGTTTAGCACACGAGATTTCCGGGCGGGAATCTCACCTCTTTTTCGGTGGACTTCGAGTGCCACTCAAGGGGAGTCATATTATACCATTTGCAGGGCTGTTCCAGAGCTAATTGCTAGAGTATTCATCCCCTTTGACAGGTAGATTGGGTGTAGAAGAGGAGGGACAAATTGTTTGTGGAGGCAGCTCTTGTGCATGCATGTTGCTAAGCTTTTGAGGGACAAATCTTTCATATATTTGTTGGAGATTTGGGTGGTTTGTAGGTCAGATTCAATGGAGGTTTTGCAGGGGGAATTTATTCCTTTTTAGGGCCCGCGCAGGCCTCTTTGGTGGCTTCCACAAAAGTGGGAGGAGTGAGGATTGATCGTGGGGTTTGCTGAAGCTTCAAGGGAGGAGACTTGAAGGGAATTTACAGGAGAATTGGTGGGAGTTTTTTGGAGGAATTGTGGTGCATCTTCAACTATTTTTCTAGCAGTGCATGTGGCTAGGAAACGTGGGCAATTTGCGCTAATTGGTGGGTATTTCCAAAGTTGGGTTGTTGGAGGATTCCTTGCTGGGTTTTTTGGGTTTTGGTTGAGGAGCTTGTGGTTAAATTGGCTGAATTTTTTGGGCAGTTTTGGGGGCTAAATCAACAATTCTTTCTTCAGCAGTTGCAACACTTTTGCCTGGTAGGGCGCAGTTTGTGGAGCAGAGCTATTTCTAGCACTTGGGCCTCTTATTTTCACTTGGGTTCTTGCATTGCTTGTTGTAGCAAGCCCAGGTTCATCCACTCCATTTATATTTCTACTCCCACTTGTTAAATCAATAAAATGGCTCAGCTTGGCACAATTTATGGTGTTAATGGTTGTTGTTTATGCATGTTCTAGCTTTGTGTGTTACATGTGTGTATTTGGTTTGTTTATCATTGCTATTTCCTATTAGGAATATTACAACTAGTCAAAGTCTGATCAAGGGTCTGAAATTCAGCCTGTAGCTTTTGGTCAAAGGGCTGAAATTCGGTCTTGTAATTCCATAGAGAAAGCTCGATCAAACCACAAAGTTTGACCTGTGGTTAAGACTTAGTCAATGCCCAGACACAAGCAGAAACTCGGCCAATGAATCGTCAAAGATCCACAAAATATTTGGCCTCTAATCCACAACCACCAAGTCGGTCAAATAGTAGAGAATCAAGTCAACGCTAGCCAACAAAAGTCAAACTAGTTGGTCAACGCAGAGAAAAATCTTCTTCTTCTTCGCACATGTGAGTAGATCCCCTCACTAGGTAGGTTGAATGATGAGTTGATGATGGTGACCAAATGAAGTCCAACGAATGCTAATATATGAATGTCAACAAGGTGGGTTTTGACCTTGGGTCAAACCCCTTCAAGTGGTGGGGCCCACCTGTCAAACTGGGGCCGAATTGGACAGCTAGAAGTCAAATTATTTCTCCTTTGATTTTGATGATGAAAATACTGACTGCAACTACAATTTCTCAACACTCCCTCTTAGCCAGGGAGGTATTTTTCATTCTCTCTCTCAGATGTACAATTCTCTGCATAAGGAAAGGTTGATAGCATCATGTTCATCCCATAAGCCAAAAGTAATGGCAATAAGGTCATGACCCAATTGACCATGGGATCAATCAATGTCATTCATGAGGCCAAACTCTCCAACCATCTGAAATGGTTTCTCAGTCAATCACAATGACCCAAGAGAACTCGAAATCAAAATTCCCGACCAAGCCCACTGGTCTCTCAGTTAAACATAGTGACTCGAGGAAGAGAACTCAAAATCAGTGTCCCTGACCAAACCCATTGGTCTCAGTCAAACACAATGACGTAAGGGAGCACTCCAAGCCTTAGAACCAAACTCCCCCATCATATTGGTTTCTTAGTCCATCTCAATGACCCAAGGGAGTAACCAGGACAATCTTCCCTGCTAGTTTTTGTAGCATCGAATGGTGTTCTAGTCTCGACATTTGTCAGAGAGGCTAAGAAACATTAGGACTCGAAAACCCATAAAAGGTTTTAGGAAAATCCACCTAAAAATTCCTTGATTAATTTAATTATTCATTAATTAAATTTTTCCTAAGTCTAACTTAGAGAAAATGATTAATTTACAGTAATTAATTGAGAAAGGTGAGAATTCTCTAGAAACTCACATGGATCGACTTGGAGATGATCTCAACCATTGATTAAGTTTTAATCTTGGCCGTTGGAGTCCCAACTGGAGATTATAAGAAGAGGTCGATGGGTAGATGGAGAACACACTAGTGCAAATACTCAGTTGCCCAGGTAGGTCAAATTCCCAATAGTAGAAGTGATTCAGCAGTGGAAGTCGAGCCAATGGGTGAGTAGCAGGTGGTAGGAGAGGTCAGCAGTATTTGGAGGAAGATTTTCCAGTTCCGAAGAGTAGCTTGCAGAGAGGCAGAGATAGCCACAGTGAGCCTGCACATAGCCTCAATTGAGCAATTTGATTTTGCTTGAGGGAAGCTTGTTTAAGGTTCCAGAGGTTGGGAGGATTTTCCAGACTGTCGGAGAGAAACTTTCTTAGTTAGCAGCAGGCAACACAACTTGAGTAGCAGTTGTTCTAGGCAGTGGGTGTGGCAGCATATGCAGGGGTGATGCAGGGCCTTCGTAGAGGGTTTGGACGGCTCTCTTGGAGCTGGAAGTTGGAGCCCAGATTGCTTGTTGGGTGAGGAAAATTTCCTCACAATATTTTTGCCAGTGTTTTCTCTGTAGGATTTCCAACTTTCGACATCCAGATTGTACTAAGATTTTCTGCTGCATAATAATAAAAGCCCTCACTGCTGCACTGATTTTACCACATTGGGTTTTTCTGAAGATATTTGTCCAAAAATAACGATGTCATAATTTGTGTGCTAGTATTTCTCAGTTTCCAGCATTTTTATTTCCACATCATTTGTTTTTATTTGTGAAGAAATTGCAGTGTGATTAATTCGATATTAATCAGAAAAATTAATAAACTGAATTATCAATTAAAAGAATTAATAGCAGTCACTGCATTTCAAGGAATTTTCACATGGTATCTGAGCATATTTAATGGACAGGAAGCTCAGAGGCAGAAGAGAGAAAATTTCGCTGTTACAATATCTGGATCCATGAACCTTACAGAAATAATATTACTAAAAAACATAATGAAGGTATAGAAGCCTCCTTCAAGCTAGGCACTCTTAATTGAGGGTGAAAAGATGCATAGTATAGGGTTTGATTTAGTCTTTGTTGCCACATGTGTCACCTTTCTATTTTGGGTGCCAAGAATGACCATCTAGTAGCTTCCTCTCCCCAAAATAGCAATAAAACTCATGGA
This sequence comes from Pinus tabuliformis, assembly GCA_031772625.1. Classification (NCBI taxonomy): domain Eukaryota; kingdom Viridiplantae; phylum Streptophyta; class Pinopsida; order Pinales; family Pinaceae; genus Pinus; species Pinus tabuliformis. The sequence continues at coordinate 593,410,107 of CM062812.1, read as the reverse complement.
AAGGTGGAGCGATGCATTAGAAATGGTCAAATGCGGCTAGGGCTTTGAGATGGAAAATTTGAAATCACCATAACTCCCAGTAGTTATTGGAATCTCAATTATGACCATAATTTGGAAAAGTCACTGGCACTTTGCATCTACTGGTGGTAATCTGGCACTCTATGGAAAGATATCTAATCTTTTTTGGAAAGAGGACATATAGGAGCTATTCTAGTTGTTTCTAAATGAAGTGTTTCTCATAAATGTTCTTCTCCTCTATTCCATGTGTGGAATTAATGCCAAGTGTCATCTTCTTGACTAAGGCATTCCTTCTCCTTTTTTCATTTGATCCTTGATTATGCCATGGAAATCCCCATCTATCCCTCAGAATGATGGACGTTCCTTTCTTCAAGAGTCTTTGACCACTATGAGAGGGTCTCCAGGAGACACATGCCAATCTTCACGAGGAGCATCTTTAGAAACCTCTTTGTTGTTTTGTAGATGAAGCCGTGAGTTCACAAGAATGATTTGTCATGTCTCAAGTTTCAACATGTGTAGAATTGCCTCATCTGATGTGAGACTAATCCAAGTGGTGAGAAATGCCTTCAATGATCAAATATGTAACTTAAGCTTTGAAAACTGTAGGCACCTTCCAACAGAGAAATATCCATATAAGTGCACCAGAAGGTGAATATCTGCTACATGTGCAACCTTGCCTCCAAATATGTGAACTCAACAACAAAACATGCCTCAAAATGTGTGAATATATGCTGGTGCAAAGATGCTGAAAAGAATGCCTCTGAAAATGCAACTTGGACTTGCATTTTCAGGTGGTAACGGAGTGCAAAGCTCTTTATTTTCACATTTTATGCCCTTATTCTTTAGCTTTCTGTACTTGGTTCAGATGCAAAAACTGAAAGTCTAGATCGGGGAATCTTCCAGTTAGAAGATTTGATTCGTCATGAATATGCCACGTCTGATGTTTGATACTGAGATTTTTATTATATGTCTTTCCTTGCATATGATAACGAATAGTATTTCTGTAGAACATACAAGCAGCATTTTTTTATTAGCTATTGACGGCATTTATTCTTATGCTTAAACTGGTTTTGCATTCATTGTGGAATACCTGTTATGAATTTGTGTGTCTTGCTTTCTGTGTCTATTGAACTGTTTAACCACTTTGGTTTTCATATCCTTGTTTAGGCTGCTTTGATGTTTTGTATGACCAGATCAAAGGCTTCTCTATGCCTTTCTATGTTTGAAGACTTCTTGAGTCTGTCACCTTGTGTAACAAATCTTTCTACTTAAGTTCTTATCTGTATATCACTTGATGGCGATAGAGAATCCAATTGATGAAAATTTCTTGCTGTACTTTTTGACACCACTGAAAAAATAATTCTGTAATTTTCATCAATATGGGCTTTGTCATTCATCTTTTTTGGTTGCTCTTTTTGAACCATTACCTTTCATGGTAATGCTAGGATGACAAAGCCATTTCACATAGTGGCAAAATGTTTGATGTGGGCACTGTTTATTCTGCAATTTCTAAAACTAAGTGTAGAGAAAGGGTCTTGATGAAATCATTTTTTCTTTCTTTCAGGAAATGTAGAAATTGGGAATGGCTATGGTGTACCTGGTGGTGGGGCATATTATGGAACACATTGGACTCCAATGTTTACGATTGCATCTGAGTCTAATGACCACAGTGTGGAAGGTCATAACATATCCAAGGCAATCTCAGATGGTCGGGTGTCACCTGTTCATCCCTCAGAAGTTTCCAATGACGGAGTTTTTAAAGTAGGTCCAAAGAAGGATTCAACGGCGACTGAAGCACATTCTTCCAAAGAAAGCCAGATGCAACGAAAAGAACTTCCTGAACTACTTAAACAGAGGTTGAAAGCACGAGGGCTGCTTAAGGAGACTAATACAACTGATTCAGCTACTTACAATGCAAGTGTCTTCAATTTCCTCTATTACTATTTTTATTCTAGTTTCCTCGGGCAAATTTTTTGAATTTTGAATTGACTTGAGTCTTTGGAACTTGCTGTGGAACAAACAAATATTATGTTATTCCATTCACATCAAGGCCCTCTTTTCCGTTGTATCATATGTTTATAAATGTATGCACCACCAAACACCTTATTATGGGTTGCATACACTGACGCAGGAGTACTCTTTTATTTTTCGTGTCTGCTTGCTTATTCTTATAATATATTTTTCTTGCAGAAAACGACAGATGATGGTGCAACAGGGAATGGCACATCCTCCAAATTGTTGCCTCAGGGATGGGTGAGGACTTTACCACTAATTTTCATCCAGTTATTTATTATTATTTGGAATCATCTTTATACTTTTAACATGTTTGTTTTGAATATCTTTTTGCATTATTTATGGCATGATTGAAGTTCCTTGATTCAAAATGTGGTTATGTGAATACATGTAACTATGTTTATAAAGGTACAAATGAAATACATACTGGTCATCCATAGATGTTGAAAATAAGAGTACCAAGGAGGTGTTTCCTAGTGCATTTATCGTTTTGTCCTAGGAAGACACATTAATGACCCTTTTGTTTAGTGACATTATGAGTTTAATTAATGTCATAAAGTAATTTTTATGAGATATGTACTATGTACTTTAATTTATTAAAGTCACATGTGTTATAAAAGTGACTTTATGAGAAAAGTACTAAGTACACTTTATATTATTAAAGTGACTTTTATGTTTTAAAAGTGACTTTATGAGAGAAAAAGTGCACATGGTACAAAAACATTAAAAGTACTAGGAGGCTCATTAATTGAGGGGGACCACATGAGGGAGGGGGTCAAGTGGGGGACTTGATCTCAAGGGTTGAGATTTAATCTCAACCCTTGATTTCCAAAGGTTAGGGTACTCATCTCTTGGAGAGACAAAAGAGGAAAAAGGAGAGAAACGAGGCTCATTATGATTCTCATGAGACTTGAGAAGAGAAAGGAGAGCAAGGAGGTTGAGTTTGATTGCAGGGAAAAGAGGCAGAGATTGTTGTGCATAAGGAGAAGGGTTCTAACTTCTAGAGAGACTACCAACATGATTTTCTAGCAGAGACCACAAGCAAGAATGGCCATATTTTCGCTCTAGGAGTTCAGGTCGAGTTTGCAAGGGCTTTTAGGTTGAGTTCAGGCTGAAATTTATGTTGGTTGACAGGTTGAGTTCAAATAGAAATTTGTGGTGGTTTCTGTTGAAGAATGTAACTAGTGTCGGTCTTCATAATTGTACTTGAGTCATAATGAAATGTATTTATCAAAATAAAGAAAAAAAAATATTATTAAAGAAATTGACTTATTAAAGCATGGGTTTCATGCTTGGGTCAATTGTTTTTAGGTCATTGTTTCCATTGAAGAATTTTAGGGTTTATGTCAAGTGTCCTTGTCCATGTCACAATGTAAAGAACCATTCTTGGGAATTATTTGTCAAGAAAGAAAATTATTTTAATGTAAATTAGGTCAATTAGGCCTCCTCCACCAAGTCGGCCTCAAGGGAAGAATTCGATCACCTAGAAGGATTATATATAAGCAACAATTGACTCATTTGGAAGAGAAGACACAAGTTTGAATTGCAGTAGCTAGAAGCAGTAAAATTGTGAAATTCAAGAAGGAAGAAGGAAAGGGCTAACAAAGAAGGAGGTCGTTATTTTTCCAAGGAAGTTGAAATTCTCTCTCTCGTCTCAAATGTGCGAAGGAACTAAAGCTGTTGGAACAAATGTGGAATGCATGCAGTCAAGAAGAAGCCAAAATATCATTAGTAAGCAACAAGGAGGATGAAGAGGAGAACATCTCAAATGCCTATAATGCTCATCAAAAGAAAAAGGGAACCTTCAAGAATTACAAAGGACCAAAGACGAAAGTAGACCTATCAAAGATTGAATGTTACAATTGTCACAAGGTGGGTCACTACAAAATTCATGGTCCAAAGAATCCAAGGAATAAGAAGAGAGAAAGAGAACATGCAAATGTTGTTGTTGAAGGTTCACCAAAGATGAACAAGATAGAGGAATCCGAAGTCAAAGACTTATTTGCTAGAGACTTTTAGGGACACTATCCCTTACATATCCCTCTACTTAAAGTTTTGCAATATTCTTCTTTATGTTTTGATTTCTAGAATTTATAGGTCTAACATGTCGTGTTAAAAACATTTTTGCATTATTTTGATAAGTTGTAGGTATCCCTCAAGGTTGGATTAAGAGGGAGCCTCCAACAATTTACCAAAAGATAAGTATTATGTTCTTTGTTGTTCATAGTTTCATGTTTTGGTTTCCTTCTCACATCAAGATTTTGTTTGTATTATGTGCTAATGACCTTTATATTTTTCTAGGTTAGGAAAGCCTGCTAAATACTCTAAGGTTATGGAGGAGACTTCAAAGGATAGACTTTCGGTTGCAAAGGAATCCCTTCAAGAATTAATGTTCTACAAGGTTTGTAAGGAACAACTCGAGGTATGTCTTAGACTATAACCTTTGTTCTCTTCATAATAAAGGCATGTTCATTCTCTTTTAAAATTTGCTTTACATTACTAACATCGTTATGTCTAGGGTTTTGAATCACAAAGATTCTTGCTAGGGTGATTAATCATTAGATTGAATCTACCCTCATTATATTATCATTCTTGTGGAACCTTGAAAGGTTCACTATAAAACCCTAACCTAAGGGTATATGAATAATAATGAAACCCTAGTCTACTTAGGGTTATTGATGAAGTTGAGAAATCTTATTCTTTTTATGTTTAGGGTTTTGGTATTGTTATGATAAAATCCCTAGTCCTTTAGGGTTTGCTATCTAAAGTTATGTATTGAATCCCTAGATCTTTAGGGTTTGATGAATCAGGGTTTATGAGCAAAACCCTTATAATATCTATAGTAAGCTCCTAGGAATGAAACCCTAGGTGTATGTTCGTATGTTTGATCGAAAACCTAGCCTAGAGAAAATTCATTATATCTCTAACTTTGATGCTTGTGCCTTGGGTTTATTGATGAGAAATGTTAATGTGTGAAATCCTAGTATATATATGTGAGTATGCTAACCTAATTGTTGATGCTTTGTGAATTTTAGGGTTTGTAACAATGCCCTAGTAGAAGATTGATATTCTAGGATGTGATGATATTGTTTCCAATATGATCATAAAATCTAGGGTTTGCAACAAACCCTAGTAGAATCTAACATGTATAGTAGAATTTTTATTTGATTAAATTATTGATATCTAAAGCTTTGTGTCTTGAAGATGGAATCTAGGGTTTGCAGTAAATCATAAGAGTCTGTCATGTCTTTGAAAGTAATATTGAGGCCCTAGATAGAATGAGACTGATTTCTTGACTAAGTTGCTTTAAGTCTTGATGATGTGATCTAGGGTTTATGACAATAACCTTAGCAGAAACGCAAAAGATTTAGAGGTTCAAAGACTAGTAGCAGTAAGATTCCAACATTCATGGTATTATTCTGAACGCAATTAAGTTCAGTAATTTTGGATGTTTTTCAATTGCTTCTCTCAGCAACTGAGTTGGAGTACGAATGCAGTGTTAGCAGCATAACAGATGCAACATTTGAGAGGGCGCTGTAGTACAAATGCAACAATGGCAGTGGTAGTGTCATGTGTAGTAGTACAGTAGCAACAACACAGTGCTGGTGGCAGCAACAGTGTGGAAAGGAGGTGCTTCAGAGACATAGCAACATGTAGTAGGACATTGTTGCTAGAGCACTTTCCTCGCTAAGAGGGAGTGTTAGTTTTTGGTAGCATCAAATGTGCTTTGGCCATGAAAATTGGTGGAGAGGCTAAGGCACATGATTTCTAAAGAACCCGGAAACTGTTTGGTGAAATTCCACCCGGATTGTATTTTATTAAAATAATTAATATTTTTAATGGGGTTCGTAAGTCTAAACGTGGAAAATTAAAATATTAATGGGTATTAATCAAAATATTGGTGAGAATGATCTAGAAGGCAGATCAAGTCAAGTTTTAATCTTAGCCGTTGATTAGAGACTTAATCTCGGCTATTGAATTCTCAACGAGAAAAGTATAAGGAGGAGGCTTGGGGCTCATTTAGAAACATACACAGAGAGAACGAATTGATCTGGAGTTTGATTTATGGGGCTAGGAAGCTGAGAATTTGAATTGAGGGATCATTCTGCAGTAGAGGGGCATGGATAGTTCGGAACACTGACAGAGAGGTAGAGAGAAGCTAGTGGAGGCAGCGCAACAGCTAGAAGGATAGACGTTGGGCCAATCTAGGCTCACGCATGCCTGACATAAGGCCAAAAGGGCTAGCACAGAAGCAGTAACTGCCCTCACGCAAAAAGCCGGAACTGCCATAATAATCGGGAAGGTTGACGCAGTAGGCAAAAGAGACAGTGCAGAACTAACGTAGGGCTTGTAAAGCTGACGTAGGGCCTATGCAGGGCCAACGCAGAGATAGCCGGGGTTAGCCAGTTTTGCTGCTGGATCAGCCGGAATCTGTCGGGTGAAGTGAGGTAAATCTCCCCAGTTTTTCCGCCATTGTATTTTCTTTGTCATTGGATTGCCAAGAGGGCATCCAACATTGTATTCAAAACCATTGCTTAATAATAGAAAACCCTCAGAGCTGCTGCACCGATTTTCCCGCATTGGGCTTTTCTGAGGACAATTTTGCCCAAAAACAAATGTGTCCGATGTATCTTGTTCTTTGCTCAGTTTTCTGTTTCATGAAATCAAATTTAAAGTAGTGTAGGATGCAGAAGTAATTTGCTTCAATATTCAGAGAATAACTTGATAATGTATATTAAAATCAAGTAGGTGAAGTAGATTCAGATTTGCTGCACTAGGGGTTCCTTAAGGATTAGGAATTTTCACATGAAGCCTGTTCTGCGTTGAATCTACTGCTATGCTGTTCCCTCTGCCGCTGAAAAATTTTGATCTGGAAATCCTACGTCTCTGTCGACTCACTTAGAGAGAGATTTTCCACAAAAATCTTGCCTTCCTAGCCTGGATTGTGTAATCCCTCTGGGGCTTCGATTTGCTGCTTACGCGACATTTTCCCTTCTTCTCTTCAGCGCTCGGCTCTTCCGGCTCTGCTCTCTTGCTTAACTCAACTCTGATACCATGTGAAATTGCAGTGACTGATATTATTTCTTCTACTTATTAATTTAGAAATAAGTTAATCGGTGTTTCTACGGTACATATCGAAATAAATTCTACTACAGCCTTCACAATCAAAATACTTTGGAAAGTAAATGCAAGGAAAAATACTAGCACAAGTATAATCACAATGACACTTATTTTTGGACAATTGTCCCCGAAAAAACCCAATGCGGGAAAACCGGTGCAACAAATGAGGGTTTCTTTATTAATCTTCAGCAAAAATCTCATGTACAAGATACAACCAGCAGAATAGAAGAGGAATCTTTGTGAGAAATTTACTGACAACTCTCTCACACTTCTTGGTGAGATTCTGATCTAGGAGAGGACCTGCTGCCCCCTCTACGTCTCACTGCATCAGCTTCTGCGTGGGGACTGTGCAGTCCTAGCATCAGCCTCTATGCTGTCCCTCTGTGTCACAACCTCTGCGTTGCGTCTTCTGACCCTGCACTTCTGATTGATGCTGCTACCCTCTCTCTCCTCCTCACCTGCAACTCTCCCTCTGAATCGATTTCCTCTTGCCGAACTTCGACTAGTGAGAAAATCGATCTTACTCGGGTAACTGAGTATTTGCCTAGTGTGTTTTCCAAATGCCCATCGAAGTCCTTCTTATAATCCTCCAGTTGAGAACCAACGACCCAGATTAGATTCTAATCAATGGCTCAGATCATTTGGACTCGATCTTCATCTTCTTCTAGAAGTTTCATCCACAGATGGATTAATACGCTTTAATTATTTTAATTTCCTAAGTTTAGACTTAGGGACCCATTAAAAATAATTAATTATTTTAATAAAACTGTCTCCGGGTGGAATTTCCCAAAACGATTTCTGGGTATTGTGGAATGCATGTGTCCAAGCCTCCCTGCAAATTTTGAGGCTTAGAGCACATCCGATGCTACCAAAGATCAACACTTCGACCACCTATTTTTGCACAATGCTTTTACTGTTTGGAAAAATTTCAACACGTCATTTCATCTTCTCTTTATTTTGAACATTTTGAGACCAAGTTGACTTTTTGTCTTTCGTGACCACATGTGTTGGGAAACACGAACTTCCTGTTGATGATTATAGTTTGAACATGTGCTTTTACATAGGGTAGGTGTCAAGCATCTAGAAGTTGTGCAAAACTTCTCTAGGTTCTTGCTTAATTTATTGACTTTTATGATTCTTTCCTAAGTCTAACTTCGGAAAACACATTGATTAATTAATTAATTAATGTTGGCTATTGGGCCAAGTTTTTATAAAGAAAAGTGAATTATTCACTTTAGTGAATTAGGTCTACTCTCTATCGTTGATCTCAAGTGGGTTAGGATTTAATCTTAACCATCCATCACTTTGGAGATTAGGGTTAGGTATTGTTGCACACTTTTTGTCCAAGTTCCAAGGAAGTAGATTTGCCAAATTTTTTCAAAGGATCGGATCATCAATCAGCTATTTATTGAGTCATTATAAACCCATTATGCAAATATATGATGTAAATGATGCTACTAAGACTAATGTTATTGAAACCGAACTGGTTTCAGCTGAATCGGTCGGTCCGACTGGTTTGGGGGCAAAATCGGTCCGAATAGGAAAAGACTGGTTCAATACCGAACCGGCCGGTTTCGAAGTGGCTGGTTTTGTCACCGAACCAGCCGGTTGAGAGACTGCGCGGCTTGGGCATAAAAAATGCTTTTTATTTATTTATTTATTATTGTTTTTCCTTGTTTCTAATGCTACTCTAGCCCCCCCTAAAGCTATTTAAACATCCCCACCCCCTCTATTTCACTCACACTATTCATTCGAGTCTCTTGCAATTCTTGAGTTGAGTTCGATGAGAATAATTCAGAGAGTTTTTTGCAGTGTTGTTCTGAGGGAGATTTTTTGCAGATTTGAAGAGCTAATTAGAGTCTGGGAGAGTTGTTGGGTTGGTAGATTTTCGAGCTAATTCAAAGATTTTTTTTTTTCGCAGAGATCTTTGGGTATTGTTTAGTGGTTTTTGGATCTGGTGGAAGATTTTTTATTTTTATTTTGTTGGGTTTGCTACATAGCTGATTTTAGAGGATTTTGGAGCTGATTTTCTCCAAAAAATTTAGAGGGTAAATCAAGGAAATTTTTGCCATTGCTTTTTGTTCCATTTTTCTTCAAAAATCAGTTTTTTTTTAATATTTCTCTCAAAAAATTTAAAAACCCGTGTTTTTATGCAGATTTGTAGGGGCTTCTCCAGAGCTGATTTTGGAGGATAGGAGTTTGAGTTTGACAGATCCTGCTTAGTTGAGTGAGTTCAGCAAGAATACCACCTAGCTAGCAATTCTACTTAACATTATATTTTGATTCATAGCGATCTATTGGCAGTGGCGGCTATGTGGCCTATTGGGCAACGACTACAACTAGGGCACGAGTATGGCTGCTTGATGACCGGTGTGTTCGTTGTTTGTTTTTTGTTAATTTAAATAATATAATCCTTTTATAATTTTTTTGTTTTTTTTTTAATATAATTATAAGTATTATTATTATTTTTTATAATCTCTTTTTTTGTTTTTTAATTCCTTATATATATGTATATATATATACTCTTTTTAAAATATATTTTGACTTTTTCTTTTTACATTTTTTTTTCAATGGTCAAAGGCCTTGCGACAAATCCAACAGTATGGAGAACCTCCAACTATGTAGTGAAACACTTGATCACAATGACAACGAAGTTGATGGATGGGTTGATGGCCAAAGGCCGAGATTAGATTGGCTTAGAGGATCGAACAACTTTGATACCAATGCAACTAAAAAAGTTCGTTCTACGCAATAATCTTCAGATTTCTTGGTACAGGAAGACATTCATTAAGGATAATAAATATATATGTATTGAATATTGTATAAGAGAATTGATTTTAGATGATGATGATTACAATTGAGGGTCTTGCTTATATACCTAGGCAGGCACCCCTTCATGTCTGGACATGTCCTTAGAGACATGCCTCTTCTATACTAATCACTAATTAATCATTATTATGATTGTTATTATTATTTATATTTACATTATTTTTATATAAATTATATTCATAAAAAATTTCCATTGTTGTAGAGATGGGTTGAAAAATTCACTAGGTGGACATTAAGATGACATTTGTTAATGGTGTGATCAAGGAAGAGGTCTATATAGAGTGCCTGGAGGGTTTTGAGGTGCATGGGAGGGATTCCCATATATGTAGATTGAAGAGAGCACTGTATGGACTCAAGCAAGCACCACATGCATGGTATTCCAAGTTAGACAACCGTTTGTTTGGTTTGGGCTTCGGCAAGAGTGATGTTGACTCAAACCTGTACTACATATTGGTCAAGGGAGAGCCACTCATTCCAGTGTTATATGTAGATGACTTGTTTCTTACAGGTTCAAAGAAGCTCATTGAAGATTGCAAGAAGGATCTTGTTTCAGAGTTTGACATGAAGGATTTGGAGGTTGATGCACTACTTTCTTAAGTTGAAAGTGTGGTAGAGAGATGGGCAGATCTTCCTTGGAATGTTGATTTGTGTAGCTTGGGAGGTACTCCCACAACCCCTGCAGTATTGGGTTTGTGAGGAGTTGACCGACAAAAAAGTGGTTTTGTGGCCAATGTACCCAAGTAGTGGGTTTTGTACTCAAAGTTGTGGGTGCAAGACCAAGATGGAAAGATTATATTTTATTCATTGAGAACACGAGGGGCACCCTTGAAGGCATAAGGGGCACATAGGACTTCACTGATGTGGTGAAAAAATAAATGAAATGGATTTTATTTCTATGGTAAATGGTGGTTGAGCAAGTTTTGCTTAGGATGGCCTGAGCATAAGTCATGACCCTTGGTGCAAAGGACCACCACCTAGATCATTATAAATAGAGATGAGGTCAAGTTCATTTAGACACATCCACAAGAGCAGTTCATCATAAGAAGATAAGCACAGGAGTCGCAGATCTCAAGGAAGTTGAGCTAGGAGGAAGATAAAAGGATGATCTATTTCTCTTTTCTTGTGTTCTGGAAGATCGAATTCAAGGAGAGTTATGCAAGTAGTTTTGGGCATACGTTCTGGTTGTATTTGTTATAATTTTTTTGATTAGGCCGCAATGATTTTTGTGTGCAAGGAGAGGGTCGAGACCCCTGTTTAGGGTCGGAAGAATAAGGTCGAGCAAGGGTCGAGTCTAAACGAACAACGCATAGATTGTAGGTCTGTGGTGGGTGTTGTCACACATTTTTGTGATTGTGTGACCGCAGGTTCAGAGGTGGCTATAGGTCCAAACTGTAATAGGATGAGTACCACAATAAAAGTATTGCCTAGAACTATGTGACTAAGCCGAGATTAGAAAGAGGTATGTCTTATGATCTTATGTTGATGGGTTGCTAAGGTTGGAGGGTTGTCAATAAGGTTTTGGCAACAATTTATTATGCCTTAGTTTAGTCACCTTATAGGGTGTTAAGGCATTGTGTGAGGGGCGGGTGGTAAGCCTAAGAACTGTCATCTTGGTGCAGCAAGAAAGTCGTTGGAGGGTAGTTTGTCTTGTGCCCTAACGATTGATATATTGGAGCAACAAAGAAGTCATTCAAGAGGGCTGTTTGGTGATGCCCTAGTTCAATGAAATCAATGATAAGAGGGTAGAATTCTAGTCCCTAAGAGTAGGCATTCTTGGAGCAACAAGAGGTTTCTAGCGGGCAATTTGTTGGAAGCTTAAGTTCAGTGATCTTGGAGCAGTAAGAGTGATTTATACAGGTAGATTGGTCAACTGAAGATACAAGCATTCTAAAGTTGCAAAAGTACTTGTGAGCAGCAGAAGGGGTGCCAAAGGACTTGCCAGGTGTTCAAGGTACTTGGACTGAAATGGATGAGTTGAGATCTCCTTCAGCAAGTAAGTCAAGTGTGTATTGTTCAAGGGTAGATTGGTTGTCATAAGTTGTTGACATCAAGCCCTAGTTGTTCTTGTATCAAGGCTAATTATAAGGGCCATGATCCCTGGTACAAGAGCCCTATGTTTGTTGTATTATACCTAGTTTTGGGTTGAAATTTTTTCTTGTGTACTATTACATTGATTCACTGCTGTACATTTTCCACTGCGCAAAATGCTTTTGTTGTGGCATTTTAGTGTGTTTATGATCGTGTGTTAAACTTAGACCTGATTTTGAAGGGCCAAGGAAAAATCAACATGGACAAGGGAAGTACTCAGTGGAGATCCTAAAGAGATTTAGGATGAAGGAGTGCAAGCTTGTGGTTATGCCAATGGTGACTAATTGGAAGAAAATTGATACTTCCAAGTCAGAGGTAGTAGACCCCACTTTATACTGACAACTGATTGGCTCTCTTATGTATCTGGTTAATACTAGACCATATATATGTTTTTCTGTCAATACACGTTAAATTTATGGTTGAGCTGAAGCGAGTGCACTGGGAATCAACAAAACATGTCCTAAGGTATCTGCGTGGAACAGTTGAGTATGGATTGAGCTATATCTGGGGATATGGAGTGAAGCTAGTGGGTTATACAGATGTTGATTGGGCAGGCATCGTAGTTGACAGGAAAAGTACTTAAGGTTGTTTCAGCTTGGGATCTAGAGTTGTTTCTTGGTTCAACAGGAAACAAAAGTTAGTTGCACTGAGTTCTACAGAGGTTGATTACATGGCAGCCAACTTGGCATCATGTGAGGCCATTTGGCTTTGAAAGTTACTCATGGGGCTATTTGATTAGGTGTTGTTGATAGTGATACATTGTGCCAATCAGAGCTGCATCAAGCTCTTGGAAAATCCAATGTTTCATGATAAGTCGAAACACATAGAAAACAAGTATCACTTCATCCGGGACTGTGTGCAGAAGGGGTTAGTGAAGCTGCAATATGTACCTATAGATGAGCAGGTGGCAGTCATCCTTACAAAGGCTTTGATGAAAGGCAAGTTCGTCTTTTTTATAGATAAGCTGGGGGTGATGCAAAACACTTTCCTCACTATTAGGTAGTGTTAAATTTTGGTAGCTTGGACAAGTGATCCTACGTAAGCTTAGTGTTGAGCATGTAGAAGATGTTTGACAAAATTTCCTAGCAAAGTGACTTTTTCTTTTTTCTAAGCACATTAATTAATTAATGTTAAAGATCTTGAGATCATGAATTACGAGGATGATTTTGTTAATCACGAAGCTGACTTCGTGAATCATGAGGCAAAGGAAAAATTATAAAAGTAATTGCTTGAGGAGATCTTGGCATGCATTCCAAAGGTAACACACACTTCAAGGAAGTTGGCATGCATGCCTAGGAGCAGTGAGTGAGGAAAAGGAGAGGAAAAGGCAGCACACAGATTGAGGAAGGCAGGCACACAAACCTAGACAGGTTGCACGTGTGAGAGGGACGCATAGGGATCTGTGCACAGAAATCTAGTAGCGTACAATAGCACACCGATCGAGGCACTGTTGGCACCAGTATTACTTGGGGGCAGGAGCGAAAGCGGGTGCAGGAGCGACATTTTCAAAAGCTCTCAGTTTGGGAGCAAATCCCAGAGCATTTTTTATATAATATATATATATTTTAGATTTTGATACATATATGTCAACAAAAACATGTAGAATGATGAATTAGATATAAAAAACATACAAAAACATAGATTGAACCATATAACAACAATCATTTAGAAGTTATAATCTTATCAACCACGTCCACAAGTTAGTAACATAGTAATATACAACATATTGAGTCTCATGATTCATCAATCTTAAAGTTTCAAGTTTTCAAAATTCAATATATAACGTTTGTCATCATTGATCACCAAAGTTGTACTTGTAAGCTAAGTGTAACCATTACAACAAATAATATCTAACATGAAATGAAATGTTATAAAATGAAATGAATGAAACAACTTTCAACTCTCATGAAGCATCATATTCATAATTCATTACTAATGAGTTATAATTGCCAACTTCAAACTTAAATTGTCATATATTGTTTAAAAAATATCATAATAAATATGAAAGAGTCAATAGTTATAAAAACTACTAGAAACTAGAAAAGACAAGTAAATCTATTATCTATTGCTTATGCTTGGGCCTCTTGCCACCACGAGAAATGTCTAATTTTTTAGTCTTGTTGGAAAATCAGGATCTTTGTCATTAATATCACCCTCTAAGCATTAATATCCAGAGGTAACTTTGTCATTACCTTTGTATCTGTATAGGGATTTGTCATTAATATCACCCTCTAAGCATTAACATAAGATAGAAAAAGCATAGCATGTCAAGTCAAGATTTTGTTTGAGTGATGTGTACATTTTTAGGAGGGTCATGATAGAGGAGTTCGACAACCAATGTCACTAACATCAAGGTACATAGAGGGATTGGTGCTCTTGATTAAATACGAGTTCCATACCCTAATACATGACAAAATTCAATGGAAACATTGCAATCCCCCAATCCTGAAATCCTGAAAAACTGATAATTCTGCTGGATTTTGAATGAAATCTAAAATTCTACTTTCTCCATATGAAATCCAATAAGGTTGGAACCACTCTCAAACATCCCGAGTCATTTCATGGTAATGTTAAAAATTTAAGTAAAAAGATGAAAATGAAGATTAAGGATAATGTCACTTTTACTTTAAGAATTTAACATTACCGTGAATAGCATATCAATACTAGGGCCATAAGCTTGATCATTAAGCTGACCCACTCAAAACTTATTTGTTTCTTTGAAAAAAAATTGCATTTGGAACATTACTGCAATTTTTTTTTTTTTGCAAAAAGGGCTAAATGCTCCCGAAAAGGCAGGGAGCGTTTTTTTTGTAGGGAGCGCGCTCCCGAGGTGCTCCGGAGCCGCTCCCGCTCAGAGCGCGAATTGGGAGTGGGAGCGAGAGGGGGGGGGGGGCGGCGCTCCCCCGCAACACTGGTTGGCGCATTGATCTAGGCACTGTTGGCATGCAGATTGAGGCAGCAGACTGCTGCTTGGCATGAAGATCTGTTTGGCTCGATTTCCAAGGTGCTGGGACATGTTTTGTAGCTGTAATAAATTTCTGGTTTTCCTCTGCATGCTGAAACAAAAATATATTAGGAATGCTGGTTTCCCAAGTTGAGTTTCCATGGTAAAAAGCTCTGTCAATTTAATGTGCCTGATTTCTGTTTCCGCTATGTAGATCTGTTAGAAACTCAACAGTATTTTCTGTTCATGAATTCAGATTTGAGTTTTTTGCTAAAATTAAAATCTGGGTATAATAATTTATTAGCACATTAAATAGTTTTGTTGGATTTTGAAAAAATAACAGTCGTCTCCCACATCCCCCTTGTGTGTTTCAACTTTCCCTGCTCTTGTGCTCCCCCATCCTGGAAACTTGGTGGAACATATATTTGTCCCAAATTTTATGAACTGAACTGGAATTAGACAAACTGGTAAAAAAACATTTAAAATATTCAATTTTTCACTGTGTTACTGGATAGGCCACCCATGTGTGTAGGATTCGTGGATCTGCTCTGGATCTGCCTGGAGAAGGAAACATATCTGGAGCCCATGAAATGGATCCCATGAAAAATGAAATGAGACCTGAAAATTCCAGTTCTTTTTTGACCCATTGATGCCTACAAAAATGAATATTTAATGGGAAAATCACAAAACTCTAAATGCCTAAATGCCGAAACCCTAGACCCCATTGCTGGTCAAGTTGTGATCTATCCTTGTGTCGAGATCTTCTCTTTAGGTCTGATCTATGAATGTCAAATCTCAAGGCTTATCCTATCAGAGTGTACTCTCAAGATTTGATCTATCATCATGGTCAAGCTCTGATTTATCCTCGTGCTTTGCTGTTGCTCACTTTACCCACACAGTTATTTAGCCTTCCCTTAGCCTTCAATAAAACCACTTTATTCACTGGTTAATTTAGGTTTAGGAGCCTTCTAGAAGGTTACTTTATGTTTATTTTTGTTTTTATTATTTGTGCTTTTATGAGTGAAATGGTGCGCAACCTAGTCTGGAACAGAACTGTTTTGTTTGAACCCTGAACAGACCCAAAAGTAGTTTGAAGGTCCAGAGCAGACCAGTTTTGGAGGGTTTTGTCCTAAAATTGGTTGACATTGGCTGTTTCAATATGGATGATCCCCATTCTCTAATCCAGGCAGTAGTCTATTCCCTCATATATTGTGATGATGCACACATTGACCTCGCTGTCTCTGTGTTGATTCAGACTCTTACTTGGTAATTATAATCCAACTTGAGGAATTGTCTCTTGTTGAGAGACCTGGAATGATGCCATGTGAAAAAAAGATAAGGTTCCTGGAATATGTGTTGAGATTACAAGGATCAACAAGAGAATCAATGGAACCAAATTTCACCCAAATTCTGAGATAACCTCCTCGCAAGTGCACTAGAGAGAGATAGGTCTAGTGCAAGAGAGACAGAGAGAGCAGAAGCTAAGCATGAATGTGCTGAAAACAGAAAGGCGCAAGTGTGCCCAAGAAAAATTCCAATCGCAAGAGGAAAAATGTCAAATTTAAGTGCCATTAGACTCATCACACATTGTATAGTAAATCAAGAAGATGATGAAATAGGATGATACAAATGAGAGCTTGAGTCATATATTTATACACAATTCAAGTGAGGCATCCTTTCATAAGGGTTTATGAGCCCACATTATAAGGGCACACAGCCCAAGAGGGCTTTTGAGCCTACATATCAAGTTTGACTAGGTTGCCTTAAACACAGTACACAATAAATGAAATAAAATGTGGCCTTAGCCATAATTACAAGTACATGATGATACATATGATTGGACCATGGCCACATGTACAGATTACACCATAATTCTAACAGTATGGGGTTCATGCAAACTCTTCTGGTAATTACCAAGTACTAGAAACATTGAACTTCCAATGAGAAGCATGCTACTGCCACATCATCATGATGCTTGGAATATGGTATTGAAATGTTGATTTTCTTTTCTTTAATTTGAATGGAATGTACACATGAAGTCAGTTGTGCTCGGATTAGCATGCCAGTCATTGTTAGTACCCTTGGTTATTGTACACATTTCATTCAGCCATAGGAAATGGAAGCTATTGAACTTGTGCATCTCATTTTTCCAGATAAGATTTAAATTTTAAACACATTTTTTGGATTGCGTAAACTTTGATTAAGAGACATCTGTGAATTAATACTGTGAGAGTTGATACTCATTTTCAGAAATTAGTGCTAATCACTTGGTACAGTCATTTGGTTCAACGAATATTTAATAAGTTGTTTTATTTCAGGTTGAAGCAACTGATTCTGAAAGTGGCCATGTGTACTATTATAATGAAATTACTGGAAAAAGTCAATGGGAACGACCTGTTGAAACAGTTGTCCTTCCTCCACCTCCACCACCCCCATCCCTTCCACCTTTACCTGAGGATTGGGAAGAAGCCATTGAAAATACAACAGGTGTGCTTCACATGATAAAATTGTCTGATTTGTTTGTTTGAATAATCTTATGGGTGCCACTTAAATGTTGTCCATTTTGGATTGCAGGTCAAAAGTATTACTATAATATCAAAACAAATGTATCACAGTGGGAGCGTCCAAAAGCTTCAGTTTCTGGAAATATTCGGAGTGACAATAAAATTGGTGTTTCGTCTGGAAGTGAAAAAGCTAGTGATGGAAATACATCTGCTTCTAAGTTTAAAAAATGTCTGGGCTGCGGCGGTTGGGGACGGGGCCTTGTTCAGGCATGGAATTACTGCAACCATTGTACCAGGTAAAGAGTATAGTTTTATTTTGTCAGTATTTTTTACCCATATTTTTTCTACTGTTCATTTTGGGTTACGATTAAATGTGTATTCTCTCCAAGGTGAACAATAATAAGAGATAGGCAGTAATGACCAGATGCGAGAGGTATGTAAAGACTACAAAGATAAGAAGCCTTGGTGCATATGATCTAAGTTTCTCAGATCACTTATAGAAAGGGCCATGGTATATGCCTCTACAAGATATGTAAAGTAGAGCTGTTTGGCTTGAGGTTGACCTTTGTGAGATGCAAACACGTTGTTGCAGCAATGATGGAAAATCTAAATAACAACAATTCCATACTAAGACTGTAATTATACTGTTTTTCTGTAACATATTCTGTGGAAATCCTCCAAGCACTACCCCTCATTCCAATGATATTACTTAGGTTAAACCTTAGATTCTTCAGGGCACATGACCAGGTTAACAGCAGGGCTCAAAACCTTTCCAACTACTCGAGTTAGACCTAATTCCTAGTAATTATACTTGGTTGCCACACAACCAGTGCTACTTTATTATTCTTAGTGTTGTGTTAATTTAATGTATATTTATGTACTTTATGCTGAAGAAGAAAAAGGATGACCCAAATGGGAGAATGGTAAAAGAAAGATGAAGTAAAAAAGTTGCATAAGCATAATCAAGACCTTCTTAATGATGTTAAGAATGTGAAGAGGTGTCTAGAAGAGGTTTAGACAAATGACATAGGTGAAGAGATGTCTAAGGATGTTGAAGAAGTGAGATCAAATCAGAAATGCAAACAAGAATTGAATAAGGATTGAAGAAATTGATGGATAGTGTCACCCTTCAATGTCAGAAGGAGAAGGAAGAAAAGCTACAAGGTTATTATAGGACACGTGAAGAAGCTAAGTGTTGATTTTTACATGGTCTTCTATACTGATAATTATTTTTGATGATTTAATTCATTTTTCATTCTTAATCATTACTTCATCATTAAATAATTACATAGAAGACATCAACTATATAAGATTTAAGACAGAAGGATCATAAAGAGACAACCATGTAAGGAACACAAGTAATTTACCCTGGGAAAACCCTCATGGGAAAAACTCAGCAACCCTTTCAATAGAGAATTTGTCAATTCAACAGAGACACATTTAAGTCAACAACTGGGTCAAACCTGGTCCATACTCCTAGTCAAGTGAACTGGCCCATGTTCTGGTCTATTTGTAACGACCTATCTATAAATATAGAGAATGTAAGAATAATAGCAGGCATACGATGCAAGCATATGATAGCTATATATGCATGTGTCGCATACACCGCACTAGTATTTATATACTAAATTAAATATAAGTACTAAATACCATGACACTTCTTTGAATAGAGGTTCTACTCATCCATCAACACCCATATTGCGTAATGTATGGGTAAATACTAAAAGATGGCTAGTAAATTATATATCTCAGATTATTAATAAAAATTATATTAATAAATTAATAAAATGATTAAAAAAATATATAAGAAATTAATTAAAAGGGTACTTAATCCTCCACGCGATACTGTCCTGGTGATGTTTCTTTTCATCGGTCGCTTCCAGCTGGAGTGGGAGGAGAAGGGATCCCCGCCACGAGTTTCGAACCCGCGACCCCGCGTGTCGGCATGGTTCCACCTCTCGGTTGGTCGAACGTCGGGTGTCGGGCGTCTTAGTTGCCAGTGTTATCGTGTCAATATTATCGCTATATTTGTGCCTGCGTAATACCTGATAAATATGGGTGCGTGAATGTAATATTATTTCATTTTAATCTTATAAAAAATGCCTGAACGACTTTAAAATGTTTATAAATAATAATAATTATAAATTATTTATAAATAGGACGACCTTATACCTATACTTTATTCATGGACTCAGACGCACGGATATCAGCTTTAACATCGAACTGAGTATTAGAGGGAACTTGAAACCTCTTGTCCATGCAATTTCTCATCACAGCCCACTTGAATGCCTGGTCGCAAACGCTAGATGCCTGGCTTGCATGCTCTCTTTCGCCGGCGCAGTCATGCGTAATAGTTATAGTTATAGTTATAATAATTCGAAACTCTAATTAAAATGATATGCTGATCTGCTGATACATATGGTGGACGTAATTGAATTCATGACATAAGAGATACAATCATGGTATATACATTTAGAAGGAAATATCACAATTACCCCGTGTGAGTTTCCAAACATATAATAGTGCATTTGAAACTATGGGTCGAAAAGCTGAAGTAACCACATGAATGAATAAGAAGGTTAGATTAAAAAAAAAAATTATGTTACAAATTATTTAATCAATTATAATTCAAAATTTGATAGAAGAATAAGATAATGTAAATATTATGTTGGACAAATAGAAATGATATTTAGATTGTTTAATCGGTATCATCTAAGTTACTTGGTTCTACTAGAATTTGACCCTTATATTTATTTTATAGAAATATATAAACTACCAGCCTACCATAATCTTTATGAAAATAATTTAAATTTCTTTTATGAAATTGCAATGAATATGTTATAGTTATAATTGATATTCTGATAGTATACATCTAAGTAACATATTCAACATTATAGCTATGTGTGCCCTTCTTTAGAAGTAATAGTCAGTTTGAGGTATGATGGGTATGTTGCTGATGTTCATTATAACGAGGCATTTAATATTTTAATTTTGTGAATGTTACTTAGTAATTAATTTTGGATGATCTACCTTAGGAATTAATAACCATACGCTTCTGCATTATTTCATATTAGGATAGAATACCCTGCATTAGGACAAGGAGGTCACGAGACCACCCTCCTTGACCTCGGTACCAGTAAGATCTGCCTAGCAGATAAAAATAGCAAAAAACTATACCCGTTTATAAATGTGAAATTGCAAAAAAAAAAGGAGAAAGAAACTGTATGTTAAAACCGAATGTCTACCTCAAATTTTTACAAAATTTTATTATGTGCACAGGAAACATTACAATGGTAAGGACATATGAGCGACACCGACGTGATCAGGCAGCATCACCGTCATTAATACCACCACCGTCGTCATCATCATCCCCATCGCCACCACCACCATCATCATCTCCACCGAGACCATTATCAACACCAATCACGCCAACATCGGAGTTGATTGTAATAATGAACTCATTGGAAGCCTTATTGGAAACATTAAAAGAATCAACTATGGCTAAGACCAAAGAAGAACTTCAACCCTTAGCTACCAATTCAACGGAACCAAAGAATTTTGAGCACAAAAGATCAAAGGAAGATATTTCTAGGGGGCTTTAGAAAATTAAACTCCCAGAATTTTCAGGAGGTCAAGCAGGTGAATGTGCTGAGGCATGGTTAGAAGGAATGAACAAATGCTTTAGATTAAGAGAATATTCTTCTGCTGCAAAAACAAAAATTGCTTATTTCAATTAAAGGAAAGTGCCTTGATTTGGTGGGGAAATCTGGAAAAACAACTGCACCTTACATCGAATAATGTCCCTTGGGAATTGTTTGAGGAAAAATTCCGCGCAACGTATTTACGTCCATACTTTCAACAACAGTAAGCCAGAGCAATGTTGCACGAAGCGGGAGCGAAGCGGAAGCGCGGAGCGCGGAAGCGTCATTTTCCAAAAATCTAGGAAGCGAAGCGTCCGCGGAAGCGTCTGCTATATATATATATATTTTTATATTTTTTTGCATTTATACTCAAAACAAACATCCCAAAGTGTTAACTTGATGCCCTTTGTTAAGACATTACAAGTTAATTACTCCTAGTTAAACGAGAACTGAGTTTATTGGTAAGTTGGTGAGTGAAATTTCCGATTCCTAATCCCTTGTATATCTAGATATTTCTCAGTACATGTTCCTGTCTTCAAAATTTTAGGTTTCCATGTAGCTACAACCTAGAGAAATTCTATCATCCAATAGAGTGGCAGAGACTGCAACTCAAACTATTAGATCACAGTAGTGGATAGATCTGTAATCCATGAATCCATGTGGCTTTTATTGAATTAATATAGGCCCCAGAAGGCTGTAAAAATCTGTACTTTTGTCTTCATAACCACAACCAGCTTTGGGATTCATCATTTATGTATCATTTGGGGCATGGGTTTGCGTGCTCTTTATATCATGGGCAGCCACAACCTATTTGCTTATCGAGCTCTAGCATTTCCTTTATGCATGCCAGAGTAATGAATAAGGGACCCTTCCCTTTATTTATTCAATAGCTTGTTGAGGTGAGTGATTCAGATTCTGGAATTCAATCATCTATCGAAGTGTTGCCATGTGGAAAAGGAGAAGAATGATTAAGATTCCAGAATTCTACAATCTATCGAAGTGTTGTCAAGTGAAAATGGAGAAGAGCGATTACTATTCCAGAATTCCACCTGTCAAAGTATTTTCAATTGGAAATGGAGCAAAGAATTTAAGATTCCGGAGTACCACCATCTAGCAAAGTGTTATCAAATGAAAAAGGATAAACTAACCAAGATGATATTTGAACCGAATGATTCCTAGGGAGTCATCATCCACTGTGAAAGTTGGGTTGCATATTGGATGTATAGAATTAGAGATTTTCTTATTTTTTGAGAGTTCAGGATATATTGCTTCCTTTTTCCTGGGATTGAGTAGATCTTTCTTCTCACTACAGTGTCTTCATCCTTATAATATTGGTGGATCACAAAACTTTCTCTGCAGTTTCTTGAGCTGCATATTTGGTCAAGCAATGAAAAGCCCCTTTAATGTCCTCCAAGCAACCTGCAAGAGCCCCAGTATTTTTGTTTCTCTTGTCATGTCTTGGTAACAGAAGGAATATTGTGGATTTTAATAATCTCCATTAGAGGTTCCTGATACATTTTGATGTCCTTTTTTCATGAGTAAGTTCATACTATGTATGATATTTTCCCGCTGAATGTTTTGGGTGGACACTTCACCTGTCTCCAGGGGAAAGAAAAACAGTGAGATAGAGAACGACGTGTCAGTGATGAATGAAGTGCTGAACATAAAGGCTGTAGAGAGGATGAGACAGAAAAATGACACTAAGTTCATGATTAGTGTCCACTTGAAACACGACCATGTGATTTCTTAATTGCTGAAGGTTGCAATTTCATTCCAGATAAATGCTTGGAATGTCCATTAAGGCTTTGAATTTTTAATTATACCAGATATATGGTAAGAATGGAATGTGATTTTGATTAAACTTTTAGCTGTAAATGCATCTATAATATGTCTGTCAAGACTCAAGTGAGCTTTAAGTGTCTATAATTTATATTTTTTTATATATATATTGTGTTTATTTCGGTATTTAACTTCATACAGCAAGTTAATTTTTGCTGCCCGCGGGTTGCGTCCGGGTTGCGTCGGGTTGCGTCCGGGTTGCGTGCGCTTCCGGGCGGGTTGCGTGGCGCAACCGGATGCCCGAATCGCCCTCCGAAGCGCGGATCCGGGGCAACGCCACCTAAAAACCAGGAATCGTTTTTAAAAAACGGAATCGCGCAACCTAAAATTTGGAATCGCGCTTCGCCTGGAGATTCCGGAATGATTCCGTACGGGTCACGGTTCCGGCTTAGGATCCGGGGGGGGGCGATTCCTGCAACTCTGAGCCAGAGGCTTCCATACATTAGTTCAAGGTAATAAAACAGTGGAAGAATATGAGATAAGGTTTATGGAGCTTGTAAAATACATTTACTACTTAGATTCTGATGAACGTCAAGCTGAATGCTTCATATTTGGGTTAAATCCTCGCATCAGGGCCTTGGTGAGCATGTGGAAACCATCATCAGTAGCTGAGGCAGTAGAATGTGGTCGTTATGCAGAAGAGCATCTAGGAATCAAAAAAGATGTAGGGCCAGCAAAACCTTTACAATCAGGATTTCCAGGAAAGACTCCCCGAAATTTCTTCAGAGGAGGTAGCTCAAGGCCACCTTATGGTAATAGATTTACCCCAAGAAATGTAGGAACAAGAGTTCCCATGGCAGTTAACACTATAGCCGTTGAATCATCAAACACCAGTCCATGGAAATCTCGTGGAACTGCTAATAGAGGAAGAAATTCGAGAGGAAGCAAAATGAGAGGACAAAGCTCTTTATCTAGAGATTCACGTCTTGATTCAAGAGGACCAACACAGGTTAATTGTTGGGGATGTGGAGGACTGCATTTTGAACGTGATTGCCCTGGAACTTCATCAAATATGTTGCATAGGACTGGAAAGGAACCAATATCAAACAACCAAGGCAATCATAGAATTCATGCGTTAGTCAACAACGACTAAGCAGCACATCAATCCACTGTAGTGGAATCTTCAAGTATTATTAATGGTATAAAACTCAAAATCTTATTTGATACTGGTGCCACACATAGTTTCATTTCGTCATATGCATTAAACAAATGTGGGTTGGCAGCGCGCAGACAAAATGATTTCAGACAGGTAGAAATGGCCTCAGGAGAACTCCAATCCGTAGACTTAAGTGTGGATCAATGCAAAATTGACCTAGGGGTCTATACGACTAAACTGAAAGACTAAACTGAAAGTTTATGTCACAACCTTAGGAACTTATGATCTTGTCATAGGTATGGATTGGCTAGAAGCTCATCAAGCTTGGGTAGACTATTATGGGAAAAGAATTCTAGGTATAAATGATGAAGGAGAAGCGATCCAAATTCAAGGAATCAAAAGAAAAGTATCTTTACATTACATATCCACAATGAAAATGAAGCGTTGCTTAAGAAAAGGTTGTCAGGCATATGTAATTCAAGAAGTAAGTAAAGAAAAAGCGCCATCCTTAGAACAATATCCAGTGTTAACCGAATTTCTGGATGTATTTGCAAAGCAACTACCAAGTTTACCCCCAGTGAGAGAGCTGGATCTCGCTATTGAATTGAAACCTGGGACTCAACCAATATCTAAAACGCCTTATAGAATGATAGCTCCAGAACTTCAAGAATTGCAAATTCAATTGAAGGAATCACTGGATATAGGACATATTCGACCCAGTATATCACCTTGGGGCGCTCCTGTAATTTTTGTCAAAAAGAAAGATAGATCCTTAAGATTATGCATAGATTATCGAGACTTGAATTGAGCTCCAATAAAGAATCGATATCCTATGCCTCGAATCGATGATCTTTTTGATCAAATGAAAGGAGCTACTGTCTTTTCAAAAATTGATCTTCGATCAGGCTATCATCAGCTAAGGATTTCTGAAAACGATATTTATAAGACTGCATTCCGGACACGTTTTGGACATTAAGAATTTACTGTGTTACCATTTGGATTAACAAATGCATCAGCAGGAATCTTATGAACAGTGTTTTCCACGAATATCTTGATCAATTTGTACAAGTCTTTTTAGATGATATTCTCATCTATTCCAAGAATAAGAAAGAGCATGAAGATCATTTACAGATAGTATTGTCCTGCCTTAGAAAACATCAGTTGTATGGAAAATTATCCAAGTGTTCATTCTTTCAGGAAAAGATTCATTACTTAGGTCATATCATATCAGGTGAAGGGATTTCAGTAGACCCTGAGAAGGTAAAAGCAATCATGGAATGGCCAATACCGAAAAACGCACATGAAGTACGAAGCTTTATGGGTTTAGCCGGTTACTACTGAAGATTTGTGGAGGGATTCTCCAAAATTGCAAAGCCGATTACAACCCTTCAGCGTAAAGGTGTTAAGTATGAATGGACTGAGGAATGTAATAAAGCATTCTTTGAACTCAAAAGACTACTCACCAGTGCACCAATCCTAAGAGTCCCTGATATGGACAAAGATTTTACGGTATGTACTAATGCATCCAAACAAGGGCTGGGTGCAGTATTGATGCAGGATAGAGGAGTGATAGCATATGCCTCCAGAAAGTTAAAACCTCATGAAGAACTCTATGCTACTCACGATTTAGAGTTAGCTGCTGTAGTACTAGCTTTAAAGATCTGGAGACATTATCTAGTGGGACGAAGTTTTACACTTAAAAGCGACCATCAAAGTCTACAATATTTGTTCACCCAAAGAGACTTAAATGCCAGACAAAGACGATGGAGTGAATTCCTAAGTGAATATGACTTTGGAATATCATATATTAAGGGAAAAGAAAATGTAGTAGCAGATGCTTTAAGCAGAAGACCTCGGATATTCTCTCTCATACCTATCAAAGTAGACTTAAGGCAACGAGTACTGGAATATCTCATAAAAGATAGCTGGTATTTAAAGGTGAGATCTAGTCTTGAGGGTAAAAAGCCAAAAGAATCTAAGTTGGAAGGATATGAACTAGAAGATGATGGAATCTTACGATTCCAGGGAAGGATGTATATTCCTGATAATAAGGATCTTCGAGACACTATCCTTAAGGAAGCCCACAGAGCAGTATATTGTGCACATCCTGGAGTAAAGAAAATGTATACCGATACTAAGAAACTCTTCTTCTGGTCGGGAATGAAACATGATATCGTTCAATTTGTTGCAAAATGTTTGGAATGTCAACAAGTAAAAGCAGATCATTGTCATCCAGCGGGTCTCTTACAACCTCACGACATTCCTATGACCAAATGGGAGATTATTTCTATGGATTTTATCACTGGGCTACCTCTTACTTCTCAAAGACACAATGCCATTCTGGTAGTAGTGGATAAATTAACAAAAAGCGCCCATTTCATTCCCGTAAGAGATACTTACGAAGTTGCTGACATAGTGCGAGTATTCATAAATGAAATTATTAGATTTCATGGAGTACCTAAGAAGATTATATCCGATAGAGATTCACGATTCACTTCAAGATTCTGGACTTGCATGCAGTCAGCCTTAGGAACTCAACTAAATTTGAGCACTGCTTACCATCCTGAGACTGATGGGCAAACAGAAAGGGTAAATCAAGTACTTGAAGACATGTTGAGAATGTATGTTATGGATCAACAATCACACTGGGAAAAGTACTTACCCTTAGTCGAATTCGCATACAATAACAGTTACCACAGTTCGATTGGAATGCCTCCATTTGAAGCATTATACGACAAACCTTGCAGAACACAGTTAAGTTGGGGCAGGTTAGAAGATCGAGTGATAATAGGACCAGAATTAATCCAAGAAATGGAAGAGCAGGTAAGACAAATTAGACAACGATTAAAAGAAGCACAGGATAGACAAAAGAGTTATGCTGATGCTCATAGAATTGATAGGAAGTATGAAGTAGGGGATCAGGTTTTCATCCGCATCAAACCGAATAAAAGTACTATTCGATTCGGAAAAGGGATAAAGTTGTCACCCCGATTTATTGGACCATTTAAAGTCATAGAAAGAGTTGGACCTGTCGCCTATTGTCTTGCACTACCACCTCACTTGCATAAAATTCATAATGTATTTCATGTATCTGTATTAAGACATTATATCGCTGATCAATCTCATAACCTTCAATGGAAGGAACTGCCGGTATCGGACGAGGGAATCATAACGGTGGAACCATTATGTATACTGGAACGTAGGGTTTGACAACTCAGGAATTGTTTGGTAGACCAAGTTAAGGTCTAATGGGACAAGTATAGTCCTGAATTAGCTACTTGGGAAGATACAAAGGACATATGTCAAAAACACCCTAATCTGTGTCAATGTTGAAGAACTTTAAACTATGTTTAGTATATATTTACTTTACTGCAAATCAGAGACTCAGAACCATTTTGAATGATTATATATAAACGTGAATTTTTATGACATAATATATGTTTAAATTCTGCTGATACATGGATACCAAGACGGAATATGTTATTGATCTTACTAAATTATAGTTGTCAAAGTAAAGTTTAAGATATTTAAATGATTTTACTTTTGATGGGAATTAAGATATTATAATTCTGTTTTATTTATGCGTACCAATCGGATTGATGGGATAGAAATCAAAGAATAATTACATTTTAAATGAAAGTCAATGACATGAATAGAATATGGCAAAATATGTTATATTGTAGTTGACGTATGTGAATTATACGTAAGTTATTTTGAATATGTTAATGCACATTTTATAAATGCATGGACAAGTGTATGATTGCAGATAATATCCGTTACCAAAATGACCACGTGATGACAAAACCTCAGAACAATTAAGGCTCGAAGAGATTCTATGATAGGGTATTAACCCTAATTCTACTGGGAGGGGTGGAGGTGTTACCCACAGTTTATTCTCTGAACCCTGGAGTCATGGGAGGACTGTGCAAATCACGCTCCCCTAGACGTGTGATGATGACTGCCGGATGCCTACTGGGAATCAGGTCGGTATAACCGACGCTGTCATCCTTAGAGTTTATGAATGGTTAGGTCAGTAAAACTGACGCCATGGCATACTCCAGTAGAGGAAGGATAGGATGGGAGCGGAAGAGATTAGGAAGGATAGGGTGATTTTGTAATAGCTTGGGAACTTGATTGAAGTAAGACATGTTCATTAAAGTTGTAAACCTAAAAGTATTAAAAAAAACACACTTTTTTTAGTATCCTTACATTAAATAAGAATTTAACCTCGATTTACAATCCTAAGAAGAATGTACTAATTGCTATTCTAACTTTGGGACGAAGTTTTTCGAAGAGGGAGTGTATGTAACGACCTAAAAAAAAAACTTTAACTTTGGGACGAAGTTTTTTGAAGAGGGAGTGTATGTAACGACCTATCTATAAATATAGAGAACGCAAGAATAATAGCAGGCATACGATGCATGCATATGATAGCTACATATGCATGTGTCGCATACACCGCACTAGTATTTATATACTAAATTAACTATAAGTACTAAATACCATGACACTTCTTCGAATAGAGGTTCTACTCATCCATCAACACCCATATTGCGTAATGTATGGGTAAATATTAAAAGAGGGCTAATAAATTATATATCTCAGATTATTAATAAAAATTATATTAATAAATTAATAAAATGATTAAAAATATATATAAGAAATTAATTAAAAGGGTAGTTAAAATAATGTTATAATTTTAATATTTAAAAAAAAGTACTTTAATAAAAACATAAAGAAATGCCATTTATTAAATCATAAAGTATATATATATATATATATATATATATATATATATATATATACGTGACCATAAAAGAGATAGAGAAGGTGATATGTGACATGGGAGGGTGTCACCAGGAGACTAAGCGGTGGCCTGCTGGTGGAAGAGCGGCCACCGCCAAGAAATCAGATAAAGGCCACCAAGCAGAAGTTTACGGGGGACAGAGGGAAGAAAATCTGAAGGAGGAGGAACATCATCTACGGAAATCATCCACAGGAAGAGCCTGAATTGTTCTGAGGTTTTGGGCACGGGGGAACAGTCGGCTTCAACTAAGAAGCTTACTGGATTGAGTAGCCAGGTTCTGCTCAGTTTGGCTGGGTGGATTCGGTCTTTTGGTAACCGAAGCAGGGAGTTGGAGGCATCATCAACCGCAAGGGCACAGGTAGGTACCCTCAACAGTTCTGTTAGATAATCTGTTAATTAATTTTGTAAGAGTTCAGGAAAATAATTACAGGTTCAGCATAAAATCTCCTTTACTGTTTTTACATCTGTTTTTACGGCCTTGTCATTATCCTTCTTCTTCACCCAGAAATGGTCCTCAGAAGACATTTTCGCTGCCTCAGAAGTAATATACTGGTTGCCGCAAAAGACATATCTTTGCTGCCTCAGAGACCTTAAACTTGCCACCTCAGAGTCCATAAACTTGCTGCCTCAGAGACCTTAAATTCGCTGCCCTAGAGTCCTTAAATTTTCTGCCTCAGAGACCTTAAATTCGCTGCCTCAGAGGCCTTAGACTCGCTGTCTCAGAGTCCATAAACTCACTGCCTCAGATTCCTTAAACTTGCTGCCCCAGAGACCATAAATTCGCTGCGTCAGAACTGTGCGTACATGCCTCAGAGATAGCCCGTAGAAAAGGTTGAACCATAAAGAATAAGAGACCTGAATTTGATCTATGCGAATCTTTGCTGGCTGAAAGGGTGCGTCTTTAGCTAGAGCCGACTTGAATTCTTGATGAGGCTGACTTCACTAGGACGCCGATTTTACATTTTGGAGCCAAAAACTTTAATTTCAAAAGTTCCAAATTTCTTTCTCTTGAAATTCCAAATGGGACTTAACACAAAATATTTTTCTTTTGACTATAAGTATTTAAAATATGCTTTACAAATTCATGAGTCAAACATACGCTATGAAGACAGACCATAGTTACAAAAATCAACACTACCTCTTAACTAGGGAGGTATTTATGATGACTATCTAGATGTTCTCATGTTGACAGAATTTCTCTATGAAAAGGTTATAACAAATCCAAGTACCATAATTAGGTCAACAAATGTGACACATGGTAGGACAAGTTACCATAATCAGGTCAACAATTGTGACACATTGTACGTAAGATTAAGATAAGCATCACCATTAATATCATAATCACCAACATCAACCAATTTGACATAACCCAATCAATACCCTTGACGTATAGCACATGCATTTTTTGGTATCACCAAGAGGCCTCAACAAACAAGCTTACTCTAGAAAGAGATCAGAGCACGATGCTAGGAGGCTACAACGTCTAGGACCGTTCTCCCTAATTCAGGTCAAGGTGACAAAGGGGAAATATCCTTAATCAGGTCACTATACAATGACACAAGGAGAATGATTGTCCTCTGCCGGAATATTTTCCTATACATGTCAAAGTGACACAGGGACTACAACCCTAATCAGGTCACTATACAATGACACAAGAAGAATTTCAGTCCATGATGCTTTCTAATATGTCAAACCATTCTCCATAATTTCGGTCAATGTACTTGACATAGGGATAACATCCCTAATTCTGGTCAAAGTACATGACACAGGGAGAAACCATATCCATGATGCAATCATCACTCCCTCTTAATCAGAGAGGAATCTTTCACAAGCCCAAGCTTGTCCTGGAAGTACAAAAACTTCCCTCTAGAAAGAGGCTTCGTCAACATATCTGCTATCTGCTCATCAGTGAAGATATATTCAAACTTCATTGCTCCCATATGCACCATGTCTATCATCATGGTCGTCTCCTGCTCTTGGTCAAAACTTGCAAGTAGATTTTGAAGCTCTATTGCTTTTCAATTACAATATACAAGGCCTTTGCCATACTGCTTCATGCTCATCCAAGAAATTATAACGGACCCCAAATTGAAGCAATATCTTGATGAAATCTGTGCAACCTCACATGATCCACCATCACAAATGCTTTTTAAGTCACCTTGACTGGGTGTTCCCTCTCACACTGACAATTCATTGTCTAGTAATCTAGCATCAAGTATGAGGTCAATGACATGGACTGCTAACTGCTCCCTTTGGAAGCAATACCTTCTCCACAGTTGCTCCCTTTGACACGTGAGTCCTTCTTCTTTAGTTAGAGACAAATTATATAGGATCATCCTTGATCCATTCAACCAAGCCCAAGTTACAAAGTCTTCTTCAATCATGAGACTTCTTTTCACGTTCTTCAAAAACTTGAGGTAGTTCTTACAACTGAGGCAAACATCTTGTCATGATTCTCTTCCTCTTGCTGGGAGAACCTTCTCAAATATTGCTTCCATGCTGCCGTCTGCTGCATGCTAGATCTTGACTGTTCTTGAGCTCAATCAAGGCATACTTTAAACTACCCATTCCCTCTGAACTTTGGGTCTCATCTAGTACAATAGCCTTCAAGTAGCAATTTTTGGAAAGTTCTCTTGTTTTGCTTCATTCTTCCACTTCTTTCATTTGTTGCTAGAGCCTAGGCAACCCTTGTGATTAACCCGCAATCTTCATTAGGAGGCCATGGAAGAACAATTTTAATCAAGTAAAGAATTCAAAGACAAGAGACTATATAATAGTAACAATACCAGTAATAAAGAAGAGAGATATAAAAGTACTTATCTTTTGAGAAGAATATGAACTCCCTCTAGATCGTTAAACTCCTTGCATCCATCTTGCACCTTATGCACGTCATCATCCTGATGCCATTTGCAAAGGCTAGGGTTTCTTTTTATTCAATGAAAATGTCCAATCCTAGGGTTTGTTCGTAAACCCTAGGGTTTTCTTCTTTCAAGCCTTTACACAATCTAGGGTTTACAAACCCTAGATATCAATAAAAACATCAATTCTTCAAGAGGTCTAGACCAAAATCCTTGATTGGCTAAATCAACAAGCCTATCTTCCATTGACGTAGACTTCATCTTATTAAGATGTGCTTTTTACTAGTGACAATGATACCTTCTTTCTGAAGACTGAGCATCCATAAGATAAATATCTTTCTATGATTACTATATGACACATCTTGCTAATGTTAGGTCACATCTTTATATGCTATGCCATACTTCTTGAAAGATGGCTCGACATCTTGATTGATATTAAGTTTGCAATAATCAACTAATTGCTTCTGTGCTTATTAGGTTCAAAAATGTA
This sequence comes from Pinus tabuliformis, assembly GCA_031772625.1. NCBI lineage: Eukaryota > Viridiplantae > Streptophyta > Pinopsida > Pinales > Pinaceae > Pinus > Pinus tabuliformis. Next base: position 593,377,859 of record CM062812.1, on the reverse strand, counting down.
TTTTTGCATCACGTGACTCTTTCAATGATTCTTGATGATTTCTCAATGAGTTTCTCAAGCTTGAGATTCATCCTTATCATCATTGAACTAGAGTTCTGATGTAAAAGCTTACTACACTCTTACAAGCCTTATATTTCTTCGATGGAAACGAGTCTTCATTTGCATAGCATTTAAGATGTGATCCAAAGAATGTTTTGTATGAAGTAGGCATCACACACTGACACTAAGATCTAACAAGAGAAAGTAAAATCCAAATTAGGAACTTGTTAAGACCTAAATTTTCCTCCATGCAAGTTTGGAGGATTAATAGCCAACATATTTCACCAGGATGGAGGTTCAAAGACATGCAAATGTAGTTTTGTTTAGGTTGGGGGTTGACCCAGGGAGACTGATTATAGTATGGATTTAGTGAAGAAGTTGAGATCCAACAAGAGAAGGTAAAAGCCAAATTGGTAACTTGTTAACCCCTAATTTTTCCTCTTTGCAAATTTGGAGGATTAATGGCCAACATATTTCATCAGGATGGAGGTTCAAAGACATGCAAATATAGTTTTGATTGGGCTGGGGTTTGGTTCCCAGAGAGACTGATTGAAGTATGGATTTGGTGATGATTTAGACACAATTTTACACAGATTGGAAATAGTTTCTATTTCTAATAGTTCTACTTTTTAGGAGACAAAGTTTTGGGGCTTGCATGGTAGTATTGATTATATGTTTACAGTCCTTACGAACCTAGGATTCCAGTGAGATTTATCTGAGTGACATGCATGGCACTTTCTATTTTTAGCAACTCCGGTTTGGTGACTCACATGTCAAAGATAATGGTATTCTTGGAATCCTTGCAAGATTCTAAGTTCAATGAGCTACTTATAGGTGATATGCGAGCTCTTTTGACTTTTAGCAGTACTTGCATGCCGATTTTTATCGCGGATTGAGATTCCTCATTGAAAGACTAATCAAGTGAGTATGGTTTCATGGGCATACAAGACATTTCTATTTTTAGCAATGATTGCATCCCAAATCTAGGTAGTTATTAAGACTTCCCACTACAAATTGAGTTCATAAAGGTGTTTTCATCAAAATTTGTAATATTCCTATTTTTAGTAGTTTTTGCATGGCGATATTAACAACATATATGGACTTTTCCGTGCAGGGATTCAGTAGTTGAATTGAGGCTTCTATGATCCATGTCAAGATTATGAGAATTCTTCGGCTTAAATCACATGATAGTACATTTGTCGACGCGTTTCGAACCAACAAGTGTGGTTCATCGTCAGGACAAGTTGAAGAACCAGATCATGGCTGCATATTAAATAGGGAGAGCAGATCATCCAACGGCTAGGTTTGACTAAAAAACGGCTATATTGAAAAAATGGCTATATTGAAAAAACAGCTATATTAGGTCAGACTTTGATAAACGACTAGATTTGACATTCAAATTGTTTGATTATATAATATTATTATGCTAAAATATTATTATAATACTTATCATATGATAAGTATTATAATAATATTTTAGCATAATAATATTATATAATCAAACAATTTGAATGTCAAATCTAGCCGTTTATCAAAGTCTGACCTAATATAGCCGTTTTTTAGTCAAACCTAGCCTTTGGATGATCTGCTCTCTCTATTTAATATGCAGCCATGATCTGGTTCTTCAACTTGTCCTAACGATGAACCACACTTGTTGGTTCGAAACGCGGCGACAAATGTACTATCATGTGATTTAAGCCAAAGAATTCTCATAATATATGGACTTCTCATGAAAATCCGAGTCCTATGAGTATAATATTATGGACATGCAGACAATTTTCAATTTGTAGCAATGCCTATATTTGGGCATACTATATATTAAGGTTCCCCTATCTTTTATGGATATTTTGTCTTTTCCTATTTTTTAGGGGGCTACTATTTTTGGCATGTTTATTTGTAGCAAGGTGACATGTGGCAGTCTTAAGGTTTGACACATGGTGTCTTTCAAAGTGTACAAGTGGCGATGAGACATCAATGATGTGGCAAAGCACGAGTAATTTGCTTGCATGGAAGGTGTGATGTGGCACTAACGATAGTTTTCTTTGATTCCCTCCAATCTATTTTCTCTTTCCCAATGCGCATTACCCCACTATTATGCAAGGATATTTCTGTCCTAGTTTGAATTACCTAAGGATATTTTTATCAAGTCAACTTTGCCAAAATTACTTCTAGGATTTTTTACCGTAGTTAGAAAATGCCAAAATTTCCTCACAGATATTTTTATCTCATGTCAAATTTACTCAAAATACACAAGGATAATTTCTACCAAGTCGAGTTTGCTAAAATAGTGCGCATGACTATTTTTATCTCATGACAACACAAAAATACTTTAGTGGAACTCAAGTATGTGCTAATTCACTAAGTTTTTCCTCTCCAGTTCAGTTTAGTGGGTGGCGAGTTGACTCTACATGATATTTCATGTGTGCATTGGTTTTCGTTTTGGAGGAATTCAAACTCCTATTATTCCTAGTACACATCGAAGGAATTAGAGGAGGGATAGGGTTGTAAATACAATTGGAAGCTATGGTTTCAGTGGAATTATCTTTAGTAGTAGCAAGATTACTTTCTTTCTCTCTTGTCTCCATGTTCTTTCTCTCCTGTCTTATAGCTTCTACTCTATTGTGTTTGAATATCATTGTCATCGGTTCTATAATAGTCATCTTGGTGCAGCCAACATCTTGGCCTTTGTAGTATAAGGTTTGGTTTTGATTTATCTGATCCTTTTGAAAGACATTCCCATTTACAAGCAATGTAGAAATTTGTGCTAACAAAACCTTAATAAAAACATTTGACAACATTCACTTTGAAATAGTTACAGTAAAATATTTGGCGCAAATGCTAGAACTATCAAAAATGAAACTTAATGGACATCCTCATTATTAGGAAAGTCTACAAGAAAGATAGGAATCAGTCCAAAGAAGAAGATGGCAGCAACAACATTTATGCAACCAGAAGTCAAGGAATAGTTATGCAACGAGATATTATCAAGGGCCAACAACTATGACAAATTGACAAAGTTACAAAAATGTATGGAATTCAAGGAAAAGATACTATGCAGCATCAAATTATGAACAATTGACACTAATAGGAATCAATTACAGATGGATAAATAGACATTAAGGACAACAAGAGAGCAAAAGATTAGTAAATCCTATTACTTGTTTTTGTCATATGTAAAACATAGTTTTAAAAACCGGAACAGGTGATCGACCCAGTCCACCTATCAAACCAGTTTTGAATAGGAACCAGAAAAACCAGACCGGGTAGATCTCAATGAACTGATCTTTAAAAAACACATGAAATAACTATTTTTTATTGAAAAAATTATTTTAAAGATTTAAAACCATGATTCCAAACCATTAGAGACAAAATATGCAAAGTTTGTTCATCTATATACCATGTAAAGGTGAATATACCAATGTTGCACAAAGCGGGAGCGAAGCGGAAGCGCGGAGCGCGGAAGCGTCATTTTCCAAAAATCTAGGAAGCGAAGCGTCCGCGGAAGCGTCTGCTATATATATATATATTTTTTATATTTTTTTGCATTTATACTCAAAACAAACATCCCAAATACCAAATTAATTGTAGAAGACATGAAAACATGCATATTTTTGCATAAATCAAGATAGATATGGCATCCATGATTCCATTGTAGTTACTAGTATGTACAACAATCATCTATATTCTAGCTATTACAAACATACATCAAATTTTTAAGCATATTATAAAACATAAAACATTTAAGCATATTATAAAACATAAAACATAGAGCATATTATGATTTATCTAGCAAGTGAGCAACTGTCAACATTTGTCATGTCCAAAATTCAAATAATAATGTTTACAAAATATGTCACTTGGTCACCGCCAAGCCAAAAAGGTTCAAAATTCAAATTCACAAGTCTACAAGTCTAATGAGTAATCTATGACAAAAAGAAGTAGATTGTGAATATATCTACTAATCTCTCCTCCTTCCACCACGAATAGAACGTGATGGCGGGCCTCCACGTGGTGGCAATGAAGAAGATGGTCCCTGTGTAAGTCGTGGCACTGGAACTGATGAAGAAGAACCCCCTGCTGTTGGTGTTGAACCATGGAACCTAAGAACCAAGGGACCAGATGGGGGTGGGGGTGGTGGCATATCAACACGGTCATCATCATCCTAGAATCGCTCAAAAAATTCATGCAAAAAAAAAAAAACACTAGTTAACAAAAAAATTAAAAACATGAATTAGAGAAATGCTTTATAAGGGAAAATTGGAAAATTCATACCACAATGGACATACCTGGATAAGAGCATCCTCTAATTGCTCTAGTCGCAACACTCCATCCTCCAAATTGGGCTCCTCTGGATTCTTGTCCCAAATCAACAAGTCTTTATTAGACTTTGCATCTTCACAGTAATGGGACAACAATCGCAAGTTGTAATGAACATAAACCAAGCTCTCTGCCCGGTCTAAATTCAACCTGTTCCTTTTAACACTGTGGATGAAAGAATAAGAGCTCCAACACCTCTCTGCAGAAGAAGTGTTTACCACCTGTGATAGCACCCGCAATGCCAAACTCTGTAGAAGTGGAGTACCCCCTCCATGCATGTTCCATCACTCAAGAGCAGAAAAAGTCTCTCGATCTTGAATTGCATGCATGCTCCCAAATGGACCAGTGTTGAGCGTATAGTTGCTCACCTGTCTCCGTACCAATGCAGCCTCCTCATCATCAGGGATTAATCTACTCAATGCAGCCATATATTTTTCGTGAACCTCTTTATCTTGGTGTGGTTTTTTCCTGCTTCCCCCCCCAGGTGCTGGTGTTGAAAGCCATGATGGATGATAGTATTTAGGTGTCAAAACATATGCTAATGCATGCAATGGAATATTTAGCATTTCCCATCGGTTTTGCACCTCTTCACGAATATAATTGTACAAGGTGGTATCTCTAGGCTCAACAATGTCTTTAATCTGCCCCAACATGCTATCCATTTGCTCATACACCTCCCCAATTACTGGTCGATCTGAATCTGCAAACTTGATCATGTAATAAATTGGTTTGGTGAATTGCAAAACATATTTAACCTGTGACCAAAAGTAACTGTCAAGAACAGTGTCCTTGACTACATTAGCACCATCTGTGTCAGTGTTAATTTCATCCCATGTTTCAGCACACACCAGATTAGTTAAAGCTTGTCTCACCCTCACTAGCCGCCTAAATGTGAGGTAATAACTAGCAAATCTTGTCTTTGCAATTTTAAGCAATTGCAACTTGGAGTAAGTGCCATAGAAGTAGTTTACCCTTGTATGCCCTGTGATGAATTTAATGAGCTGCTTCCCTTTCCTGTAAACCTCAGCAATCCACCCACAATCTTTGTGTTTCACAATATCATGCATCAAAAGGTTCAATGTGTGAACCAGGCACCCAGACCAAAAGATGTGTGGATGAGTACGCTCAATAATTTTTCCTGCTGCCTTACAATTTGCTGCATTATCTGTGATCACTTGAACCACATTATTCGGACCAACATCTTTGATTGATTTCAATAGGAGATCTGCAATGTTTTGTGCAGTTGCACTGATGGAGGAGGAGTCATGACATGCAATAAATACTGCACCACTAGAAGAAACACCAAGAACATTTATCAAATGTTGGTTTCTAATATTTGTCCACCCATCTGATACAATGGATACCCCAGAATCCACCCACTCATGTGTAAAACGTGTCAAAGCTCTTTGAACCTTAGCTTTTTCTCTTTCTAATAACACTGTTCTAGCTTTCTCATAGTTGGGGGCCTTGTATCTTTTTGGGGCTTCATTGATGGCCTTTACCATGTCATGCCAATAGGGAGAGCGAAGCACATTGAATGGTACACCGCAAGCACAAAGAAAACGAACTATCTTTCCATCCACATCATCCCTCCCAGCAACATTAAGGAAATCCCCTATTGTTTTTCTACCTCCAGAGGTTGCAGAAGTACCATGAGGAGATGGGCAACTACCAAATTTAGAGGTTGCACTTGATTCAAAATGAGTTTTTTGTTTCTTGTTTTTTTGTTGTGCAGCCATCTCTATTTGGATGTATTTTTTTCTTTGTTCAGTTGAAATGTTTGGGCAAATTTGTACCCCCACAGAACCCTTTTTTTCATCACTGTCCAGCACCCCACAAAGATGCCTCCTCAGACGGGTATATGAACCCGTATATGGTTTTCCTCCATGACAACCATGAGGGCACATAAATTTGTAAGATCCACCACCCTTTCCCCCTTCAAGTTTGGTCACATAGTTCCACAAGGGTGTTGATGTACCTTTCCCATCTTGTGCTTCAGTGTCCCCTTCAAGTTCATCTCCTTCCTCTTCAAACCCTTCCTCCTCATCATACATTGGGTCACTACTATTAGGACCAAGTTCATCCCCTTCCTCTTCCCCTCTATTCCTCACCCTTGCCATCATTAAAACCAAGAGTGGAATGATACATAGAAGCCAAAAGAACACCATCTTGGAATATGGATATAGGTGGTGGACAACCTGTAAATAAAGGAGCAAGTAGAAACAATGGGAAAGAGTAGGAGAGGGAGGAGAAAAATACAATTTTTTTTTCAAAAAAACAAGGGAGTTTGGGGTTTGAACTTACCTCTTTAGCTCTTGTAGATGAAGTCCTCCAAGCTCTTGCTCCAAGCTCCTCCTCCTTCTCCTAGCTCCTCCTTCTTCACTCCTCCAAGCTCTCCTCTCTTCTCCTCTCCTTTCCTCTCTTCTCTTCTCCTCTCCTCTCTTCTCTTCTCCAACTCTCATAAACTCAAAGTGAGAAAATGAGAAGAGAATGGGGGCTTTATTCTTTTCTAAACTCACCCTAAACTCACCCTAAACCCACCCTAACCTCACCCTAACCCACCCCCTCATGCAAACTCAAGTTAAATTTTAAAAAAAATTAAAAAAAAAACGAGTTACAATGCTGCACCCGCGGGCTTTTCCGGAAGCGCGGATCCGGAGCTCGTGAAGCGTGCGCTTCCGGGCCAAAGCGAGGCACTTCCGGAGGCCCGAAGCGCCCTCCGAAGCACGGATCCGGGCCAACGCTTCCTCTTTTCCAGGAATCGCCTTAAAAAACAGGAATCGCGCTTCAGTAATTTCGGAATCGCGCTTCGCCTAGAGGTTCCGGAACGCTTCCGTACGGGACGTGATTCCGGCCTAGGATCCGGGGGGGGGGGGCGATTCCTGCAACACTGGAATATACTGAAATGGCAGTGAGTGCAATTGTGCAATACATATCAGCAACAAAATTCATAATCATTGAGGTTCTAAATGGCCTCTATAGTCCAAAAACAATGCTATAAGCTATGGGGCCACTGGCCTACTACATGTCTTCATATTAGTGATCAACATGATCACTCCACATCATGATCAAACTCATCACCACTACTAGACCCAAGATCATCAATAGGAGCTACATAAACATCTTTTGGCTCAGAGTCTAACGACTCCTCACACCTCTTTAACCTCTGTAGTAGTAGTAGGAAAACTAGACCTAATGGAAGCATGAGATAGTCAAGATGCATGACTAGTACCTTTAATTGATTGCTTTTCTTTGCTTGATTGTGTGGATTCAACTATTGGTTCTGGTTGCGTTGGCACTACCAGATTTGCATTTGGATCAAGCCCCCAAACTCCATGGCATCAATATCAAAATCAACATCAAACTCAGCTGGTGGAGTCTCCTATACCCATTATGATGTTGGATCAATATTGTCCAACACAATGGGATCTAGATCAAATATTTTGTTCATCAACTGGTTGTACCTATTGAGAAAACTAGGGCAAATAGAATTAGGGCTTCTTTTAAATGTTTTGTCTTATTACGTTTACAATTCTTGTGATATTAAATCAGTATATCATCATTATTATTATGTTGTGTTTATCATCAAGACAATGCCAATAAAGAAGATCACAATGCAAACAAGAACACCAGAAATAGGCTCCACGCTAGGGCAAAACCCCTCCACAGGGGAAAACCCAAAAACTTCTCTTCTTATAGAAATTCAAAGAAGATTTCCAAGACCTTCGATCAAGACAACTCACCAAGTGATAGGCCAGCCACCCAAACAACAATGCTTCTCTATTTAACTCGGTCAATTGCTCTTTTCTAGTCCAAAATTTGAACAAAGATAGCTTCCTTCCCACATGTGTGAGCTTTGCCAAAGAAAATTTTTATGCTCAAACCAAACAAAGATACCTTCTCATTTTCCTCGCTACCCTTCTCCACTTTCGCTTTGAATTTTGCCTCAGACTTCTTAAGAGTGCGAATTGCTTGAGTGTCTCAAAGGAGGTCGAATATCTCATCTTTATATAGTTTCTTGGTGGGGTGCAACTGTCTCTTGTGGGGTCGACTTGGAGGGTTGGCCGACCCATCACTTGGTAGCTTTTAGATCTTTTTTACATATAAAAATAATTTCTTTTACATCGATTCAATAACCCGCCAAGGGACTTTACATCATGATCTTTACTTTGACCTTGAAAAAACCCTAAAGCACACAATGGGTGCTAGACCTATGACAAAATAACCAATGGGAAAGAAACCCATTCTTGAATAAATAATTTTCTTTTGCAAAAATACAATTTTTCTTTTCTTTTTCTTTTGACAAGTACATCGATTACATCAAGTCATGGTACGTAGACAATTATGAAGACTGAAGCTAGTTAACATTTTCCACACTCCCTCTTAACTAGGGAGGTATTCATAATTGACAGAAACAGTTACATGGACAATACAACCTTGAGAAGTTCTCATAATAAGAGTCAGATTGGTAAGCCATCTCATAAGTTATTGTTTAAGCTTATTTGATTGCATGTTATCATACCAACCAACATTGTCACATAACAAGGCCTTGACTGACAACTCTATCTCTCCACAAGATTAGAGCACAATGTTGGCGAGACCAATCACTGATAGAAAACATCATCATTGTCTCTCAAGGCACATACCCCACTCGGGCGTTCAAAGGGTATGTCCTTTTGGGACAATTCTTGTCTTGGAATAACACATCCTCAAGGAATTTCCTCTTTGACTACTCTTGCCTATTAGATGCCCTACCACATCCTCAAAGAGTATCAAAATAAATCTCATATGCTTACCCAATCCTCCATTCTTTCTTCACAACCCGAAGACACGAATGATGTGTCTATCTCTCCCTCTCAATTAGGAAGGATATATTCATTCCTATAAAAGGAATATACCCAAGCTCCCTCTTAGCCAGGGACTTGCCCAAGCTCCCTCTTAGCCAGGGACTTGCCCAAGCTCCCTCTTAACCAGGGACTTGTCCAAGCTCCCTCTTAACTAGGGACTTGTTTCCAACAACAACTCTCTGCTCTTTGGTGGAGATCATGGTACTATCAGCTGCTTGTAAGGCTCCTCTTCCCAATGTCATGAACTTCATCTTCTTCATCATGGAGCCTTCATCTTCTAGATCTTCTTGTAGGGTATCGACCATCTTCTCCATCACTTTCTTTCAACAATCCATAGGGTTGAACCAATAGTCATGTCATCCTTTTCATTGGAAAGTGATCTTCTAGTCCACATTTGGCTTTTCCTTCATACAACTACCTCTTCCAAGTCATGCTTCTTTCACGATCTTCTATCCAATCGCATGTGTGCTAGTTGTATGTGACATCTACAACTCTCTTTCGATAGCCTTGTTTGTTAAAATTGGAAACTAGGGCCAAATCCCACTTTACTCTGCTCATTTGATGAAGATGATTATTGCATTGAATTCCTCCTTTCGAGAGGACCAAAATTGACATAAATATCATCAAATTTGGTTAAGGTAAAAATATTTTTTTGAATCAAGCCCACACATGTGCCATTTATCAAGGTCGGCTTGGGTAAATTAATCAAGCGGAACCTCTCTCCATCTCCTATAAAAGGGAGTGTCCTCCAACATCATTTCATCATCCATTACACATATTTCTTCTCTCTGAAATAGCCGCAGAAAGGAGATAACACCAACGAAGGAGGAAGGGCAAGGTTGACGTCATGGCTGGGTTGTTTGATGGGCTGAGTTCCTTAGGAAGGAGGCCGAGCTTGTTAAGGGAAAGTCTGGGCTTATTTGAGGAATTTTCCGGGCATATCTATATCTTGTTGCAGGTCCGAGTTATCCCTGAGGCTGATCACAGGCATAAGGGAAGAGTTGGAGTGTTTGGGTGTATTTTTTATGGTGTGAAATCTCTCTCCTAGGTGGGCCGCACCTACAAGAGCCTTTCTCAAGCAGGCTGCAGGCCTTATCTTGCTGAACAGTGGGCCAAGAGGGTAAGCATCTACCCAGGTGGGCCGCAGTCCTATTTTGGTGAAGGCTAGTTGACGTGGAGGCTTGTCTGGGGGCTGGATTAAGCCCAAATTTGTAGCAGAAGGAGGACAAATTGTCTTGGAGGGAGGCCGCAACAGTAGAAGGTTGTTTTGGGTGTGTTTGTGAGGACTGTAGCTGTGTGCCTCATGCCCTAACCAGGAGCAACAAGCAACAACAGTAAACTCCAGCACTTGTGATCATAAGATATGATGTATTCGTGTAGTCTTGAATGCTAGGTGGATGGTTGTCCAGATTGGACAGTTTACAGTAGCTCCTTGATGAACTGCAAGATTCCCTGACCAGACCAAGCTTCTTCAACAATATGACACTAGCTTAAGAGGGCACAATTTGACTGCTCCATAATTGCAATTGTGATTGGGCCATGTACTTATCTAAGGGCTGTGTTATCAAATCTTGAAAATGGAAAGTCAATCTTGACTTTGAATTATTGTACTCTCTCTCTCTCCATTTGATACTAATATTAAGAAGAATTGATCAAGGGTTTTCCCCATCTTGGGATTTTTCCCTGGATTGAGCCATATTCTTGTGTTCTCTTGTCTTGGCTTGTCTTCAACATTGTTTATGTTCTTTCTTCAGTTACTGTCAATATGATAACGATTTATGTGATTGCTAATGGAAATAAGATGTTCTATCAATGGGATAATATGGAACATTGAAGTAATTGTCCTAAGCAAAGAACATGTTAACCAAAAATTAACATGGTATCAAAGCACAAGAGAGGACAATCCCAAGCAAGAATGAAAGAAAAAACGGTCACAAGGAGAGATCTATTGACAAGTTTCCATGGTCTCCTCCCTCTGCAAGTTTGAAAATAAGACAACATGAAGTGGACATTTGCTGTGACTATGTTGCTAGAACAAAAGGGTCTCGAAATCTTCAAAATAGAAAGGATGGAAGCAGAGGGATAAACCTTTTTGGAAGCCCTAATCAATGACTAAATTACGATCCAATAAGTAAAGAATAAGTACCCATGATCTCTATGGTAGAAGTCCAAGGAGCTAGTCAAATTGCCATACAAGGTTGAGTATCTTATCAAAGCAAGCAGTTTTGATGTGAGAAGTGATCTAAATGAGTGACCAATCTTCATTTGCTAATGGACTATAGCTTGCATTTGTTTCAGGTCTATGGCTCGTTTACCTCAAGACCTTGCACACTCTACAAGACTGTGACTCACACTATAGATATCACTTTGCATCTCAGTGACAAAGCTTATTCCTCCCTTATGATTGTTTCGCATTTGCACAACTACAAGTCTATTAACTCGCAAGGACCTTGGTTTAGCATTTCTATTTTATATTGATATGAATCACATCACTATGTTATGTATGGCATCAATGTTCATATGTCACGACATTATTACAACAACAATGTAGTATGATGATTGGTCATAGTTAGTCCTGGCACCGTAATATATCTCAAATGATTGTATTGATTGGATTGTCATCTCACCGCCGTAATATGCTTAGCACGTGTGGTATCATGTGTCAATTTTGGTACAACATAATGTGTCGAACACTTGACATTATATCCATGTATTAATATGAACTCAAAGCATAGTAAGGATCAAAAGTATTATGGCAATGTATGTTTTTATTCATTTTTGAGACATATATAATCATTTGGAAATAGTTTGGTCAAGATTTGCCTAAGAACTCGATTTCTGTTGTAGTCCTATTAAGCCCTTCAAGAAGGAGCTGAGTCAGTTGGGAAATCCTGCCATGGAGTTGAGTCTCCTTGTAGTCGTGAGCTTATCCATATGACTGTAAGGGCCATTGCTGTTCTATGCATTCATTTGATAGAAAATTTGTGTAGCTACGTTTTGGTCTCATATATATATATTTCTGTTACACAGGAACCACTCTCGAGAGATGGGAAACCTGTTCCAATGGTTCTCACGCTCCCGGGAGCTTTGGAATTGTATGGGAATGCTACCTATTCAGCGGGATATGCAATGGGAGCTTTGGAAAGTTCCAGGAGCTTTGAAGACTGTTTTTTTTTGGAGTTTCGACGTTCCCTGGGGTTGGGGAATACAAAGCCTATAGAGAAATACGCTGAACTGCCCACAAAACATGAGCCTATGTTGAAACCTTTGCAGGAAGAAAGGCCAAAGACATCCTTAACACCGATATCCTTAATTGAGAAATTGGAGCAATCCCTTGATGGGTTAAGGAAGCGTGTGGCACCTCGACGTAAGGGCGATATCTGGGATGTCATGTTGATGAGTATTTCTTTTGCTGTTTATGTATATATATCGTAGAAGATTGTGTGTGCATATTGTATGTGGCAGTCAATGCTTAAACATTAGAGTTGCTTTGCCTTTTCTCTTAAGAATAACTAGAGAAACATATGTAAAACTGTTCCTTCGTATTTTTAACCCAGATTGTTTCAAAGACTGGCCATGTGTCAAAGAATTGACAATGAACTTGACATTTTACATCTATAAAAGGAAGAGACTCAGGGAGAGAGACACCCAGAGAATATATTTTTATATAAGAGAGATTATATATTATATATTTAAATTGATTTTAATATTTGACTATTTTGATTCAATATTAATTTTGATTATTATATAAATTATATAATTTAAAAATGTTTTTTATTTTTTATTTTTTTATTATATAATATTACCGCTCCCGATTAGTCGTTTCCTATAATTTTTGGGGAAACCTCTAGCCGTTCCCGACACCCGTACCCAAGTTCCCAACGTTCCCACATTCCAGAAACTCTTGCAACATATATATATATATATATATATATATATTCTGTCCCTATCTTCTAAGAACCGACTTGATAAGGGTGCTTGAATGGGCCAACATTCTCGTTGTTCTCTGAGCTTCAAAGGGAAAAGTCTTGGATTAGCTGGTTAGTAATAAGGTCGAGAGCCTGCAAAGAAAGATCCTCAGTTGTAGAGGATTCATATCATCCTTGTATGAAAACATGCAATGTGAGGAGCCCTATTGTGAAGTCTTGTATGTCTAGAAGAAAGCCAAATATTTTGCACAACCTACAACGTATGGCACATGGAGCCGAGTTGGTCTAAACTTATAATATTTTGTTGATTGCCATGATACATTATCTTCAAGAGTGCAGATTTGTGATATAGAGGTCGAGATCCTCAGTACAGTTTCATATCTTATGCAAAATTAAACAGTGAGAAGGATCAACCGACTAAGAGGGAGTTGGTGCCTTGGTTTGGCTTGTTGTTTTGGAAAGGTCAAGCCTCAACAAAGAAAGGATTTCTGTGTCTCCTATTTATGCCAAGTCCCAGTGAAGTTGTCCTTGAAACAATTTGTAAGAGTAAAGATACTCATACAACTCTACTCTGAGCATTCTATAGATTGAAGTCTGAGGCCCTAATCAAAGGTCAAAGGTTGTTAGAAGAGTTCTCTTCAAGGAGGACAGTGAGAAGATGTCTAACAACTGATGAGATATTGTTGAAAAGATCAGTAGCAACACCTTTACATTGGCACCTAGGAGAAGAAGTGCATGCACTTTGGAGCAGTTCCTTGTAACAACCCTTATGAGCATGAAAACAGAGGTGCCTTGAAGAAAGTGCATGACAGATTCTATGTCTTGACAAACACGATAAGCAGAAGACCCTGATTTTGGCATCTTGGTTGGGTCATTGGGCACTTTGATGCGTTGAGCCAGGATCTTATGAAGAATGGTCTTATGGATATGGATGCCTGAATGCAAAGGACCCCTCCTCATCATGGATTGGGTAATTTGATGCAGTGGTAATAGTTATCTAGCGATGAAGAATAATGCAATTGTTTTGGGATAATCTCATTGGAGGATTTCTTCACCCTGATTGAAGAAGGACCATGATGATTCTTTAGAATTTACCTCTTTGACCTGGAGCAATCTTCCTGGAAGTTTGTTGTTGCAGTTGTCTCGTGGAAAGTCTCATCTCTCATATGAGAAGCTCATATGATCACCTGAAGCAAGGCTTCAGAGGGAGCTATAAAATCCCTGGAAAAATGACCCAATGACTTTTCTTGCCCAATGATTATTGATGAAGGCAAGTCATGACAGCTGAGTATGATGACTTTGATGATGGCTTGATATATATCTCTGTTACCTTAGAGGCTACATGGAAGCTGCATGATTATGATTGATGACTTTGGTACATGGACCTAAGGGTCAATAATAGGAAAGGGGCAGGTTGTAGATAACTCGTTGATTATGTTTTGGCAAGGTCACTCTCCCTATATTCAAAGGGATCTATGGACGAGATTGTAAATATGCAGCTATTAGTGATGTCTGCCCTCTCATTTATTAATGTAAAGAGGAAGTTGACTTTTAAAGACAAGATGGAAGACCTAGTGTTACGAATATAAATTACATAAAATGAAATGAATATAACTAATGTAAATAATAAATCATCAAATATTGACTATGTTAAATAGTCATTAGTTAAGTGAAAATGCATGTCTAAAACAAATGCCTAATCATGAAAGGACACATGCCTAGGTATAAAAGTAGGGCCTCATTGTAACATTCATCACTTGTACATTTTTATATATAATAAATTATTATTACAAAATACATCTTGTGTATTTTTACATTAAAGTCAACAAGCTATAAGTTTTGTTGCTTTAGTGGTATCAGAGCCATGCAAGACTTTGAACATTATCCGCCGCACAATATAACCATGCGAGTCTTTGAATGTTGTTCGCCGCACAATATGCCATTACATTTACATCCTGAATTCATTGAGCAGTTTAGTAAAATTCAAGAAAAGCTTCAGCAATGGGAAAAATCATATGCAGAAGTTAAAGCACGTCTAAAGGAAATCGATAATAAGGAAGATGATAGCGACAATGAAGAAACAAAACAAGGTGAAGCAGGAGAAGAAGATTTTGATCAAAATAGTGATAATGAAAATGAAGATGTAATAGATGATGATGATTATGAAAATGATATTGATCAAGATGAGGATCTAGATGCAGCTGATCTTGATGTGGATGAGGATGATATAGATCAAGATGATGATCCAAATGAAGTTGATCTTGATGTGGATGAGAATGATATCAATCAAGATGGTGATAAAGATGAGCCTGCTAGCCCGAAGACTATTGAAAAAGCTGAAAAAGATGATGAAAGTGAAAATGAATCAAGGAAAGAAAATTCGAAGGAGTTACCAGATTTTGTAAGTAACTGTATTATTGATAAAATCTGAATGATGATTACAATCCTTCGTGGCCGTGTGCCCATATAGGCATTGACTGGCCACAAAGGTGAGGGGTCACATCTTTTGACCTTTGCCCTTTCATAATTAATGGGCCATTAATTAATTTAATTATTTAATTATTTAATTTATTATTAATATTATTTATTAATTAATGTTTTTAATGAACTTTTTAATATTTTATTCATAACATTGCCACCCCCTTTAGAGATGCTTTGTCCTCACAGCATAATGAGAAGGACTTTCTCTAGTTGAATACTTTGCTATGGAATGGCATCTTTACTTTGACTTTGTTTGTGCCCGGTGAAGTCCTCATGTGAATTTGTACCTTCCTTGAAGTTGGAAGCGTTAGCACCATATAATTTATAATGTCTTCCTTGCTAGTTAAACTCCATGAACTGTTCTTCAAGGTTCCTAGTTGTATTAACCATTATGCACCTAGAACTATATCCATTTCTTTGAGTGGTAGGGCAAATAGATTGGTTTGTAGTTCTAGTTCTTGTATCTATATTGAAACCTTATGGCATTCTCCTATCTTTTCAAACTTTTGCCTTGTAGCAACAGATATGGTAAAGTCCTTGATTGGGCATATACAAAGATCAAGTTGATTAGCAAGATCAATTTTTATACAATTGTGAATACTGCCAGAATCTACAAGTATATTGACATTTCTGCCTCTTATGATCCCTTTAAGCTTCAAGGTTTTAGGGCGTACTCTTCTTGTCATGTTTGTTGGTAGAGTAGTAGGCTTAATGTTCTTTCGTCTTGGAGACTGGTTTCTCTGCTTCCGAAGGTGTGGTGGAATGTATTTTGCAGTGACTTGTTGTTTTTGACCTTTTGAAGAATTGCTTTCTTCATCCTGATTTTGTTGGACACATGAGATTGCAACTAATGATGGTTCCTCAGGATCTGAATCTTCATTGTGTGTGACAACGATTTCTTCATCAGGTTCTTGTACTTCAACTTGCTTCCCATCTACTATTTTATAGTAGCGTAAGGACATATCTTCACATTTATGTCCTGGCGTCCAGTTTTCTCTGCACTTGCAACAATTATTTTTCTTTTTTATCCTTTTCTCTGACTCATTACTTGAAGTGTCTAACTCTTTCTCAATTTCATAAGCACACAATTTTTCTTGTTAAGGCATCTATCTTAGTGTCCATTTGTCTCCACAATACCTACATTTGTTTGATTCTTTTTTACCTGAGTATTATTGTTGGTCTTCGTCTTCCTTGAATGATGACATTTTGAACTTATGTTTTTGTTCAATAAGTTTTGCTGCATGTCTAGATTTTTCAATAATTTTAGGTTTGTATAAATTCAATTATGCACGGGTATACTAATTAAGTCCACTTTTATACATTTTAAGCAATTGTTCATTAGTAAATCCTCTTTGTCTTGTAGCCAATACTTCCCATTCGTTGGTGTATTTGCTTACAAACCCTTTTTTGTTGAGATGAACAATTTTTTCGTAGACATCGTCTTCTTCTTCGTTGTAGAATCTTTTTAGCAAGGCATCCACGAAGATCTTCCAATGAAAGGAACGTGCGTCAATTTATGTGATACCACACGCCATTGATGTCGTCTCTGCAACGGTTAATGTTTGCTTGTAGTTATTCATTATTCACCATCTTGTCTTTTTTCTTGGCGGACCCCACCTTTTTTTTAAATAATAATATTATTATTTATATAGTTATATAGTTAAATTATACTGTTAATTAAATATATAATTAATTTCGATATATTAATTAATTATATAATTAACCAATATCTAATTAAATGAAAACTTATATATAAACCTTATAAGTATATTATATATAAGTTGTGATATGCCAATTAAAATGAACCGAGGAGATGTCGGAAGGATGGATCGACGACTTAGAAAGTGAACTTTCGAGGGGACAAAGAGCAACGACGAATGCGGTAGTGTCGAATTGTCGAAGACAAGGTGTTGACTGGCAAAACGGGAGCTAGTGGCAAGGTTGTTGAGAATAAGTGACAGATGATCTGTGGATGGTTGGGAACGCAAGGAAAAAAATCGACGGCAATGATTGGTCGGAGTATTGAATGCGAGCACGATGGAGGGGGACAAGAATTTACAGGAGTATTGAACACAAGGTACGACGTGGATAGCGGGAGTGTTGGAATGGAGTATGGTGCAAGAAAAACAAGGTTCGATTGCTAAAATTGACAGGTGGATGCAATAGGGAACGTAGTGAGGTACGAACAATGCGGGTAAGGCAACATCGATTTGAGGGTTTGCTAGTGGTGATAGGATTACAGACGAGAGGCAGAGAACAAACAATGAACCAAAATAAAACAACTAGAAGGTGAAACAGAAGGTCAGTGAGTTGATGGTGGTGACATAGTGAATTTGTGCAACTACTAGTTGAGGAAGGAACAACTCTGATACCGCTGTAGAGCACAGAATGTCAATATGCAAAAGTATTATTGATAAAATCTGAATGGTGATTACAATCCTTCGTGGCAGTGTGCCTATATAGGCATTGATTGGCCGTGAAAGTGAATGGTCACATCTTTTGACCTTTGCCCTTTCATAATTAATGGGCCATTAATTAATTTAATTAATTTAATTATTTAATTTATTATTAATATTACTTATTAATTAATGTTTTTAATGAACTTTTTATTCATAAAAAACATCCTACACATGTATGAGACCATATCCTAGACACATATTACCAAGGTTTTCCTTTTCCAACATACCTATCAACGTCTTCATACCTTCTTTTTCCATGGAGATGTCATAACTAATTCTTCTAGTTATTAGGTGTTGATCACATATCAAAAATATAGTTGCATCTTTCACAAACTCTTCTTCTTTTCTTCACATATTGCTTCCCCATGAATTTCTCTACATAGTTCCTTCGTCATTGTCTCATATTCCATATGAGGTCATATTATGTTGATTTCATCTTATCAATATGTGAACGAGTTCAAGGCTTATTATCTTCATGCTTTCATGTATCTTTCTAAAGGAAGAGATCCTTCTTCTTCGATCATGCTCATGAGATAAATCATTCTAACTGCAACCATATGATGACACGACTTTAGCTATCTATTTCCAAATATATACATACTTCTTCTTTCATGTGGTCATTTAGACTTCCTTCGACAACTTCCTTTCTTGCTTGAAGATTAAAGTACTTAAATCAACTTGACATGCTGCATTCCTTTGTCACCATATCATCCTTCCTCTAAACAATGGATCCCACACAAGGTGGAATGTAGACTATTAGCAAGACACTTGCTTCTTCCAAGTGGAGGTGAATCTTCTTATAAAGATTCTAGTGGAGGATCTCGATGATCCTCATTTTTCAAATGCTGATGATGTATGATGACCTTTCTCTATCTTCTATTATGCTAGATGACTTTCTTCCAACCATATATACTACTATTTCAGTTGTCTTTTCATGCTTTCAATGAAGATATCATGAGCTACTACCTTTCTATCATGATGACTGCTACAACCATGTAGACTTCGACTTCAATTAACCTTTCAAGCTTCTATGATAATATCATCTCAAAGGAGGATCCATAAATGATCCTTATCAATAAAATATTTATATCGGCTAGCTAACAAATATATCATGGATTCTTTCGTATGTTGTCATTAACTCTTCCAGGCATCCACAATTGCTCAATTATATCATGGATCTATTAGAGTGCCCAAGGATCCAAGGGTCCTTACAATTCCCTCCTATCATCCTGCTTGCCAAAACAGAGGATCTGCTCATCCTTCTTTCTTTACTTCCTGTACCTTATGGTTACATACCTATAGTGGTCTACAATTTCGGATGCCATGGTTTCTTTATTGTTTTTTCCTTCAAGGTGTGTATAAACTCGAGGTATCCTTCTCTGTTTTTGCTTTATCTTTTCCTACTCCATAATACTATTGCCCTTCTGCTTGTTTATCAGTGATGCACAAATCTTAGAGAGCTTTCTGCAACGATATACCATTCCCATGATGGAACATATTTCCTTCGAGATGTTCCAAATTTACTTCTGAGATTCCTCCAGGATTGATATATTGCTCCTTCAAAATTTATGAAGTGTCTTGTTCAAACAAAGAAGATTGCTCCTTCTCAAGGATGACAAATGTTGTCATTAACTCTTCCATACATCCACAATTGCTCAATTATATCATGGATCTATTGGAGTGCCCAAGGATCCATAGGTCCTTACCGTTCCCTCCTTCCATCATGCTTGCCAAAACAAAGGCTCTGCCCATCCTTCTTTCTTTACTTCCTGTACCTTATGGTTACATACCTGTAGTGGCCTACAATTTCAGATGCCATGGTTTCTTTATTGTTTTTTCCTTCAAGGTGTGTATCAACTCGAGGTATCCTTCTCCATTTTTGCTTTATCTTTTCCTACTCCATCATGCTACTGCTCTTCTGCTTGTTTATCAGTGATGCACAAATCTCAGAGAGATTTCTGTAACGATATACCATTTCCATGATGGAACATATTTTCTTTCTTCGAGATGTTCCAAAAAGTTGTTCCAAATTTACTTCTTGAGATTCCTCCAGGATTGATATATTGCTCCTATGTTGCAGGAAACGTGGGGGGGGGCCCGTTTCCGGCTGGAAACTGGGATGAAACGCGGAAACGCGTTTGGTACGGCCAGGAAACGCGTTTCCGGCCATATTGCCACGTTTCTCGAAACGAAAACGTGGCAGTACGGCCGGAAACGCGTTTCCCGACCGTACAGCCCGCGTTTCCCAATTGAATTGTGTTTTTTTAAATTTTTTTTTTTTTCAAATTTGTTTTTTAATTTTCTAGATGGGTGTCTAAAGTTATAAAAGTGAATTTTTGCCCTAGTGTTGATATGCAGTTCATGGTAATGTTAAATTCTTAAAGTAAAAGTGATATTCTCCTTTATTTTTCATTTTCATCCTTTTACTTAAATTTTTAACATTACCATGAAATGACTCAGGATGTTTGAGAGTGGTTTCGCCCTCATTGGATTTCATATGGAGAAAGTAGAATTTTAGATCTTACTCAAAATCTAGCAGACTTATTTGTTTTTTAGGATTTCAGGATTGGGGGGATTGCAATGTTTCCATTGGATTTTATCATGTACTAGGGTATGGAACTTGTATTTAATCAAGAAAACCAAGCCCTCTATGCAGGGGAAACTCCCAATAATCAAGATCATGTAGGGTACTAGGGTATGAAACGTGTATTTAATCAAGAGCACTAAGGTCGTTCGACTATGTAGGAGGAGACTCCCAATACAACAATGGTCCTTCTAAAGAATGGGATGTGGATGCAGAAAATCCTGATTTGGATCTCTCTCTTGCAGCGTTATAGTCTTTATTGTACTTGCAGCCTCATATATTAATATAAATAAAGGCTGATTTTGAGATTTGGATATCTAATAAAGGTTGCTTTTGGATATTCCGATATTTTTATTTTCATTATGTGATCATTCATGAGTAAATGTGATGTAAATTAAATCTTAATGTTTAAGTGTAATAAATTATAATGTATCATTTATGCTTTATGATTGCACACACACACACACACACACACACACATATATATATTTAAATATTTTCTATATATATATATATATATATATATATATATATATTCGCGTTTC
Organism: Pinus tabuliformis; assembly: GCA_031772625.1. Classification (NCBI taxonomy): domain Eukaryota; kingdom Viridiplantae; phylum Streptophyta; class Pinopsida; order Pinales; family Pinaceae; genus Pinus; species Pinus tabuliformis. The sequence continues at coordinate 593,356,658 of CM062812.1, read as the reverse complement.
CCTGTTTCCAAAATTTGGGGAGGTCGCGTTTCGTATCGCTTCCCGTTTCGGAAACTCGTACCCGTTTCCCCGTTTCGTGCAACTTAGTATTGCTCCTTCAAAATTTATGAAGTGGTTTGTTCAAACAAAGAAGATTGCTCCTTCTCAAGGATGACAAATGTCCACAGGGTTTTCCCAAACATACAGAGGTATACAAAATGATAAGTGCCTTTGCCAAATGTGCTTAGAACTGCTCTCTTCAACACAACACATTACTCTTGCCTTCTTGAACCTAGGATTGACTTGGAGAACAAATTTCAAATTGTCTTCCTGACAAGTACTGGGGAATATTGCATAGTGGATAGACTTCTCAATGGTATACTCAGAAATTGTAGATCAAATCTCTTGATTGTTCGTGCTTCAGAGAACAAATATATATATGTTTGGTCACTGCACTCTTGTGCCACAATGTCTTGTTTTTCACAAAATCGATTATGCAAAAAATCGCAAGGATATATGTTTGCAAGATTTACTTTGATTGTAGAAGAGATCCACCTTTCCAGAATGCCTTCAAAATTGATCTAGTTCTGCACAAAGATATAGATGAATCTCATACTTCTTTGGGATGAAGTGTACATATCTTTAATAAGAGTAGTATGCCCATAACTACACAGATCCTTCACTGAGTGCTATAAGGTTGAGTATCAAGCCTTTACAGTGACATGTATGCCCAGAAGGTGATCAGGTCTGGGGACTCTTCTTGTCTCAATATTCACAACCTAGAATAGGCCCACGAAAATGCCGAGGGCTTCCGACTTGAGGTTATTTTAGTAGGTTTGACTTCATAAGATGGTGAAATCAGTTCTTCTAATCAATGTCCAGAAGATCGCTCCCTTTGCCAAAGGTCTCGACCTTCTTAGAGCTAATGAATTAGGCCTTCAGCCTCTTTGAAGTAGAGATCAAAAACTCACACTTTGATATACACAGTTCAGAGGTCTTGACACTTAGAATAGGGCTAATTACATTGCACATGACTTCAATCTGCTTTGAGGTGGGTTCGGTTTTCCAATAGTTTGAGAGCAGGCCTCTTGGACCCTTAAAAACAAAGCTATAATGATCTATAACTTCTTCGCTGTCTTGAGTCTAAATCTGATGACTAGGCCTTAATAATGTGCCCAGAATTTGAGTCTAGCCTTCTTTAGGATCTCGGCCTAGGAGGAATGAATTCTTTGCCAATCTTATAGCCTCTAGTGACCTTCTACTTTTCCCTTATACACACGACCTTAGCTCTGATATCATGTTGAGAAAACTAGGGCAAACAGAATTAGGGCTTCTTTTAAATGTTTTCTCTTATTACATTGACAATTCTTTTGACATTAAATCAATCCATCATCACTATTATTATGTTGTGTTTATCATCAAGACAGTGCCAATAAAGAAGATCATAATGCAACCAAGAATAGCATAAATAGGCTCCACGCCAGGGTGAAACCCCTCAACAGGGGAAATCCCATAAACTTCACTTCTTATAGAAATTCAAGGAAGACTTCCAAGACTTTCGATCAAGACAACTCACCAAGTGATAGGCCAACCACCCAAACAACAATGCTTATCTCTTTAACTCTGTTTGCTGCTCTTTTCTAGTCCAAAGTTTGAACAAAGATAACTTCCTTCCCACATGTGCGAGCTTTGTCAAACAAAGAATTTTATGTCCAAACCAAACAAAGAGACCTTCACTTTTTCCTCGCTACCCTTCTCCTCTTTAGCTCTGAATTTTGCCTCAGACTTCTTAATGTTAAAATTTGGCAGCTCAGGGTTGAATTTCTCCTAGAAGAAATCATATCTTTCAGTTCTGTTTGAACCACTTATAATAAAATTTCATTTCTGACAATTTTAATGACTTTCCAAAAATAGTAAGTCACAACTCAATTTGGAATTGACTTTCCAAAAATTGAAAGCCGCATCTAAAGAATCAAGGATGATCTCAAGATATGGAATCCACTTTAAAATCAATTCAATCATGATTATACAAGTCAAGAATTAATATTTTTATCCTTACTAGTATTATTATTATTATGATACTATTATTTATAAAATAGTCTAAAGTCATTCACATTTAATGGATTAATAAAAATGAATTCTCTCATGGAATAAGTAAATTAAATTGGGAATCTCTTACTTGGCAAATCGAACATCTATTTTGGAAAATAGTAACTCCACACTTAAGTTAAGAGAATATAATTCTCCCTCACTAATTCAATGTATGGCAAAAGTGTAACTCCTTGTCATTAAACGCACTTGTAACTCCCTCATTCAATTCAATTTGTAACTCTCACCAAATATTATCTCATGTATAATTGTAACTCTCTCTCCTTAACTCAAATTGTAACCCCTCAAGACAAGTGTACCTCTCTCTCTATTCTTGGGATGAGTTACACTTCTCCTCAAGTAACTCTTCCCTCATGGAATTCGATTTTCCTATTATTGGCTCAAGGAATGAATTCATTTTGTAACTCCTCTCATTTCTCATCTATTTAAGCAAGAGCAAGTGAGAGTTGAAAGTAAGATGTTCATTGTGAAGAAGGAGAGCTAGTGTTGAGTGTGTGCAAGAGAAGTGTGAGAGCAAGTGAAGAGTAAGAACAAAGGAAGAGCTGAAGCAAGTGTGAAGGACATGATTTGATCAAGAGATGAAGGAGATCTTCAAGCAAAGAGAAAGAGCACTTAAGCTGCAAGTTGATCAGACATTGGTGACTTTATTCATTCTCATTCTCCTTCTCTCTGTACTCTACAAAGCAATTGAAAAAATCTAATAGAGAAGAATCATTTGGGTTTTGTCCTTTTGGGTTTTGCTTTGGTCATTGGACCTAACTCTCAATGTCTCATACTTGTGCTTGATTGTCTTCATATGATCCTTAAGTTTATGTTCTATCTACAATTGTTGATTTGAAAAGTTGTGAAGAAGAAATTTGCATTTTAAGTAATTGTAACAACATAGAACGTTAAATTTTCTACAAAGTACATTCAACTTTCTGCAAAACACATTTAGTTCCATTCAGTTTTCTGCAAGTACATTCAGTTTTCTGCATAGAACTTTCAAGTTTCTACAAAGAATTTTTTGATTTATGCATAGAACTTCTAGATTTTAACACTTAGGAGTGTGAATTGCTTGAGTGTCTCAAAGGAGGTTGAATACCTCTTCTTTATGTAGTCTCTTGGTGGGGTGCCACTGTCTCTTGTGGGGCCAACTTGGAGGGTTGGCTGACCCATCACTTGGTAGTTTCTAGATCTTTTTACATGCAAAAATAATTTCTTTTACATTGAATCAAGAGCCCTCCAAGGGACTTTACATCATGACCTTGACTTTGACCTTGAAAAAACCCTAAAGCACACAATGGGTGCTAGATTTATGACAAAATAACCAATGGGCAAGAAACCCATTCTTGAATAAATAATTTTCTTTTGCAAAAATACAATTTTTCTTTTCATTTTCTTTTGACAAGTACATTGATTACATCAAGTCATTGTACATAGACAATTATGAAGACTGAAGCTAGTTACCATTTTCAACAGTTCCTTAGTCGAAGGTTGTACTACATGAAGATGAGATCATTTAACCATTTTTGTTCCAAACGGTTTCTCTTCTTCATCTGTATCTCCTCAAAAACAAACCAATTGCACTCACAACTAGAAACACTACATGTTTGGTTGAGGACTCTAACTACAAACATTTGCAGTTGAGGGCATTGGTTGCCAAATGACTCCCACCAATATGCTGCAAAGACAAAGACATTAGTTAGTTCATTGTACAACAATTTAGATTCTAAGTTTGGCTAAAAAAGAAAGTATTTACAGTTTGAATTGTAAAGAATTGAACTTTAAAAAAATTTGAAATTGCTTACCTGGTTAATCCACATCTCTTGCCATCTTTGGCAACTTTTTTCTAAATGCACCTAAGGCCTTATTGAAGATATAGATATATTTATGTATTTCCAATTGGTCATATTGCTTGGGGACCATGTGCTCCAAGCAATCATACAACCCTTTTCCTTTGGGGAAGATGGAGTCAAGATGATATTTATGATTTAGAGGAACTACACCCAATCAAGGAGCCTTCTAGACAACTTCACATGGCAATTAGGGCATGAGAGAAGCTGCTAGAAGAATTCATACTTCAATTCTCAATAATTGATGACTTATCAAGATGTGTTCAATAGAAACAAGCTCTAGGAACATTCTCCCTTTCACAAATGATAAAAGAAATGATGCAACGCTACAAAAAACAAATATTTCCACAATTTTGCATAAGAAAAGCAGTAAATTTCAGACCTAGTGTAGCAAAAATGCCAACAACATTCATGTATTAAAGTAAATAACAAGAACAGACATGAAAATATCACTTACATGTGTAAAAGAGTATATCCAACCATCGTATTATTCCAATAGTGAAGCTCCAAGACAAGAAATAGATGATCCAAACATCAAAATTCATTCATATCATCCAAATTTGTCCCCCAGAGGGATAGCAAAAATCTCATAGGAGAGAATAACCCAATCCAAGTGATGATGATAGAGTGAATCACCTCGCATCTATTTATGCAATGTCTTATGAGTTCAATTTAGCTAAATTGGCCTAATTGAGCCCCTAAAAGAAAATAATGTGCATAATAATACTTTTGGTGACAAGCCCACCAAATAGCTCAATAATACAAGAATAAGTCTCTCAAGAGGGTTGAATGATCAATAAAGTGAGTTGTTGGGCCTTTGAGGGGGGCTAATGAAGTCCAAAGGGTGCCATGATGTAGAAATAGACTCCAAACATAGTGGGGAAGGGATTGGCCCCTTGTTTTCCAAGCAAGAACTTTGGTGCTCCCAAGTGGGTTTGGGGGCACAAGGACATCCTCATGGGTCTCCAAGTGGATCGAAAATGCCTGTAGACCATCTGTAAGGGCTGGGATGCTGACATAAGCCCTCCCTTTGCAGTGGGAGACATCCTCTGGACTTTGGAACGTCTGCCTAGTGTATGGTGCAATTGTGGAGCCAGTTGGGCATGGTGAACCAGGTGCATCATCCTCCTCCAAAAAGGTGGAACACGAGCAATCAATGAGCGTTGATGGGGATCCATGAAGTAATCTTGACTATGGTGGAGGCCCATGACTCTCCACGCTCACCTTTTAAGTGCCAGTGTGGCCCTCTGGAGGGCTATGACCTCGTATAGGGAGACCAAGCCCTAAATGGAGACCCACCCGCAATCTTGCATAAGATCCAATGCGTCCCCTTCCCCTCCAATACAACAACTCATTAGAACAATCAAGTAAAAGAGCTTATGAGTCATGGATTCAGTGGGACACTTCATGGTGGGATGCCCTTCCGTAGTTGGCTTTGGCATGTACAAGTGTCTCCATGCTCAATAAGGGGGTTAATCAAGGACCCTATTAGGTGGTTCCAACCTTAAAAGGGGTGACATGTCAATGGTACCTCACTAAAGTCGTAGGTGGAAAATGATATAATAATGGAGCAGAGCGGGAATCAGGGGAATCATCCAGACCACATGTCATGGTACAAGGGTAGCTATAATAGGGGAAGCCCACACGTGGGTATGTGAGTGTAGGAGGTTGCAAATCGTGGTACATGAGTTCCCCTGACCTTTGTTTTTCCACCCTTTTCCATATGTCTTTTGCCTTTGATTGATTTTTCTTCATAACCTTCGAGCTCTAGGGGATGAGAGCATGATGTGTAATATGTAGCAGTGGATACCCCTTTAAGGTTGGGCAGTTCATCCTACCAGGGGTTGGGACAATCATGGGTTCCTTAATGATAGAGGGGGCTCATCTAGGGCCCATAGGAACGAGGGTGATGGCCATGGATAAGGGATTTTGCCTACGTGCTAAATTTGTATGTCCCGACCATATTTTGCATCTTATAGTACATTTCCTGTTGAGAGTGGCAAAATTGTGGTTTTTTTTTTTTCTTTTTAGTTGCATCAACCTCTGGGGGATCATTCCAGGCCCGACCCAAGGTGTGGACAAGGGGAGGGGGAGGCTAGCCCTATGTGGACCCGAATGGGAAAATAGATGAATGGGGATAAAATGAGTGGAAGAGGAGTGACATAGGTGGTATCGGAAGCAGGACCATGCAACCAAAATCAGGATTTGCCATGTAGTGCCAACTCTAAATCCAATGGCCAGTAAAGGAGACCCCACGAGACTAGGATACAAGGGTAACCACAGAATCAGGCAATGGAGACAAGAATACAAACTTAACCCACTCTTTCCGCCGAATCCCCCCACTAATCCATGCCCAAAAGTGCCCATGACAAGTAAGGAAAATTACTCAACTATACAATGAAAAGCCACCTTCGGGGTCGGGAGGCCCACCTTCAAACATACAATCATGACAAGTTGTTGAGGGACCACATGGATGACTCAGCTGGCGGAGACGTTGTAGCATAAAAGCTATGGCTGAAGCAGGAAAACTGATAGCTTGAAGACTTGAGTGTAAAAATACACACAGGTATTTAAATTAATAATTTATTATATGTATAAAATGTATAAGATGATATAAGATGTTACAATGAGGCCCTGCTTTTATACCCCATCTGGTGACCTTTTCTAAATGGGCATGTCTTTTAGACATGCCTGTTCACTTAATTAATGACTTATTTAACCTAACCAATATTTAATTATTTAATATTTATTTTTATTTTATTTATTTAATTGTTATGAATTATATTCATAACAGAGCCCCCCTTCCTTCGAAAGCTTTGTCCTTAAGGCTATATTGCTGACAATTGTCTTTGCGGTAGTTGTCGTCTCGTATGGGAGGCGGAAAGTCTTTGGTGGCTCAGCGTCTATAATTCGCTAGTAACTCTATTTTTTGAGTCCAAGGTTGTCTTCTTTTGTTCCTGTCTCTCTCTTCTTTTTTATTTATTTATATTTATAATAATAATATTTATTTATTTTTTTAGCAAGTCTAGAATTTGTTTTAATGTAATAATTATATATATATATATATATATATATATTTATTTTATATATATATATATATATATATAACTATATTAAAATTCTATAATATAGTATATATTTGTGTAATATATGTACCAACTTTAAAAAAACAGTGATTCCAAAACGCATGAGTTCATTTTTGTTAACGGGCACAACGTATCAAATGATTTGTATGGACGGTGACATCGGTTGTGATGAATCGCTAGCCTGCGGAGGACAAACAAACACATAGAAGGGATAGGGTGACTGTTCGACACCGGAGTGTGGAGAAATTTATGCAACAGACGGTATCGTCGGCTGACAAGTGATATAGTGGAGCGGAAAAACCAACGAGATATGTCGGACGATGAGCCAAAGTGTTCATTGATCGTGGTTCTCCCATGGCTCCCGCAACGCCAATAACGCACACTAATAATTGTCGTGCAGAAATGGATAGTTTCTACCATGATGCGGTTGATTCTATTGTGGTTGAGAAGTAAATGGATGTTGAATAGTGGTGGCTCAAATGGTCGATGGCGGAGGTGGACGTAGCGGGGATGTGGAGGGATAGAGGGAACGTTATTTGCTATCATGTTCGGAGGCATTTCACACAACTTCAACCATCTAAGTTGAAAAACCTCCCCAATATACTTTGCTTCCCATGTTTTGTCATCCCATAATCCTGGAACATGATCTCCTACTTTGGACATCATTTTTGCACAACCCTCAAATCTCTGAGTTTTGTCATTGCTGAAAAAGAGAGATATGATCACATGTTCTGAAAGCATCGTTCAGTTTGGCTTTGATGTCATGGTGAGGACTCCACAACCCTGATTTTGCAGCATATTGTAAAGTATCCGGGCAGTCGTTCTTTATCACAAAATATCTGAATCGACCAGCCAGTGATATAAACGATCTTTGAAGGTTTTGAAGCTCTTCAGGTGGCCGCAGATGAAGTAACCTGTTAACATTATTAACAGGCCTTGGTTGTTGATAAAATGGCTGGACTGGTCCACGTTGTTGCAGAGATGTTAGTGCATTTTGAGAGTGTGGCACAGAGGGCGGGAATCGTGCATCTGGTTGTGCAAGGGGTTCATTCTGAGAGTGTGGCCCGAACGGCGGGAATGGTGCATTATGTTGTCCTGGTGGGGCATTCTGAAAATGTGGCCCCAAAGGCGGGAATGGTAAGTCTGGAAAATGTGGTCAGACAGGCGGGAATTGTGCATTCTGAAAACGTGGGCGGATGTAGGGGAATGTTGTAGGTTCTTGTACTTGTCGTGCAGGTTGAGAATGTGGGCGGACGTAGGGGAATGTTGCAGGTTCCTCTACTCGTGGTGCAGGGTGAGAGTTTGGTGCTACTACTCGGTGGGGAGCTTTGTTGCAGTAATCGATCATTTCCTCCATTGAAGATGGAGAACTGGCTCGCCTAACGTGGGTGAAGAAACAATTGGTTCTGTTGGGACAAAAGCCCATCTTGTACATGATGCATTCTATTGGGCAATGGTGTCTGTATATGCAATGGTGAGGCCTTGTGGGGCACATTTCGTTCTTCTGAAAAGAAGGGCACATGGGCATTCGGGAAAGGTCATATTGATGAATGATCTTCTTGCATGTAAGGTTACTGTCCGGGCAGTTGCCCTCCAGCCAATCTCTGCATACTGTGAGCCAACGATTAGAGGGAGAGCTCGTACTGGCTACGTTCGTGGCTTCATAACCTTTCTTTGTGGCTTCATTAGTGCCAACATATTCCTCCGATGCTTGTGTGTCCAATCCATCTTCATCATCATCAATGTCTTTTTCAACATCTTCCTCATTGTTATGATGTTGTTCATTTTCATGTTTCTCGAGATAGTTATCATCTACATCATCTTCATTTGAATCATCATCTTGATCTACATAAGTTTTATCGACATCATTTCATCCACATCAAGATCAACTTCATCTGGATTTTCAACATTATAATCTTCTTGATCTATATCAACTTCATCGAAATCATTATCTTGATCATTTTCTTTGTTATCGCTTTTCTTTCGACATGGTTTAACTTCTGCAAATGATTTTTCTAAACACTGAAATGCTTCTTGAATTTCATTAAATTGCTCAACACATTCAACATATGAACGTAATGGCACATTGTGTGGCGAACTACGTTCAAAGGTCCGCATGATTATATCGTGTGCCATGGCTCTGATACCACTGTAGCATAAAAACTATGGCTGAAGCAGGAAAACTGATAGCTTGAAGACTTGAATGTAAAAATACACACAGGTATTTAAAATAATAATTTATTATATATGTAAAATGTATAACATGATATAAGATGTTACAATGAGGCCCTGCTTTTATACCCCAGCAGGTGACCTTTTGTGAATGGGCATGTCTTTTAGACATGCCCGTTCACTTAATTAATGACTTATTTAACCTAAGCAATATTTAATTATTTAATATTTATATTTATTTTATTTATTTAATTGTTATGAATTATATTCACAACAGACACATGGCACATTGAGCTATTTGGTGGCTGCAAGGGGTTGTTGACTATCGGCTGAGGACCATCTAGGAGAAATATTTTCTCCTATATACACTACCCACAGGTGGTGGGTAGCATGGCCCATGACTCTTTATACTTGGTCAAATATTCCTCAATACAAAAAATCTTGTCTTGCAAAAGACTTCCCCTCAAGTCATGCACACTCGGGCCTTTGAAGCCCTTTCCTACGTATAAAGCAAAGCCCCACATAGCTTGGTAATATGGTGAGCGTGCAACATTAGACTTGTTTGGGAGGAAGTGGCATTAGCAGAGGAGTGGCGAGTTAAGTTGAGAAATAACTCTTGATGTTCATCCTCTTTTTACCTTTAGATTGTTGGCCTTGATTGTAAGACCCAAGAGTAGGAAGAACATAATAGAAGAGGTCATGGACATTGGTGGAAGGGATAGAAGAGGAGTCTTGAATCCCAAAATTTTCACACCCACCTACTCTCATGGCTTGTACAAGTTCCTTCTTCCTTGCAATTTCTTCGTCTATAGCCTTATCCCTAGCCTTATGCTCCTTACACTTCTCAAACCTCTCAAGGAATTATGCCCTAGTATGATCTATCACTTCATTTGTTGCTTTACATGGCTTTACTTGGCCTGTTATCCTAGCCAAGTGTTGTTTCAATCTATGAATACCCCCTCCCCCAATAGATTTTTGGTAATATTTGCAAATCAATTTTCCATTAATCATATCACAATGAGCCCATGCAATATTCTTGGTTTTTGAGGGCATGGTGACTAATGAAATGTTTGAAATTTGCAAAGGAAATAAATCTGCAAATTAAAAATAAATGTAGCATAGTAAAATGGAAAACCTAATATAGATTTGGAAAAAAATGGAGCAGACTTAGCTTACAAATTTGAAACTTGAAAGAGTCGAAAAAGAAAATTAAATACATGGACAACAACGAAAAATGATTTTTTTCAAGTGAAATGCCGTACCTAGAAATGAAAACTGGCTGTCTTAGCCTCCTCCTGAAGAGTCCAACTCCACTAGACAACTTCAAAGCAACTCCAAGATGAAAAACACAACCCAAACTCTCTGCGGTTACACTACTGCAAAAACTCAACACTCTCCAAGCTCACAATGAAGCTCACAAAAACTCCAAATGAGATGTTTGAGGAAAATGAGAGGGAGGAATGATTTTATAGGCTCGCAGCCACCCAAAACAGCCCAGTGTGAGTCTGCGACTGCGCATGTGGTAGTTGGCATTGACCCTCTTGGGTTATGCCGAAATCGATGGGGTTATACCAGTTCATGGCTGATTTTGTACCTAACTAGGGTCATGGGCTAAGTTGACCTTCGAGCCTAATGAACCAATTGGTTTGACCGAATAGCGGTTCAACGTGGCTGGGTTTCAAAACCATGACGTAAAATGCAGTATTCCATGGGGATGTGTTTCCTCATATCTTCTTTTGGGGAAAATTGGGGAAACATTTTCCCATCGTGGGGGACGCATTTCCTCAAAAGAGGTGCATTTGGGCATCACCTGTTTGTGACCTTGGTAATTAATGGTAATATTAAATTCTTAAAAGTAAAAAGGGGCTTCATATTGAGAAAGTAGAATTCCATATCCCATTCAGAATTCAACAAACTTAATAGTTTTTAGGATTTTAGGATTGGTAGGATTATAGTGTTTCCATTGGATTGCACAATGGTGCATTTGCATGGGATGAATTGTTACTGTTGGAATTTTATAATTGTCATTATTGTTAGTTTTATAATAGATGGGGATGTTGAGAAATCTATAGGGAAATAGTTAGAATGATTTCTCTTATACTTGATAACTGTTTGTGATGTCTTTTTACTTTTTCTTATTAGCTTCTTCTCTTATTATTATGTTCTTATCAACAAATAGCTACCAAAACAAGAAGATCAACAAACACAAGAACATAAGCTATAGGCTACAAGCCAGGGCCAAAACCTCTTCACTTCAGAGGAAAAATCACAAATGTCTTCTGTTCTTATAGATTCTTCAATTGACGAATTCCAAGACCTCTAGACTAAGACCAATACCCTTCCAAGACCAAGTCCAACCCCCTTGATGATGTGCTTCCTTTGTCCAAATCAAACCCAGTCAAATCTCTTTCAGTAGCACAACTTCGACCCCTAGCTACAAAATTTCGGCCTCTACTGCAGGTCTGAAATTTTCAGCCCTCCCAGCAGCAGTTGCTTCCACACTGGTGAGCTTATTTAGGGCTTCCAAGGCTTCTTTAGACCTTTGCTTGACTTTCTCCTTCTTCTAAGTTCTAGGGCTTGAGGATGACCTAATGAGCCTTCCCTTCGACCTTCTTTCTACACTTTCTCCTAGTCTGATCTTGCAGCAACAAACCCTAACCCACCAACAAAAACCCTAGCTTCCTTCCTTCACACGTGTGAACAGAGAGAGAGAGAGAATAGCCCAAACACTTGATTTTCGCCCTTCTTCTTCCTTCGCTGGCTTCTTTCTTCTTCTCCTTTGCTTGCTTGATGAGAGAATGAATTGCATCTCTATGAGGTCGAGTTTCCTCCTATATATAGGCTTCCAAGGTGGACGAAGTTGCTCAAATTAGGCAGACTTCTTAGCTAGCAGGCCGACTTTGACTTGGAGGATATTTTGACACTTTTAAATACAAAAATAATTCTTTTTACAAGTTACAATGTGCCTGATGGGGTCTTCAACATATGACAACGACTCTTTTGACTTCTTGACCTAGGACAAACCCTAGAAGCACTCAATGGCTGCTTGACCTCTAAAACAAAAGACCTTGAGCATGAAACCCATGCTCCAAAATAGCAATAATAAATTTTCTTTCATTTTACAATATACAAGAATCAAAAGTACATTTCATATTTATGAAGACCGAACCTAGTTACACATTTTTCAACACTCCCTCTTAACTAGGGAGGTATTCATAAATGGTACATGGACATTCTGAATCTAAAGAGATCTCATAAGAAGAGTCAAATTGGTAATCCATCTGTTGAGCATCATATCAACCAACATTGTCACATAGCAAGGCCTTGACTAACAACCAATGTTTTACAACTCGGACTCGGACTCGGACTCGGCCGAGGATCGACTCGGACTCGGACTCCGACTCGGTAATGACTCGGCCGACTCGATTTCAATGACTCGGTTGTTGTAAAAAATACATTAAATATTTATTTTTTTTATAAAAAAACATAATTTTAAATATTTTAAACATAATTTTAAAGATTTTCATTCAAGTTTCCAAACACACAACATTATAATATACATGGAAGACAACATATGATCAAAGTAGGCTCATGAACCAATCCATTATATCAAAATGGTACGGTGGTACCCAATGGCAATAGTAAATACATAGTCAACTGTAGTCTGTCATACATGATCAAAGACTCAAGAGTCAAAACGAAATACAAATAACCAAGGAGGCTAGTAGCTACTGCCAGAGGAGCCAAGATCATCTCGACCAATCTCTGGATCATCATCATCAGAGTCAGACAAGGGGCCCCATCAATGACCAGTACTGGCTACTGCTAGAGTTGCCAACATCATCTAGCTCAGTGTTACTTGGGAGCAGGAGCGGAAGTGGGGAGCGAGAGCGAAAACGGGAGCAGAAGCGACATTTTCAGAAGCTCCAGGTTTGAGAGCGAATCCCAGAGGAGTTCAACAACCAATGTCACTAACATCAAGGTACACAGAGGGATTGGTGCTCTTGATTAAATACGAGTTCCATACCCTAATACATGACAAAATTCAATGGAAACATTGCAATCCTCCAATCCTAAAACCCTGAAAAAATGATAAGTCTGCTGGATTTTGAATGAAATCTAAAATTCTACTTTCTCCATATGAAATCCAATGAGGCTGGAACCACTCTTAAACATCCTGAGTCATTTCATGGTAATGTTAAAAATTTAAGTAAAAGGATGAAAATGAAGATTAAGGAGAATGTCACTTTTACTTTAAGAATTTAACATTACCATGAAATTTGAACATCATATCAATACTAGGAGAGGGGAATGGACCCCAAATAGCACTTAACCAATTTAGAAAACACCTTGGAGTCCCCAACAATCAGCCAAATGTTAAAAAGTTAAAAAAAAAATTAGAAAAATCGTTGTTTCTTTGGGTGACTGGCTGAATTTAATGAGTCGGCCGAGTAGATGTGCAAAACGGCCGGGTTGACCGAGTCATGACTGACTCGGCCGAGTCATGCAATAACTCGGCCGAGTCAGTCATGACTCGGCCTCCCGGACTGGTTTTTCTACCGGGTCACTCCTCAAGGCTTCAACTCGGTTCGACTCGGCCGTTTCGGTTTCGAAACGGCCGGTTTGTAAAACAATGCTAACAACTCCATCTCTCCACAAGATCAAAGCACAATGCTGGTGAGACCAATGATTTATAGTCACCATCATCATTGTCTCTCAAGGCACATACCCCACCCGGGTGTTCAGAGGTAATGTCCTTGCAGGACTATGCTTATCTTCGATTCCCAATCCTCAAAGAATATTAGTCATCTACGACTACTCTTATCTTGGATGCCCTAACTCACCCTCAAAGAGTATCAGATGCCAAATGTTTACCCAATCCTCCATTTTTTCTTCCCAAAGTGAAGACAAGAATGTATGTCTATCTCTTCCTCTCAACTAGGGAGGATATATCAACCAGTCCAAGCTTGTCTTTCAAGTACACAAGCTTCTTATTAGGAAGAGATTTTGTCAAGATGTCAGCTACATGTTCATCAATGGATATATACCGTAGCTGCAACACACCATCTTGCACCAACTTTCGAATGTAGTGATACTTGTTATTTATATGATTTGTCTTTCCATGAAACACTTGGTCTTCAAGCAACCTTATATAGCTGGTGTTATCACAATGTGTCACTGTAGGGTCCATTGGTCCTTCAAACAAGCTGTACAATAACTTCCTCAACCAGACAACTTCTTTGCTTACTTCATAGGCTACAATATATTCAGCCTCAACGCTACTCAAAGCAACCGATTCTTGCTTTCTACCCATCCATGAGACCATGGATGGTTCCAAACTAAAACATTCTCCAGTAGTGCTTCTTCTATCGCTCTCACTGCCTCCCCAGTCGAAATCTGTATATCCAATCAAGTGGACATCATTCCTCTTATCATACTTCAGGCGGTAGTGGATTGTTCCTTGCAGATATCTCAGCATATGCTTGGCTTCTATCCAATGATCATGCTTCGGCTCAACCTAGAACTGACTGAGAACATTTACGGCAAAACATATGTTTGGACGAGTACCAAGTACATCAGTGAACCAATCAATTGTCTATCTCTAGTTGGATCCATTGAGCTTGATTCAGAACTTCAGCCTCTTCAGTTTTGTGATCATGGGGGTTGTCATAGGTTTGCAACCCATCATGTAAAACCTCTTCAGCATTTCGATTACATACTTTCCTTGATCTAGATAAATCTCATTAGGTCCTTGCCAAACTTCCAGTCCCAAATAATAGTGCATCAACCTTAGATCCTTCATGTCAAATTCTGCTGCTAGTTGCTTCTTGCACTCTTGGATTCGACCTTCCACACTTGTCATGAGGAGATCATCCACATACAGAAGAATGATTACATGCTCATCCTTCATAACCTTGATATAGAGATTCGGATCAACAGAACTCTTTGTGAAGCCCAATCTTTGTAGGTATGCATCCATCCTTGTATACGATGCCCTTGGTGCTTGCTTAAGGCTATATAATGCCTTCTTCAACTTGCAAACATAAGCCTCTCTATCTTTGACTTCAAATCCCAAGGGTTGCTCTATATAGACTTTTTTTTATCAATTGTGCCATTTAGGAATGCAGTGTTGACATCCATTTGATGGATGTTACATCCAATTGATGTTGCCAAAGAGACCAATGAATATATAGTTGTATACTTTGTTGTAGGTGCAATTGCCTCTTCATAATCGATGCCTTCTTGTTGAGAGAAGCCCCAAGCCACAAATCTTGCCTTGTATTTATAAATACTTCCATCTGCTGAATGTTTAATCTTGTAAATCCATTTGGAAGTTACCACAAATTTTTCTTCAGGCCTAGGTGCGATCTCCCAAACTCCATTTTTCATTATTGATTGAAACTCTTCATTCATGGCATCCTTCCATTCTTGGTGTTTGACAACCTCTTCAAAGGTGGATGGATCTGCTTCTATTAACTTTGTCATATATGCTGCATACACATAACATCTTTTGGGCTTCTTACTTTCCTTGAATGTGCCTTTGGCTGCTTCATGTACCTCTGCATCTAAAAGAGTAGATTTCAACCAGTTAGGTCTCTTTCTAGTTTCGAGGATGACCACAGGTTGCACGGGTTCACTGGGACCTTCATCTTCATGATTTGATTCTTCTTCTTCCTTGGTACCTTCCTCTTCAAATATAGGAAGTTCTTCATCATCAGAGTCCATTGGGAGATCCTTTGATTTCTTAAATGCAATACTTTCATCAAATATCACATCTCGACTAACTTCTATTTGGTGTCCTTCCTTTATGTAGATCCTATATGCCTTTGAAGTATTACTGTAGCCAACAAATGTTCCCTTCATGCCTGAGGGATCCAATTTCTTTCTCTTATCCTTTGGTATATGAATATAGACAAGACAACCAAAAATTCGGAGATGATCCACACTTGGTTTCTTCCCAGTGAATGCTTCTTCAGGAGTCATGTTGTCTAGTGATCTGTGAGGACTTTGATTTTGAACATATACAATAGTCTTTGTTGCTTCACCCCAATTTTTTTTGGCAATTCTTAATCATGTAACATGGCTTTTACACTTTCTTCAATCGATTGGTTTTTTCGTTCTGCAACTCCATTTTGTTCGGGATTGTATGGGACTATCAACTCCCTCTTAATCCAAGATTCCTTACAAAAAGTTATGATTTCTTTTGAATTTTATTCTCCTCCATTGTCAAACCTTAATATCTTTATTCTTCTTTTGGTAAGGTTCTCCACTTCAACTTTGAATTCTTGAAATTTGATGAATACTTCATCCTCAGGTTTCATCAAATAATCCCAAGTTTTCCTTGAATGGTCATCAATGAATGTCACATAGTATAGATGACCTCCAAGAAACTTTGGAGACATGGGACCACAAACATTAGAATGAATGAGATCCAAAATTTCTTTTGACCTTGAAGCACTACTTCCAAATGATCTCTTGGTATTTTTACCCAATGCACATCCCTTACATACTCCTTCATGATCTTTAAGTTCAGGGATGCCATTCACCATTGAATCTAGAGTTGGTAAGATTTTGTAGTGAAGGTGACCAAAGCTTCTATGCCAAAGTTTGTATGGGCTAACTTCAATGTGAATCAAAGCTTGAGAGAGGGAAGTTAGCAAGAGAGGGGAGTTAGCAATCTGTAGACTCTTCCCTCGCAAATCCCAATCATCTTTGCATTTTCGATGCTAGAGTTTTTATCCCATACTACAACATTTCCATCTATGAAAGCAATTCTATCTCCCTTATCTTCTAGACATGAAATGGAATGTAGATTCTTATGAAAACATGGAAAAAATAGGATGTTGTTGAGATAAATATTTCTTCCATTCTCCAGCTCTAGCGAGGTTGATCCAATTCCTCTTACAGGATAACTCTTCTTGTCACCAAGCTCAACGGAGTAAGAATATTTTCCTCTTGACAAGGTCTTTAGTTTCTTGTGCTCACCAATCATATGTCTTGATGCTCCACTGTCAATTACCTAAATATTCTCATCTTCAAATGTGCCAGTAAGTGCTGAGAATAGTCCTTTGTCCTTTGAAGATGTCTTGGCCATATCCTTCTTGATAGATAATAGGAGATCCCATAATTCTTTGATGCCCTTCTTGAGATGACTTGCCACCATTAGTACACTTCTTTGGCAACTTCTTCAATGTAGTAGAGATCTTCATCATGCCCTTAGCCAACCATAGTTGTGATACCATGTTGAGAACTCTATAGGGCAATAGTTAGAATGATTTCTCTTATAGTTAGAATGATTTCTTTTACTTATTAGCTTCTCTTATTATTATGTTGTTCTTATCATCAAACAACTATCAAAACAAGAAGATCAACAGTACACAAGAACACAGGATATAGACTGCAAGCCAGGGCCAAATCCTCTCCACTTGAGAGGAAAACCCACAAATGTCTTTTCTTCTTATAGATTCTTCAATTAACGAATTCCAAGACCTTTAGACCAAGATCAATACCCTTCCAAGACCAAGTCCAACCTCCTTGATGATGTGCTTCCTTTGTCCAAATCAAATCCAATCAAATCTCTTCCAGCAGCACAACTTCGACCCCTAGCTATAGAATTTTGGCCTCTACTGTAGGTCTGAAATTTTTGGCCCTCCCAATAGCAGCTACTTCCACACGTGTGAGCTTATTTAGGGCTTCCAAGACTTCTTCAGACCTTCGCTTGACTTTCTCCTTCTTCTAGGGCTTGAGGATGACCTAATGAGCCTTCCTTCAACCTTCTTTTTGCACTTTCACCAAGTTCGATTCTGCAGCAACAAAACCCTAACCTAGCGACAGAAATCCTGGCTTCCTTCCTTCGCACGTGCGAAGAGAGAGAGAGAGAGAGAGAGAGAGAGAATAGCCTAAACACTTGATCTTCATCCTTCTTCTTCTTTTGCTAGCTTCTTTCTTCTTCTCCTTTGCTTGCTTGCTTGATGAGAGAATGAATTCTCTAGGAGGTCAAGTTCCCTCCTATATACAGGCTTCCAAGATGGACAAAATTCTTCATATTAAGTCGACTTCTTAGTTGGCAGGCTGACTTGGTCTTGGAGGGTATTTTGACACTTTTAAATACAAAAATAATTCTTTTTACAAGTTACAATGTGCCCAATGGGGTCTTCAACATATGACAATGACTCTTTTGAATTTTTGACCTACGAAAAACTCTAGAAGCACTCAATTGGTGCTTGACCTCTAAAACAAAAGACCTTGAGCATGAAACTCATGTTCCAAAATCACAGTAATAATTTTTCTTTCATTTTACAATATATAAGAATCAAAAGTACATTTCATATTTATGAAGACCGAACCTAGTTACACATTTTTCAATAGGGGACCCTATGCTAGGGACCACGACACCCCAAGAATTTTCCTAAAATTTGGTGGTGCCCCTAGACATCCTCGATGTGTGTCTCCCCACTCCCCAGTCCCAAAAACTTGGTTTTAACATTGGTAGATGCTTAATTATAAATTGCTAAGACAAAGCTTTTCAAAAGAAAGAAATATGTAATGACCCTAATTGGGGTATATAATGGAATAAGGAGTCAAATGTGTTAGCGTCTTATGTCTAGGGATTTTGGTCATGTTAGTCTTGCTATGTATCTAAGGTCAAATTTGTAAATATTAGTCATGATCACTTGACTATTATTGTTCAAAGAGGTCTAGGTTTAGATTGGGTATCATGTAAAGGTGTTTATTTTGTTAAGAGTCCAATGTCTAAAGTCATGTTTTTCCTTACAAAGGGAAATCATGGAAATTCTTTGGTCACTTGGGAAAAAGTACAAAAATCATGTTTTACAAATCCTTGGTTATTGTGAGTTGGTCCCATTCTAAGTCATTGTTAGTAGGTCACCTAAGTCTAGAGGTAATGTCTACATCAAAAGAAATCATGAAATGATCTTGACACAGATTTGGAGGCTCTTTGGTATCAGTTTGAATGTCATTTCAAAAGGACAACTTATGATCTCAGCAGGGAATAATGGTCAAAAGGACAATCCTTCCTTTTTCCCAATG
This sequence comes from Pinus tabuliformis, assembly GCA_031772625.1. NCBI lineage: Eukaryota > Viridiplantae > Streptophyta > Pinopsida > Pinales > Pinaceae > Pinus > Pinus tabuliformis. The sequence continues at coordinate 593,337,427 of CM062812.1, read as the reverse complement.
TGCTGTGTATTCAGAAAAGCACTGCGCATTCATGATTTTCTTTCTAAATCATGATCAATGCTTTCATTCTCGCTCTAGACCATTCCATGTGATCATTTGAACTTGCCTCTTCATCCCTTATCATTCAGCTCTTCATCATTTGCATCGGAAAGCTCGGGTTGCTCGTTTCATTCACTGTGAAAGGGAGGCAGGGGTGCTGCAAGTTCACACAATGCTCAAATTCTCGCATGCTGATGGTCAAAATTCCCTCATAGGTGAAAATATAGCTCTATCTTTATCCTTCAGTCTTGAAAGAACTCTAAATTTGCTTTTAGAAGCCAACATAAACCATTTAAAGCCTTCAAAAAGAATAAAATTATTGTTTGATGCTCTTCTGAAATTTGTTGCGTTTTTCTTCCTCTGCGTTGCATTTTTATCCTAACCTGTTATGATACCACACAATGGGTCATATCCATGTTTTCTCGCTATCAATTCGCCTTTTCGCTGTGTGAGCCCTTGCATGCAATAGGTGCCTTGGTCTTAAGACTATAACAAAGTTGTTTCCCTCAAAGTTTATGCTCAAAAGTGTTTTAAAAAGTCAAATTTCTTTAGCGTTGCATTTTTGGCTTGTGCGCTGCGACTGTCCCTAGTTTAAATTCTTGCCAACAGTTATGAAATTCCAAGTTCTATAGGGTTTGCCTGAGAAAGTATGCAATTGTAAGTTTTGGTGTAGTTGCTGGATTATATCTTAAGTCATTGTCAAGAGATTTCAAATACCATAACACCTCCATTGTTGCACAAACGAGTTGCTCATAACTCCAACTATTCATTGTTGCAAAAGAGAAACTATGGCAACTCCAAAAGACAAAAAACACAAAGGGGAGCCCTTGTACGTTTTGAATCATAGGATATCACAACCATCAATGCAGATCTAGCCATCAAAATGGCTTTTGAACAAGTAGGGTGTATGAGATTTTGTGAGAAAATTCAGGGGTATCATGTACAATTGACAAAGGAATTTGCTAGGGGTTTTGATGGTGTGCAAGCAAAGGTGGGAAGCTTAACTTTTTCAGTGTCAGCGCAATCAATAGTTGAGGCCATTGAGATCCCTTTGAGTGGAGAGGAACGGTTTAAAGGAATTTATTTTGATTTGGTTGATTTCAAGGATTTTCTCAAGCCAAAACACCAGAAAGGGTATGGTTCAGTTGTTCCAAGGAGTTATTTACAAGATCACCATAGTAAACTATTGGAAGTGATTCAAAGGTACTTCACATGTGAAGGGAGGTTTAGTAAAGTGTATTACTATCACATTAGGCTCTTAATGCATTTTACTAGTAAGAAATATTTGAATCTTCCCTATTATTTGTTTAGGAGTCTATGTAAGATCGCTGACCGAGTTCAAACAAAAGAAAGTCAAGTTGAAGCCAGTTTTTGGTTTATTCAGGATGGGCAACATTGTCTTCAAACAATCAAAAGACCAAGAAATACATTCCTTCAATTGTGATTAAAGAAGCTTCACCTGCAGTGGCAAACTCAGTAAAAAATCCTTTGACTAAAAACAAATCAGTTGATAAGAAAAGTGCTAAGAAGCTACATTTCTCACCTGAGGTAGAAAAGGTGGCAAGGGTACCAAGAACAAGATCTGCAACCAAGAGATTGCCTATAGATCCTCCATCTTCACCTATTCAAGTTATGGAATCAGAGAGCACACAAAAGGAAGTGGAAATTGATGAAAGGGACCAGAAAATTAGAGAGTTACAAGATTAGTTAGACAAGGCCCATTTGACAATAGTGTACTTACAGCAGGAGAATAGGGAACTTAGACATAAAATATCACAAGAAACTATTCAGCCTAGTGAAGGAGAGCCATCAAAGGAAACATTGGCACATGTTGCCAAAGACAAAATGGTCATTGATGTTGAAGAGTTAAAGGAGCCAGTTGAGCATTCAAGGAGACATAGAACTAGGTCTACTGCCAAGGTGCAAATGCAAGTAAAGGAGACTGTTAAGCCTAAACAAAAGACGATTTTTGATGAACAAAAAGAATTTGAGAAGCTCCTGGAACAACTTGAAGGAGTTCAATAGCAGGTGGACCAGCTTGCAGAAAAGGATCACAGGGATAAGTTCTATGCGTTTAGGTAGTTGGAAGCTGTTGGGCCTGTCCTTGACAAGGCTAAATACAAATTGAAGTGGACCTTGCCTTTGCATAGGCAAGTGAAAAATTTCTATGTACAAAATTTGGTGTTAAAAGGAAGGCTCAGGTTGGTGAAGAAAAAGCTCATTGAAGTCAAGGAATCTGGAAGGAAGAGGAAAATGGGCAAGTTAGATATACTTGTAGAGGCCAGTACAAAAGTGAATCTTCAGTAGAAAAGCTCAACTTAGCCCTGAAACTTTGTTTTTTTTGGCTCAAGAGATCAAAAAAGGTAAATTTTGATGAAATGAGCAAAAACGTAGCAAGGGGTTTGCTGCGCTTTTTATATAGATTTTGACATTGGTGGGATAGTGAAGTTGGAAGCTTTTGTTGTCATGATGGGAGTTATAAGAGGTTCCAACATCCACATTGATGTTTCCAACACTTTATATTAAGAAAGGAGTCGATATATGTTAGTTTATGTAGGTGTTGCGAAAGCAGAAAATATTGGTGCAAAAGTGGGGAACAGGTCAAAGGGAGGTCTGCAGGCTATTGGAATCTCATTTAAGGGGTTCAACATTATCACAAAGTTATTTGAAGCATACCCATTGTTGATTTGGAGTAGCATCAGATGCTCTCTAGGCCTCAAATTTTGCAAGCAGGCTTGGGCACATATATTCCAAAGAACCCAGAAAGCGTTTTGGGAAATTCCACCCAGAAACGATTTTATTAAAATAATTAATATTTTTAATTAGGAAAGTTAAAATATTAATGGGTATTAATTTAATTGTGGGTGTAACTTCTAGAAGAAGATGGAGATCAAGCCAAAATGATCTGAGCCTTTGATTAGGAGTTAATCTAGGTCGTTGGTTGTCCAACAGAAAGATATAAGAAGGGGCTTGAGGGTCATTTGGAAAACACACCGAGAGATCAAGAGATCGAATTTCTGAAGTGAGAAGTTCTTAGGAGGAAATTTCGATCAAGGAGATTTCTTGTAGTTGAGGGGCAGGGATAGCATTTGGAGAGAGAGATATTTTCTCAGCCGAAGAATCATCAGTAGAAAAAGGCAGAGAGTGATCCAGTAGCCCAAATGTAGAGGCTGATGTAGGGCCATGCAGAGGCGATGCAGAGGGTGAGAGAGAGCCCGAGATTTTGCTGAGGAGAGTCAGTTTCAGATGCCAAGAGCTGGGGTGTGAGACCAAGAAGCTGAGAGCAAAGACTTTGGGCAACAAATTGATTAGCAGACTGGGTAACGCAGAGCCTAGAGAGGTTGACACAGAGATTGCGTGAGGACTGCGTAGAGCAATGTAGGGCCTACCATAGGCACTTCATTCAGTATCCGGATCAGCTGGGATTTTCTTAATGATTGTGTGAAGTAATCTCACAAATCTTTCTGCCAATATTTTTCTCTGTAACTGAATAACTTGAGAAGTATTCAGAGATGTATTCAAAATTTGCTACTGCTTAATAATAATAAACCCTCAAAGCTGTTGCATTGGTTTTCCTGCATTGGGTTTTTTCTGGGGACATTTGTCCAAAAACAACGATGTCAATTGTGTTGTATTTTCTTTCTTGCTCAATCTCTTGTTTCCACATAATATTTGATTAAGTGAAGGCTGCAATGTATGTATTACGATATTTTTCGTAGGAAACAAGTAATTTGTTTAAAGGAAATTAACAAATAGGAGTAATATCATCAGTTGTTCCAATAGGAGTTCTTGTTGAGGAATTTTCACATGGTATCGGAGCTGCAGGGGAAGCAAGAAGAGCAGAGCCGGTAGATCCAACGTTGAGCAGAAGAGGGAGTTCAAAAAAGCTGCAGGAGGCAGCAGATCAAAACCCCAGACGGTTGACGCAGTTCCAAGCCGGGAGGGCAGATTTTTGAGGCAGTCTCTCTCCGAGTGAGTCGACGAAGAGAAGGACTTCCAGTTCGAATTTTTGCTGGGGTAGAGGGAGCAGTGCCGAAGCCTCAACTTGAGAGAGCTGGTGGGACACAGATTTTCAGCAGACAGATTGTTGGGCTGAAAAACGTCAAAAGAAAGAAGAGAAGCACTTTGAGGGAACTTTTCCTCAGCAGACTTCCTTGCCAAAAAGTCTGTTTCGTCATTCGCTGAGCAGCAGCAGTGAAAAGTAGAGAGGAGACTTTCGAAATTTTTGGCAGATATGGCAACCGGTGGCTTGAGGGATCAGGACAGGTTGGATGGAGCATCCAACTACGTCATCTAGAAGGCTAGAATGTCATTCCTTCTAGATGAGCATGCCCTCAAGACTTATGTCGACAGCGTGGTGGCTGTCCCTGCAGATGCAGATCCACTGAAGAAGTCCAAATCGGAAATGGCGAAGACGAAGAGGATGATCCTGGATGGAGTCAAGGATCACGTAGTATGTCATGTTCTTAGCAGAAGGACTGCTAAGGAGATGTGGGATGCCTTGGCCACGTTATATCAGGGATCTTCCGAGCAACAAAAGATGTACTTGGAGCAGAAGTTGAGATTTGCTCAGAGATGCAGAAGGGAGAGCGTGTGGATCCAGTCCTCACGAAGCTAAAGGAAACTCGTGATGAGTTGTCTGCTGCAGGGCATACACCTCAGGATTTAGAGTTAGTTAGACTGACCCTTAATTCTGTCTCGGATGAGTGGCAAGTCTTTGTCAAGAGTATCTTGGGCAGAGCAGCATTGTCGAATTGGGTTGAGATGTGGGCAACTCTAAAACAAAAGGAGCTGAGGAGAGTCCTGGTCAAGGTCAAACTTGACGGAAGTAGTAGCAGCAGTGGGTTGAAGCCTAAGGAGGAGGAGGATAATGCAACCCTTGCATTGAAATGACAGCAGGAGCATCAGAGACATAAGAAGGGCGTCTCGAAGATCAAGTGTTTCAGGTGTGGTGAGATGGGTCACTACACTACCTAGTGTCCTCTCAGGAAGAAGGAAAAGGATGAGAAACATGATTCGAAGGTTGCTTCCACGAATATCGAAGAGGAGGAGTTCGCCATGATAGTCGAGATACCTCCAGGAGGGAGGTGGGTTGATTTGGAGTTGTAGTTCGTAAGAGCTACAAATGGGCAGGATCCTTGAGGAGTCCACCTCTTGGATCAATACCTTTCTACGGGAGCCCAATTTTGTAGTAGCAGGATTGACTAGTGTCGGGTGGTGCCGAGGAGTGTCGTGGACACAGTTGGGGTGGCTAGGAGCGCCAGAGATTGAACAACACAGAGCAACATTGACATCAGTGCAGATGGCATAGAGCAGAGGTCAGCAGCAGTGCAGTAGATTCAGAGGGTCGACACAGAGACGAGCAACGGGCAAGCTCCAACATTCACGTGGTATCATACTGAACACAATTAGTTCAGTAATTTTGGATGTTTTTCAATTTCTTCTCTCAACAACTGAGTTGCAGTATAGATGCAATGTTAGCAGTGGCAGTGCTAGCAACATAGCAGATGCAACATTTGAGAGGGAGCAGTAGTACAGATGTAGAAATGGCAGTGGTAGTGTCAAAGGCAACAGTACAGTTGCAACATCAACGTAGTTGTTGGTGGACAACATGTCAGGCATCAACAATGCAGAGGACGATGCTTTAGAGTTAGAGCAATATGCAACAGTGTATATTGCTAGAGCACATTCCTCGCTAAGAGGGAGTGTTGATTTGGGGTAGCATCGGATGTGCTCTAGGCCTCAAATTTTGCAGGGAGGCTTGGGCACATGTATTCCAAAGAACCTAGAAAGCGTTTTGGGAAATTCCACCCAGAAACGATTTTATTAAAATAATTAATATTTCTAATGGAGTTCCTAAGTCTAAACTTAGGAAAATTAAAATATTAATGGGTATTAATCTAATTGTGGGTGTAACTTCTAGAAGAAGACGTAGATCAAACCAAAACGATATGAGCCTTGGTTTAGGAGTTAATCTAGGCCGTTGGTTGTCCAACAGAAAGATATAACAAGGGGCTTGAGGATCATTTGGAAAACACACTGAGAGATCAAGAGAGATTTCTTGCAGTTGAGGGGCAGGGATAGCATCTGGAGAGAGAGATTTTCTCAGTTGGAGAATCATCAACAGAGAGAGGCAGAGAGTGATCCAGTAGCCCAGATGCAGAGGTTGACATAGGGCCATGAAGGGCCATGTAGAGGGTGAGAGAGAATCTAAGATTTTGCTGAGGAGAGTCAGTTTCAAAGTCGAGAGCCAGGGTGTGAGCCCAGGAGGTTGAGAGCGGAGACTTCGGGCAGCAAATGGATTAGCAGACTGGGTGATGCAGAGCCTAGAGAGGTTGATGCAGAGACTACGTGAGGACTGCACAGAGCAACGTAGGGCTTGCCAGAGGCACTTCATTCAGTATCCGGATTAGCTGGGATTTTCTCAGTGATTGTGTGAGGTAATCTCACAAATATTTCTGCGAATATTTATATCTCTGTAACTGAATAACATGAGAGGTATCTAGATATGTATTCAAAATTTGCTACTGCTTCGTAATAATAAACCCTCAGAACTGCTACACCGGGTTTCTCGCATTGGGTTTTTCTGGGGACATTTGTCCAAAAACAACAATGTCAATTGTGTTGTATTTTCTTTCTTGCTCAGTCTCTTGTTTCCGCATAATATTTAATTAAGTGAAGGCTGTAGTGTATGCATTACGATATTTGCTGTAGGAAACAACAAGTAATTTGTTTAAAGGAAATTAACAAATAAGAGTAATATCATCAGTTGTTGCAGTAGCGGTTCCGGTTGAGGATTTTTCACACCCATTTGCTTCATTTTGACAGAAAGGGGCCGCAACCGTACAAAACATGGAAGCTACTTCATTTTGTTGCGAAATTGCCTAATGCGCTGCAAGTCTCGACAGTCGGCACTTTTCATTTCAAATTTCGAATTTTTGATTTCTAGAAGTGGTTTAGATCATTTAGATAGGTGGAAAATTATCTTAGGAGTTGTATTTAATGTTTATTTGTCAATATTCCAGGTTAGTGATGTTTTAGGCTTGGATTGGTTGTAAGGAAAACTACTTCTATTTTTCAGTATATGCACTAGATTTTTTATGTATCTAGTTAAAAGTTTGTTTTGGTCAATGATTTCGACCACCTAGGGTAGGAGATTGAATCCTTCATGATGTATAAAGAGATCAAAAGCATTGTAAGTGGTTTTGTTGGTTAGATTAGAGAAAAGACTTTTGTGCACTGTATTTTTCTGAAAGCTTTGCCAGTGAATGAATGAAATAAAAGGTGATTTGCAGGGATTCCTGTGTCAGAATTTTGGTGGTTTGTGCTCCTTTGATCTTGTAAGTTATCTTGTGTGTTTACATCCCTTTAATGTGTATCTTCTTGCTTGGAAAAAACCAGATGTTTGATTCAGAATTCATCTTTAATGATGCTTTGTTTTAGTTTGCCAAGTTATCAATGTTTTCAGCTTAAAGCAACATTTTAGAATTCATCCATGGTTTGATGCTCTAATGTGTTGTCTTTCACCTTTTATACATTCACCCCCTACAACAATTTGACCTAAATTCCACCACCAAAGCTGCCTACCTTGCCCCTGTGGAGAAACCCTCTCTTTTTCCATCATATCATTAGACAAAAAACTGATTTGACATGACTCCATGCCCAATGGATCTGTCTCTTTTCTCATCAATAGACCTTTAAAAACTCAAACCTTGTTGAGCTTATTACCTAGCCTAATATCATATTTGTTGAGTAACCTAAGTCAGAGAGCCCTATCCAGTATAGAAGGGCTAGATTCTGGCCTAAAGTGGTTTGTGCTTACCTCTGGATTTTTTTTCAGCCTAGGGAAATCACAAAGTGCTAACAAAATGTACATATAAATGGTGGATCAACCTCATAGTGGTACAACATGGGTAATGGGTGAGAACTAGTTACATTGAGAGGCTCTCTCTAGCCCAGTATGGTAGACATGTTGTAATGTAAAGTCCTGTAAACATTTTGATTCAGTGAATATAAAATAAAAATAAAAATAACCTTATGTTAAAATAAAAATAACTTCAAACTAAAACTAGCCTAGATCCATCTTAACCCCATATCTATCAAGTGTCGAGAGGGATCAAATCTCTTGAGATACAAACCTATTTTAAAGTGAAGAGATTTGATCCTTCTCGCTGCTTGATAGATCTGGGGTTAAGATGGATATCTCAAGAGATTTGATCCCTCTCGACACTTGATAGATATGGGGTTAAGATGGATCTAGGCTAGTTTTTATATACGCACATACCATATCTAGGTTGGCTCCATCTCTCCCTCTCCCTCTTCCCTCCTGCTCTACTCTCTCCCTCCCTCAAGTCCCCTTTCTCTTCCTTTCTCAACCACTTCCCTCTGTCTCTCCCCCCCCATCTCTCTCTCTCTCTACCCTCCAACTCTGTCTCTATCTCCCTCCCTCTCTCCTTCTCTCTCCCCCCTCCATCTCTATGTCTCCCTCTCTCTCCTTCCTTTCTCTCCCTCTCTCTCTCCTCTCCTTCTCTATTTGCCCTCGTTTCCTCTCTCCCCTCTTTACCTCTATCTCTCTATGTCTTTGTTCTTCCCCCTCTCTCTCTCCCCCTCCAACTCCATCTCTCCTTTCCCTCCCCACCTCTCTCTCTTCATTCCTCTCTGTCCCTCTCTCTTACACCTCCCTCCCTCTTCATTCCTCTCTCCCCCTCTCTTACACCTCCCTTTCTCTCTCTCCCCCCTCCTCATCACTCTCTCTCTCTCCACCCTCTAATTCTGTCACTATCTCCCTCCCTCTTTCCTTCTCTCTCCCCCCTCTCTCCCTCTCTCCTTCTCTCTCTCCCCTCTTTTTCTCCCCCTCTCCCTCCTCCATCCATATGATGGAGAATTTTCACTCTATGTAATCAATGTTATATGTAATGTCAAAATATTTTACATTTTACATTTTTATAGTGAAATGAGTTATGGTTTTTCTGCATGTGGTATTGATAAGTCATGGTATTGTAACAAAACCTATTTACAAGTCAATAATATTCATAGTAAAGCGGGGGTGGATATCCATTGTTAAGAAACTTGTCATACTGTAAGTTTATTGTAAGTATTAAGTTTTTATTGCGTATTAATTGAATTTAAATATGGTTATGAAATCATTATAGCCCCTTCCAATGCAATACTCTAACAATCGATTTGTTTGTTGATCACTATTAGTTTAGCATTGACCAATGCAAATTATAATGTTATTAGTTTTTAAAAAAATGAATGTTCAAACATTGGATTGGACTATAACTTGAAGGTCTTATTGCAACTTTTGCACAATATAATGCCATGTGGATAACTACCTTACATATTTTATGCTCTAATTTATGGATATGGTTGCAATATTGATGCATGATTTTTAAATATTTGTGTAATGATTTTTTATTCTTAAACTTTGCATGGAAACCATCCAAAATAAATTACTTGAAAATAACCTATACTCAAGTAAATAACATATCTACCATGAATTACTTCCTATCATTATTTAAGCAAGTGTTTGTATAAAAAATAGATAGGAATGAGATGTTAAAAACAGTGTTGATAATATCGGTATCGGTAAAATATCGGCGAGGGTCCAGAAAACATCTTATCGGCAATATCGACGAAAATATCGGCAAGCATAAACAATGCATAATATATTATTTTTTTTCTTCAGATTTTTAAACATATAAAGCAATAACAACACGAACTAAACACATTGGCACATAAATACAAAGAAAGCATTGATATATATGATGTCAAATAGAAATGATACATCAAACTTCAAAGGTGATATCAAATCCTGCTGATCCCTGATAATTGTCCAATCAAGGACTTAAACAAAATAACATCACATATATAAAAGTATTCATCATCATGAGTTATAAACTTATATGTAGCAAAACAAATAAAACTAGCAGCTATCTATATGAGACCAGTGCCCTCTCCCTAGCAGCGATCTTTCTGTCTTGTTCAACAATTACTTCAAGAACTTTTTGTATAACCTACGCACTAGAAACCATACAAGGCATTACATCTGCATCATGTGCAGGGAGTCTAACCAGATGTTATTTTAATCACGTAACCCCTCCTGACATCTTGGTCCCACAATTTGCATGATATATATGCCCGATTTGCCCCACCAACAAGCTCCCCATACTCCCAAAATGGGTCCAAGGCTTTTGGCATATTTGACATTTGTAGTGAACTAATTCAAACCTAGGGCGCAAAAAAAACAAAAAAATTGGCATTAAACCCCCCAACACAAAAAATAATTAAGTAATAACCACCTCATTTAAAAAAATTACTACATTATTTGCATTTTGCAATGTGAATGAAAAATGGCAATGAGAGGGCGCATAAGAAAGTTAAAAAAAATATGAAGCTTGCTGTCCAAATATGGAGAAAACCCTTGCATGGGCTCATGGGCATGAAAATCATAGCAAATGGAAAAAAAACAAAGAAACAAAATGTTGGTAGGCAAAGAGGCAAGCAAGCATAACCCTAAATCTATGAAAAATCATTAACATAGGGGTTTTTAAGAACATACCTGTTAATGGAAGAAATGAAGTTTGTCTCACTGTTCTTCAATCTTTGATCCACAAAAAAATCTTAATTGGCAGTGATAATTGATGTTTGATCCTCAATCCCTCATTGACAACCACCACAAAACTCTTCCCCTTCCTTCTCCAACATTCAGATACAGAAATGAAGAAAAAAAAGACAAATTTCCCTTTTTCTAGCCACGACCTAGCTTGCCCCACGATATTTTCTATTGTCGCGCGATATTTTGCCGAGATATCGACGATATATTGGAAATATTATGATATTTTCGAGAGCCAAAATATCGCGATATTTTTTTTATTATCAGCGATATCTTGTAGATATTATCATCACTGGTTAAAAATGTACTTGCATGAGTAAGTAAATAACATATCTTAAGCAAATCTTTGCATGGAAAAAGGATACGAATACGATGTAAAAAATATACGTATATGAGTTACTTCCCACCATTATTTATTTTTTCTTCATCACTTCTATAGGAGTAAAATATCTACCATGAACTACTTCCCATCATTATTTAAAAAAGACTTTGTATAAAAAATAGATAAGAATAAGATGCTAAAAATATACTTACATGAGTAAGTAAATAACATATCTTAAGCAAATCTTTGCATAAAAAATGGATACAAATAAGATGTAAAAAATATACTTATATGAGTTACTTCCCACCATTATTTATGTTTTCTTCAACAGTTATGTAGGAGTAAATTTGTAAATGTATAGACTTATTAGTGGTTACTACCCACCAAAATCTATGCAAGTTATTTTGCGTGAACAAACAATTTACTTATCCACTTCACATTTCAATTTATTAGTTATCTATCAGTCATTATTAATTTAAGATTGACCAATGTAACTTATAATTATTTATGCAACATTTCCTAAAGCATATTCTAACTTAAGTTGGAGGGGCTAAACTGCTCTGCAAAACAAAATTAGAATATGACCAATGTTGCTTGGGAGCGGGAGCGGGAGCGGGAACGGGAGCGGGAGCGACCATTTTCAGAAGCTCCCGGTTTGGGAGCGAATCCGGGAGCGATTTTTTAAAAATATATATATATATATATATATATTTTTATATTTTTTAATTTTTGATACATATATGTCAACAAAAACATGTAGAATGATGAATTAGAAATAAAAAACATAAAAAAACATAGATTGATCATTGAACCATATCACATCAATCATCTAGAAATTATAATCGTCATCAAGTTCATCAACCATGTCCACAAGTTAGTAAAATACATATTACAACTGCAACATATTGAATCTCGTGAATCATGATTCATCAAATTCAATCTTAAAGTTTCAACTTCAAGCTTTCAAAATTGAAAATTCAATAACATTTATCATCATTGATCACCAAAGTTGTACTTGTAAGCTAAGTTTAACCATTACAAGAAGTAATATCTTAGATATTTCTAAGTCCTAACTTCTAACTGTTAACATGATATGAAATGTTATAAATTTATAAAATGAAACATGAATAATGAAATGAAATGAAACAACTTTAGTCTTTCACGAAGCATCATATTCATAATTCACAATCATTAGCAATGAGTTATAATTGCCAAGGCCCAACTTCAAACTTCAAATTTTCATTGTCACAGTGATATATTGTTTACAAAAAATATCATTATGATATGAAAGAGTCAAGAGTCAAGAGTCAAGGACTCAAAACTCAACAGTTATGAAAACTAAAGTCTAATAGAAACTAAAAAATACAAGTAAACTGTAAATCTACATGTGGCCCTTGCCACAAGAGTCTCCAGGAGTATAAGCAGGTCGTGGTGCTCTTCTAGGAGTCTCCCGCACAGACCGACGACCAGAACTAGAACCTCCACGTGAGGGTGTAGATGGAGGTAGCGACAACAAAGGAACAAGACTTGGACCTCGAGCACTGCTATTGGATGGTGGAGGTGGAGGTGGCATGGTTGCTGCAGTTGCTTCATCTTCATCCCTTACAAGTTCCTCTTCCAGTTCTTCAAGATGTACAATGCCATCCTCCAAATTGTCATCCTCTGGGTGATTGTCCCAAATTTTATATGTGGGATCCTCATAAGCCCGATCACAGGAATGACTCAACAACCTCAAGTTGTAGTGCACATAAACCAAGCTTTCTGCTCGGTTTTCATAGAGTCTGTTTCTTTTCACATTATGTATGTCGCTGTAGGTGCTCCAACACCTCTCTGTAGAAGAAGTATTTACAACCTGTGAAAGAACTTTTTTTGCTAATTTTGGTAAAAGTCCCTGGCCGCCATATGTTTCCCACCATGTGAGAGTATCAAATCTATCTCTGTCGTCCATTGCATGGAAGTTACCATACAAACCAGTGCCACTGAAGTATTTGCCTATTTCAAGGCGCACAACTGCACATTCCTCCCTGTCACGTATCAACTTTTCTAATGCTTCCAAATATCCTCTAGTTACCTCTGCATCTAAATGGGGTTTGGTCCTAATCCCACCCCCTGGTGCAGGTTGGCCCAACCAAGATGTAGAGTAGTATTTTGGCGTAAGGATATACGCCAAGCAATGTAGTGGAAGATTAAGTATATTCCACCGTTCACACACACAATCGTGAATTAGCTTGTACAAGTCGGGATCTCTGTTATGAACAATATCTTGTATTTGCCCCAACATGGTATCCATCTGCTCATACACCTCGCCAATCACTGGTTTGTCTGTATCTGCAAACCGAATCATGTGATAAATGGGCTTGGTGAAATCCAATACTTGCCTCACACTTGTCCAAAATTGACCATCAAGAGTGGCCTCCTCCACCAGTTCAAAACCTCGCCTGTCAGCTGCATTTGTAGCCCTTTCCTTTAATGCTTGCCAATGTGGACTTGATACCATGCTAGCCAATGACTCTCTTACCTTCAAAAGGCGCCCGAAGGTGAGGTAATAGCTACCAAATCTGGTCTTCACAATCTTCAACAACTCCAATCTCGAGCGACTGCGGAAAAGGCCATGGGTATTGCTATGATTTGTAATAAATTTTATCATTTGTTTGCCTTTCTTGTACAAATCATCAATCCATTGGTATTGTGCATTTTTGTTTTTGACAACATCATGCATCAGAAGGTTCAATGTGTGAACCAAACATACAGACCAAAATATGTTGGGGTATTTATCCTCAATAATTGCTCCCGCTACCTTACAATTAGGAGCATTATCAGTGATGACTTGGATGACATTATATGGCCCAATACGGTCAATTGTTTCAAGTAATGCTTCTGCAATGTTGATGGCGGTCCTGAACTTGTCTGAGTAATCATGTGCAGTTAGAAAGATGGGACCATTAACAGACACAGCAAGAACACTTATCAATGGCTTGCCTTTTACATTTGTCCATCCATCAGATACAATGGACACCCCATGGTCAGTCCAAGAACTTGTCATTCTATTCAATGAATGTGATATTTTTTCTTTTTCATGATCAAGGCCAACGGTTCTTGCCTTGTCATACCCAGTGCTCTTGTATCCTTTAGGGGCATCATTTATAGAAGAAACCATTTCGTGCCAATAAGGTGAGCGAAGAACATTGAATGGTATCCCACATGCATAGAGAAACCTGTAAACCTTTCAATCCACATCATTCCTACACCCCTCATCAAGGAAATCTGATATGGTTCTACGCCTTAAAGCTGATGACCCTGTGCCTCCATATCCACTGCCTTGGGAGGATGCTGAAGGAGTTCTTTGTGATTGTGAGCTTGGTTCAAAGAAACCCCTTGATTTTTTTGATTTGTATTGGGCTTCCTCCTCTTCCCTTATGTATCTGGCTCTATCCGCTACTGACACCGCTGGACAAGTTTTGATTCCTATTTGTTTGTCTCCATCCCATGGCCTTTTCCCGCACAGGTGTCTTCTAGCACGGGTGTATGAACCTGTGTAATCATTGTCGCAATGGGGGCAATGAAATTTAGTGGTTCCACCCCCTCTCCCTGTTTCAGCCCTGTTAACATATTTCCACAATGGGGTTTGGTCTTGTTTAGTTTTTTGAGGGTCATGTTCACCCTCCTCCAGCTCCTCCTCACCGGGGTTTTCATCAATTCGACTTTCTCCAGCTTCTTCATCCCCCTCTTCAGTTTGGCCCCTCTGTTTCCTACTCTCCAGCACCATAATAACCATAAAAGGGACCAAGAAGAGGAAAATGCCAAGAAATATAGCCAGGTCCATGGTGTTTGATATTTGTAGGCTTTTGAATCTGCAAATTAATTTAATTTATTTAGATTAATAAATTTAATTTATTAATTTAATTTAGATTCATGATTTTTAAACTAAATAAGGTTAATAAACTAAATAAATTAAATTAAACTAACTATATTACTACCTAACTAAATTAAACTAACTAAACTAACTAAATTACTAAGTTACTTACCTCTTTGTAGGCTTGCTCCTTGCTCCTTGGCGCTTGCTCTTCGCTTCTCCTCGCTCTTTTGCTCTTGCTTTCCAGTGCTTCTCAACTCATTCAAGTGATAATGAAATGTTTTTTGGCCCATTGGGCTTTTAAAACTTTTTTTTTTTTAAATTGATAATTTTTTGGCGTCCGCGGATTTTTTTTTCCATTGGAACGCTCCCGGCCCAGCCTGATTCGCTCTCGGAGCGATTTTTTAAAGGTCGGGAGCGATCGCCCCGCGATCGCTCCCGGGCTTTTAATTTCGCTCTGGGAGCGACGCTCCCAACAGCGCTCCCAAAATTGGCAGGGAGCGAAATTTTTTTAGTCGGGAGCACGCTCCCGAAATCGCTCCCGTTCGGGAGCAATTTCGGAAGCGCGCTCCCAAGCCGCTCCCGCCCGGAGCGCGGTTCGGGAGCGGGTTCGAGGGGGGGGGCGCTCCCCCGCAACTCTGAATATGACAAATTGAATTTTTTATTATTTTTATTACTTTTTACTTTTTATTGTTAATTGTGCCAAGATTTAAATGTTTAAACTACAACATCTCCACCATACTTGACTCTATATTACTTTTAACCTTTTATTATTTTTAAATTGAGCCGACATATAAATGTTAAATGTTAAACATTTACGCTTGCATATCTACCCCTATATTAGGCTGTAGAGCACCTCTCGGCAATAATGAAAATAAAAATTCTACATTATTTTTATTATTATTATTATTTGTTGGGTAATTAAGGTAAATTTGACTTGGTCAAGTTACTGGTATTGACCCATGGTATTGACCCATTGTATTCATGGTTTTTGACCCATTGTATTTAAAGGGGGGATTAAACCATCCTAACTTGTTAGATATGGAGTTAAGATGGATCTAGACTGGTATATATAAAGACCGAGCCATTATATAAATATATATATGTAGACTTATGATTATTGTATTGAAATCTAAGGAGTTACTGTGTAACTTGTCATAATAATAGTTTGGAAGCTGCTCCACATTCATATGTTGTGTACTACATTGTGTATATGCAGGTTTATCATGCTTTATTGTGTATTCTATTCTTTACATTAAACATGATAGTATGTTGTGTATGGCAATTTTGCCTAAAATATAAACCCTGTCCTACATCCAGATATGAGAAGTGTTAATGAGATTATGCTGAACAGTACCATTAATGATTTATGCATTGATAGTAGTTATGAAGACAAGCGAATATCCAAAATAATAATATGCAATCCTGTCCTAGTTCCAGCTGTGACAAATGTTAACAATGCGTCGCTGAAGATTACCATTGGAGTTACATATTGATGCCAAAACAAACAATTCTTAAGTAATAAAGCATTTGCTATATATCTGAAGAAGATGATCATGGAGTAAATATCACAAAAATGCTTGCGGGAATCTGTCTTAAAATTTAGAAAGTGATCATGAAGAAGGGAACCTCTGGATATGAGGATTTATTCTCAAAAGTTGACCTGCTTTGAAATTGCTAGGAAAATTCTTAATATGTAATCTTAATATTCCAATATAAAAAGTCAAACGTAATCTGCTTTTCAACTGTCGGGGACCAAGATTCCCAATGTGTTCTGTTTACGGTAGAGATAATTATAGTGACCCTCTGATAAATTGTTGAAACAGAGATAATTCGGATGACCCTCTGATAAATTGTTGAAAGAATTATCATGTGCATTCCTTATTTTGTATCCTTATGACATATACCTCTTTTTGTTTTGGATGCAGGATTTTAAACATTCCTGTGCCACTAAATATGGTTCCAAGTGCTAAGCAGATCACATATTTACCAGGTTCAGAGGAACAGTCAGACCCCAGTTTCAAGCACAAATGGCAATCGGATATTGCGGCTGCTGTTGAAGAAGAGTCAGTTAAAAAGGACTCAAAACACAGGCAAGTTATCTTCAAATGAGGAGATGGTTAAATTGCACGCTTTGCAAGGTCGGGATAGTAGAGTTTGTACATCAACTAAGCAAATATGAAATTATGCTATTTACGGCCCATGTAGGTCTGCAGCGAAGCCTCCTAGTGGGAAAGGTTACAAGAAAGATCACAGGAAGCGAATACCCAGTGATAGTGATGAACTGGACCCTATGGATCCCAGCTCTTATTCAGATGCTCCCCGTGGTGGCTGGTATGCTTATTCTCCATCCACATGTCCTGGTTATCTGTCTTGTATGCATATGTTGTTCAAAATTTTGTATGAAGCTTGTGATGGACATACAATGAAATGTTCAGTGGCATCGTAAACTGAATGTTTCCAATGGAAACTGTGTAGTTTTGAGCACCATATTCTGGTTGAATGATTCGTTGGTATTGGTAATGTTCTACAGGGTGGTTGGACTGAAAGGCGTGCAACCGAGAGCTGCAGATACTACTGCCACTGTACATATTACTTTGACCATATCTAAGCATTGAAATTTTTACAATGTTTAGATGTCGATTTTTTATTTTGGGTTTCTCATATTTTGACCAGGTTTTGTGTGCCTTCTTGCCTCATATATCAATACCATTGATTCATTTGCAGGGGCCATTGTTCCAACAGCGTCCTTACCCATCCCCTGGTGCTGTTCTCCGAAAAAATGCTGAAATTGCTGCACAGCAAGGAAAATCTAGTTCTCATTACATTCCCATCCACAAGAGAGGAGACGGGAGTGATGGACTTGGAGATGCAGATTGATTTTAATTGGTGTGAGAAAATTATACCCTTGAATTCAATCATGTAACAATCAGATGTCTATAGTTGAATTGACTGGAGAATTGTCTGTCATTAATGTTATAAATACATCTATGTATTTAATCTTGTTCATGTAGGAAGATTCTGCATTTATAGAGATAGCAATATGCCAGTGGAGAAGCATAAGGTATATCTCAGCACCTCGTTGCTGACTATTGTTGTCAGCACGTGTATATGAGACTTCAAGACTTTTTTGTAAAATCATATTCAACTCTAGTTACAGTTAAGGTCTGTCATGAAATGCACTTTTCTAAACTGTTTACATGTAGAACATACAGATGCCATATTTATAAAGTGATATGAAATTTTTATTCCAACATTTGAACTCTTTCAAAGAACTTGATATTGTGGAATAATGCTATATAAATTTCTCGGCCTATTTGAGACTCATAGCACAGAGCATAAAGCACTGTGCCTATGTTGGACAGAGAGATCATCAACAAATTCTTGGTCTCATTCTTGTAAAGAGGAAAATTTGAGAGTTTATTGAGCATATGTCAATTTCTCTATACATTGGCAAACTATCTTCAATTTAAATGTGTTTTTTCTTGTGTATTAAATTTAAACTCTCTTGTAACTTGTTAACTATCACTGAAACTTGTGACTTGGAGCTCCATTTCAGAAGTGTTTGAGACCAAAAATTGTTTGGGTAGTCATGACAGAGTTTTCAAATATTAATATGCGGTTGAGTGCAAAAATGTTGTTTTGTGATGCTTTTATTTAATTAGCACGCCTCTGAAATTTGGGGTGAGAATGCCAAAGGGAATCATGGTTGGATACATTGCAGAAAGCGCTGCAATTTTGGTTTGGATATTGTTTTTCATTGGATATTTTTCAGTGATAAAGGAAGTCATTATATCTTTCGCTCATGTTTGTTGAGGGGGAGTCGTGAAGCTTACATGAATGGACGGAAAAGCTGAACTTCTTAAGGATTCAGAAAGGACTCTTAAAGATGTGTTTGCCCTATTAATTGAGTCCATTGCTTATATGTTGCCAACTTGCTTTGTACAAGTTTGCACTTCAATACATGAGAAGACCCCTTGATATGAAAATAACTATACTTTAGTTTTTTTTATTTACAAGAGGTGCTGTTGGGATGGGGGTATTTTGTATGACCCTCCATGAACTTGAGGGTTAAGTTGATAGAGAAAAAGTAGGTGTTTTTTGGTATGAGTGGACATCATGTGCTCCCCCATGGACTCGGAATGGAAGCTTACTGAAATAAATTATATACCTGCAGTACCCTAGAAGGCTTAGCCTGGTGGAAACTGTTGGGAAAACATGTGGTGGGCACCAACTCTTAGTATTCTCATGACGTGGAAACTATTTTCTCCCACACGTAGCTCATTGTGATGCATTGGTGAGGGATTGCCTGCAAAGGCAACAAAACTTGTAGCAGATTTCTTGGGGAGAATCATTCAAGCATTCAAGTGACTTCCATCAACATCTTGGTATAACACCACCCATGGTGAAGCCACTTTATTTTCATGGTAGTAGATAGACTTATGGCTCACAAATCATTGTTGAAGAGTGTCGTCTAAGAAGTCCACCATTCATAATTCCTCTCTTTTTGAACAGATATAGTTGTTCATATATATATATATATATATATATAACACCAGAAAATAACCTAACACCCTGGACAAGCCTTTTCTCCCTCCCTATCCCTTCCTCCCCTTCTCTATTCCTTTTCCTACTACTCAGAACCCCCTTTACCCCTCCCCTCTATAGGAACCCTTGACAATGGGCAACCCCTTTTGATGGCCTGCACATCAAAAAATAGAGTGGTGTTTTTTGGTGTGCTCTTGCCATTGTTTGGTAGGAAGGTGGCCAAAGGGGTTTGACAAGGAGATATCAATATCAGGTGATGCATTTCACACAAGAAAATACTGTTTCATGGTTAAGGTCATGCTTGGCTGTCAAATGTACTTAGAGAGAAGCACAATCAAAATATCACTTGACTTTCCTGAGAACTTAGTCATGAGCTCTTAGCGATAAGCCTAGTGATATGAATAACCATAGACAAATCAAGATGACATCCTATGCTTATGACCAAGTTTTCTTCCATGTCGCCCTCTCATACATCAATCCCACAATACTTACCATTTAGCCTCCAGCATTAAAATCAATCAGTTATTGGACAAATTTGTGGGACACTTGGGTATGATGTTACTTTGTTAAATACGTCATAATGTCAATGCCACATGCTTAAGTGCATCACTTATTCTCCTTTTTGTGCTATGTTAACATACCCTTCAAATTGTGAAGATGAAATCTTGTTCACTTCTCCATTTGTTAATCCAAGACTCAACCATTTCAATCAATTCCAAATCAATAACCAATAATGAAAGCAAAAGCAAAAATTATTAAATTCATTATTGTCAACTAAGAGACAAGCAATATGAAATGATGTTTTTTGTAGCATCGGGAGGGTTGACCTGCATGACAAAAGGGGTCTCCATGTTGGCCTAGAAAAATTAAAATAAAATTAATTTTTGAGTGACAAGTCGGCCCAGGAAGTCAAGTTGACCAAACCAATGAAAGGGTGTGTCCCTTGGGTTATTTTACCCCATTTGACAAGTAAAAATAAATGGCATGACATCTCATTTTCTCCACCATGCAAGAGCAATTCGTCTTCTCTCTCATCATCATCTTATCTCTCGTACAACCGAACGCATGAGAAGCATGCTGAGTTTGATTGAAGTTGACCAAATTGTTTTGGAGACCACGCATGTAATTTGTTTGACCATTGACTAGGCCGAAGGGTTTGTTGAGAAAATGGTTGTTATTGGTGTCAAAGATTTATCTTGTTGTAGAAGATGATATTACAAGCTTAAATATCGTCTCGAGACCTTTCCAACAAGGTAAGGTTCACCCTCTAACTCCTCTCGGTTGAGGAGATATGAATTTTTCATGTTAGAAAATGGATTTTTTGGCCTTAGTCAAGTCAGCCCTCCCAAAAGTCAGGACAACCCTCCCAAAAGTCAGGTCAACCCTACTTAGTTAAGCTAGCCCTATTTGGGGGTCAACGAGGCCTATAAATAGGCCGCCCCCTCTCCCATTTAGGCAAAGCAATAAAAATAATTATGACTTGTTTGAGCAACAGAGAAGAAGAGGTTCATATCACATCAACTAAGGAGTGAAGCAAGGTTGAAAGGATTTATCTTTAAAAGGTTTTTCTTGTTTTGGTTAGGGCTTTTCTGGAACTTTGTATTTGATCAATTTTTTTGGAGTATTTTTCTGGTAGATCAATGGAAGAAATTCGACATAATTGAGGTAAAATTTGGCCCTATGGTAGACCCTAATTCGACCCTAATTTTGCACCAAGGCAACCTGTAATTTGACCCTAATTCGACCTTGAGGCAGCTTGTATTTTGGCCCTATGACAAACTTATATTTCAGCCCTAAGGCAACCTACATTATTAGGCCCTGAGGCAGCCTGTATTTCAGCCCTGTGACAACCTTCTATTAGGCCCTCTCACAACCTACTGTTGTGCCCTCTTTGTAGTCAGTCTCGGTTTATTTTTACAGTTAAATTGAAGTTGTTTGAATTCTAATTAAAATTTGATTTGAACCTGGTCAAAAGTATAATAAGGAGCAACTTTTGAAGCCTATCTTGAAGGAATCTTGGAGCGGTTCTGTGATCTATGTGGAGCCTATCTTGAATCTCGTCTTTGAAGCAGTGTTTGGAGCTTATATTGGAACAAATTTTTGGAGAAGCTTTGAAGCCTACCTTGGATTAGTTTGGATAGGTTGGTTCCTGATGAGGATTGGTGTCCTCATGTTTGTCGGGTTGGTGCTTGGACTTGTTCAAGAGGATTGGTGTCCTCATTCTATTACTAGGTTGGTGCCTTGGTTTGTGGAAAAGGATTGGTGTCCTTATTTGACAAGTTGGAGCCTGAATTTGTAAAGGAGGATTGGTGTCCTCATCATTGTAATCTGAGCTAAAATTATACAAGTAATTTTTATTTTTAATTCTTGTGTTTTGGCATGGTTAGTGCTTTGTATTTGTAAAAGTTAACAATTGGTTTAAATGTTGATTCACCCCCCTCCTCAGTGTTTCTAACAATTGGTATCAGAGCCAACTTCTTCATAACAATTGGTAGAAGAATTGTTCAAGCTCAATGGCTGGTGAAAAAGCACTCAAAGTCCCCCACTTTGATGGAACAAATTTTGCTTTTTGGAAGGTCAAAGTGAAGTACTATCTGATGTCTCTTGTTGTTGAAGTTTGGTAATTAGTTACAGATGGATATAAGATCCCATCTCCTCCAATAGACCAAGACAAGAGGAAGGCATATGTGTTGATTTAGTAGTGATTTCCTTAATTGATAATTAATTCCAATGATTATTAGTCCAATTTATCTTATACCACATTCATCATTAAGCAGTTATACAAAAAAATTATCAACACTAGAACAATAATGCCAATACGAACAAGAAGAGACAACCAAACACAAGAGACACAAAATCACCCCGGGAAAAACCCAACAACCTTTTCTAGGAGAATTTATCCATTTCAACAAGAGATACAATTTGAAATCTCAGTGAAAAAACAAAGTCAAGAAGACCAGAAACCAACCCAGGTCAAACCCGGTCAAACAACACTCAAATATCTTTAGAAATTTGGTCTTCTCGTGCCTTTTCCGGCCTTCATTTCTTCCTCAGAATTCATCCTTCCTTTAGCCTCAAATTCGTCCTAATAACCTCAGAAGACATCGTCAAGTTTGTGTGATTCGAATTGTGTTCTTAGAGGAGGCCGAATGCCTTTAAATAGTGATAAGGGAACTGAATGGGAATTTCCTGGGGCCGAGCCGACTTGGAGTTGACCTAATGTTTTGGCAGCAACAATTTACTTTCTGAAGATTCAAATTTTCTTATTTTGAAGCCGACTTGCAATCCTCAAATGCATTTGTTTTTTCTTAAATATTTGGAGGGCCAAAAACAAATTATTAAGATCGACCAAAGCTACAAAATTCCAACAATATGTAGCAAATGCCAAGGCTTTGAACTTTATAGGAAGTGGCCTGTCAAATGTCGAATTCATCAAAGTTATGAGATGTGAATCAACTAAAGAAATGTGGGACAAGCTTATTAGTGTCTATGAAGGTGATGCGAATGTAAAGAAGGCAAAGCTTCAAACATTCAAAAAACAGTTTGAAAGTCTCAACATGAATGATGAAAAATATATTGTTTCTTATTTCCTCTAAGGAGATGTAGTAGTTGACTCTCTCAGAGGGTTGGGTGAAGATGTTAGGGAAAAGATAATTGTCCAAAAGGTTTTGAGATCTCTTCCAAATCATTTTGATGCTAAAGTTTGTGTTATAGAAGAACTAAAAGATTTGGACACTTTATCAATAGATGAGCTTCATGGAATTCTCACAACATAGGAGATGAGGTTAGAAATCCAACGCATAAGGAAGTTGCATTCAAAGCATCAAATTCATCAAGTGAAGGCAAGAACAATGATTGCACTAGGATGAGTTCGATATTGAAATGGCACAACTTGTCAAGAGGCTAAAGAAAGGATCCAAGCTTGACAATAAGTTATCTCTCATTTGTTTCAGATGTGGTAAAATAGGACATTATGCTGCCAAATGTCCTCTTAAAGATGAAAGTGATGATGAAGAGAACATAAGAAAATGACGCTCAAAAGGAGAGGCTCAAGAAAGAAGATTTTTTTCTCCAAGCAAGATAATGTTATGAAACCAGCTCAAGAAAAGATAGAAAAGAAAGATCAACGCCTTAGAATTCAGCCTCTTCGAGGGGGCAACCTCCTTTACATTACATAAATGAACAATTCTTGGATGATACAAATGACAAAACCTCCTTTCTATATATAGGAGTCTAAAGAGTCACAATATAATCCAGCCGACCTAACAATAATAATATAAAGCCACAAAAATAATAATAGAGGGATTCTATGGGGCACAGAAATAACAATATGTGGGTAATAGGGGCACAACAATATAAATAAGGGGTATAACTACAATAGTAATGGGGTAATCACTAGTATTATAGGGACCCAACATGCCCCTCTCCTTCAAAAAAGTGTTGTCCTCAACGCTTGAGCAGTTCTGGATACTTCTGCATAAAATTCTCATCCTCCCATGTGGAATCTTCAGCGGATAAGTTCTTCCACTTGATAAGATACTCTGAAATTGATCGATTTCGTAGCTGTCGAGTTCTTGTTTCTGTGACTGCTTCCGGTTCCAATATAATTTTTCCTTCCTCGTCAAGTTCTGGCAATATTGTTTGAACTGGGAGCTTGTCACCTATAACCTTCTTTAAACATGAAACATGGAAAACTGGGTGCAATCGAGAAGCTGCAGGAAGCTCCAATTTGTATGCCATAGTACCAATCTTTTCCAACACCTTGTACGGACCATAATACTTTGGTGATAATTTATTATCCTTCTTAGCTTGCTTTAGGGACATTTGCTTATATGGTTGTAGCCGTAGGAATACCCAATCACCTACATCAAAACTTCTTTCACTGCGATGTTGATCTGCCTGTTGTTTCATTCTATTTTGTGCCAACACGAGGTTATCCTTTAAGAGTTGGAGGACTTGTTGTTGATGTTCGATGTGATGTTCCACTGCCTGAACCTTAGAATTTTCTCTTAAATATGATGTGATGGATGGTGGTTGATACCCATAAAGTGCCATAAATGGGGTCATTTTTGTTGCTGTATGGAAGGAAGTGTTATACCACCATTCAGCCAGAGGCAACCATTTGACCCATTGTGTCTGTTTATCAGATACAAAGCAACGAAGATATCCTTCCAAACATTTGTTTACTATCTCAGTTTGCCCATCAGATTGAGGATGATAAGATGAGCTATGAGCTAACTGAGTACCAAGACAAGAAAATAATTCTGTCCAAAAATTTCCAGTGAAAATGGGATCTCTGTCACTTACAATAATCTTTGGGTTTCCATGTAGCTTTTGAACTGTTTCCATAAATGCAGTAGAAACTGTACTGGCTTTAAATGGATGTGATAATGCACAAAAGTGTGCATACTTGGTAAGTCTGTCAACTACCACCATGATGACACTCTTTCCCTCAGACTTGGGTAAACCTGTGATAAAATCCATTGAAACCTCCTCCCAACGTTGGCTTGGAATGGATAAAGGTTGTAATAGACCCGGTGTCTTAATTGTTTCAACTTTATTTTGTTGGCAAACCAAACATTCCGCCACAAACTTTTGAATATCTGATTTAAGGCCATCCCAAAAAAATTCCTTCTTAACCCTGTGGTAAGTTTTTAAAAATCCTGAGTGCCCTCCTAAGGGAGAAGTGTGCAATTCCATAAGAATCTTTTGTTTTAGCTGGGAATTCTTACAGAGGTATAAGCGATCTTTGTACCATAACGAATCATTTTGCCAGCTAAATGTATCAGAAGTACTGGAATCTTGTTGTAGCTTTCGAATAAGTGCCCACACTTCTTCGTCATTCTTCCATTCCTCCTTTGCTTCGTTTATCCAATCTGGTTGGATAATAGAAATGGCACACAACAATGCTTCCACATCCTCATCCTTTCTTGAGAGTGCATCTGCCACCACATTTTGCTTCCCTTTTTTGTAGATGATTTCAAAGTCATAACCCAACATCTTTGTGACCCACTTTTGTTGCTCTTCAGAGGATAATCTTTGTTCTAAAAAGTATTTAAGGCTATCATGATCCGTTTTTACCTTGAAGTGTCTTCCCATTAGGTAGGGTCGCCATTTCTTAAGTGCATGGAGTATTGCCAACATTTCCTTCTCATAAATAGCTTTGCTTAAAAACTTTCCCTTGATTGGACGACTTTCAAAAGCAATGGGTCTTTCATCTTGCATTAGAACAGCACCAATTCCATTTCCTGAAGCATCACATTCCACAATAAAGGTTTTTGTGAAGTCCGGTGTAGCTAAGACCGGTGCTTGGCACATTGCCTCTTTAAGATGTTCAAAGGCCTTTGTTGCTTCCGGAGTCCATGAAAATGAATCTTTCTTCAATAATGTTGTTAGAGGTGCTGCTATTCTCCCATAATTCTTAACAAACTTGCGATAATACCCTGTCAACCCAAGAAATCCTCGCAGATGCTTTATGGATGTGGGGATTTTCCATTCCTTAATGGCTTTAATTTTGCTAGGGTCTACCTTAACTCCTTCATGAGATACAATATGACCCAAATATTCCACCTCCTGGACTCCAAAGAAACATTTGGATCTTTTTGCATATAATTGTTTCTCCTCCAATAGTTGTAGCACCTTGTCAACATGTTCAACATGATCCTTCCAAGACTTGCTGTAGATTAGTATATCATCAAAAAATACTAACACAAATTTTCTAAGGAATGGTTTGAAAATTGAATTCATCAAACCTTGAAATGTTGAAGGTGCATTGGTAAGGCCAAAAGGCATGACCAAAAATTCATAATGACCCTCATGAGTTCTAAATGCCGTTTTCGGAATGTCTTCAATCTTCATTCTGATTTGATGATATCCCGAACGAAGATCCAACTTGGTGAAGTAAATTGATCCATGCAATTCATCCAGTAATTCATCAATGACAGGAATGGGGAACTTATCTTTAATAGTGAGCTTGTTGAGCTCCCTATAATCTGGACACATGCGCCATGATCCATCCTTCTTGTGCACCAATACTACTGGAGCTGAGAAAGAACTTTGACTCGGTTGAATTATACCAGCCTCTAGCATTTCTGCAACCATACGTTCAATTTCACTTTTTTGGACATATGGATATCTGTACGGCCTGATGTTTGGAGGAACACTTCCTGGAATCAGATGAATAGCATGATCATGATCACGCATAGGTGGGAGACCTTTGGGAGTCTCAAATACCTTGGAATGATTGTCCAGGACTTTTTGGAGATCTGGAGAAATAGATGATTCCAATGTGGAAACATCTAGCGAACATAATTGTGCAATTACACCTCTTTGCTCCTTTTTTAGAAGCTTTGTCATGCCATTAGAGCTGATTATCTTTCCTGGTTTCCCTGCAATACCCCTTAATTCAACTTCCTTTCCTTCCACAGAAAATTTCATGAAAAGTTCTTGAAAATTAAAAGCTATTGTACCCAAGGATTGTAGCCATTGGACTCCTAGTACAACATCAGCACCTCCCATTGGAATGGAAAGCATTGGGCTAGTCAATACATATTCTCCCATGGATAGCTTGATATTATGGCACTTTCCAGAACAATTTATTGTTCCTCCATTTGCAATCATCACTTGACACTCTGGTGCTGGATATAGGAAGCAATTCAATTCTTTTGCTACCCTACAATGAATAAAATTGTGGGTGCTTCCTGAATCAATCAACACTATTACCTTTTTCTTCTTGATTTGTCCTTCTATCTTGATGGTTTGAGGAGTGGTAATTCCCGCCAATGCATTACAAGATATGGTCGGATTTATTTGTTCTTCATCTAGGCTTTGTTCCTGGAATATATCCTCTTCTTTTGACCTTTCTTGCTCCTTTTCTTCTTCCTCTTCACAATCTATGTAGAATAATTTCTTCTCAGCACACTTATGACCTTTTGTGTATTTGCTATCACAATTGTAACAAAGCCCTTTTGCTCTTTTTTCTTCCAATTGTTGTGGTGTCAACCTTGTAGGTTGTGGAAGACTATGGGCAACAACACTTCCGTCTTTATAGTTGTGAATGGTATGCTTCCTAGTTGCCATAATTTTGCTTTCCATTTTTCTTGCTAACCTGAATGCCTTCTCTAATGAATCAGGTTCCCAAAGGCGCACATCATGTTGGATATTATCCTTTAAAGACCCTATGAACACATCAATCCTATGCTCCTCTGGAATATCTTTTACCCTTATGTTCAATTTTTGGAACTCCTCAATGTGCTCCATTATTGAACCCTTTTGTTTGAGACTTATCAATTGGCTAAAAAAAGTGTTGCTTTTTGTATCCTCATAATGTGCTATCAATTCTTCCGTAAAAATTGCCCAAGTGATAAATTGTTTACGAGAACAAAGCCATTGATACCATACAAACTGATTTGGTTCCAAATATAAAGTTGCCATACGTACCTTTTGTGTGTTTTGCACATTATTGAGATCGAAGAATTGCTCCATCTGTAATATCCATGTGGCGGGATCCTTGCCATCAAACTTCCTCATATCGATTTTTGGAACATGGTGAGTCTTCGATCCAACATTAGAGTCTATGGAATCATGATTAACATTTCTTTTGTTCTCATCATGAGTTTCCTTTACTACTCTTTCACCCTTAGTGACTATTTCTTGTAGCAACTTATCCATCTTATCATCCATGCCATCAATTTTAACGTCCATGCCATTCACCTTAGCTTCCATGCCATCCATCTTAGCTTCTACATCTTTCCTTAAACCATCCATTTTAGATTCTGTTGCTTTTTGTGCAAGTGACACTTGTTGCACTTGTTCTTGTAATTTTGATATATCATATAGCATTTCTTCTTCTTCTTCATGAGTCATGCTAGAGCTTTCAGGTTCCTTACTAGGTGTTTGCATTTTCTTTCCTCGGGGCATCAGTTACCGATAATAATGCTCTACTATGCCCTTTGAATTCCTTCAAAATAAATTTTCAAACCAAGCTTAAGCAAAAATTAAAGAAAATCTACACACCTTTTTTCACTTTGTAGGAGCTCGATATTGCCTCTGATGTATCTCTGTACTTTCTGATTATCTAGTTCTGAATTTGTGACCTGTAGTAGCCCTCTGTGTCCTCTTTCCAATGCCACAAGTCTGACCCAAATTGGATTCTCCAAGGAAGAGTTATGCGAAATCTCCCACAGTGACTTGATTATAGACTAGTTCAGTAGAGTGAACTTGTACGACGTGCCACGTGTCACTGTTTCAACCTTTGACTCTGAAAAATATATAAAAGAAAACTACAGTCCGTCCTCTTTCTTTACCTTCTTACGAAATTTCAATCCGATGCTCAGAAAGAAAGTTATGACGATTTTCCCCAGGTCACCTGTTTTGAGTGTAATTCAGGAGTCTGCAAAAAGACCAACTTCCTCAGATCATATCTCCGAAAATATCACACGAAAAACTCTGAAATTCGGACCCAAGGTTCAACGCGATTTCTTCTCAAATGGGTTTTTTTGCGACTTCTGAAACGTCACAAAAAAAAAGTTATAGCGAAAATGCCACGATGACCTGTTTGGAGCAGCGAAACCCTAGAATCCAAAGCTCTGATACCAAATGTTATGAAACCAGCTCAAGAAAAGATAGAAAAGAAAGATCAACGCCTTAGAATTCAGCCTCTTCGAGGGGGAAACCTCCTTTACATTACATAAATGAACAATTCTTGGATGATACAAATGACAAAACCTCCTTTCTATATATAGGAGTCTAAGGAGTCACAATATAATCCAGCCGACCTACAATAATAATATAAAGCCACAAAAATAATAATAGAGGGATTCTATGGGGCACAGAAATAACAATATGTGGGTAATAGGGGCACAACAATATAAATAAGGGGTATAACTACAATAGTAATGGGGTAATCACTAGTATTATAGGGACCCAACAGACAATGATGCCTCTGTCGAGGAAGAGTGTGATGAAAACAGAGAAATCTTATTCATGACTGTCTCAAATGAAGCAAAAAATCTGGAAGAAGAAGAAAGAACCGAAGGTATGGATAATTTGGAAGCATAATTTATTAGTGCCTTAGAAGAAAATGCAAGACTTAAAAGAAAGAATGGGAAGTTATCGAAAGAAATCATCTCTCTCAAAACTAAAAAAGACGAAGTTAAGCGAGTAGAAGTATTGAGCAATAAAGTAACAAAAAAAGAAGTGATTTGTGAAAAATTAGAAGCTGAAATAGTATCTCTGAAAAAGGAGTTGGACAAAGTCAACAAAAAATTAAAGAGCTCTAAAACTCTAGAAGCCATTCTCAACTATCAAATGTCACCACATGATAAGTCTGGGCTCAGTTATACAGGTGAATCCTCTAGTTCATAAAAGGTAGACACACTCATCATGAAGAAAAGCCTAGAAGCTTCATAAAAAACAATGTTGAAAAACCCAGAAATTTTGTTGATGTCCTCAAAAAGTATCCTCACATTCCTCACAACAGTCCAACAAAAAGCAAAAATCAATCAAGGAATGATAACTCAAAAGTACAACCCTCCCTTAGAAGAAATGACTCATCAAGCAAATCATATACTAACAGTTATCAAACTATATTCCTTGGTCATTGTTTCTTACTTATAATATTTTGGTCATCAGGAAAAATATTGCAAGGCTTATAGGACTAGTCATCAACCTCCTAAAAATAATGCTATTGACATTAAAAGCCGAGACCAAATCAGAACTCAAATTCCTTTGCCCCTCTTTCAAAGTATAATCTAGAACCATACAAGTGCAACAATACAAGTCATGAAGCATAAAACTACCCATTAAAGTCAAAGGAAGGAGTATGGAAAAGAAAGGCTAAATAATCTGAACCTAAGAAATGCAAACTATTTATGTATGCTCAAAACAAGGAGAGCTAGTGGTTTGTTGATAGTGGATGTTCTAGGCACATCACAGGAGACTAGAAGAATTTCATCTCATTAAGAAAATAGAAGCAAGGAAGTGTGACCTTTGGTGATAATGGGTCTGCTAGAATTGTTGGAATATGCACTATGAGTCTCAACAATGACAAGGGAAAAGCAATGTGTTATATGTTGAAGGCCCTAAGCACAATCTTCTAAGCATCATCCAGATGTGTGATCAAGAATACAATCCTATCTTGCGTGCCAAATATTATGAAATAAGGTGATCATCTACAAGAAGTCTCGTAGGAAAAGGGGTTAGAACAACATATAATGTATACATTCTCAGTGAAGTTCAAGAAGAACGATGTTACATGAGTCAATCAAATGAAAGTTGGCTATGGCACAAACACTTGGGACACCTAAGCTTTGATAACATGATGAAGATCAACAAAACTCAAGCAGTAAGAGATATGCCCAAAATTTCAAAACCAACAAATGCTATTTGTGTATCATGTCAACTTGGAAAACAAACTAGGACCAATTTCAAGTCAAAGGAATGTTCAACATCAATGCCACTTGAAATTATCCACACAAATCTATGCATATCAACTAGAACTCTGACACTACAGGGAGCAGGTACTTTATGTAATTCATAGATGATTATTTTCTAAGCATTAGTTGAAAATGAAAGTGATTTGAAAATCAAGTGCTTAAGATCAAATAGAGGAGGAGAATTTACTTCAGGAGAATTCATTGAGTTTTGTAAAAAACATGGAACCAAAAGGCACGTTTCTATTTATAGAACCCCGCAACAAAATCAAGTGGTAGAAAGGAATAATTGATCCATATAGGAGACTGCAAGAACAATATTATTGGAGGCTAAGTTACCTATTAACTAGGAGGCATTTGAGGCAGTGATATACATCATAAACATGGCACATCTCTGGGTAAACAACGATAAGACTCCATATGAGCTATGGAAAGGAAGGTCCACTTCTGTGAAACACTTTAGAATATTTGGGAGCAAATGCTTTATGAAAATATATGATAATTCACTGGGAAATTTTGATTCCCGTGTAGACGAAGGAATTTTTCTTGGATACTCATTAAGAAGTAAGGCCTACAAATGCTACAACAAATCGACTTCACAATGTAGTAGAATGCATTGATGTAAAAATAGATGAAACTCTATCCAAAATCAAAGCAAATCCAACAAATGAAGGAGATCTTACTCTTATAGATCAAGGGGAAAATTTTGCAAAAGAAGAGTAGAAATTAGAAATCCAAGAAGATTAAGAAACACATGCTCCAACTAAGACAACACTCAAGTTTGTATAGAAGCATCATGTAGATAACTTGGTCATTGGAGATATGGATGCCGGGATATAAACACGAAGAAGAATGACTATCACACTTTGCAACTGCTAGTGTTCTCTAAAGCCATTGAGTTGGATAGTCCCCATCGCTAGTTATAGCTCGAGGTTGTCTAAATTAGGAAGAACTAGCACATGCACTTGGCTACCCAATCTCGAAACATGGTTATGCACCTTGAGATTCGGTGATCAATCACTTGAAAAACTGCCTCGTTTCATGCTACTCCATAAGTAGCATAGATTCAATTGTTGGGCCCCAGAAGCAGTGAAGTCATGAATTTATGGCATCAAAAGGGTATGGATCCTACATTTGACATGCATAGAAGATTTATTTCTACCAAGGATTTTCCTTTTAGAAACATAGATCTTTGGCAATGGTATCTTCCTTAACACTGTTGAGGATTTTGATCTGTTGATGTAGTTTTTCTTTGACATTGTGGCTACTTGCTATTGATTCCAACACAAAATTGATTTTGTGGCCAAAGTGGAGACCCATTTTTAAGTCATTTTTTCTCACAACTCTGTCTAGGGTTTGATAGGCCACATCATTTCCTTGGCTACTTGTATTGGTGCTGCATTGGCAACTACTACCAC
The DNA here is from genome assembly GCA_031772625.1 of Pinus tabuliformis. NCBI lineage: Eukaryota > Viridiplantae > Streptophyta > Pinopsida > Pinales > Pinaceae > Pinus > Pinus tabuliformis. The sequence continues at coordinate 593,305,200 of CM062812.1, read as the reverse complement.
TGCTCTTGTTCATGCCCATGGGATGACTACAAGGATTGATGATAGAAGAGTGTTCTTTTCCTACATTATTGAAAACAGTTCTTAATAGTTGGTAAATAAATTTGTAGTTCTTATTAGTTTTTTGAGTGAACTAAATTTGACATTAATTTGTAGTGATTTTTCTTGCAAATATGCATCCCATCATATCCATTATCGATGTAGTGCTTATTGGAAAGGATAAATATTAGAAGTGGTCCAAAAAGATCAAACACATTCATTTTTAATGATTTGTAGGATGGCATCTATGAAGGAGAGGAGGAAAATGGACCTAGAAGTCTTTACCACCAGGCAAGGAGTTGGCCATATGGAAGAGCAAAGAAAATAAAGCTTATTCCCTAATAGCTACATTAGTAAGTGAGGAGGTCAGCTATCATATTGTTTCCATTAAATATTCTTATGGCTCTCTAAATAAATTAAGACTTGTATGACTCACACTCAGAGTTGGAGCTTGCACAACTATTGGTGAAACTCTTCAACCTAAAGTTGAAGTATGATGACCCCATTTCCTTAGCTTTTGAGATCAAAGCCATCATGCATGACATAGATGCTACTAGAATGAAGATTGAACTCTCTCATAGCCTTCAACAAGGCTTACTACGCTAAATATTCTTACTACCTTGAATCCTATAAGATAGTGACCAATTGTAGAATGCGAGAAGGCCTTTGGAAAGAGAAAGACAACATCTCAACCTATTGAAATGATCGTATGATTTGCTTAGAAAGGGAATAATTAATCATATGATTCTTTTAAAGGAGAAAGTCGTAAAAGGGGAAATGGAAGAAAGAAGTTTAGATGTAGGGGGGATAGACACAACCAAGATGAGAGACCTGATCTTCACTGTTTCCATTGTGGTAGAAATGGACATGATGCATCGACATGGAGAATCCACTAGGAGAAGATCAAAGATAAACAAGAGTAGAAAGCAGATAGAGGTAAATACCAGACCCAACAAAGGTAAAGCACTTGAATCCACTCATTACATTGTTTCTCATTGCAATATGGGAGTAATTGAAGATTTGTTTCATATTTCATTTGCTTCTTGGAGAGATTATTAGTTGCTTGACATAGGTGCAACATGTCGCATGAACTTTTAGAGATACTACTATAATATTTCAGTGACAATATAGATGGCATTAGTGTATTTTGCGGATAAATCAAGTCTCAAACCGTTGGGACTTGGCACCATCAACTTGAAACTTCTTGGATCCCCTTATTTGTTTATGCATGATGTACTCTATATTCTAGAGATTCGAAGGAATTTGCTTCCCCTTGTGCATATTCAATAACGAGGCCACTCGATTCACATATTTGATGGAAAAGTAGAAATAAGTAAGGATATTGACAACATGGTTGTCATGACAAGAATAGAGGATGAAACACTACTGAAGCTAAAAATGACATTCATTGATGCATATAATTCTTCATACCTTACTCATCACAATGAATGTACATGGGCATTTAGTCCTCTATGGCATACTAGATTTGGACATATTAGTTATGATAGGATTCATTTACTAAAAAGCAATGATGTTTCTAGTTTGCTAGTTATTTCAGGGAAATTAAAGCAATGTGATTCATGTATCCTTGGAAAGCATAGCAAACAATCCTTCAATGATTCCAATTTCGGAGCATGTAGAAAACTTGGATTTATATAGTGGCCCCATGCCTATTCCATTTGCAAATGGCAATACGTATATGATGACTTTTATTGATGATTACACCGAGATGTGTTCGGTGTACTTTGAAAGATAAATTTCAAGCAAGAGCACTCGTTGAAATTCTAACCACCAAAGCATATCGTCTGAAATTCTTGGGGTATTGAAATACCACAAAGGCATATCATCTTTACAACAAGGTAAACAAGAATTTTATTCTTTCTAGAGATGTAATTTTTCTTGAATCTTTTCAAGATTGATAAACTATTGAGTGACAAATTGATCATCTAGATAGATTCACTCATGTAAATACATATAATGAATTTGATAATGATATTTCATATCTTGAAGGGGGGATCCCTATCTTGGATCAATCTCTAGAATCTCTTTTTGAAGCACCATCTCCCTCTCATGAAGTCCCAACCACTCAAATTAGGAATATCCTTTGAATGATGTGATTAAGGGGATTGGAAGGTTGAATATTTATGCAACACCATGTCAATTAGTCGACTGTACTAGAAAGGTCTACCAAAGTGGTTCATCAAAACACTTGAAAGTTCTCATCGTGACAAGGTTTGAAAAATAAGAACCAGAAGTTCCAACAAACAAGGAAAATGTGACTTAGATGATATGAATGCTTCATATCATTGTGAATTGAATTGATCTACCAATCTTAAACCAATTTCCTTGGAAGAAGTTGCTACTCATGATAAGTGGAAAGAACCTAAATATGAAAATTTCACAATTGAAGATCATATTGTAAAAATCTCTACTTGTGTGAACTCTAGGAAATGTTCAACATTTCGTGTGGATGCTCCGCCCATCATCAAGGACACAAAAAGATTTCTTCAAGAATTATGAGTATGACTAGGATAAATAAATGATAGCTTAACGGTAAAATGGCGAGATTCATTATGAAATGAATAAATTTGATAAAATAATTATAAGTGTAGGACTAGGATAAATAAAATGATAGGTTAACAATTATTGGGTCCCTATAATACTAGTGTAACCCCTATATTTTTATTATTGTACCCCATGGAAGCTCACTATTGTTATCGTTGTTCCTTTGCATTATTATTGTTATGTAGGTCCTAATTATATTTTGATCCTTTAGACTCCTATATATACCAAGTCGGTCTTGTCATTTGAATCATCCAAGAATTGTTCATTTATGTGATGTAAAAGGAGGTTTCCCCCTTGAAGTGGCTTATTATCAATTCCTTGATCAATATTTTCTTATGTGTATGTTCTATTTTGATTTGGGTACATAACATTTGGTATTAGAGCTCTTGATCCTAGGGTTTTGCTGCTTCAAACAAGTCATCTTGGAATTTTCGATATAACTTTTTTCTATGAAGCTTCAGATCGTGAACATTTAACTACGTGGAGGAGAATCTTGATTAACATTTAGTTAGAATTTCAGACCTTGGTTCACTATATTTTTGGAGATATGATCCAAGTAAGTTAGGGCTTTTGTATGCTCCAAAATTCAGTCTCAATGAGTGTCCTGGAAAAATCATCATAACTTTCTATTCAAGCATCAGATTTGAATTCCTTAAAAAGTGACTAAAAGTGCATGGAATTTACCTTTTTAGGTATGACTTTCAAGGATAAAGGTTAAAATAGTGACGCATGGAATCCCTTACAAGCTCGATCTATTAAACCAATCCATAATCAGGTCATCGTAGGAGATTTGGCGTAACTTTAACTTGAAGAATCCAATCTTGGTATAAATTGTGGGGTTGAAAAGAAGACAGAGAGATACTGCATGATGAAATTTCAGGCCTTGGGAGGCCGAAATCACAGAGATACAATAGTTCCAAGGTTGGCCACATCAACAAGGTCAAAATCAAGCTCTTAAAAACAAAAAATGGTGTGTATTTTTAAATTGCATAAATTTTGTTTGAAAAATTAGTTTGAAGTGATTCAAAGGGCATAAAAAAGCATAGATATCCTTATTTGATTCCAACATGACTTGCAAACAAAAAAATGATACACCCACTAAGCCCACAAAAATCTCTACTATGATGCATGAAGAAGAGGAAGAAATGCAACATGAGATATCAAATTTATGGGAACAAGTGCAAGAATTTTTGCTCTCACTAGGAGAAATAAAAAATTAATTGGAAGTGATGATGAATGTTAAGATGGATGGTTCATAAGAAAAAATAAAAAGGGACATGAAAAGTTTGAAGGAAGGTTTGATAAAGTTGCTACAAGAGATGCTTCCTAGTGGTGATAAGGTATTCCATGAAAGTCATGATGAGAACAAAAGGGATTGATGCCTTCATAGGGACTTTAAAGGATAACATCCAACATGAGGTTCACCTTTGGGAACTTAATTCATTGGAGAATGCGTTTAGGGTGGCAAGAAACGTTGAAAGAAAATTTATGGCAACAAGGAGGTCTACCACTCACAACTATAAAGAAGGAAGTGTTGTCACTTTTAGCCTCCCAAAACCCACAAAGTTGACACCACAAAAAATGGAGGAAAAAAAGAGAAAAAGGGATTTGTTACAATTTTGATAGCAAATACACTAAAGGGCGATCGCTGTTAATTTTCAAGAACTTTTATTGAATCTTTTCTGGGAATGAAAGGAAATTGAATTAAGGGGTATCACAGGGAAACCTGAGAAGATCCATTTCTCCAGATATCGAAAGAGTCCTTGAAAATCATTCCAAGGTATTTGAGACTCCCAAAGGTCTACCACATATTTACGATCATGATCATGCTATTCACTTGATTCCAGGAAGTGTTCCTCCAAACATCAGACCTTATAGAGATCCCTATACCCAAAATAGTGAAATTGAACATATGGTTGCATAAATGCTAGAGGCATGTATAGTTCAACCTAGTCAAAGTTCTTTCTCTTCTCAAGTAGTATTGGTGCATAAGAAGGATGGATCATGGTGTATGTGTCTAGATTATAGAGAGATCAACAAGCTCACTATTAGATAAATATTCCATTCCTATCATTGATGAATTGTTGGATGAATTACATGGAGCAATTTACTTCCCCAAGTTGTATCTTCGTTCAGGATATCATCAAATTAGAATGAAGATGAAAGAAATTTCAAAATCAACATTCAAAACTCATGAAGGTCATTATGAATTTTTGGCCAAGCCTTTTGGCCTTACTAATGCACCTTCCACATTTCAAGGTTTGATGTATTCCACTTGCAAACCCTTTATTAGAAAAATTTGTGTTAGTATTTTTTGATGATATACTAATCTACAAGTCTTCAGAAGATCATGTTCAACATGTTGATAAGGTGCTCAAACTATTGGAGGAGAAACAATTGCATACAAAACCCTCCAAATGTTTCTTTGGGGTACACAAGGGGGAATATTTGGGTCACATTTTATCTTGTGAGAGTGTTAAGGTAGATCCTAACAAAATTAAATCCATCAAGGAATGGAAAATCTCCACAACTTTAAGGAATGTTCGAGCATTTCTCAAGTTGACAGGGTATTATCACAAGGTTGTTAAGAATTATGGGAAAATATCAACACCTATAACAACAGTACTAAAGAAAGATGCATTTTCTTGGACTCCAGAAGCAACTACGACCTTTGAACATCTTAAAGCTGAAATGTGTTAAACTTTGGTCTTAGCTACACCAAACTTCACAAAAACATTTATTTTCGAATATGATGCCTTAGGAAATGACGTTGGTGTCGTTTTAATGCAAGAAGAAATACTCATTTCTTTTAAAAGTCATCTAATAAAGTGAAAGAATTTACAAAAACCTATTTATGAGAAGGAAATGTTGGCAATACTACATGCTCTGAAGCACACTTCAAGGTTAAAAAAATCATGACAATCTTAAATAATTCTTGGAACATATATTATCTTCAAAAGAGCAACAAAAATGGGTCACAAAGATGTTGGGTTATGTTGGACACATAATCCGCTAAGGGTTATGGTGTGTAATATGAAAATTAATTGGAGTCCAAGAGACCACTTGGAATATGAAAACCAAGGGTCATAAGACAATGTATAAATAGGTATATCATCATGAATAAAATGGATCTCATGTTTATCTTAATCCGGTATATTTTTGTAAGTCTTTTAACATGGTATCAGAGCAGGCGAATTCTTTCCCTGCTCAAGTTTGAGCTGCTGGTTTTGTGGCCATTCTCTGTATGCCATTTTGTCATACGCCAGTCTGCCAATCATAATAATGTCTTGCTCATACACTCATGGTATGCTAGTAAACACAAAAAATGTTAAGTTGCATTAACTTGGTATTATTTTGATTAACGTTTCCTATAGACCACTAGTCCTACCCTAAAATGCTCTGGCTTGAGCATTTGCACGTTGGATTGATAGAAATGTCCAACTTTATGCCAACTTGAAGCCATTTCCTTTGCATCATCAGCCATAAATCTTTGACCCTTCACACTCACTTTCACTATCTTTCACGAGAATATGTTTTCTGCGTGTAATTTCTTTCATTAAAATTGGAAGTAACCTGTGTCCACGTGGGGGCTGGAGACATTATTTTCAATGTGAAATGATATACCTTAGTGAGACCAAAATATAGTGCCACTACAACAGCTGTTAGGCTTCCGAGAATTACACTTGCATTCATAGGCCTTTAGTTCTAGAGCTTGTCAATTATGCTTAGTGTTGGTGGAATATGCCAAATAAAACCCTTACTTGACACATTGATTTGAGAGTGGTGTTAGTCCTTTCATAAGCATGTGTAAATACCAGTGTTGATAATATTGGTATTGGCAAAATATCGGCGAGAGTCCAAAAAATATCTTGTCGGCGAAAATATCGGCAAACATAAAAAATGCATAATATATTCATTTTTTTCATATTTTTAAACATATAAAGCAATAACAACATGAAATAAACACATTGGCACATAAATATGAAGAAAACACTAATATATATGATGTCAAATAGAAATGATACATCAAAGGCGATACCAAATCCTGCTGATCCCTGATAATTGTCCAATCAAGGACTCAAATGTGGAGAACCAATACAAAATAACATCACATATATAAAAGTATCTCGTCATCATGAGTTATATATAGCAAAACAAATAAAACTAGCAGCTATCTATTTGAAATCACTGCCCTCTCCCCCTTTTACGGGAAAACATGATGGGTTGTTTGTCAGGCCTACCCCTAGTAGTAGAAGACCCTAGCCTTGCCTCTGCACCTAATTTCAAATAATGAGTGCTAGGTATGGAGTTGTGCTCTCCTATATCTATAGCAGATGGTATTGATGTTGATGCTTCCACATTGTCCTCCTCCTCCTCCTCCTCCTCTTGCTGCCCCTCTTCTAATGCATCATCTGACTCTAACCATGAAGGTGATTCCTCCAAGATGGGCTTCTCAGACTCCACCCTCCACTGAGACAATACATCAATATTGTCTTAAGAAATGGCATCTGGATCCATTGGTGCTTCTATTTGTTTCACTCGAAGTCAGATATTGTAATGCACATACACTAAATCATTGAAGCATGCGAACTCCAGCCTGTAAGAGTGTCAAAGAACTAGTGAGTCTTGACTCTAGACTCCTTACACATAGTCTAGCGTCATTAATAAAAGAGGTTGGATAATGAAAATAAATATTAATAAATTAAATTAGAGAAAATTTAGAGAACCTCCATGTGGCAAGAACCAACACATGGATATCCATCTAAGAGTCAATTTGAGTTAAACTAGGATGTAGTTGGGGAACCAAATATGAAACCTATCAGTTGACTTCAATAATGAACACAAATTAAGGAGTAGAAAAGGGAGATCAAGAGACAACTAAGAGAAGAAATAAGGAGTCATGTTGGGGTGAGGAAAAATATTATTTTTAAATTAAAATTTAAGTAAATAATTTTGGAGAGCCTTGGTGAGAGGGTGACACATGGGTGGGTGAATAATCAAACTTTTGGATAAATAAAAATAATTATTTATGCATGAAGTGCCAAGTGTCACCTATGAAGCCTCCTATAAAAGAAGGGGCAAGCTATGGGAGAAAGGACCTTTTTTCCCTATTGTTGGATGGATGAGATAATGCTATTGTGAGTGACTACGAGCTATAGTGAGTTTGGTGAGGTGGAGATCTTTAAAGAGGGGACTCTTGAGCCAAGAGTGCTCACCTCCATCAACTAGCATTCTTCCTCTATTGTACAACCCCGTTGGATCTTGGGGGTCTACAGGGAAGAAGAGTACCCAAGGAGTAGGCTAGGAGGTTAGCTGGAGAGTTACTAACATTCGGTCAGGACGCATCAGCATTCACACGTCGACGCGAACGACAGCATGGCAGCGCAAGCAGTAGCAAGTCCAAGAACCAAAACTCTTTTCTTGGTGAATGATACATTTTTTATTCATATTTTTTTATATGATTAAAGATGTATTTATAATGAAGAGATTGTAAATGTGAATATCATGATGGTTGAATTTCAATTGATGACTATTGATGTATGTATCTCAAATTTATGTGTTTTCATTGTTGTAGTTTTAAGTTAGTTGAACGAAATGCTTATTTACTTATTATTATAATACTATAACTTAAATGTTAATTGCTGTTGGCATTATGACACAAGTTTTGTCCTTGATGGCAACTCACTCAGATGAGAGATCACAGTACAACAGGTTAACAACACAGAATTACAGATCAGAATTCACAGAATGAAGAAAGAGAGGTATACGCAGGTTCACCGTTGGCCAAGCCGCGTATACATGCGGGTTCACTATATACAAGTCGGTATACATACACACGCACTTTCACAAAAGGAAAAACGCGTATACCTTGGAAAACTAAGTCTTTGGTCTGAAGTATTTGGTCCATGGTATTTTGATCCATGGTATTGGTCCAAGGTATCGGGACCAAGGTATTGACCCTAGGTTATTGGTCTAAGGTATTGGTCCATAGTATTGAGAAAGGCCTAAAACTATAAAAGGAGGAGAAGATCATTAGGCCAAGGTGTGCAAGTATCGAATATCTAATGAAGTGTGAGATCTAATATGCAGGTTATTGGCTTATGGTGTTGTGCTTGATCTGAACCAAGGATGAACCTTAGCGCTTGATGAAGGATAAGATCTAATGATGTATTAGGATCTTAAGGCTTGAAGTGAATTATCTTTATGTGGTTTGATCATGTATCTGAATAACTGGCGCATGTTGTAGTCTGTAAATATGATGATCTGGGTATGACTGATATCTGGAATAGTTGTAATGTTTAAATCATTATTTACAAATATGTACACAGGTTCACTTTAGAAAAGGAGTGTATACACGTTGGTTCTGCATATCAAAGTAGCGTATACATCATAAATTTGATTTGCAGATCTGTACGTTGGTTCGCTTTGAGGAAAGCGCGTATGCACGCAGGTTTGACACATGAAAGTAGCGTATACCTTATAAAATATGTTTTAGTTGCTTCTGTTTGCTGTTGCAGTGTTCTGGGTTCTGGCTTGGGTTCTGGTTACTGTATTCTGGTGACAGCATTCTGAATGATCAGATTGATGGGTTGTCAAAGTGATTGATTGATTCGGTTGTGGTTGGTTCAAAAGGAGATTGGTTGATGCAAATATATTTGATGATTGAATGATGTTGTTGATGGATCTAGTCTGAAAATTTATGAAACGTGGTCCCTAGAAGAAAGGAGAAGGTTGTAGCCTTCTGTAGGCTGGCACCTACGTACTAGTAAACATATCAACTAGTACAAGAGTTAAGGGGTTGTAGCTCCCTTCCAGTAGAAGCTGGAGAACGAGAGAAAGTTGTAGCCTTCTGTAGGTAGACGTACTAGTAAACATATCAACTAGTACAAGAGTTAAGGGGTTGTAGCTCCCTTCCAGTAGAAGCTGGAGAACGAGAGAAAGTTGTAGCCTTCTGTAGGTAGAAGCCTGCGTACTCGTATACCACTGCACCAGTGCAAAAATTGTAAACAGAGTTTTCTTATTATTAAAATAAGATAGAGACGATTGCAGCAAGTGGTTTTCACCCACATTGGGTTTCCACCTTATATCTTAGTGTTTATGTGTGTTAATTATGTGTGATGCTCTATTTTGCTTTTATAGCATTACAACACTGTCTAATGAATTCTTGATATACTGATTAAAGTTCACTATATGATAATTTGGGTAAATCAAAAGATCTCTGCATATACGTTGGTTTCATTAAGTATAGTTGTGTATACACGCTAGTTCACTAAGCTGAAGTAGGATATACAAATCAGTTTTGAAAATTAAATTATTGATCTGAGAACACTGATTCACCCCCCACTCTCAGTATTATTTCCAACAATTGGGATCAGAGCAGGTCCTTCAGAAGAAGCTTGATTGCTTGAAGGAATATCCATCATGATGAGTAATCAAGAAAGCGGGGGATCCATCAGACCACCAATCTTTGATGGGAGCAACTCCGTTTATTGGAAGGTAAGAACCACAACCTATCTTCAATCTCTTAGAACAGATGTCTGGGAAATAGTGGAAGGAGGATATACATTTCCATCAACAATTCCTACAGATACGGTAGGTAAAAAGCAATATGAAACCAATGCCAAGGCTATCAATACATTTTTGGGAAGTTTGTCACAATCAAAGTTTGTCAAAGTTATGTAGCTCAAATCAGCCAAAGATATATGGGACAAAATCGTTCTAAGCTACAAAGGAGATTCTCAGGTAAAACGTGCTAAACTGCAAGCTCTCAGAATTCAATATGAAACTCTCCAGATGCACAATGATGAAAGTATAGCTAGTTACTTCATATGTATAGATGAACTTGTTAATTGCATGAAGAATCTGGGTGAAGAGATAAAGGAAGTTACCTTAGTTGAAAAAGTTTTCAGATCCTTATCTGCTAAATTTGAATCAAAAGTATCTGCCATAGAAGAAAAGCAGGATCTACAGACTATTACTATGACACAGCTTCACGGAATCTTAACTACCTTTGATATGAGAAAAGGAGGTCCATCAGATATGAGAGAAGCCGCATTAGGAAAAGAAAAAGAAGAACTCAATGAATCAGGACATATTTCAGAAGAAGAAGAGGAAGTAAACTTTGCCAAGAAGCTTCAAGTTCCGGAAGATTCAGAGGTAAAATACCTTTCAAATGTTTTGCCTGTGGTAGAGTCGGTCATTATGGTGCCAAATGTCCTCATAAAGATAAATATGATAAAGGGAAGGAATCTGCAAAATGGAATAGAAAACAAAGTGTAAGTAAAAAGAGCTAGTATACTCATGAAGATAGCGATGGTTTATCAAATAGTGATGAAGATGAAAATAGTAATGACTATAGACTTCTGATGGCTTATGAAGATGATGACTTTTTGGATGCTTTAGATGAAGATGACCTTTTTGGTTGAAAATGAATCAGATCGCAAAATCAAATGCCTCAAATCTGATCGAGGAGGGGAATTTACCTCGGATGCATTCTTTGACTTTTGTGAACAACATGGAATAAAAAGGCAGTTCTCCACCGCAACGTCTCCTCAGCAAAATGGAGTGGTAGAAAGGATGAACAGAATTGTTCAACAAATGGCTCGTGCTATGCTAGATGAATCTGAAACTCCTACAACCTTCTGGGGTGAAGCTGCATTCGCCATCGTCACTATTCTCAACCAAGCAAATGTTCGGGTAAACAACACTCAAACTCCACATGAACTTTGGTATGGTAAGACTCCCACTGTAAAATACTTCAAAGTTTTTGGAAGCAAATGTTACATCAAAAGGACTGATGAAAAACTTGGTAAGTTTGAACCTAGAGCAGATGAAGGTATTCTTCTTAGCTACTCTTCCTGAAGTAAAGGATATAAATGTTAGAATAATAGACTTGGGAAAATTATTGAAAGTATTGATGTTGTGGTTGATGAAGCATGCAAAAATCCAAAACAAATAAAAACTGAAGGTTATGACAATGAAGAAGATGAGGAACATTTTCCCACATCAAATCACACTGATTCTAAAGAAGAAACCAATGAAGCACCAGAAGAAGAGATAATAATAGAAGAAAAGACTCTGTCCAGGTATGTTCAGAAAAATCATCTGGAAACTCAAATTTTAGGGGAAAAAGGGGCAGGTGTGCGGACAAGAAGAACCATTGCCGAAGCCTCAAGTTATCTAACATTACTATTTTCCACCGAACCTCAAAATGTAAATGAAGCATGCAAAGATGAATGTTGGGTCAAGGCCATGAATGAAGAACTTGAGCAAATTGAAAAGAATAATACTTGGGAATTAGTTCCTAGACCTCATGATAAGAATATCATAGGAACTAAGTGGATATTCAAAAACAAGCTGAACGAAAATGGAGAAGTTATTAGAAACAAGGCCAAACCTGTTTGTAAACAATATGCTCAACAAGAAGGTATAGATTTTGAAGAAACTTTTGCACCTGTTGCTAGAATTGAAGCCATAAGAATGTTTCTTGCCCTTTCTAGTTTTCAGAAATTCAAAGTATACCAAATGGATGTAAAATCTGCCTTTCTTAATGGAGACTTAGAAGAAGAAGTCTATATTGAACAACCAGAAGGATTCATACTTGGAAATGATGCAAAACTTGTATGCAAACTCAGAAAAGCTCTCTATGGTCTAAAATAGGCTCCAAGGGCATGGTATTACCGTCTTGACAAATATCTCCACCAACAGGGTTTTTCAAAGGGGTCAGTAGATAGCAATCTATATACAAAGATGGACACTGATAAATTGCTAATAATTGTTGTGTATGTTGATGATATCATTTTTGGTAGCAATGAAGAATCCATGAGTCAGAATTTTGCCTCAATAATGCAGCAAGAATTTGAAATGTCCTTGCTTGGTGAGCTTACCTACTTTCTTGGTCTACAAGTTCAACAAAATAAAGATGGTATTTTTCTCTCACAAACCAAATATCTCAAACAAATCCTGAAAAAGTACGGCATGGAAGATTCTAAACCAGTATGTACCCCAATGGTAACAAGATGCAATCTTAGCTCAAATGATGAATCAGCAACAGTACATCAACCAACTTACAAATCCATGATTGACAGTCTGCTTTATCTAACAGGTACCCGACCGGACATCACACATGCAGTGGGAATAGTTGGAAGATTCCAAGCAAATCCTAAGGAAACACACCTTTAGGCAGTCAAAAGGATTTTCAAATATCTTCAAGGAACACAGAACTTTGGTTTATGGTATCCTAGAGATATAGATCTTACACTTCATGCATATACAGATGCAGATTGGGCAAGAAGTATTGATGACAGAAAAAGCACTAGTGGTGGTGCATTCTATATGGGTTCCAGGTTAGTGTCTTGGTTCAACAAGAAACAAAGTTCAATTGCATTATCTATAGCTGAAGCAGAATACGTGGCTGCTGCATCTTGCTACACACAACTACTTTGGATGATGCAAACCTTGCAAGACATTCAGATCACATGTACTCCACCCATCTCCATTCTATGTGATAACACAAGTGCCATCAGTATTTCAAAGAATCCAGTCATGCACTCCAAGACCAAGCACATACCCATCAAATATCATTTTCTACGTGAACAAGTGCTTGAACAAAAGGTCAAATTGGAGTATGTTCCCTCCAAAGAACAGGTTGCTGATATATTCACTAAACCACTGCCTAGAGAGACATTTGAATATCTCAGACAAAAGCTGGGAGTAGTTGCTGCATCATCCTACTGTTAAATCCTATCTTCTTCAGAGAAAGGTGGTTATACGCGAGTTTCATGAAGCGTAGTCACGTATATATGTTGGTTTTTGTAGGTACAATCGTGTATATGTTGGTTTGAGAAAAAGCAATGGACCAGACTCAGGAGAAAGGGGTTTGATTATCTTAGAAGATCTCGGTACAGATTTTGTTTCAAGTGGAACAGGTTCAGGGGGAGAACATGGTTGCTGGTCTGGATGCTGATTGACAGATGTTGTTGATGATAGTTGCTGATGACTATCATGGTCTTGTTTAAAATATTTGGTCTCTGTTATATATGTCATGTATATCTTTTAATGTAACGGTCATGAAAAAAACCTAATTAGTAACCCCATTATGCATGGGATGGATGATGTAATGTTTCTTGTTTTTGACATGTATAAACAATTGATATATCCCCACTTGGTTGGGTGGATGAGTCAAATTTGGTATATCCCCACTTGGTTGGGAGATGGATGTATGCATGAGTCATTGGTGATAGGAAGGTCATTTGTGATGTATGTATAAAGTCATGTTCTTCTTTTAGAACATCTTTTTGCAGACCTTGCTTGTTCTCAAGGGGAGCATGGACTCGATCATAGGAGCTCAATCAGCACACTTCAGCATATCAGAGAATTTCAGCATGTACTCAGGGGGAGCATGACCCTTTTCCCTTGATGACAAAGGGGGAGAGTGACTTGGTGTTGCCATCAAGTCCAAAGGGGGAGATTGTTGGCATTATGACACAGGTGTTGTCCTTGATGGCAACTCACTCAGATGACAGATCACAGTACAACAGGTTAACAGCACAAAGTTACAGATCAGACTTCACAGAATGAAGAAAGAGAGGTATACACAGGTTCACCATTGGCCAAGCCGCGTATACACGTGGGTTCACTGTATACAAGTCACGTATACGTACACACGCACTTTCACAAAAGGAAAAGCGCATCTACCTTGGAAAACTAAGTCTTTGGTCCGAAGTATTTGGCCATGGTATTTTGATCCATGGTATTGGTCCAAGGTATGGGTCCAAGGTATTGACCCTAGGTATGTGGTCCAAGGTATTGGTCTTAAGTGGTTTTGGTCCATGGTATTGAGAAAGGCCTAAAACTATAAAAGGAGGAGAAGATCATTAGGCCAAGGTGTGCAAGTATCGAATATCTGATGAAGTGTGAGATCTAGTATGCAGGTTATTGGCTTATGGTGTTGTGCTCGATCTGAACCAAGGATGAACCTTAGCGCTTGATGAAGGATAAGATCTAATGATGTATTAGGATCTTAAGGCTTGAAGTGAATTATCTTTATGTGGTTTGATCATGTATCTGAATAACTGGCGCATGTTGTAGTCTGTAAATATGATGATCTGGGTATGATTGAAGTCTGGAATAGTTGTAATGTTTAAATCATCATTTACAGATCTGTACGCAGGTTCACTTTAGAAAAGGAGCATATACACGCTGGTTCTGCATATCAAAGCAGTGTATACATCATAAATTTGATTTGCAGATCTATACGTTGGTTCGCTTTGAGGAAAGCGCGTATGCATGCAGGTTCGACACATGGAAGTAGTGTATACCTTATAAAATATGTTTTAGTTGCTTCTGTTTGTTGTTGCAGTGTTCTGGGTTCTGGCTTGGGTTCTGGTTACTGTATTCTGGTGACAACATTCTGAATGATCAGATTAATGGGTTGTCAAAGTGATTGATTGATTCGGTTGTGGTTGGTTCAAAAGGAGATTGGTTGATGCAGATATATTTGATGATTGAATGATGTTGTTGATAGATCTAGTCTGAAAATTTATGAAACGTGGTCCCTAGAAGAAAGGAGAAGGTTGTAGCCTTCTATAGGCCGGCACCTACATACTAGTAAACATATCAGCTAGTACAAGAGCTAGGGGGTTGTAGCTCCCTTCCAATAGAAGCTGGAGAACGAGAAAAGGTTGTAGCTTTCTGCAAGGAGAAGCCTGCATACTGGTATAACACTGCACCAGTACAAAAACTGTAAACAAAGTTTTCTTATTATTAGAAGAAGACAGAGACGATTGCAGCAGGTGGTTTTCACCCACATTGGGTTTCCACCTTATATCTGGGTGTTTATGTGTGTTGATTATGTGTGATGCTTTATTCTGCTTTTACAACACTTCCTAATATACTGATGAAAGTTCACTACATGATAATTTGGGTAAATCAAAAGATCTCCGCATATACGCTGGTTTCATTAAGTACAGTTGTTTATACACGCTAGTTCACTAAGCTAAAGTAGCATATACAAATCAGTTTTGAAAATTAAATTGTTGATCTGATAATACTGATTCAACCCCCCCCCCCCCCCCCCCCCCCCTTCTGAGTGTTATTTCCAACAATTGCTCCCTGTACCTGGTAACTTGATTGCTACTCTGAGTTGTAAATTAAAAAAAAAGGTGTTATAGGGAAGGTCCCTACACTTGGTATCAGAGCCCAAGTTTAGCCTCTAAGACCTATGGGCCTGTTGTAACTTTGTAATTATGGAGTATCATCTTGCCTATGGTAATATGAACTTTACAATGATTTGTTTCTGTATTTGACTTATCCATATGACCCTGCAATTTTCCTAATCTCTCATTGGTTTGTAAATTTCTCTCCTCTGACATGCTTATTCTTATTTGAAATCTCACCATACTTCTATTTCGAATTTTTAGAATGCCTTTACAAGATGTGCAAGCTCCTTTTCCTCGTTAACAATAATTTGATCAATTTATTTCACTCTCTTTGAGGTCTGAGCTGCAGACTTAAAGAGTCAAGTTGTTATTCAATGTCAACATATTTTATCACGTGGGATGTCTCTCATATCTCCTAATCTTAGAAGGGACCTACACAGGTGCTACCCTATCAATATCATTGCGATAAGTAAATAGTACAGGAACAAGAGCTTTGTCAACTAGCGACATCGCATAGCAGGTCATGAGCAAGATGAAAGTTACCTTATTATGTTGAACGAAATGGGGCCATATTGCTAAATAAGAGCCAAAATCTTTCAATAAGAATATATTTCCATTATTTTTCCTCCCAGGTGAGCTCTCACTTTCCATCTAGAAGTAAAGGTATTGACCAATTGTAAAGGTCTGATCAACCCTTCACATTTTTACTAGGGTTGTGGGTCTACCATTCTAGCAAAAAACCCTGAGTGATCTATCATTTAAATTCTCTTGAAATTTTGTGTGATCCATAGTCGTTGACATCTATCATTTAAATTCTCTTGAAATTTTGTGTGATCCATAGTCGTTGACATCATCAAATACTCATTAAACGATTTCAATCATATACCAAGCATAGTTACTTTGCAGAAAATATGTTCTTAACTAATTTGCCTCTGCATGACTGAAATAGGCCTTGTCGTTACAATGAATACTTTGTTGGTGAATTCTTTGAGTGTAGCTTTGACTTGATAGAACTCGCTCTGAATATCGTACAATCGGATCCCTCTGCAATGGTCACATTTCACATACTAAAATATCTTTGAATATGCTTATGCTATATCAACTCCTTGGATTGAATTTACTGATGAGGGTAGTGAGGTAGAACTGACTAAATGAATGATTCAATGATCTTCTATCTTTACTGTTAGTAGTGGTATTAGTGTTGAAACTGTTGTTCCTTCTAGTTTGTCTCAGTCAAAGGTTTTGGAATAATTGTTAATCCTTTGTAATCCAACCTAACTTGAAACAAGAGCACTATTGGCTAATCAGATCCACCTCATGGACCTGATCAAGTCTCTCTCTAACACAATCAAGCTTACTTCTTAATGCCAAAACGACCCAATAGTGAATCACATTAGTGCGATATGCCATTTTGGACCAATTTTAGAGTGTTGTTTTTATTAAAAAAATGTTTATTAATGCTATGTTCTTGTTTCCAGTCTGTGATTTTGGTTTAGTATGTGATTTCGATTTTGGGGGCCAAAAATGTCCACAAAATGCTGCAGGTGTCAAGTCAAAAGACTCTAGACTCCTCACGTAACCACTTGCCAAGTTCAATGACCCATTTCGATCTTAACTCGAGTTACCGCTGCACTGGTTTACATATTACACTATGATCATAGTTTGGAGGTATCTCAAGGCACTCTCGACCATGACCACATTCAGTGTAAGATGATGAGTTATTGTGGTGGTTGCAAAGCTCGTCGTACTCGCATCCTTGTTCCATCAAACCTCAATCACTCTACCTGGGATTTGGATTAACATGCCTCAGTGTGGTGAAATTAACTCGATTTTATTGCATCATTTCCTTGATAATTAGAATCAGAACAATGAGTATCCTACAATGGCCTATGCTAATAATACGTGTCAATTCTGGTAATAATTAATCTAGTTAAAAAAAAAGAACAATTGCTACAACACCTAACTGCCTGAGGATGTCTTATGTTAGTAAAGAAAACTCATACTTTATCTAGAATTTATAAATTTCGTAGAGGAGCTGAATTTCATGAGGTTGCATAATTTTTTTGGTTCCAAAAATTACTCGACAAGTGGTAGAACTTGAATTGTGGGATGGAGGGTTCCACAATTTGCTTTAGTCTTTTCATGGAACCCTTTGATGGCCTTGCAGAGCCTCCATGTAAAGGGGCCTTGCTTAGCACATCCTCATCCATAGCTATCACAACAAACCCTTTGAAACCCTCTTTGATGCTTTCCAACACCCAGTATGGCAGGTGGCACTTTATTGCTGCTGTTGCGCCTATACACTGACCCAAAAGTCTTTAGTAACTAACAACCATTCAGTACACATATTTAATTGATGCATGCATATGTGATTTAGTTAAAAAAATATCCAACTTTATGCTTGCATGTAATATACATAATGTGTATATGTTGTAGCCTACCTCACATAATGTGTATATGTTGCAGTCCACCTCGAGTTAATTGGGTGCTTTCATCGCATAGATCTTTATGTTTTAACTCACTTGGTTTTTGGTCGTGAAATTAGTCAACTAGTCCTATATTTTTGTTGATGGTTAGAATTCGATGCCACAACGACCGCAAAATGGATCTTTTTGGTGAAATAATGTTGATATACAGTTGATCATGCAAGGTCGAGTTCATAATAATTCTCTCATTCTTGACGATTTCATGTGAATTATGTTCTTAACATTGGAATTACTCTAGTTTATTGAGGTTCATATTATTTTGGAGCCATTAAACTATGTAACTCCCCAATAACATCATCTACCTCAGATTGGTGACTTCATATCATAGTTGGTTAATAACTCAGAGTGTCACCATCGTGTTTTAAATAAGTTGGTAAACTCTATATTTTTAGTTAAACTGTTAAAATCTAGTATGATGTTAACTTATTATAATGTTGTGACCATTGGTATTGTAACATAGTCGAACTAACCAGAGATAGATCGAGTTGAGTTACAGCCTAATCTGACTCTCAAGATATAAAACTGCAGAGGAATTAATTTCAACCGAAAAGTTTATGATGCTTAAACATCTTTTTTTTAATAACCACATTTTACTTCAATGGATTTAGTTCATAGCCACAAGGATTCTTGATTTCTCTAAACCTGCTCTAGTTTGGAACTAAGGGATAGGTTGAATCATGTCAATCAATTTTTAATGAAAATGTGTTGGGTGAGTATCACTATTGATCTAACAAAAGCGTCATTATCATGCCATACATTTTGGACAAATAACGTGGAAATTACTACTGATTTGAGTTTATGAACTACAATCATCAATGATCCATAAGATCACTTCGAAAATTTTAACTCATACTGACCCTGTAAACCGAGCAGCATTAAATAAGATTGAATATACCATGGAATAATGGCAACATGAATACATTCTTAGATTCAATCTTAAACACCATAGTGAAATTATGAACTTATAATATCATTACATATCCATGAGAAAATTGTATAAATCTCTTCACTACACTACACTAACAACTCGCTGAGATATGTCTCCAGGTTCTTAAATATTTTTATATTATAGGATAGTCATCATGGGGAACCATGCTTAAAACTTTGATAAATTAACTATCTGATGGAAAACTTGATGGAAAACTTAATCCATGTATGTGGAAGTCAGTCATGTATCCGCAATGGAGGCAGATTACTTTTCCTCTTTTAATAATGTGAATGTGATGGTACATTCATATTTTGTTAAGATTGAAATGTTGTATTTTTCTAATGAAAGAATAAATTTAATATTTTTAATGTATTTTAATATTTTATATAAATCAATTTGGAACAAGTAAATTTTAAATAAATAAATTCGAAAATCCACAAAAATCACTTGATCACGGAAAAGAGAAGGATATTTATTATCATATAATTTCTTTGAAAATTGGACTTCACACTCATAACATTGAATGGATTATGGCCTGCGTTACATCTGTACATTTTGTGGTCATCATTAATGGATACCTGACCAACTACTTTGGAGCGAGACGTGGGCTGAGACAGGGGTGCTCACTTTCCCCCCTGCTTTTTATTCTGATAATGGATGGGCTTAGTCATAGGATTCAAGATACCTACTGGAGGGGGGCATACTTGCCACTGCCGATGGGCAGGAATATAAGAGTATCACACAACCTATTCGTTGATGATATCCTTACTTTTGGTATCATTTCAAGGAACTCATGGCTTACACTACATCAAATATTCCACTGCTTTGGTCGTGCATCCGGCTTGTACATGAATAAGGAAAAATCAGAGTTCTTATATGGAGATGGTATACATGAAGATATTGCATATATCGCAAACCTATTTGGGGTGAGGGCTACTCCAATAAGGGATGGTCTGAAATATATGGGATACATTATCAAGCCCAATTACTATCACATCCAAGACTGGACATGGCTTGTGGACAGATTCTACAGGAAGATATCGGGATGGGCACACAAATGCCTTATTCTTGGAGGCAGAGTCATTCTTGTGCAATCTGTCTTGCAACAATTGGTTGTTTACTGGGCACACCTTTTCTGCATTCCTGCATCCATCATTAAATAGATTAACATGACCATTGCTAGCTTCATTTGGGAGGGTAATGATACTAGACATAAATTTCATTTGGTTTCATTAGATAAGATCACTAGACCGAAGGCCTTGGGGGGTTGGGGCATTATGAATATCAAACTTTTTGGATGGGCACTACTCAAGAAATCTCTATAGCGGGGTCTGATGGGCACAGGTATATGGAGCAAGACCATAAAGACCAAATATCTACGAGATATAAATTTTAGTCACTGTATGAGGGAAGGGTTGATCAGGAACATGCAGGGATCTGTTATATGGAACAACCTAAATAAGGTTCGATTTTGGTTTTTGGATCGCATCTGCTGGGTTATGGGATCCAGGAAGGACATTATTATTGGCAGGGACAACATCCTTGGAGCGGATCTGCACAAACACTACTCTGAGGCACTCACACACTGCCTTAATACTAGAGGTATTATCTTTTATGATCAGATCATCTGTGATTGGTCTGGAAACATGCCGATTTGGCACGAGGCGGAGGATCTGGGACTACGTGGGGAGGTGGCCATTACCTGGAAGCAAATTATTGCAGAGCTATGGAGTGTTTGGATTTGCAGAATTGACATGGGAGATCAGATTGGGTGGGATGCAACCATGAAAAAATGTACTATCTCGGTTGCGGATGCATATATATATTTTTTTGCTGCAGGACTCACAATGTGTATGATCGTTGTTGGTTCACCAAGTTCTAGACAGTGAAGGTCCCCTACAATATTATTCTGTACACATGGCTTGTTTGGCAAAATAAAACGCTCACCTAGGAGAATTTAAAAAAGAGGGGCCTGCTGGGATAGAGTATCTGCACTTTCTGTCGACGAGAGGATGAGGATAATGCACATATGCTCTTAAGATGCCCGTTTGCAAAACAGATCTGGCAAGGTTTGTCTGTCATGCTTTCATTTACATATATTGAACATGCTTCCATTATATCATGCATGCTTTGGTGGAGCACACAAAATAGGTAGAGGTATGCTATCCCAATGATCACTTTCTAGGAGATTTAGAAAGCTAGGAACAACATTATTTTTTAAAACAACTTTCTCAGTATAAACATGATCATCGATAACATTCACATGTTTGGAACCACTACTGCTGCCATCATCCCATATCTCCAAGGGGCAACAGGGACAAGATGATCCTTTTATTGATTTCCCAGAAGGTTTCTTTGACGGTGCTGAATAGGGTGGTAGATGCAGGTGTGGGATTTGGATTTGCATGGATGCACAGTACATGATACATTGGAGCGGCGGAGACGAGACTAACATGAAGGTAGAGGCTATGGCACTTTGGGGCCTACTATGGTTCGTGGATTATCTAGAGATTCAACACATCAACATATATGGAGATTCCCAAGCTATCATCAATCATGTTTTGGGATCTTCACACATTTCTCATCCACATCTACAGGGCTGGCTGCAGCGTATCAAATGTCTTTGGGATTCTCTACAAGGGGTTACCTATCAACACCTACACAGGGCACACAACAAAGTTGCTGATGCTTTATCTAAGCTTGGACTCCTCAACCCATTGGAGGGATTTTATATTTCACTAGGGGCAGATGGAGACTTGTTGGATGCTGGTCACATGCCATTTCCTTGACACTGATTTCACTGTCTTTCTTTTGCTTTTCATCACTATGTTGGTTTTTACATCTGGGATTTTTGGGAACATGTTTTTCTCTTGCTGCTTGGTCACTTTCATGGACTGTTATTGATAATGAGCTCTACCTATATCTTTGTTTTGGATTATGTTTTACTCTGATGTTGACATGGACCGGATCCTGTCACAACACCTTATATTTTTGGTATCTTTCCTCAGGTTTATGTTGCATCCTCATGGATCTAGATGTACTGATTTTACTACATAAATAAAATCAGCGTTTTTTCTCCTCTGAAAAAAAAAAAGATATCACTTTAAAATTTACTTTTATTAATCTTAGGACAACTTGTGGAGTCATTGTCTTTGTATCAATTTGACCACTGTGCATTGAATTGATGTCTGTATCATTTAAGCAATAATGATAGAGGTGCATGTCTGGAGTGAGCAATAGTGATAGAGGTGCATGTCATCATTGGATTATGAAACCAAGTGCAGAGACCAAATACAACATAACTATGAACAAATGAAATGTGGTGATGACTTCAATAGGCTCAAGTCTTGTAATTCGAGTATAGATTAAATGATGGAGATCATGGAACTTTCCATTTTTTTTCTTGTTTTTATTTTATATATATTAGGTTTCTTTGAGCTATAATAGGAAATTCCATGCATGTATTTGTTTATTGCTTTCAACTACATTAACATCATCTGAAATCTTCCACACTTAAATAATTCAAAATGCTAGATGAAACTAAATGATAGGAAAGGATGTGTAGATTAAT
Source organism: Pinus tabuliformis (assembly GCA_031772625.1). Lineage (NCBI taxonomy): Eukaryota > Viridiplantae > Streptophyta > Pinopsida > Pinales > Pinaceae > Pinus > Pinus tabuliformis. The sequence goes on along the minus strand of CM062812.1, from coordinate 593,282,454 downwards.
TTGTTGTTAATATTGAGATGGAGTGAATCAATATTTATTAGTAACTAGTAACTTATTAATCTTTTCTGATCATTAGTTAATCTTCAATAGTTATTTAAAACAATAAATAAATTATACACAGTGAACACAAATATTTTTAGGTGAAAAACCCCCCTCGGGTCAAAAGCCATTGAATGTTTTTCTAATAAGTTCTTTTAATCTTCAACTCCAACTGAAAAGAAATCCCCAACTCCCTAGAACTCTAGAAAATCATTCATTCTCTATCTCCCACTAGAATGACGCCCCAACGCCCTGATTTTATCAACAGTCAACTGAAAGGATGCTCCAACACCCTAACAAGCTCCAACTTGCCCTAGCACCACCCTACCACCTTGAAGTGTTTTTAGGATCCAACTTGAAGGTGAATTCAACCACCTCCCTAGCACCACCCTACCACCCTAAAAATGACAAAAAATTATAACTATATTGTGGACTCTCGTACCAATGATAATGACTTGCTTACAATGATATACAATGACTTTTATTCAACTAACAAAAACCTAAAGACCTAAACTCTTGTCCCAATAACAAACCCTAAGACCAAATGATTCCTACAATTCCCTGTACAATAATTCTTTTACAAAATTTCAGATGACCCTGAATTTACATACCACAATTGTTCAATGAAAGTGTCTCCGAAGTGAGATGTTATTGTTGATGAAACCTTGAGTGTTTTACTACTTTACTATTGTAGAGAATGACGAAATTTCTCTGCCCACAATGATGAAAGTGCTCTATCCTTGATGATAATGTTGCTCTGTCCTTACTGCTATAGAAAATAGCTGCAAGAATTTACAATTTTGATGCCCTAAAGTGTAGATCTTTTGAAGCCGTGACAATGAATGTGGGATCCCTTGCTACTGACTATTACCAAATTTCTATGGATTGACAATTGTATCTTTGAATGAATATACTAGCTATTGAATCAAGCTTGCTTGTGACACTATTGGCCTCAATCGTATTTCATCCCCCCCTCTCAGTTTAGTCAAGTTTTCATCAAGTGGTATCAAAGCCAAAGGTCTCGAGTTCGAATCACACCCAGCTCGCACTTGGGAGGAGATTGATGGACATTGGATAAACCAACGCTCCCCGAGTGTTTCACGACATGTGTTTAACTGCCTCTTGTGGATCCGTTAACTCTGGCGATGCATTCGTTTACTAACACCTGCGGGTTTTGGTGTAATGGAAATTATTAATGGCAATAGATGTTCTGCTATGCAACATCTATCATTTGTCTCACCAACAGTTACTACATCTACTTTGCATACCTTTGTTGATTGCTACTTTGTTGCTCTCTTGCCTACCTTTGTTGATCATGTTAATGCTCTTTTTCCTTTCTGCTCTTTTTCCTTCTTTGCCTTGCTACTACTCCTACCTTGTTGCTGCATACTTTGCCTTTGCTCCTTGTCTTGCTGCTACTTTGGTGCTCATTTTCCATCAATGACAACAATGCCAACAATCTCCCCCTTTGGCATTGATGGAAACATTGTTTCTTGAGAATCAACTTCAACAACTTTTGTTTACCTCCCCCTTTGACATCAATGGAAATGGGGGTTACAGATGTATTGTAGCCCTCCAATCCACATTTATCCATTTTCTGTTATTAAGGCACTAAAAAATATGGTCTTCAACTCACTATGAAAGAGTCCTCAGTGTAGTCATCATCATTACATTAATGCTCTAAAACCTGCAATGTCTTGTTATGATACCAATGTTGACACTATCATTGAATGAATGCCACTCTATATGGCTTATTAGGGCTTCTCTAGATTAAATGAATGTTGCTCCAAATACGCTTAGGAAATTTTTAACATTGTAAGAGTGCTGCAAAATATTGTTGTGAGATAACTCTGTAAAATATTGCAAGAATACTTTTGATATAACGTTTTGTAAGGAAAGCATGGAATGCATGATAAATGCATTATATTGAGCACTTCAATGAACATATGTATGCTAAAGGTATCCCCATCATATGTAATCCACACCAAGATGATAACAAAGTGCATTGAGTGGAACCTCATTGATTGGGATGTGTGCACTTAAAATAAATTGACCAACACCAGTATAGAATAGTTAATAAAATATAAGAAGGCCACCCAAATTCATTTATATTGGAAAAAAACTTTGTCTAACCATTCTCAATCATATATTCTGAAAGCATAGGAAGAGCACAATGTAAATTCCAATATTCTATTTTCATTTGTTTCAAACGAGTCTCAAGCCTGAGTAACACAACAATCCTTTCAAAGTCTTGTTTGTCATGAGCAGGCTCAATGAAATTGGCTTCAAGTAAACCCTCCAAAATGGAATTATAAGTTGTGAACATTTACAAGAAGAGCTTCCTTTGTGAACCCAATTGTAGTGACAACTGAGACCTCCTTGCTACCACCAACTTGTGGTTTGTACATAATAAATTCTAGAAATTTAAGATCAGCAGCAATCGTATGATGCTCTACCACTCAACCACGCAATATAATTTTGAAATGACTTGGCAACTCAAGATATAATACAGAGCTATATAAAGGAAGAGAATAGCATAGGCGATTTGAAATATGTTGTTCAATGAGTTGTTACTTGTTCGCAACATCGATTTTATCAACTTTAGGCTCTCCCCTCAATGCAATATCCTGTTTGTCTAACTCAAAGTCAAGCTCAATTTGACCATCATCATTTATCCATAAATTATAAACAATAACCTTTGTGCCATGTGTTCGAATATCATCAAATTGTTTGAGTAAATTAGCTTCAGTTGAGTAAGGTGACCATTGTAAGAGCATTAACAAATTTTGAGCCCAATCCTCTACATTGGAACGAATCAATATTTTATGTTGTCCTAAAAATGATAATTCAAAGTCCACCATTGGAATTCTAATATCTTCATGTCCAGTCTCCCTTTTTCTATCAAATGCACAACAGACTTGCGCAACACCACGCAAAGAAACAACGTTCAATGTGTATACCTCATGTATCATCAATCGTTTATGGCCATGGCTATCGGCAAGCCAACATGTTATAGGCTTACAGAGATAGTGCGTTTGTTCTATTCCACCATTTTTCTGAAATCTTTGTTATGCATCCAATATCTTCAAAGATGGGACTGTTCACAAAGACATTAAAAATGTTGCATTGTATTCCATCCAAACCATACATTGTATTAAATAATGTTATATTGTATCCAACACACTTCATATTCATGACTCGATGACCAACAACAAGCTCAGGAACTTCCTCCATGAACAACCTTTGATTCCAGCATCTAAGGTTCACAATAATAGTCACAAATATACTCGTGTATGTTAAATCATCATCATGACATAATCATCAGCATTTTTGTAACCGTGAGAAAGAACAATTGTAAACAAACACATAATGAATCCATCATATGATTAGACATAGTCATAAAAGACATCCATCACAATTATAATTATCACAACATCAAAATGGAAAAATAATTATTATCGCATCCATTCATAGTAAGAGTCAAATATCTGGATCTCAACCTAAGGTACTCAAAGAATAATGTATCAAGGCTAATGTCATATCAGGACCATTCAAATAGAGTAGGGCACTAATACACCCCCTCTTAACAATGGACTTTGTCCTGAATTCCTCAGAAAAGGAAAGGAAAACGATGACACATCATGTCTCCTTGCGGTCATTGATAATCCCAAGATGGAATCCATTGATATAACTTCCAATTTATACCTTGGTATCTAATGGGATTGTCATAACCTTGCTAGATTTTTGTGCTTAACTTTTACTCACTAACATTCTACACATATTGCTAAAAAAATTAAAATGTGCTTCTTGATCCCCTTTCAGAAGGATAACAGTTTTAGTTCCACATTCATCTTCTTAATACTGGTGTTTTCCATTTATACTGCTCAATGTGCTTTACTCAAGATCAGTTGTCATACATCTTCATTTGATGTCACATATATCCTTTCATGTAATAGTAGTAATCCATCACTATATAGAGAGTATCCCTCATATTTTGGGATCATCTTTTCATCCTCCCTTAAACTGTTGCGAACCTCCTTATATGAGATATCCTTAATTTGTAATCTAAGAAACTTCTTCCCTAACTCTATCCTTAAGGGAATCATCGAAAATATTCGAGGCCCTCAACTTAAATCATCTACCACCCAATTTGCTATTCCTTATAAATAATATCAAAATCATAATCACTTATTAACTCTGATACCCACTTGTGTCAATCCCACTAGTAATACTCAATCGGAGTCTTAAAAGTTAATTTCATTCATTCTGTTAGCGCTTGAATTTGGCCTCAGGCTGAAAAAGACAAAATCCAAGGCAACATCAAACCACTTAGCCTCGTAGCTAGCCCTACGGGGCAGGAGAGGGCTCTCTCCAGGTCTATCTCGGCAAAAGGTCTTCAAAGGGTGGAGATGACCAATAAAGAACACTGATTTTAGGCTAGTAAACTGATAGAGAAAGTTTGATTTTAAATTTTTAGAGTTTTGGTGGAAAACTGAGCACATCAATTTTGGGTGCGGGGATGAGACACAGTTTTTGCAGAGGTCTTTTTGGGGCAAGGTAGGAGATTGTCTTGATGCCTTTGAATTAAGTGAATGGATATAAATGACCGGTGAGGAGCTAAAGAGAGCAAGAAACTTTCGAGAATTCTCTTTAGACAGAGGAAAACATAGATATTAAGCAAACTTAAAGGCAGAGCATATAAATTATGAATTCTACCTTAACACTTCATTTACTTAATGTGCAGAAAAGAGAAGTTGGAAAATGATACACATAACACACTTACAAGTACATGAGAGAAGCACACCATCAACACAAATAACCACAGGAATCCCAAATAGTGCTGCAAAACCCTGGTCTTTCCTTTGCCAAAATTGCAGAGATACAAAGTATAAAACAGTCTAAGCTTATCCCTCAAGAGTCCAAACCATGAAAATGACTAAGAAAATACATAATATAGGCAAGCTAAATCACTTCCTTTCCTCTAGGGGTCGAGCTCATCATCCTAGGAGCTATTTCAACCAATTCTAAACTGAGCACTACAATCTAGGCAATCAAAACAACTTGCCTCTATAAGTTAGGAAACCAATTCATTCATTAATTTTTTACCATTTTATGAATGAATCTTCTAAAATAGGTAAAAAGTGTCATGTCAATCATGAAATTACATCAAATACATCAAGGGGGATGAAAAATTCAACCAAAAAGTCAAAACTAGTCACTGTTGCGTTTTCCTGTGCTGAAAATGCAAAACTGGGCAATTTCCCCAACGCGTAGCGTGCATTTCAGGCCATTTTTGAGGCACTTCCCGACATCCAAATGAGGCACAAGTGGGCTTGTTGGAAAGGTCTGGATGTCTACTCTCCATCACAAGTGGAATTTCTCAATTTGGTGGTCATTTGCCCCTCCAAAATTGCAATCTCCCAAGACTGCTTCCTGTGTGTCCAAAAAGTGGCAGAAGGTCATTTTTTGCTTGTTTTTTGACCTTTTGGGGGCTCAAATCTCCATGAAACTTCTTGGCAGTGGCTGAGCAAGTGTATTTTGCCATGAAAAATCCAAAAATGCTGAGTTTTCCTGAAATGGACCTCCCCAACTTAAGGGTAGCGCGCGGCGCGCTACGCGTTGAGGGCAAAAACCTGTGTTTGGCACAAAAAAGTCAAAATTGACCAAAATTGCTCAAAATTTCCTGAAATTTGAGCTGGAGGTGTGTCATTGAGCACCATGCTCCCTCAAGGTGGCTTCAGCCAAAATTTGAAGCGGATCAGACCGTTTCCTCCGTTTTAGTGCCTTGGCCAAGCGTGCTTTAAGTACCTTCATTTTTGCTTTGCATACATGCATGCGGGCCCAATAATGGTTCTTCATGTGGCGGAGCATGTCTTTGTCCCTCTTTGCCTTTGCTATCAACCTCTCTAAATGTGTGTTCACCTGAATGAGCATAGAGCTTTGCTCCTTAGGTGTCAAATCACCGGGTCTCTTGCGAGCCAAGTTCCGGTCTTCTCGGATCCTTCGCAACTCATCAAGAGAGTGTTCATCCTCTAATTGCTTGTTGCGCTGCTCTAAATAAGTAATTGTCCAATTTTCCATCTCCAACTTTTGCTGCAACAAGTCATTTTCAGCCCTTAGTTGCTGGATGATCTCCTTTGACTCTAGGCCAGGAGAAATGATATCAAGGTCATATGCTGGATGATCTCCTTTGACTCTAGGCCAGGAGAAATGATATCAAGGTCAACAACATCTATGCCTGGAACACCTGATGGCCCCTCATCAATCTTGGGCTGCTTGCCTCTCTCTTGTACCTGTGCTGCTGTCGAAAGCAAGGCCCCTTCCACCTGATGTGGAGATAACACTCGCTGTGCTGATGAAGAAGGCGAGACCCCTTCCACCTGATGTGGAGATAATACTCGCCGTGCAGATGCAAATAAGACCCTGTGGCCTCTCTGATATGTAACATATGCTGGAGGAGTGCTGACATGTTCTGGCTCAGGAATATCAAACTGCTGTGAAGGCCCTCCCTCATCACGGACAACCTCGGGAGGTGGCTGTGGCACCATGAAGAAATCACGAGAAATGAAATCCTCCCAAGCAATACCCTGCTGTGCCAACTGATGCATCACTATGATCTCGATCAGTGCATAATGATATATACTTTTGAGCTGTTGTGCGGGATTCTTCCTTTGCACTACTGGCACCATCTTCTCTATATTTCGGCACATAAAAATGGAATGTTCATCATTCGTACTCGGGTGAAATGCATCAACAAACGAATATGGTACGAATATAAACGTGAAAATCTACCCTCACAAGTGAAATAGCGCATAATGAGCCTCATCAAGGGTGCATATTCATCCCTTAAGAATCTGAAAGGAAAAATAGCAGTAAGGTGCCTCATGCATCCCGGTTTGATGTATGGTTGATAATGAAATTTGTCTAGCAGCTTGCGCTTGGTCCACTCTTCCCCAACATTTGGTATCCCGGTGGCTTGAGCAACCATTTCAGGTGATAAGGTGAAATCTACTCCTGCAAGATTCACATGGCCATTGTGGAAATGTAGGACAAACAGGCGGACCAACTCTCTATGGTGTTGAATTTGTGAGATCCTCTCACAATACCCAAAGCATGACTGATATCGAAAACATGACATTGCAAGTGGACAAGCTTGAAAATGAGCCAATGAAATGGGCTCCTCTCTGACATGCCGACCACCCTTACCACCCTTATGATGCCTCCTTGGCACTTCTACCTCTGGTGATGAATCACTGTCAAAGCTCTGCTCATAATCTGACTCTGTTTCTGACATGGTTATGAAGGCAAGATGACTGAAATATATTGTTGACTTGGCACCCAATTAACTGCTCTTTGACTTTTCAAATGCTGTCACCAAGGGGACATAAATACAAGGGAACTTGTTAGGGATAGGGGAACATGTGGGAATTAGGGAGAATAAACACAAAGGAGGAATTTAGGGAAAACAAACATGGGAAATTGCCAAATTATGGGATTTTAAAGTGAAGTAGGGTTTTAGGAATTAAATATGCTTTTAGGAATTTTAAAGAGGAGAATGATGAAATTTCAAGGGAAAATTTGAGGGAGGAAAGTGATGAAAATGAGGGAAAAAGGAATTTACAAAGGGCAACCTTGGACAGCAAGAGAAATGTAAAACCCTAGTGCCATTGAAACTTTAAATTTTCCATAACAAGAGAGGGTTTTGATTTGTCATTTACATAGCATTTGAACACATTAATTCTCTTTTTCATTGTGCAAAACCAAATTTAGGCATAGAGGAGAAGCCTACCTGCACTTTGCCTAAGAGAAAAGTCGTTTTGATGACTTGCTGGCAGGTTTTTGAGCTGAATCCCCAACGCGTAGCGCGCCCTGCCCAACGCGTAGCGCACCTCCTACGCGTAGCGCACTTGTAAATTAACACTGGAAAAGTCTGCCTGACGCGTAACGCGCCTCTCCTGACGCGTAGCGCGCCCCTGAAACTTCTCGACTTGCTCAAGAACTCCTAAAATCGCCTTTGCAAGATTACACTTAGCTTGTGAGAGGCAAATGAGTTGTAAATGAGGAGTGATGTGCTTTTATAGTTTTCCTTTTGATTTTTACTTGCCCAAAACCCACTTTGTAATGTTTTGAGTGTTGACACTTTTTGAATTAATTGGCTCTGACCTTTAATTTCATTTCTTTGAAAAATTGGTTGAAATGATGCTTTCTTCTGAAAATTTTTGCAGGGATAGCTTCTAGGATGCTCTGGCAAAGGAGACCAAGGCTGCACTTCGACATTTGAAGAATTTGAAATTTTGAGAATTTTTACAAAATGAGATAATGACCTTTGTTTTCAAAAATAGAGTTTTTGAGAACAAGGTAAAAATTTCGCTGTACAATGATAAGAAATGTTTAATGAAGGACATCCCTCTGGCCTGCTGGTCCTTTATGACCTCTCAAGACAAAAATGGACTCAACCCTAAACCTAAAACCTTAAAACCTAAATCAAGATGAATGACCCTTTTGAGGATTTTATTTACTTGAACAAACCTGAACCAGCAGTACCAAACAAGAGGGGAATAAAGACACAAACCCCCTCCACCAGGATTATGGCATGCCTAACGGAATGCAACATGATCACACTGATGGGACACCTAATCATGAAATGCAAAGAGCTTTGATCTCTGGTGGAGGGCTACTAGACCGACTCTAACATTGGCTCCAATGGGGATGGTAGCTCCTTGGAGGTGCCAAGAACCGCAAACCTCTAGGAGAGCAGACCAGTGCCTTCAACCATTGGGCGATGGTGTCATTTTTTACTTATTTGACACAAACTCTGACTGCTTTATGACTGCAGATTTGACTGGAAATTAGACACAACTTTGACCCATACTAACTCAATTGAGGACAGAAAATGGATTGATAAAAACACCTTGACAAACCTCAAACCAACCAATCTCCATCTTCAGAATTATAGCCTTCACCGCGGGCCCCAGACTGAGGATGAAAGATCATCACACACATGCGATAAAACAGAAGTAAAACGGTATATACAATGATGGTGACAAGAACAGAAAGTGCTCAGACATGGTACCTTTTCAGCAGCCGACCATTGATCGACCCACCGGGATAATCATCTCCGTTCATTTCCTTGAGAAGAAAAGCATTTTGGCCATGATATGTTGCGATCTTATAGGGACCCTTCCATAAATTATCAAATTTTTCGTGCTTCCCTTTGTCTTCGTTCCGAGCATCCCACTTCAAAACCACATCATCTATTTGAAAGTCATCTGATTTTGCTTTCCTGTCATAAATCTTCTTTATGCGCTCTTGCAACTTGAGAGTATTGTGAAGAACCTCCTCCCGTGTCTGCTGTAAATGAATCATTTGATTAATCTGCCTTTGCATGGGATCTTCCTCACTATCAATTTCTTGAATAAATTTGACCATTGGAATAGCAAGCGAAGTAGGAAACACTGCATTTGCCTCGTACACCAACTCAAAAGGAGACATGCCAATTGACTTTTTATGACTTACCCTATCAGCCCACAGTGCATTCACTAACTTTTTATGCCAGCTCTTCTTATTGATTTCCAGCGACTTTTTAATGATATTTACCAAGGACTTATTTGAAGACTCCGCCAACCCATTTCCTTGCGGATGGTAGGCGGTAGAATGCCCCAAGTTGATGTTGTATTTATAGCAAACATCAACCATTCTCTTTGATTTAAATGCTGCTGCAGTATCTGTAATTAACTTACTTGGACAGCCAAAACGTGACAGTATATTATTTTCAAGGAAAGAAATAATTACCGCATCTGTGGCCTGCCGGGTGGGAATGGCTTCAATCCATTTTGTGAAGTAATCTGTAGTTGTCAATATCCATCTATGCTGTCCTAACGATGCCAGATGAATCTCACCGATAAATTCCAAGCCCCACTGCTGAAATGGTGCACTGACTTCAATTGGTTTGAGAGGCAATGGCTGCAATTTCTGTTTCCCTTGAAAAATTTGGCACTCATGACAACTCTTAACAACTTTATATACATCTGAAAACAATGAAGGCCAATAAAAACCTGCTCTTAGGATCTTATTTGTTGTAGTCTTCCAAAACAAATGACCCCCACAGTCACCTTTATGAAAATCTTGCACCATTGTTTTGGCTTCCTCCTCAACCAAACAATTCAGCAATATTCCACCGGGGTCTTTCCAATATAGTGCAGATTTAAGGATGCAAAACTTGGTTGCTTTCAACTTCAATGTCCTACTTTTACTTCGAGGCATCCCGGGAGGTGAAGACAAATTTTGAAGTACATATACAATATCAACATACCAAGGAGAAGAAATAAAGATGTCAGATACCTGTTGTGCTGAATTCTCCTCATCTTCATCGGACATGGCAGCTATCAAATTGATGTCTAGGACATGTAGATTTGTTTCAGCCATCAACTTGGCAAGACCTTGCCCTTTGATCAACTTAGTGGGTTTAATTTCCACATCATACTCTAATAATGCAGCAATCCACTTTCCCCGCCTTCCTTTCGGTTATGTCTGTACCAACACATCCTTTACTGCCGCGTTAGGAACATAAGCTATAATGTGGGAATGCAATACATACACACGGAAATCCTTCAGGGCCTTCACAAGTGCAAGTGCTTGTTTTTCAATGATGTTATACTTTAATGCTCCGTCTCTGATAATACGGCTGAAAAAAGCAATAGGCTTCTCAACTCCATCTCTCTTTTGCATTAGTACAGCTGCCAATGTGTGCTCAGAAGCAAATGAAAACAAAATAAAATCTTGTGTGTAATCCGGACTGATTAGAGTAGGGGCTGAAGATAAAACCAACTTTACCAAATTGAAATATTTTACCGCCTCTTCGGTCCACTTTAGCTGGTTGTTCTTTTTCAGCATGTTTGTGATTTCTCTAAGGTGCTCGACAAGATTCGGAATGAAGCGACGCAAAAAATTCAGCTTACCATTAAAGGACTGTATTTCTTTTTTGTTCCGGGGCTGCTCAAGTTGCTGAATAGCTTCAACACGTGCAGGATCTATACGGATGCCATCTTTGGAAATGATGTGGCCCAAGAGCTTGCCTTCACTCATGGCGAAAAGACTTTTCTTTGGATTCAGTGAAATACCATATTTTCTTTACTTTTGAAAAACAATTTGCAAGTGATATAAATGTTCTTCATCAGATTTTGAAAATACAGTCAAATCATCAAGGTAAACAACTAAAAAGACATCTTTCTCATTGGCAAAGGCCATGTCCATTGCACGTTGAAAAGTGGCACGTGCATTTTTCAAACCAAATGGCATTTTTGCATAATGAAATGTACCCCATGGAGTAGTGAATGCAGTTTTATCACGATCATCCTCATGCACCAAAATCTGATTGTACCCGGAATAGCCATCGAGTAGTGACATCCTTGATGCTCCAACTACTCGCTGCAATATATGATCCATTTTGGGCAGCAGATAATTGTCCTTTAAAGATACCTTATTCAAATTTCTGAAGTCAATGCATAAACAAATCTCACCGGTCTTCTTTCTTATGGGTACCAAATTTGATATCCAATCGGAAAATCTGATAGGTACTATGATTCCAGACTTGTACAACCTATTCACTTCTTTTTCTATCAATGGCAGCAATTTAGGATTGATTCTCCTCAACTTTTTGCGGAAAGGCTTTTGATTTGGCTTTATAGGAATAATATGCTGAATGATATTAGTATCATATGTTTTCAGATCTGAATAATCCCATGCAAAGACATTAGAAAACGAAGACAACAATCTGACATACTCCTTCTTTACCTTTGGTGACAATGACTTAGATAACTTTACCATCTTAGGATTCTCAGCTGCTCCAATGTTTACCTCCTCAACACCTTCTTCGGTTGGTCTCAATGTCGGCTTGCGGGCCACATCATCTTGATCAAACAACTCTTCCAAAGGAATCAATCCTTTAGGAATAAAATTATCCTTAAGTTGCAGCACACCCATTTGATTTACCTCATCTGGTTTAGTATCTATGGAAATGTCTTTAAACTCACCTTCAATCTGCAGAAAATCTTTGATTTCTTCATCATCCTGGAAGACTTGCCAACATCGTTGATTATTCGGCATTGTGGGGCGGTGTTTCACATAAATCTCAAATTTGTTGCTGGAATTCATTGGAATTTTTAAGTTACTTGCTACCTTGGCCAATGCATCAGCAACACCATTTTGTATGCAGGGCACACACGTCAAAGTATGTTCAGAAAATAATTTCAAAATATCTAGGACAGCATTTCGATATGCTCTCATGCAAGGATGCTTGGCCTGAAACTCACCTTTAACTTGCTTTATCACCAACTCGGAGTCGCCATAGACTGCAATCTTCTTTGCTTTCAGCTTGTGAAGAATTTTAAGGCCAACAATAAGAGCTTCATATTCTGCCTCATTGTTTGAACAATCAAATGCTAGTTTATAAGAGCACACTCTCACCTTGCTTGGGACTTTGTCTCGGGCAGAAAAGGGACTTCGAATCCACACACCAATACCAGCACCATCGCTGCCCACAGCACCATCGAAATCCATGGTCCAAAGACCATCTTCATCTTCCTCCAACTGCTGAAACTGTGTTGCCTCTATTTTTTCTGTTTGCTGCCCCTTAGCTTCATTTGTTTGCCTCATGGCAGCTGACTTTTCTTCTCTTTCCTTTTGTAGAACTTCTCTAAAATTTTCAGTAATTTCTGGTATATCTTCTGCCTGAACTAACTGACTATCTACCTCATTAAAATTATCAGCAAACAAAACAAACGACTCCAAATCTGTATGTACTTAATTTACAGGATGATTTATTGGCTTTTCTTTGCTAGTTATCATGTATTTCATCTTTTTCTCCCAATATAACTTTCTCATTTGACCGAAGACTGGAATTGTAGCATAAGAAAAGTCTAGCTGAAGTGTACCTTTCAACTTAGCTCCCCAAGATCTTGAAAGCAACATACCAAAACGCGGAGGAATATCCACCACAACCACATCCATCAAAACATTCTTAGCTGGAATTTGATCTATGCTTACCACCAAGTCCTTGATCAATCCAATACACTTTACCCGGCTGGAATCAAATGAATACAAATCATGATATTTTCTTGTGATGTCCAATCCCAGCCTTTCCATGATTGCTTTCGGCATCAAATTGTGCGAAGCACCCGAGTCAAACATAGCATTACGTAAAATATACTCGTGCAACCTCAAACTGATATAGAAGGGAGCAACATCATTTTCAGGAGACTCACCATTCAAAGCAGGCCCAAAAATTAATTCTGGCTGATCATCTTCTACATTTACCGTGTCAAGCATTGGATCAATATTCAGAATTTTGGAAATTTGACCTTGGTAGGTGGTGTTTTTCATGATTTCAGTCAATGGAATAGACACTTTCAGCTTTGAAATTTCATTCTCCAAACTAAATGCTGAAACTTTTTCACCTTCTTTGGCCGGAACTTCTCTTCTTTCAACTTTATCCTCCGTTATGCTTGGTGGTTGATTTACCTTATCCGCTGAAGATGATTGACTTGTTGGGGGATCAATTATATCTTTTCCTTTTATCTGTGGGGAAGTTGAATCATTTTTTGCTGAAGTATCTTTCTTTTTCTGAATGGGATTTATGGGAACAGCTCGATTTCTTAATTGTCTCTGTTGAGCGGACAAAGCATTGAGATATCCTCTTTGGTACTCCTCTGATTCTTCCTCAAGTGCTGCATCATTCAATAAGATATAATTCTCATGTTGATGTATGATGGAATTTCTCACAAATTCTTTTTCTTCTGTAATATAGGTAGGCAGATCATCAGGAGTGAAAAAGTGATTTTCCTCTCCTATAGTATCACCTTCATCCTCGGATTCTTACCTAACAAAATTCTGCCGAAGCGGAGGTTTTACTTGCTGTTGAACTGCTATTTCTTGTGCCCTTGTTTCACGCTGCTTAATTCTATATTGTGGCTGCTGTGGACCTCGGAAATTAGGATTACGGATTTGCGGTTCCGACTTGCTGAGATGAGTATTTTCAAGCAACCTTTCTACCTTGCGAAGGAGCTGATCTGATGTAGAAGCTTCTTCTTTGATTGTCACTCGCTTTTCAACTTTCATCCTTGCTCTCTTATCATTCAAATTCGCTTCAACACTAACAGCGATTTTCTGCATATCCTCTAAGGTAGGCGGATCTCTATCTCGCAATGAATAAGCCATCTCCGGATCAAAACCATCTGGGAATTTGAGAAGTGCTGATTTTCTAGATGGCCTTAAATCATCTGGAATAGCATTGTAAACTGTGTTAAATCTGATAATGTAATCTTGGACCGACTCACCATGATTACATTTGAGATTGTTGTACTCAGCATTGATCTGAAGTGGATCCTTTCTGATTTCCCATCGATCTAGAAACTGCTTCTGAAGTTCTTCCAATGTGAGTATGCTTCTAGCTGTCAAACCTCTGAACCATTTTCTTACTTCTCCATCGAATGTTTGTACAAACAAACACATAGTTACATCCTCTTCATCTATCTCATATAGATCAAATAAAGTTGTCATCTTGTCTATATGCTGCTGAGCGGAAACACCCTGAGGAGTGCCATCAAACATGGAAATTTTACTCTGATAATCAGCTGGCATATCATGCAGATTTTGAGGAAGAGCAAGTGGGGCAAACCGGGCCGCCATTGCTTTAGGTAGATTGGGTCTAGGAGTAGCAAGTGGAGTAGGTGTAGCTGTAGTATGAGGGGTATAGGGAGGTGTAGGCAGAGGAGAAGCGATATGTGACGAGGAAGGAGAATTGACTGTTGATTCAGGATGTGTGACTATAGGGGATATAGAAATAAAAGGAGGATTGGTCTGTTCGTGCGGAACTGAAGCCGTGATAGTAGATCCAATATTTCTAGATATAGTTTCGAGGAAATCAGCAAGATTAGTGACTTGGATATCTGTCTGAAGGTGTCTTAGGATGAAGTTTTCAACCAATTTATTGTGTCTCTCGATTTCAATAGCAGCAGCAAAATCAGGGTTGGGAACTAGAGAACCAAGTGCACTTTCAGGTTTGGTTTTGAACAAGGACAACTCAAAACTCTCGTCAAAATCAATGTCTTCAAGATACTCAAAAACAGCTGGACATGAATGAGATTTGAATATATGACTGGAATCTGAAACCAGTTTGGATATCAAGGAACAAATAACCAATCAGCCTGTGAAAACTCTCAACTAATAATCCAAAAGTTCAGAGTTTACAAATGAACTGGGGTAAAATGCAATCGAAGTGGCCGTATTCACAAGCTCACGGAGATTGACTGAAGCAGCGTTTATCTACTTCCGCTTATGCAAAGCAAAAGCGTTTCGAAGGCTACCTGACATAACTTTAGGCTCTGTCTAAGACTTATGAAACAAACACATCAATCCACAAACAAGTTTGTTCTCCCCAGTATGGTCGCCAATATGTTAGCGCTTGAATTTTGCCTCAGGCTGAAAAAGACAAAATCCAAGGCAACATCAAACCACTTAGCCTCGTAGCTAGCCCTACGGGGCAGGAGAGGGCTCTCTCCGGGTCTATCTCGGCAAAAGGTCTTCAAAGGGCGGAGATGACCAATAAAGAACACGGATTTTAGGCTAGTAAACTGATAGAGAAAGTTTGATTTTAAATTTTTAGAGTTTTGGTGGAAAACTGAGCACATCAATTTTGGGTGCGGGGATGAGACACAGTTTTTGCAGAGGTCTTTTTGGGGCAAGGTAGGAGATTGTCTTGATGCCTTTGAATTAAGTGAATGGATAGAAATGACCGATGAGGAGCTAAAGAGAGCAAGAAACTTTCGAGAATTCTCTTTAAACAGAGGAAAACATAGATATTAAGCAAACTTAAAGGCAGAGCATATAAATTATGAATTCTACCTTAACACTTCATTTACTTAATGTGCAGAAAAGAGAAGTTGGAAAATGATACACATAACACACTTACAAGTACATGAGAGAAGCACACCATCAACACAAATAACCACAGGAATCCCAAATAGTGCTGCAAAACCCTGGTCTTTCCTTTGCCAAAATTGCAGAGATACAAAGTATAAAACAGTCTAAGCTTATCCCTCAAGAGTTCAAACCATGAAAATGACTAAGAAAATACATAATATAGGCAAGCTAACACACTTCCTTGCCTCTAGGGGTCGAGCTCATCATCCTAGGAGCTGCTTCAACCAATTCTAAACTGAGCACTACAATCTAGGCAATCAAAACAACTTGCCTCTATAAGTTAGGAAACCAATTCATTCATTAATTTTTTGCCATTTTATGAATGAATCTTCTAGAATAGGTAAAAAGTGTCATTTCAATCATGAAATTACATCAAATACATCAAGGGGGATGAAAAATTCAACCAAAAAGTCAAAACTAGTCACTGCTGCGTTTGCCTGCGCTGAAGATGCAAAACTGGCCAATTTCCCCAACGCGTAGCGCGCCATTTCCCAACGCGTAGCGCGCCTTTGAGGCCATTTTTGAGGCACTTTCCGGCATCCAAATGAGGCACAAGTGGGCTTGTTGGAAAGGTCTGGATGTCTACTCTCCAGCCCAAGTGGAATTTCTCAATTTGGTGGTCATTTGCCCCTCCAAAATTGCAATCTCCCAAGACTGCTTCCTGTGTGTCCAAAAAGTGGCAGAAGGTCATTTTTTGCTTGTTTTTTTACCTTTTGGGGGCTCAAATATCCATGAAACTTATTGGCAATGGCTGAGCAAGTGTATTTTGCCATGAAAAATCCAAAAATGCTGAGTTTTCCTGAAATGGACCTCCCCAACTTAAGGGTAGCGCGCGGCGCACTACGCGTTGAGGGCAAAAACCTGTGTTTGGCACAAAAAAGTCAAAATTGACCAAAATTGCTCAAAATTTCCTGAAATTTGAGCTGGAGATGTGTCATTGAGCACCATGCTCCCTCAAAGTGGCTTCAGCCAAAATTTGAAGCGGATCGGATCGTTTCCTTTGTTTTAGTGCTTTGGCCAAGCGTGCTTTAAGTACCTTCATTTTTGCTTTGCATACATGCATGCGGGCCCAATAATGGTTCTTCATGCGGTGGAGCATGTCTTTGTACCTCTTTGCCTTTGCTATCAACCTCTCTAAATGTGTGTTCACCTGAATGAGCATAGAGCTTTGCTCCTTAGGTGTCAAATCACCGGGTCTCTTGCGAGCCAAGTTCCGATCTTCTCGGATCCTTCGCAACTCATCAAGAGAGTGTTCATCCTCTAATTGCTTGCTGCGCTGCTCTAAATAAGTAATTGTCCAATTTTCCATCTCCAACTTTTGCTGCAACAAGTCATTTTCAGCCCTTAGTTGCTGGATGATCTCCTTTGACTCTAGGCCAGGAGAAATGATATAAAGGTCAACAACATCTATGCCTGGAACACCTGATGGCCCCTCATCAATCTTGGGCTGCTTGCCTCTCTCTTGTACCTGTGCTGCTGTCGAAAGCGAGGCCCCTTCCACCTGATGTGGAGATAACACTCGCGGTGTTGATGAAGAAGACGAGACCCCTTCCACCTGATGTGGAGATAATACTCACCGTGCAGATGCAAATAAGACCCTGTGGCCTCTCTGATATGTAACATATGCTGGAGGAGTGCTGACATGTTATGGCTCAGGAATATCAAACTGTTGTGAAGGCCCTCCCTCATCACGGACAACCTCGGGAGGTGGCTGTGGCACCATGAAGAAATCACGAGAAATGAAATCCTCCCAAGCAATACCCTGCTGTGCCAACTGATGCATCACTATGATCTCGATCAGTGCATAATGATATATACTTTTGAGCTGCTGTGCGGGATTCTTCCTTTGCACTACGGGCACCATCTTCTCTATATTTCGGCACATGAAAAATGGAATGTTCATCATTCGTACCCGGGTGAAATGCATCAACAAATGGATATGGTACGAATATAAACGTGAAAATCTGCCCTCACAAGTGAAATAGCGCATAATGAGCCTCATCAAGGGTGCATATTCATCCCTTAAGAATCTGAAAGGAAAAACAACAGTAAGGTGCCTCATGCATTCGGGTTTGATGTATGGTTGATAATGAAATTTGTCTAGCAGCTTGCGCTTGGTCCACTCTTCCCCAACATTTGGTATCTCGGTGGCTTGAGCAACCATTTCAGGTGATAAGGTGAAATCTACTCCTGCAAGGTTCACATGGCCATTGTGGAAATGTAGGACAAACAGGTGGACCAACTCGCTATGGTGCTGAATTTGTGAGATCCTCTCACAATACCCAAAGCATGACTGATATCGAAAACATGACATTGCAAGTGGACAAGCTTGCAAATGAGCCAATGAAGTGGGCTCCTCTCTGACATGCCGACCACCCTTACCACCCTTATGATGCCTCCTTGGCACTTCTACCTCTGGTGATGAATCACTGTCATAGCTCTGCTCATAATCTGACTCTGTTTCTGACATGGTTATGAAGGCAAGATGACTGAAATATATTGCTGACTTGGCACCCAATTAACTGCTCTTTGACTTTTCAAATGCTGTCACCAAGGGGACATAAATACAAGGGAACTTGTTAGGGATAGGGGAACATGTGGGAATTAGGGAGAATAAACACAAAGGAGGAATTTAGGGAAAACAAACATGGGAAATTGCCAAATTATGGGATTTTAAAGTGAAGTAGGGTTTTAGGAATTAAATATGCTTTTAGGAATTTTAAAGAGGAGAATGATGAAATTTCAAGGGAAAATTTGAGGGAGGAAAGTGATGAAAATGAGGGAAAAAGGAATTTACAAAGGGCAACCTTGGACAGCAAGAGAAATGTAAAACCCTAGTGCCATTGAAACTTTAAATTTTCCATAACAAGAGAGGGTTTTGATTTGTCATTTACATAGCATTTGAACACATTAATTCTCTTTTTCATTGTGCAAAACCAAATTTAGGCATAGAGGAGAAGCCTACCTGCACTTTGCTTAAGAGAAAAGTCGTTTTGATGACTTGCTGACAGGTTTTTGAGCTGAATCCCCAACGCGTAGCGCGCCCTGCCCAACGCGTATCGCACCTCCTACGCGTAGCGCACTTGTAAATTAACACTGGAAAAGTCTGCCTGACGCGTAGCGCGCCCCTGAAACTTCTCGACTTGCTCAAGAACTCCTAAAATCGCCTTTGCAAGATTACACTTAGCTTGTGAGAGGCAAATGAGTTGTAAATGAGGAGTGATGTGCTTTTATAGTTTTCCTTTTGATTTTTACTTGCCCAAAACCCACTTTGTAATGTTTTGAGTGTTGACACTTTTTGAATTAATTGGCTCTGACCTTTAATTTCATTTCTTTGAAAAATTGGTTGAAATGATGCTTTCTTCTGAAAATTTTTGCAGGGATAGCTTCTAGGATGCTCTGGCAAAGGAGACCAAGGCTGCACTTCGACATTTGAAGAATTTGAAATTTTGAGAATTTTTACAAAATGAGATAATGACCTTTGTTTTCAAAAACAGAGTTTTTGAGAACAAGGTAAAAATTTCGCTGTACAATGATAAGAAATGTTTAATGAAGGACATCCCTCTGGCCTGTTGGTCCTTTAGGACCTCTCAAGACAAAAATGGACTCAACCCTAGACCTAAAACCTTAAAACCTAAAGCAAGATGAATGACCCTTTTGAGGATTTTATTTACTTGAACAAACCTGAACCAGCAGTACCAAACAAGAGGGGAATAAAGACACAAACCCCCTCCACCAGGATTTGCCTAACGGAATGCAACATGATCACACTGATGGGACACCTAATCATGAAATGCAAAGAGCTTTGATCTCCGATGGAGGCTACTAGACTGACTCTAACACATTCTTATGCAATATTTCTTTTTTTATAAAGAGATCCATCCTACATTTGGTAACTTCAATTCCTTATATTGTACCAGATAATTAACAATCTACGTTATTCATTTAAGCCTATTATAAAACTTACATATAGTATCATAAAATTTCATGTTACATGTAATATCATCAATATTATATTTTCTTAACATATATAAAAGTTTTTTTTAACAATTTTTTTTCTTGATAATGGTAGAAATTCAAATATTCTTGGAAGGAGAGGGAGACTGCCCACTAGTACGGTCAAATTTTTTTTCCCTGTCCATAAAAATACTCTTAAGGTAACCCTCATGCCTCTTGAGAATTTGTGAGAAGTGCCCATAAGAAGGAAAGGATTAAGGAATATTTCCTTCAAGGTGAGTTTTTAGAACTAATTTTAATCATTATTGCATTGGTATGCACGAGAGATGCTAATTTAGTTGCATATATATATATATATATATATATATATATAGATATGCAAAAGACTTTTGTACTCCTAATGTTGAATTTTAAAATTGAATTATAATATGCAAAGTGTCTAAGTTAGTGGAAACAAGGATAATAACTTATGGCTACATTTAGATAATTAATATAGTAGTTGCTTCTACTAATGATGACTGAAACATTACTTAGAAAAGCCCAAGTTAACACCTGATTATTCATTATTCATCTAGAATAATACACACACACACACAATATATATATATATATATATATATATATATATAGTGTGTGTGTGTGTGTAGAGGGTCTCTTAAAAGGGGTGATCATTATAATTCAAAATATATTCATATTTTCATATTAATTATGTTGATATGTGGTTGTCATTGATGTCAACCCAAGCAGAACTAGGAGATGCGCCACCTTTTCTTGACTAATTTGACATACAATTCATGTTTTTGGTTCCAGGATCATCCTTTATGGATTCTCCTGGTCGAGCTATTTCTGGTGGTATGTGGCACTCCACGTAGTTCTTCACGGTTTATGAGATATCTCTATTTGATGTTGAAGACCCTAGTCTGTGGGCAAAAACCCCAAAGATTATTAAGATGGAAACTCTTCTTTGACCAAGTCAAAAGGTCAAATCATGACAAGAGTTAGAGGTATTGGAATTTACTAGAAATTAAAATTCTCATCACCAAAAGGTGGACGACCTATTCTTGGGTTTCATATTAATAAGGGGATTTCCCTCCTTGAAATTATTTTAATGTCTCATCCTTAGAATCCCTTTAAAATTCTATGAAAAATACACCTAAACTATGATCCAAAGTAATGAAATTCAATAAATATCTTTGGTGGGATCACTCTGGAATAATTCGAACCCAATGGAGCGAGCAACAAATCTGAAGAAAAGGGTTTGGGAATTTATGTTTACAGTTTTAAGTATGGAACTCGTCTTTGGGTACTTCTTGTTACAGGTGAAGAACGAAAACTATACGGACTATGCTTTTAAGAATTGCTTTGGATTTTATGATATCTCTAAAATTACGTGCCTATATTTTGTGGATTCTTTGAGCAAGAATAACAAATCACTGAAGGTTTGTAGGGATCTTTTCTTATGGTTGGAAGGCTTCTAGTCCAATGAAAATAACTCACCTACATATCAACTCTGACAATTTTAATAGCATCTTCTTTGGAATCTTTTCTTTTGGTTTGGAAGGCTTCTAAAATATTAATGCACTAACATTATTCTATGGTTATCAAAATCTACCGTCTTGTTAAAGTGGATTTTTGTATATTTGTGGTTGTGAGGAGTAAGGGTTATGGGTAGGCAACAAATTAATTTGAATACCAGCGAAGGAGTGGAGCTCTTTATTCTGTGGCTCAACTTCCTGAAGTTGTGATTCAGATCTCCTCTAAATCATTTCACAGAAATCTAGAAGATATTTTGCATGCTTACCTTATGGCCTAATTCCAATTAAAGGAAAAAAAATTATGTTAATGAAAGCAATTAAGATCTAATTCATATATTTCTCTAAAGTATCAGCTCATTTAAAAGGAAATCAGGTATGCTTTATGGTTGTTGAGATTGAAAGATACTGCAAATTTGTTTTCAAGACCAATCCTATCTCAGCCTTATTATTTGCATCCAAGCTCCTATTTTTAGCTGAGCGGATCGATACAGTGTGGAAGTTTTCATAGTTTCTTACAATGCTCAATGGTCAATCATTGATGCATATATATAAGAAAGAAGATCAATTTTCATAGCGAAAACGTCTGATGAAATATTATTGAGGCCAATAATGTCACAAGCAAGTTTGATTCAGTGGCTAGTATCTTCATTCAAAGCTACAATTGTCAATCTACAACAATTTGGAAACAATCAGTAGTAAGGTTTTCTACAACAAGGGTTTCTACAGTTATCACAACTTCAAAAGATCTACACTTCAGGGCATCAAAATTGCAGATTCTTGTAGCTATTTTATATACTGATGAGGATAAAGAAATATTATCATCAAGGACAAAGAAATTTCATCATTGTGGGAAGATAAATTTCATCATTCTCTACAATAGTAAAAGGGAAAAAAACACTCAAGGTTTCATCATTAGCAAAATTCTCACTTCAAAGACATTTTTATTGAATAGTTGTGCTATGTAAATTCAGAATCTTGTGAAAATTTTGTAAAAGAATTATTGTACAGGGAATTGTAGGAGTCATTTGGACTGAGGGTTTATTGTTGGGACAAGGGTTTAGGTCTTTAGGTTTTGGTCAATTGAAGAAAAGTCATTGTATATCATTGTTAGTGGACCATTATTCCTGGTACGGGGGTCCACAATATTGTATTAATTTTTTTTCATTTTTAGGGTGGTAGGGTGGTGTTAGGGTGGTGGTTGAATTCACCTTTAGGTTGGAGCCTATAAACACTCCAAGGTGGTAGGGTGGTGCCAGGGAAAGTTGGAGCTTTCTATAATGTTGGAGCATCCATTTAGTTGACTGCTGATAAAACTAGGGCAATGGGGCATCCTTCCAATGGGAGTTGGAGAATGAATGCTTTTATAGAGTTCTAGGAAGTTGGGGATTTCCTTTCAATTGGAGATGAAGATTAAAAGAACTTATTAGGAAATCATTCGGTGGTTTTTGACCCAGAAGGGGTTTTCCACCTAAAAATATTTGCGTTCACTATTTAGTGTTTATTTACTGTTTTAAATAACTGTTGAAGAATAACTAATGCTCTAAAAATATTAATAACTTAATAATTGCTAAGAAATATTGATTCACCCCCCTCTCAGTGTTTCCAACAATTGGTATCAGAGTTGGTTCCTTCAATAGCAGTTTAACAACTGGAAGGAGATCATGGAGTGGAATAAGCCAGGAATTATTGCACTTAATGGAAATAATTGTGCCTTTTGGACTAGAAAGATGAAGACATATCTTCAAGCATAAGGGTTTAATGTTTGGAATTTTGTATTGATCGAATACAAGCAATCTACAACTTATCCTTCCAATGATGATAGACGAAGAATTTATGAAGGAAATGCTAAAGAAATGAATTCCATTATGTCTAGTGTGAGAGATTCCATATATGTCGAAATAATGCTATGCAAATCAGTGAAAGGAATTTGGAACAAGCTTCAAAAAATCTCCAGAACTACCGAGGACAATTTGAGCAGACAAGAATGAATGAAGAGGAGAACACTTCAGCCTTCTGCCTCTATGTTGATGAAATAGTGAATGCTATAGAAGCATTGGGAGAACCAGTGGCGAACAAGGTAGTAATCCAAGAGGTTCTATGATCTCTTCTAGATGGATTTGATGCTAAAGTATCTGCATTAGAAGAAAGAAATGATTTGGAAAATCTCACCATGTACCAGCTACATGGAATACTTATAGCATATGAAATGAGGAAAGAACAATATGGTCCATCTAACCGAGAATCAACATTCACATCATTCCAGAAGACCAGGAAAGACAAAAAATAATGAAAACCAAGCACCAGTTGTTGCGAAGAAGAAGAATACTCAGATGAAGAAACTGATAACTTTGTGAGGAAGATGAAAATATGAATAGGTAAGTTCAAAAGTAAACTTCCATTAATATGCTTCAATTGTGGTGAGATTGGTCACTATCGCAGCTAAATGTCCTTATAAGAATGAAGATGAAGCTTTCAGGGAAGGGAAGAAGGGTCAAAGAAGATTCAACAAGAAAGGTAAAAGGGAAGGCTTTAAGAAAAGATTTTTCTTTAAAGAATATAGCTCCTCATATGAAGAAGAAAGTGACAGTGATGAAGAAAATGATACAGTAAGAGTATTTTTCATGGCCAAGGATAATAGGAAGGAAGCACCTAAAGAAGAAGAAGAGATGGATGATATTAAATTTCAAAATGAGATAGTCATAGTTATAAAAGATCTTAAAGTCGAAAAATAAAATGTCAAATCTCTCGAATCCAAATTGAAATAGGGAAAGAACATGCTTGAAGCGTCAATAAGAAAATGAAGAATCAGAGGAATCCATTATCATCCTTAAAGTACAATTGGAAGAAGCCAAAAAAATTAAAGATTATCTTAGAGGACAACTTGAAGAAAGAAACAAGGGAAGGGAAGATTTAGAAGTGGAGATAGTCTATCTATGAAAGGAAGCAGAGAAAAGAAGAAATGTTTAGCAAAATTTGGAAGCAACTCTACAGAATTAGATGAGCTCATCAATAGCCAAAGGTCGCACAATGACAAGACATGATTGGGCTATAAGGAAATGTTTGTAAAAGACTCAACCTCTTCCACAACAGAAGACAGAGACGGATAGAAAACATACACAACAATGGTTAGAGGATCTATTGACAAATAAAGAGGATTCCCAGCAGAACATAAGATTTAAGATCAAAAAGAAGGATCGTGAAGAAGAATTTCACAACTGAGGTATCGAAATATCTTTCTTGGTGTTTGTTATTCATGTGGAAATTTTAGATATAAATCTATAAATTGTCAGTCCTATGGTAGGAACAGAAGCAATCTCAGAAGGCTTATCAACAATGACTATCCTAGAAACTTGTAGGAGGATGACACACAAAATTACAAAAATTTTGGTTACTTAAGAAATGAAGTAGAATGTTATAAATGCAACAACTTTGGACATTTGGCTAAGGACTATAGGTTAACTATTCCACGAAAGGAGTCACAACTAAGTAAAAATGCTCAGGTCTGGAGAAGGAAAACTGAAATATGTGCTCTTTCCCTAAAAGCTCAAAGTAAGAAGAATGTGTGGTATAATTATAGTGGATGTTCAATGTATATGACGAGAGATGTGAATAAATTCCTATCTCTAAATGAAGGAAAGGATGGAATTGTGTCTATTGGAAATGATGGATCTACAAATGTTATAGGAACAGGTACAATCAAGCTTGGAAGTAAGGATATTATAGCAAAGGATGTGCTTCTCATTGAAAATATGAATCACAACTTGTTGAGCATAAGTCATATGTGTGATCAAGGATATGTGATACTTTTTTACTCAAAGAAATGTGAAATAAGAAGAGAGAAAACCAAAAAACTAGTGGCTATTGCAACTAAGACTCCAAACGACATATACAATTTGGATGAGATTGTTAAAGGTTGTTTTTTGGAAAAATAAGACGAGATTTGGCTATGGCATAAACGAATGGGACATATAAAATTCAACAACCTTGTTAGAATCAGTAAAAAGGAAGTTCTGAGAGAAATGTCGTTGATTTCAAAATCAACAAGTGTTATATGTAAACATTGCATGCATGGAAAACAGCAAGGGTGGAATTCAAGATGAAAGAGAATTCCACATCAAAACCATTGGAATTGATACACACCTATTTTTGTGGACCAATGCAGACTAAAGGAATGGATTTTGAACTATACTTCATGCTAATTATTGATGATTATACTAGGATGACAACAATTAGCTTTTTGAAGAAAAAGAATGAAGCATTTGAATGTTTCACAATATATAAGGAAATGGTTGAAAACGAAACTAATTTGAAGATCAAATGTTTGAAATCGGATAATGGTGGAGATTTCACATCCAAAGCATTTCAACATTTTTGTGAAAAACATGGAATGAAAAAAAAAATCTCAACAGCTAGGACACCACAACAAAATGGAGTTGTCGAAAGGAAGAATAGAAATGTAGAAGAAATGGCTAGAGCAATGTTGAATGATTCAAAATTGGATAAAAATTTTTAGGTTCAAGCAATTGCTACAACCATATACATTTTGAACAAAGGATTACTTAGGAGAAATTGTGATATGACTCCATATGAACTATGGAAAGGAAGACCAAAAAACGTCAAACATTTTCAAATTTTTGGAAGAAAATGCTACGTTGAAAGGGAAGACAAGAAGATTAGAAAATTTGAATCTCAGGTAGATGAAGTGACCTATGTTGGCTATTCACACAAAAGTAAAACATAAAAATGTTATAATTATAGACTGAACCAGATATTTGAAAGAATCAATGTAACATTCGATGAAGATAATGGACCAAAGATTGAACAAGAAAACTCCTCTTGAAACAAACTAGAGACGCAAGAGATAAAACTAGAAAGAGACAGAGAGGAAGCCAACGATAGCAAAGGCAGGTTACTAGTCCAAAGTAGTAGGTAGATTGTTAGGGGAGTCATCCTTTTCCATTGATGTCAAAGGGGGAGAGAAAGTAGGTTAGGAATATTAGAGACATTATGTCAAGGGGAGCATTGATTGTAGGGGGAGTATGTGTGTTTCCATCAATTCCAAAGGGGGAGATTGTTGATATGTGGTTGTCATTGATGTCAACCGAAGTAGCACCAGGATATGCCCCACCTCTTGCTGGCTAATTTGACATGGAAATTCATGGTTTTTGGTGTCAGGATCATTCTTTGTGGATTCTCCTTATCAATTTGTTTCTGGTGGTGTGTGGCATGCCACGTAGTTCTTCATATTTTGTGAGATATCTCTGTTTGAAGTTGAAGACCCCAATTTGTGGGAAAATACCCCAAAGGTTATTAAGGTGGTAGCTCTTCTTTGACCAAGTCAAAAGGTCAAATCATAACAAGAGCTATGGGTATTGAACTTTATTAAAAAGTAAAATTCTCATCACCAAAAGATGGATGGCCTATTCTTGGGTTTCATCTTAATAAGGGGATTTCCCTTCTTGAAATTCTCTTAAAAACTCAGCCTTAGAAGCCCTTTAAAAGTCTATAAAAAGATACCTAAACTATGATCCTAATTAATGAACTTCAACGAATATCTTTGGTGAGATCACTTTGAAATAATTCGAACCCTATGGAGCCAACAATAAATCTAAAGAAAATGGTTTGGGATATTTTGTTTGCAGTTTAAGTTTGGGACTTGTTTTTGAGTACTTCTTGTTGTAGGTGAAGAACAAGAATTCGTTGAGCAAGAATCTTAGATCGATGAAGGTTTGTAGGGCTCTTTTCTTATGGTTGGAAGGCTTTTAGTCTAGTGAAAATAACTTACCTACAAATCAAATCTGCGACAATTTTTATTAGCATGTTCTCTAGACTCTTTTCTTATGGTTTGGAAGGATTCTAGAAGATTAATGCACTAACATTCTTCTGCGGCTATCAAACTTTGTGATCCTATTAAAGTGGCCTTTTGTATCTCTATGGTTGTTTGGAGTAGTAAGGGTTATGACCATGCCACAAATTGATCTAAATACCAACGAAGGAGTGGATCTCATTATTATGTGACTTAGTTTCCTGAAGTTGTGATCCATAGCTCCTATAAATCATTTCATAAAAATCTGGAAGATATTTTGCATGATTACCTTATGGCCTAAGTCCAATTAAAGGAATAAAACTATGTTCATGGAAGCAATTAAGATCCAATTCATATATTTCTCTAAAGTCTTAACTCATTGAAAAGGAAATCAAGCACGCTTTATGGTTGTTGAGATTGAAATATATTGCAAATTTGTTGCTAGCAAATCTCAAGAAGTGTGAGTTTTCACAACAGTCTTTGGTGTATCTAGGGTATGTGATAGGTGGAGGAGAGTTGAATATAGATCCTGCCATGATGGAGTCCATCATGAAATGACCGATGCATACTAATGTTTCTAAAGTTAGGATTTTCATTAGGGAAACACAATACTTGAGAAATTCATAGCCTCATTTTTAGCGGTAGTAGCACCACTCCACGCCATAACAACAAGTGGCAATAGTTTCTAGTGGGAAAAGGGTCAGCAAAGGGATTTCGAGGAGCTAAAGAAAAATATTAGTCAAGCACGAGTTCAGGCATTACCAAAATTGCAACAACCCTTTGAAGTGGAGACAGATGTGAGCGGGTATGCTAGAGGAGCGGTCTTGATGTAGGGAGGAAGGACTGTATGCTACCATTTTGAAGTATTTCATGGGTTAGTTCTTAACTAACCTACCTAGAACAAGGATGTCTATGCCCTGGTTCACGATGTGAAGAAGTGGAAGCACCATCTAATGGGAAAAGAGACAGAAATCCACATATATCACTAGCCACTACAGTACTTGCAAGCTTATAGTAAGCTACAACAAACCAGGAATTACAAGTGGATGGGGTTTCTACAACAGTTCCATTTACTCATCAAGTACAAGAAGGGAAACATAAACGAGTTGGCCGATGTTCTTCCAAGGCCACCCACACCAAATATCATAGCTTTGGGAACTCTTATGCACATGGATCCATTCACCCATGATGTAGATAGAGGCATATTTAGAGGATGAGGATTTCAAGGAGGTGTTTCAACAGTTGTAGAATCATATTCATGAGCACGATGGTGACGATACCATTGGCTACAATCTCCATAATGGGTTACTCTACAGGTTGGATAAGTTATGCTTTCCTAAAAGTGAGCGATCATGGCTAATTAGAGAGGCTCACGCTTCCAAGGTTGCATGGAACTTTGGTGTAGGGAAGATCGTGGCAAAATTGAAAAGGTATATGTATTGCCCCAATATGCAAGAGAAGGTAGCTAGGTTCATAAGATTATGCATGCTTTGTTGTACTAGCAAGCCTAACAATAGGAAATAGGGTCTATATCATCCCTTACCAGTGGCCACTCGTCCTTGGGAAAACATTTCCATGGACTTTGTGGGAGGTTTACCAACAACTAGGAATGGACATGACTACCTATTCGTGGTATTTGATAGGTTCAACAACATGATTTTCCTTATGCCCTGTAAAAAGACCATTAATGGGCAAGAAGCAAAAAACTTGTTCTTTGGATTGGTTTGGGTGCACTTTGGGATACCAAGGTGCATCATTTCAAAAAAGAATATAAGATTTCTTAGTGCATTATAGGCTACATTATGGGAGAATATGGACATGAAGTTGAAGAGATCTACAACATTCCATCCACAAACATATGGGCAGATAGAAGTAGTCAACAAGACTTTGGTGCAACTTTTGAGGGGATACAACCAGAAGCATCCGAAGATCTGGGATGAAAATCTAGTATATATATATAACATTATTACAACAAAGTAATCCACACTTATATAGGAAAGTACACATTTGAAACTTGTTTTGGATATTTGTCACCTTCACCTATAGACATTGCATATGGACAACAAGGAGGAGTGAGGGAAAATCTTATAGGAGATGCCTTAAGGGCTAAAAAATTTGTAGAGAAGATTAGGTAGATCCATATACAGGTACAAGAGACACTGCAAAATTCGTAGGAGAAATATAAGGCCAGGCATGATCAACATAGAACAAAGAAATCATTCAAGGTGGAAGATTGAGTATGGCTACATTTGAACAAGGTGAGGCTACAAGGGCCTGGTAACAAAATCAAGGCTATGAGGTATGGACCCTTCGAGATAATAGAAAAGGTGGGTGATAATTCCTATATACTTATTTTACCACCATATATGTGCATTTACTCAGTTGTGAATGTAGAGAATTTGAAACTCTATGAGCCTTCCATGTTAGATTGGGAAGAGGAACAACCCTACCTCATGTGGAGGATTTGGCACTAGATGCTTAGGAATATTTCAAAGAAGATACAATTTTGTAGAAGAGGTCTAGAAATGTAAGATAGGAGCAGCATGACCTTTGGCAGATTGGGTTGAAAGGGCAACTTCTAGGAAAAGCTAAATGTTACACAAGAGAGAAGTTGGACGAAACTTTTCCTCACCTCAGTTTGTAGAAGATTTTGGGGACCAAAAGCCTCAAAAAATGGGGAGGTGCAATATGGATTGGATGATTATATTATTTTTCATCCATCTCGATGCTTTCAAATTGGAAAAAGTGGAAAAATAAGCTCATGAGGCCATTTTTTACCTATAGGACCCAGTTTGGCAAAATAAGGTCTGAAACCTTCCGGGAGCATTTTGAGGCATCAAATGACATTTTTTTGGGGGTAAAAATTTCTTCTTTAATGCAATGTCTTTTTTTTCCTATTCTACACATAAAGAATGATCCTGACACCAAAAACCATGAATTTCCATATCAAATTATCCAACAAGAGGTGGGGCATCTCCTGGTGCTACTTCGGTTGACATCAATGACAACCACATATCAACAATCTCCCCCTTTGGAATTGATGGCAACACACATACTCCCCCTACAATCAGTGCTCCCCTTGACATAATGTCTCTAATATTCCTAACCTACTTTTTCTCCCCTTTTGACATCAATGGAAAATGATGACTCCCCTAACAATCCACCTGCTCCTTTAGACCAGTAACCTGCCTCTGCTCTCGTTAGCTTCCTCTTTGACCCTTTCTAGTTTTATCTCTTGTGTCTCTAGTTTGTTTTGAGAGGAGTTTTCTTGTTCAATCTTTGTTCCACTATCTTGATCAAATGTTACATTGATTCTTTCAAATATCTGGTTAAGTCTATAATTATAACATTTGTATGCTTTACTTTTGTGTGAATAGCCAACATAGATCCCTTCATCTACCCGAGAGTCAAATTTTCCAATCTTCTAGTCTTCTCTTTTGACATAGCATTTTCTTCCAAAAACTTGAAAATATTTGACATTTTTTTGTCTTCCTTTCCATAGTTCATATGGAGTCAT
Organism: Pinus tabuliformis; assembly: GCA_031772625.1. Taxonomy (NCBI): domain Eukaryota; kingdom Viridiplantae; phylum Streptophyta; class Pinopsida; order Pinales; family Pinaceae; genus Pinus; species Pinus tabuliformis. The sequence continues at coordinate 593,251,622 of CM062812.1, read as the reverse complement.
ATCACAATTTCTCCTAAGCAATGATTTGTTTAAAATGTACACAGTTGTAGCAATTGCTTGAACCTAAAATTTATTATCCAATTTTGAATCATTCAACATTGCTCTAGCCATTTCTTCTACAATTCTATTCTTCCTTTCGACGACTCCATTTTGTTGTGGTGTCCTAGCTGTTGAGAATTTTTTTTTCATTCCATGTTTTTCACAAAAATGTTGAAATACTTTGGATGTGAAATCTCCATCATTATCTGATCTCAAACATTTGATCTTCAAATTGTTTCATTTTCAACCATTTCCTTGTATATTGTAAAACATTCAAATGCTTCATACTTTTTCTTCAAAAAGATAATTGTTGTCATCCTAGTATAATCATCAATAATTAGCATGAAGTATAGTTCACAATCCATTCCTTTAGACTGCATTGGTCCACACAAATAGGTGTGTATCAATTCCAATGATTTTGATGTGGAATTCTCTTTCATCTTGAATTCCACCCTTGTTTGTTTTCCATGCCTGCAATGTTTACATATAACACTTGTTGATTTTGAAATCAACGACATTTCTCTCACAACTTCCTTTTTACTGATTCTAACAAGGTTGTTGAATTTTATATGTCCCATCTGTTTATGCCAGAGCCAAATCTCATCTTCTTTTTCCCAAAAACAACCTTTAACAGTCTCATCCAAAGTGTATATGTAGTTTGGAGTCTTAGTTGCAATAGCCACTAGTTTTTTGGATTTCTCTCTTCTTATTTCACATTTATTTAAGTAAAGAAGTATTGTATATCCTTGATCACACATTTGACTTACGCTCAACAAGTTGTGATTCATATTTTCAATGAGAAGCACATCCTTTTCTATAATGTCCTTACTTCCAAGCATGATTGTACATGTTCCTATAACATTTTTAGATCCATCATTTCCAAAAGACACAATTCCATCCTTTCCTTCTTTTAAAGATAGGAATTTATTCATGTCTCTGGTCATATACATTGAACAACCACTATAATTATACCACACATTCTTCTTACTTTGAGCTTTTAGGGACAGAGCATATCTTTCAGTTTTCCTTCTCCAGACTTGAGAATTTTGACTTTGCTGTGATTCCTTTGGGGGAATGTTTAACCTACAGTCCTTAGCCAAATGTCCAAAGTTGTTGCATTTATAACATTCTACTTCATTGCTTAAATAACCAAACTTGTTGTAATTTTTCCTGTAATCCTCCTGCAAGTTTATGGGATAGTCATTGTTGATAGGCCTTCCAAGATTACTTTTGTTCCTACCATAGGACTGACAATTTATAGCTTTATGTCTAAAATTTCCACATGAATAACAAACACCAGGAAATATGTTTTGATACCTGAGAGGGGGAGACCTTCTTTGTGAAATTGTTCTTCACGATCCTTATTGTTGATCTTGAATCTTATGTTCTGCTAGGAATCCTCTTTATTTGTCAATAGATCCTCTAACAATTGTTGTGTAAGTTTTATATCCATATCTCTCTTCTATTGTGGAAGAGGTTGAGTCTTTTACAAACATTTCCTTATAACCCAATCATGTCTTGTCATTGTGCGACCTTTGGTTGTTGATGAGCTCATCTAATTCTCTAGAGATGTTTGCAAACTTTTGTTGAACATTTCTTCTTTTCTCTGCTTCCTTTCATAGATAGACTATCTCTGCTTCTAAATCTTCCCTTGCCTTGTTTCTTTCTTCAAGTTTTCCTCTGAGAGAATCTTCAATTTTTTGGCTTCTTCCAAATGTATTTTAAGGATGATAATGGATTCCTCTAATTCTTCATTTTTCTTATTGACGCTTCTGGCATGTTTTTTCACTATTTTCAATTCGGATTCAAGAGATTTGACATTTTATTTTTCAACTTTAAGATCCTTTATAACTATGACTATCTCATTTTGAAATTGAATATCATCCATCTCTTCTTCTTCTTCTTCAGGTGCTTCCTTCCTATTATCCCTGGCCATGAATAATACTCTTACTGTATCATTTCCTTCATCATTGTCACTTTCTTCTTCATATGAGGAGCTATATTCTTTGGAGAAAAATATTTTCTTAAATCCTTCCCTTTTACCTTTCTTGTTGAATCTTATTTCACCCTTTTTCCCTTTCCTGAAAGCTTCATCTTCATTCGTATAAGGACATTTAGGTGCAATAGTGACCAATCTCACCACAATTGAAGCATATTAATGGAAGTGTACCTTTGAACTTACCTATTCATCTTTTCATCTTCCTCACAAAGTTATCAGTTTCTTCATCTGAGTATTCTTCTTCTTCGCAATAACTGGTGCTTGGTTTTCATTCTTTTTTGTCTTTCCTGGTCTTCTTGAATGATGTGAATGTCGATTCTCGATTAGATGGACCATATTTTTCTTTCCTCATTTCATATGCTATTTGTATTCCATGTAGCTGGTCCATGGTGAGATTTTCCAAATCAATTCTTTCTTCTAACATAGATACTTTAGCATCAAATCCATCTAGAAGAGATCTTAGAACATTTTGGATTACTACCTTGTTCACCATTCGTTATCCCAATGCTTCTATAAAATTCACTATTTCATCAACATAGAGGAAGAAGGTTGAAGTGTTCTCCTCTTCATTCATTCTCGACTACTCAAATTGTCCTTGGTGGGTCTGGAGCTTTTTTAAAGCTTGTTCCAAATTCCTTTCACTGATTTGCAGTGCATTATTTTGACATATATGGAGTCTGTCACACCAGACATAGCATTCATTACTTTAGCATTGCCTTCATAAATCCTTTGTATATCATCATCAGAAGGATAGGTTGTAGATTGCTTATATTCAATCAATACAACATTCCAAACATTAAACCCTTATGCTTGAAGATATGTCCCCGTCTTTCTAGTCCAAAAGGAACAATTGTTTCCATTAAGTGCAATAATTCATGGCTTATTCCACTCCATAATATCCTTCCAGATGTTAAACTGCTATTGAAGGAACCAACTCTGATACCAATTGTTGGAAATACTAAGAGGGGGGTGAATCAATATTTCTTAGCAATTATTAACTTATTAATATTTTCAGAGCATTAGTTAATCTTCAATAGTTATTTAAAACAATAAATAAAAACTACATAGTGAACGCAAATATTTTTAGGTGGAAAACCCCCTCTGGGTCAAAAACCATCGAACGATTTTCTAGTAAGTTCTTTTAATATTCTTCTCCAACTGAAAAGAAATCCCCAACTCTCTAGAACTCTATAAAAGCATTCGTTCTCCAATTTCCATTGAAAGGATGCCCCAATGGCCTAGTTTTATCAGCAGTCAACTGAAAGGATGCTCCAACTTTCCCTGGCACCACCCTACCACCTTGGAGTGCTTTTTAGGCTCCAACCTAAAGGTGTCTTCAACCACCTCCGTAACACCACCCTACCACCCTAAAACTGAAAAAAAATAATAATACAATATTGTGGACTCCCATACCAGGGATAATGGTCCACTAACAATGATATACAATGACTTTTCTTCAATTGACCTAAACCCTTGTCCCAACAACAAACCTTAAGACCAAATGACTCCTACAATTCCCTGTACAATAATTCTTTTACAAATTTTTCACAAGATTCTGAATTTACATACCACAAATATTCAATAAAAATGTCTCTGAAGTGAGGATGTTGCTGATGATGAAAACTTGAGTGTTTTTTTCCATTTACTATTGTAGAGAATGATGAAATTTATCTTCCCACAATGATGAAATTGCTCTGTGCTTGATGATAATGTTGCTTTATCCTTACCGATATATAAAATAGCTACAAGAATTTGTAATTTTGATGCCCTGAAGTGTAGATCTTTGAAGTCGTGATAATTCTTGTAGAAAGCCTCACTGTTGACTATAGAACCCCTTGTTGTAGAAAACCTTACTACCCACTATTTACAAATTGTTGTGGATTAACAATTGTAGCTTTGAATGAAGATACTAGCTACTGAATCTACATCGAGTGGAAGGAGACCGCCAGATGCACTACATGTGATTAGTCACTGGATGCTTCAAGGGCAAGTGACATGGCACCCATGGAATTTCAAGGGAAGTTCTTGAAGGGCACAACCGACTTAGAACCCTTGGCATCAATAAGAAACCAATTGGTGTGACACCCTTGGAACTTGGAAGGGAATTTCTTGAAGGGCATCACTGACTTGGAACCCTTGGAATCAAGAAGAAACCATTGAAATATAATTAAGCATAATAATCATAGTAATTCACATAAATAGGGTAAATGAGGTTTTAGAACCTAGTTATATAAAACAAGAATAAACCTTGGAGTAAAGGGAGAATAGGAAGAAATAAGAGATTAGACCAAATAAGAACTCTACCCTTCCCACATTTTAGAAAATATTAGGTAGAAAATGTGCATATAAAGTAATATCAAAGTACATAAGGGGAAAAGGAGGGAAGGGGCATATAGTTAATTAGAAACATTAATCCTATAATAGTCTAGCCTCATTAAGAAAAGAGGGTGAGCACAAGGATCTCCATCTAAGAGTCAATTTGAGTTAAACTAGGATGTAGTTGTGGAACAAAAAATGAGACCTATCAATTGACTTCAATAATGAACACAAAGTAAGGAGTATAAAAAGGGGATCAAGAGACAACCAATAGAAGAATTAGGAAGTCATGTTGGGGTGAGGAAATATATTATTTTTTAATTAAAATTTAAGCAAATAACTTTGGAGAGCCTTGGTGAGAGGGTGACTCATGGGTGGGTGAATAATCAAACTTTTGAATAAATAAAAATATTTAATTATGCATGAAGAGCCAAGTGTCACTTATGAAGCCTCCTATAAAAGAAGGGGCAAGTTATGGGAGAAGGGACCTTTTTCCCTATTGTTGGATGTTTGAGACAATGGTATTGTCAGTAACTACGATCAATGGTGAGTTTGGTGAGGTGGAGGTATTTAGAGAGGGGACTTTTGAGCCGAGATTGCTCACCTCCATCAGTTAACATTTTTCCTCTATTATATAGCCCCATTGTATCTTGGGGGTTCGTGGGGAAAAAGAGTTCTGAAGGAGTAGGTTGGGAGGTCAACCAGTGAGTCACTAATATTCGGTCAGGAATCATCAACATTCCAACGTGGATGTGAGCAACAACAAGTCTAAGAACTGAAACTCCACTCCTTGGTGAATGATACATTGTGTATTCATAAATTTTGTTATATGATTAATGATGTATTTATAATGACCAAATTGTAAATGTGAATGTCATGATGGTTGAATTGCAATTTATGACTATTGACATATGTATCTCAAATTTATGTGTTTTCAGTATTGATGTAATTTTAAGTAGTGTGTGACTTCATAATGGGTGTGACTAACAAATGACTAGTTGAACAAAATGCTTATTTACTTATTATTATAATATTATAACTTAAATATGAATTGCTCCATGTACCTGGTAACTTGATTGCTACTTTGAGTTGTAAATTAAAAAAAGTGGTCTCCCTTTTCAGAATACTTCCTCTAGCAGAAGACTTCAACTTCTAGTTGGATTTGGAACTATTATAGGAATTGCTTTAAGCATTCCATGTTGAGACCTCAATGGTCTCCCTTTTCATAAAATTAGGAAGCACTTCCTATGGCAGAAGACTTGTCCCATTATCTCACCCACCCTATGAGATCTGAGGGGTTGATTAATAGATGTATAAAAACTTATCGTTAGTCGACAACTCATAGTTTTCCTTAAAGATTGATAATGTGAAAAATGAAAAGGCCAATCCATCCACATGGTAAATTCATGTATATATTTCACAAGTGTTTCCTATTAGTCAACAAAGATGAAATTGAAACCTATCTTCTTTTTTTGTACATGCACACACGCGTGTGTATTAGCTAGATAGAAATGTTTTATGTCATGGGGTGAACCCCTATATTGTATTTTTTGGTTTTGTTTGGGTTTTGTGTTTTTTTTTGTGTTTTGATTTTTCACATGTGGGACCTTTTAGGGGCAGTAAGATGAAAATGAGAAATAAGCAATATATACACAAAATATTAGTGCCAATTCACCCTTCCTACTAATATTGATGTTAAAAACAATAAGTATGATGGTAGGGAAACCCAACCATCACCTAATTATAAGGTTATGTGCCTTTAGCCTTTGACTTGTGTGTCATGGCACTTATGAAATTCAAGAAAGAATAAAATCAGCTAACTACACTATTCTACCTAAAGCAATGAGGTTTACGTTATTTGTGGGTTGCATAAATTGCATGTGCAAAGGAAACTTCAACTAGTTCCTTGGTTAGTGGGTTGGAAATTTCTAATGAAAAATTAATAAATGATTACTACACACAAATGAATACTAATATATGATCAAAATGCTTGAAAACTAATATTTTAATTCTAAATTCCATGCTATAAAGACAATGAAGTGTGTGAAATATAATGTAAATGAAAAAAACTAAAATGAAATGCAATTAAGAGTGGGGGAAAGGTTTTTAGACAATCATTCGTTGTTTGATGCCCTACTAGCTCCTTTGCCTCAAACAAGTTTTCAGATGATTCTTTATTTTTTATGTGTAGGAAAAAGGGAAACCAATCACTTACTGGTAGATTAGCAATACTTTTTTAATGCATTTTGATGAAAATAATAAAATAAAAGTAACAAATAGGTCTACAAATATGATAGTCAACAAAAAAGGTGTCCCAAAAGGGTACATTGATTAAAATGGTCAATTTACCCTTTTAGGGCAGCAATAAAAAAAAAATAGAAAACATAAAATAGAAGTAAGAAGGGAAAAAGAGGGACAATATAGATCCAACTAGCAAGGTGAGGTGGGCTTAAGGATTTTTCTAAGAAACCCATAGACCTCCTAGCTACCAACTAAGGCTAGTATGCTTAAAACCTTAAAATCTAAAAAAAAAATCACATACAAATGATATGCAAAGGTATTTAGTAAGTGAAACAAGAAAGTCAAACTCAAGGAAATAGAAATTAATACCTAGCTAGCCAATCCTTTCTAGAGATAGTTAACATACTAGCATTTACAATTATCCCTCAAACCTTAAATGGAAAAGATTCAATCCCAACAACAATTGAGGACAAGTATGCATAATCACTAAGAACCCTAGAGAAAATACCAATAGAGCTTAGGAGATGATCCATAAATTGTCGTGGAAATTCCACTAGAAAAATTGTCACAACAGATCTGATAATATTATATTTAAAATATGAAATTCTACACTATTACAGTTTTATTAAATATATATATATATATATATACATTGTTATTAGTGCATGCATTCGAATTAAAATTATGCAAAAAATAGATAAGTACAAGATAAAATCTCACACACACATTTGACACAAGATATGCTCTGAGAAACCCTTTTGAGAGAAAAACCGAACTAGAAGGTGAGGCCACTTCGCTCTCTTTCTCTGAATGGAAATATGGTTGCAAGTAAAAAGAAGTATAACTTGTGGCCCATGGGCTACTGCAATGCACAAATCCTCTTTGTGTTCTCTACCTGCTATCCCTCTTGGCTAGGTTTTCTCATCTATGGAGCAAATGCACTCAAAAAAATGGAACCCCTTTTCCTCTTAGTGACTCAGCTATAACACAACCCAATAGCCTACTAGTGGTTAGGTTTGACTACCTTGGATCTTAACCAGAGTTACAATAAATTCCATAAATTGTCGTGAAAATTCCACTAGAAAAATTGTCACAACAGATCTGATAATATTATATTTAAAATACGAAATTCTACACTATTACAGTTTTATTAAATTTCTAGATATATATATTTATTGTTAGTAGTGCATGCATGCGAATTAAAATTATGCAAAAAATAGATAAGAACAAGATAAAAGCTCACACACACATTTGACACAAGATATGCTCTGAGAAACCCTTTTGAGAGAAAAACCGAACTAGAAGGTGAGGCCACTTCGCTCTCTTTCTCTGAATGGAAATATGGTTGCGAGTAAAAAGAAGTATAACTTGTGGCCCATGGGCTACTGCAATGCACAAATCCTCTTTGTGTTCTCTACCTCCTATCCCTCTTGGCTAGTTTTTCTCATCTATGGAGCAAATGCACTCAAAAAAATGGAACCCCTTTTCCTCTTAGTGACTCAGCTGTAACACAACCCAATAGCCTACTGGTGGTTAGGTTTGACTACCTTGGATCTTAACCAGAGTTACAATATAGACTCTTCTAGAATCTTCTACAGCATAATGATGTGGTTAGCCCCTTTTTCATGAATAATGGTGCTTGACGTGACATCCTCTCGAATTATGGTGGTGGAAATAGGAAGGTCAACTTCTAAGCAGCATAACTTTCACATACATAAAATGATTGGCATGATTCTTACATCATTGGGAAGGTCTCTCTGTGTAGAATAGGGAAAAAAATTATGTTGTGTTAAAGCAGAAATTTTTACCCCCAAAAAACTCATTTGATGCCTCAAAATTCTCCAGGAATGTTTCAGACCCTATTTTGCCAAATTGGGTCCTACCAGTATAAAATGGTCTTGTGAGCTTATTTTTCCACTTTTTCCAATTTGAAAGCATCGAGTTGGATGAAAAATAATATAATGATCCAATCCAAATCACACCTCCCCATTTTGGGAGGCTTTTGGTCCCCAAAATCTTCTATAGATTGAGGTGAGGAAAAGTTTCCTCCAACTACTTTCTTGTGTACCATTTAGCTTTTCCTTGAAGTTGTCCTTTCATCCTAATCTTCCAAAGGTCATGCTACTCCTATCTTATATTTCTAGACCTCTTCTACAAAATTTTATCTTCTTTAAACTCTTCCTAAGAATCTAGTGCCAAATCCTCCACATGAGGTAGGCTTGTTCCTCTTCCCAATCTAACATGGAAGACTCATAGAGTTTCAAATTCTCTACATTCACAACTGAGTAAATGCGTATACATGGTGGTAAAATAAGTCGATAGGAATTATCACCCACCTTTTCTAGTATCTCGAAGGGTCCATACCTCACAACCTTGATTTTCTTACCAAGCCCCTATAGCCTCTCCTTGTTCAACTGTAGTCATACTCAGTCTTCCACCTTGAATGATTTATTTGTTCTATGTTGATCATGCCTGGCCTTATATTTCTCCTATGACTTTTGCAGTGTCTCTTGTACTTGTATATGGATCTACCTAATCTTCTCTATAAATTTTTCTGCCCTTAAGGCATCCCCTATAAGATTTTCCCTCACTCATCTTTGTTGTCCATATGCAATTTCTACAAGTGAAGGTGAAAATATCCAACCCAAGTTTCAAATGTGTACTTTCCCATATAAGTGTGGATTACTTTGTTGTTATAATGTTATATATATACTATATTTCATCCCCAGTCTTCAGATGCTTCTGGTTGTATCCCCTCAAAAGTTGCACCAAATTCTTGTTGACTACTTCTATCTTCCCATATGTTTGTGGATAGAATGTTGTAGATCTCTTCAACTTCATGTCCATCTTCTCCCATAATGTAGTCTATAATGCACTAAGAAATATTATATTCTTTTCTGAAACTATGCTCCTTGGTATCCCAAAGTGCACCCAAACCAATCCAAAGAACACGTTTTTTGCTTCTTGCCCATTAATAGTCTTTTTACAGGGCATCAGAAAAAACATGTTGTTGAACCTATCAACTACCACGAACAGGTAGACATGCCCCTTCCTAGTTGTTGGTAAACCTCCCACAAAGTCCATGGAAATGTTTTCCCAAGGACGAGTGGCTACTGGTAAGGGATGATATAGACCCTATTTCCTATTGTAAGTCTTACTAGTAAAACAAAGCATGCATCATCTTATGAACCTAGCTACCTTCTCTTGCATAATGGGGCAAAACATATACCTTTTCAATTTGGCCACGATCTTCCCTACACCAAAGTGCCATGCAACCTTGGAAGTGTGAGCCTCTCTAATTAGCCACGATTGCTCACTTTTAGGAACAGATAACTTATCTAGCCTGTAGAGTAACCCATTGTGGAGATTTAGCTAATGGTATCGTCACCATCATGCTCATGAATATGACTCTACAACTATTGAAACACCTCCTTGAACTCTTCATCCTCTGAATATGCCTCTCTATATGAATCATGGTTGAATGGATCCATATGCATAAGAGTTCCCAAAGCTATGATCTTTGGTGTGGGTGGCCTTGGAAGCACGTTGACCAACTTGTTTGTGTTTCCCTTATTGTACTTGATCAGCAAATGGAACTGTTGTAGGAACCCCATCCACTTTTAATTCATGCTTTGTTGTAGCTTACTCTAGGCTTGCAAGTACTATAGTGGCTAGTGATATATGTGGATTATTGTCTCTTTTCCCATCATATGGTGCTTCCACTTCTTCATAGTGTGCACCAGGGCATAGAGATCCTTGTAGTCAGTAGGTTAGTTAAGAACTACCCCATGAAATAATTCAAAATGGTAGCATATAGGCCTTCCTCCCTGCATTAAGACCATTCCTATAACATACCCACTCACATATGTCTCCACTTCAAAGGGTTGTTGCTATTTTGGTAATATCTGAACTCGTGCTTGACTAATCTTTTTCTTTAGCTCCTCAAAAGCCCTTTGCTGACCCTTTGCCCACTGGAAACATTAGTAGGCATCGGTCATTTCATGATGGAGTCCATCATGGCAGGATCTATATTCAACTCTACTCCACCTATCACATACCCTAGATACACCAAAGACTGTTGTGCAAACTCACACTTCTTGAGATTTGCTAGCAATTAGTGCTTCTTTAATGTCTCTAGCACCCATGTCAAATGTGAGATGTGCTCCTCCTAGGTAGCATTGTATGCCAGTATATAATCCAAATGGACAATAAAAAATGAATCTATGAAAGGGCGTATTACATCATTCATTAATCTCATAAACATAGTTGGTGCATTACATAAGCCAAATGGCATGACTAATCACTCATATAAACCTTGCCTAGTTTTGAAGGTGGTCTTCTAAGTATCTTCTTCTTTGACTCGAACTTGGTGATATCTTGACTTTAAGTCCAGCTTGGTAAAATATTTGTTTTGATGCAATTGATCCAACAATTCATCTATCTTGGGTAGGAGGTACATGTTGATGAGCGTGATTTTGTTCAATGGCCTCTAATCTATAGGAATTCACCAAATCATGTCTTTCTTTGGCACAATAATGATGGGTGGCCCACATGGTGATGTATTTGATCAAATGACACCCTTTTCCAATAGTTGTTGCAATTGTTTCTTCACCTCACTCACTTCTATAACAGACTGCCTATACAACCTAATGTTTGGCAATGGGGAGTCCAACAATAATTCGATCTCATGCTCCACTTCCCTCTAAGGTGGTAACCCTTTAAGCTCTTGGAACACATCCCTGTATGCATGTAGTAACTCTTCCAGTCACTGTTTTTGTTTCCTAGTACACCCCTTTAGGGATTCCTTACCTCTTACTTACTGTTCTACAAACTGATTTTCTCTTAAAAACAATAAAACATACTTCTTGCTAGAATTAATCAATTTCTTGGCTTGTTTGGCACTTACCAAGGAAATTCTCGACTTGCCTTTGTGTGCATTGATGGCGAATGATTTTCCATCCTTGATGAGTTGATACTGGTTGGCTCTCCACATGAATATTTCATCTCACATGTACATATAGGGACTCCCAAACACAACTCCACATACATCAAAGGGAACCACATATGGTTCTACTTCATCAATAAAATCAACACTAATTGTAAATCTAATTTTGCACTAATTTTTCACCTTCAACTTTGCATCCTTATTTACCCATCCCAGTGGTTATGGGTTTGGATGATCACGAACTTCCAGACCCAACTTCTTTACCAGATCTGTTGCAATGAGATTCACCTGCAATCTTAACTCAAACAGAGCATCCATATTTGTCTTCTTGACTTGTATCTTTCTATGGAAGTGTTTGGTCATTTAATTCTCTTCTTGTTGCTAAAGGATACTTAGATTAACCTAATTTTGTATTGACATACATACAATCTTCTCATCCATGTCAAAGCTACTTTCAACTTGGTTTCTCAAATCAGTGGCAATGAGACTCTTCGTATTGTCTTTATTTTTGTTCTTCAGGTTTAGCTATGGATGCAATTTCCAACACTTCTCCCCTATATGGCCATCAATGTTGTAGTAGTTGTTGGGATATTTACACTGGTGTGTTTTGGTTGTCATCATCTTACCTTTTCCTCCCTTTTTCTTCTTCTTTCCCTCCTTAGAGGTGTCTTGTTGTTCCTTCTACTTCAATCCACTTGATTGCACTGTCTTCAGGCCTATGTTCTCTAGGTATTGTGCCTATACACAAGCCTCATCCACTAATTTGGGCTTGAGCAACATTACTTGCTCCCATCGATGGTGGTGTAGACCCCCAAAATACTTGAGGAGTGCATTTGGGTTCTTTGGGGAGATACCCAGCATTATGGCCATTTTTTCTGAACTTCGTGGCATACTCTTGCATGCCTTGCCCTGACTTTTTCCTAAAGTAGTGCCACTGGATCCACTAGTCCTATATATACCCAATATGGTATAACTATGACTTAATGAGGGTTTTGAGGTCCTCCCACTTAGTCACTAGAGGCTCTCCCACCAACCTCAGGGTCTCTGTGTGGTTGTCCCACTAAGTTATGGCATGACTTTCTAATTTCAACCACACAAATGAGATTTTTGTTCTTCCTCAATTTGGTGGACGCTAAAATACACTTCTAGTTGTTGCAACCACTGATTCAAATTTAGAGCGTAGATCTCATCGTGGTACGACTTGATATCAACCATGCTTCCATTTTAAACAGGGGTTGTGATTGATTCACGACAATCAATACATTTGGGTTATTTTGGGAGATACCCAACATACCATATTTATGAACTTTATGGTGTACTCCTGCATGATTTGCCCCAAATTTTGCCTAAAGTAGTGCCACCGAATCCATTCTTCCTCTATGTACCCAATAGGGTAAAAATATGACTTAATGAGGGTTTTGAGGTCCTACCACTTAGTCATTAAGGCTCTCCCTCCAACCTCAAGGTCTTCGTGTGGCTCTCCTACTAAGTCAGGGCATGACTTTCTAATTTCAACCACGCAAATGAGATCTTTTGTTCTTCCTCAATTTGATGGACGCTAAAATACACTTCCAGTTGTTGTAACTAGTGATATAGCTTTAGAGTGTCGATCTTGTTTTGATACAACTTGATATCGAGCTTTGATTCCATTTTAAACAAGGGTTGTGATTGATTCACGACACTTAAACTAGGTTGATATTTTTTAGGTTCTTTCTTCGGTTGGTTCTTCATTTCTTCGCGATATCCTAGTCCCCCTTCTAATTTGTCCTATACATTTGAACCCCATCTTCTCCAAATATCCCAAGTTTATTACTCAGGGCCACCATGAGGAGATTTACATTATGATTTATATCAGTGACTTGTTGTTCAAGCCACAAAAACCTCTCCTCTGTAGGATAACTAAGGTTATTCACAGATTTGTCGGCCATGATTGGGGTTTAATGACTTTTGGCCCAGCCTATCTAGATCTCCTGCAAGTCTCCACAATACACCCAAAGAAACCTGCTCTAATACCAATATGATCTAGAAACTGCTATGGATATTCCACTGGATAGTTTGTCACAACAAATTTGATAATATTATATTTAAAATATAAAATTCTACACTATTACAGTTTTAGTAGATTTATGGATTTGTATATTTATTGTTAATATTTCATAGATGTGAATAAAAATTAAGTAGAGAATTTAGAATAATAAAATAAAATCTCACACAGATTCGACATAAAATATGCTCTAGGAAACCCTTTCGGGAGAAAAACCCAGCTGGAAGGTGAGGTCACTCCACACTCTTTCTTTGAATGGAAATATGGTTGCGAGTACAAAGAAGTATGGCATGTGGCCAATAGGCTTCTATAGTGCACAAATCCTATCTGTGTGCTCTATCTCCTATGCCCCTTGGTTATTTTTGCTTATTTAGAGAACAAATGCACTTGAAAGAATGGAACCCCTTTTCCTCCTAGTGGCCCGGTTATAACATAGCCCAATAGCCTACTAGTGGTTAGGTTTGACTGCCTCAACTCTTAACTAGAGTTAATAAATAGACTCTTTTTCATGAATAATGGGCGTTGATGTGGCATCCTCTCAAATTATGGTGGTGGAAACAGAAAGGTCAACTTCTGAGCGACATAAATTTCTCATACAGACCTTGATTGATGTGATTCTTGCATCGTTGGAAAGGTCTCTGTGAGTAGAAAAGGAAAAAAGGTGTTTGCTAAAGTGGCAAAGTTTTACCACCCAAAAAAATTCGTTTAATGCCTCAAAATGCTCCCAAAAGGTTTGAGACCTTGTTTTTCCAAATTGGGTCCCGCCAGTAAAAATGGTCTTGTGAGCTTATTCTTCCACTTTTTCCAGTCTGAAAGCATCAAGATGTATGAAAAACAATATAATGATCCAATCTGGATCAGGTGATATATTCAACAAGTCCTTGATATGAATCCCTTCCTCTTATTTGTAAGAGAAGGCAATTCCAAGTTTAGGTCCCAAGACACTTGTTAATTTGGGAAAGTGATAAGTGGACCAATCTAAAATCTTTTGTATTTTTTTAAGAGAAAATCAAATGTAATTTAATTTCAATACAAAAATACAATATTTCATTCAAAAGTAAAACATTTGAGGAAATTAACTTTTCGCAAAAATCCTTGAGGAAAAGGTCAAAATAGGCGCTAAATCATCATTTTCCTTGGGGTTTGTGTCATCCTGATGTCATCTTTCAATGAGATCCATGAGTTTGCACTAAAAAATAGTGAATTCACAGTGCAAAAAGGCCATCAATGGCTATATGATTCATTGAGAGGGAATTTCCACGACTTGGGGAAAGATTGGCCTGCTTTGGACAATAGGGAATACTAGAATTAGTAGTTGAAAGTAAGGAAATTCCTACTATTCGGGATTTTTTTAACCTAAATATTTTCCCTCGTCAAAACTCATAAGGTTTCCCCAAGGATTCGTGAAGCATGCTTTCAATCCAAGTTTGAATTAGTAAAAGGGAACCTAGGAATGAACACTTGAAAGGATAGTCCCTTATATTTAGTAGTTGTGATTATGAAATTTTAGGCCTCTACATTGATGTCCTACTCATGAACTTTGTTAGTGTCGGTCTTGAGCCCTCCATCAGTGATCAATAACTCTTTGCATTTGCATTTATAGGTGTCTCATCAGTGTCAGTTTTGCATCCCGCTAGGCATGCCATAACACTGAATGGAGGAGCTGGTCTTTGTTCCCTTCTCGGCTTTGCTGAATCAGGTCATACCACAATGTAATTGAGTCATGCTTGTTTTTATTCTTGTTTTGAAGTCCCATGGTCTTAGGTCTAGGGTTATGAGTCAAAATCATTTCAAGGTCATGAGTCATGGTCAGTAAGTGCCCAGCAAGCCGGAAGGAGTTTTGTACATATGTTTCATTGTCATCTTCTTCAGCTACAGCTCATTTTATGCCTTGGATTTAAAAACACTGTTTTTAATTCCAAGGTCATGTGGAATTTGAAAAAACAAAGAAATTTTCAAAAATTTGTAAAAGTGCCGGCAACAACCCTGGTTCCTTCGCTACAGTCCATCAGGCGGTCAACCTGCAAGAAGAACGGAGTCAAACGCATCAAAAAGCTCATTCCAGGACAAAAAGACTCTAAAATAGTGTTAAAGAGAATACAAAGGTTTAAACATTATAAAGTGGGTTTTTAAAGTCAAATTTTTTTAAATATGAGCCTATAAAAGCAAATTCCCTCTTGAAAGGTCTTCATTGTGCATTTGGAGCAAGAAATTACAAGCAAAAGGCGATTAGAGGGCGGAATTGGGCAAATTGCAGAAGTTTCAGTCTTTTGGAGGCTGCGCGACCAAACGGAGGGGCGCGACCAAAAAAAGGCCAACGCGCTGTGTTAAATTACACAGGCGCGACCAAACGGAGGGGTGAGACCAAACTGGGAGCTTGCGCGACCAAAAAGTCTGCCCGCCCTAAAAACTCATTCAAACGCTGAAATCACCCTCAAATTCTCTCAAGTTATTAAGGTATGCCTCATTCACATGTTTGATGATGGTGTTGGGATTGGAAAGGAAGGTAATGATCATAAATTTTGTGCAAGAAATCCATAAAGAAATAGGTTAAATGAATAGTTGTTTTTGCAAGCAATATGTGTGACAGTTTGTTATTTTTCAAGGAAATTTTTCCCTTTGTCCCTCCTTTCATTTTCCCATGTAAATTACATATGTTAACATGTCATATTTATTGATCTCATTTGCAAATTAATCCTACCAACCCTACCCCTAAATCCTATCAAACCCTAGTCCCCTCTAATCATTTCAAACCCTACCTTTTCCCCATGTTATATGCTCAAAACCTAAACACTAGTATACACAGCAAATTATATATCAAATGCACAGCAAAAGAATGAACAGAAAACATTGTAAAAAACAAATAGAAAAGTGATGACAAGGCATACATTCAAAAATTGTAAAAAACAGTGAAAATTGCTACTTGCATAGCCTTAGAAAAAATAAAGAAAAATGTCATCTTGCTGTATAATGTCAAAGACTACAAGCTGTATAAAATTCATGACAAAATTCATTAAAGGTATCAGCTGCATAGCTATCAAAAAGACTACTTTTGCTGTGATTAGGGTTTTGCATTAACATGGTATTCTTCCCCATCCTTAAGACTCTGTTTTTCCCCACCTATTCCCTATATTAAAACCCTAATTCAATTGCATTTCCCTTCATTAAAACTCCTTATGCAATTGAATGTCCCTCCCTATGATCAAAGCACACAGCGAAACCCTAATTCCCCATGGTAAAAGCATGATGAAGCTGCCTCTGTTCTAAATGAATTGTTGTTATGTAAATTAGATTGGCAGTGATTTGTAAAGAGGGTTTCATGGTCCCCCTAAACCTAATTCCTAATATCCTTTTTTTTTTCCTAATTCCCAAGTTACCAATTCCTTCTTCCTTCCGCTGCAGAATAATCACAGCAACCCCTTCCCATCATCTTGCAATTAAATACCCTAAACCCCTGTTTTTTATTAGCATCAAATGGATATTTTCACATGAGTAAAAACAGAGTATGCTCCTCAATGACATTCTAAACAAAATGAAATGAGCTGCCTGTTACTTGTACACAGTTGATGCTACCCTATTCCGCCCATGACATCCTTCCCTCCATCATGATGATTTTCATTGTCCTTTCCCTTGGTGCTTGAAAAACACAGTTTCCCTAAATAAAGTATTGATTTGCAAATGATGAAAGATAGAATGATATGTTTAGCATTATGTGATGTTTTCCTTCAGAATTCCCTGCTTATATATATATTTTTCCCTTTCCTATATGTAAATTTCCTCCCCTAACATATCCCTCATGATGTTTCCCCTTGAAAACAGCATACTTCACAGCATTTTGCAGGCAGGGCAGCGGTCATTTTGACTTATTTATTCCACCTTGCTCAATAACACCATGTCAACCACTAAGACTAATGAGCAAGGTGATGACCGATCATCATCTACTGAGATTCAGATACAGCAGAGGCCTCGTAGGGGAGGCAAGGGTGGTCATCACAGGAGGGAAGAGCCCACATCATTGACAGAGTTGCAGGCTTGCCCATTGGCAGTGTCTTGTTTTCAGCATATGGCTTGTTTTCAGTTTTGTGAGAGGCTGTCACACATCCAGCATCACAGAGACTTGGCCCGGTTGTTTGTCCTCCATCTCCATGACAGGCAGGTCACCCTTGCAGGGGTGAATTTTGTGTTTTCTCCAGAGGCTATCACAGATGCTACCGGGATACCCAATGTGGGTGAGGTATGGCCAAAGCACAAGTGGGTGGACCTGGTATACTATGAGCCATATGTTAGGCCTGCCTTTGTGCATCACTTGACGAGGAACTTTCCTATCAAGTTCCTCCGAGCAGAGTATATAGACACCATGAGACTCATTATGCACTACTTCACATGCGAGGGGAGATTCTCACGAGTATTTTCTTGTCATATCCGCATGATGATGCACTTCACCAGAGTGAGGATGATGAACATCTCGGCATACTTATTTCATGACATTCAGAGGATAGCCACTACCTTTCGGAGACAGACTCCAGTACAGCAGCTCCGGAGCCTATGCCATCATGGTCTTATTCAGTTAGTAGTTTCCCATCAGCTGAGCCAGCAGGGCATCCCTTGGGTGGATTTCATCTCCCGAGATGTTTTCACACAGCCACATTCAGGGCCTGAGGCAGTTCATGAGGAGGGAGGGCCATCACATCAGCCCGAGACCAGCATCCCGAGACACATGGCTTCTTCTCCTCGGGTCACATATCAGAGAGGTCACAGGACCTTATTTGCAGCAGCCCGACGAGTACTTTCTCTACAGCCAGTGGAAGGGGTCTCGTCTTCATCATCAGAGCAGCAAGTGTTATCTCCACACCAGGTGGAAGGGGCCTCGCTTTCTTCATCGGCACAGGCAGTACGAGAGGGCAAGCAGTCCATGGTTGAGGATGAGGCAGTTGGCGAGGCACATGATGATTTCACTGGTCGTGATGCTCATTCTCTTTCCTCTTCAGATTTCTATGAGCTCAAGGAAGAGAACCTTGTGTTGCAGCGGAAGCTTGAGATGGCTCAGTGGACTATCACTTATTTAGAGCAGCGGACCAAACAGCTGGAGACCGAGAAGGAGTTGGATGAGTTATGGAGGATTCGATTTGACCGAGTCATCAACCGCAGGAGGCCTGGGGACCCACTGCCCATGGATAGAGAGTTATTGCTCATCCGAGCAAATTGGCGCTTGGAGGGACTGTTAGACAAGGCAAACCGTGACAACAAGCTGCTCCGGAACATGAAGACACACTACTGGGCAAGATTACATGTTTGCAAGGCGAGAATGAAAATTCTCCAAAGAAAGCTGTCAGAGGCCCGGAAGAAGAAGAAAAGGACAAATCCACTCCGCATCTTGGCTCAGGCATCCCTCACTCATCATGGTACTGATCAGCCTTGATCTAGCATCAAAATCTGAAAATTTTGAGAATTTTGGAGCATTTTGCAAATTTTTGGTAAAATTACAGGTTTTGCCCACGGTTTGGTCTCACCCCAGGTGAGACCATTTTGAAGGGCTGCTCGGAATTTTGCAAACTTGGCATTTTTGGAAAGGGTATGCAAAAAGAAAAATTACCAGTACTTGGGGGCAGCTTAATTTTGAGTTTTGAGCCTCCAAAAGCTCAAAATACACCTAAAAATTGACTTTCTGCCCACTTTTTGAGTTGCAGAAAGTGACCTTGGGAGAAATGGTTTTTGAGGGGTCAAATCTACACCAAATTCAGAAATTCCACTTGGGATGGAAAGTAGACAGGCCAAGCTTTCCAATGAGCCATCTTGCACCTGATTTGGATCAGTGGAACCCACTCAAAAGTAGCTGTAAAGGGGCGCGACCAGAACTTCCAGGGGCGCGACCAGAACTTCCAGATTTGCCAGTTTTTGACTAGTTCGGCCAGAAAAGCACTATTTTCACTTTGGTTGACTATTTGGGCATGTAAATGATGGATTATTGTGTAAATTTCATGGCATTAGATACTTTTACTCTTATTTACCACTTCTAGAAGCTTCTTTGATGTAAATAGTGAATATTTAATGCATAGATAAGCTTCCTAAGTTTTAGAGGTAAGTTGTTGAGCTGGCCTATTATCTAGTGACTGATTTAGAATTAGTTGCAACAGCTCCTAGGAAGCTGAGCTCGACCCCTAGAGGTGGGGAAAGAGGTTTGACCTTCTATATTATGCCTTCTCTTTCTCATTTTGATGGTTGGACTCTAGAGGGAGAAGGGCTATTGTATTTTTGACTTGTATTTTCTGCAATTTGAGGAAAAGGAAGGCCAGGGTTTTGCAGACTTCATTGTGGATTCTTGTGGATTATTATGTTGATGGTGTGTCTCCTACTGTTATTGTAAGTGTGTTTATGTGTTCCATTTCTTAATCTCTTGCTGCTATTTAAACAAAAGAAGTGATAAAGTTTGAATTCATGCATGCCATGCTCAGCTTTCAATTTTGTTTAAATTCTATGTTTTCCACTGTTTAAAGAGGATTCAAAGTCCTTGTTTGCCCTCTTTAACCTCCTCTCTTTCTTCCCTGATCACTCATCCAAGCCAAAGGCATCAGCACAAGTTCCTACCTTGCCCCAAAGAACCCCCTGCAAAAACTGAGCCCAATCCCCGCACCCTGAATTGCACTCCCTCCAATTGCCACCAAAAACCCCAAAAATCATTAAATCAACCCCCCTATCAATTTACTAGCCTAATATCTTTGATCCTAATTGGTCAGCCTAATTATATTATAAGATCTATCAAATCTGACCCGAGAGAGCCTTCTCATACCTCGTAGGGCTAGCTACGAGGTGAAATGGTTTGATGTAGCCTTGAGAGTTTGTCTATCTCAGCCTAGGTGAATTCCAAGCGCTAACAAACTTCACAACACCTTTTAGTTGGCACAAATGGGCTCAGGATGAGAATGATATGGCACTAGAAAGGTAATGGGAAAGTGTTGGTTGGAGGGATGGTTTGAGAAAAGCCTAAAATTGAAACTAGAATTATGAATTTGAATTTAAAGTTAATAGGTTGTTACAGGCGTGCGTGGTTGTATCTTAAATGGATCTCTTCCAATTTTGAGAAATTTGGCCCTAAAGGCCTCCAATCAGCCCTCTTCTAGGCACTTACCTTTAGGCCAAAATGGGGTCTCTGACACTCCTGAAAGTTCCACTTAAAAAATAGGACAAGTGGCCATTGAAAAGTGTTGGAACACGTGGTCTATTTATGTCCAAAGGGTATGAACTTCCATTTCTTGGAGCAGTAGCATGACAAGGTTTTATGCACTCTATTGGCGAAGGAAGGGGAGTTTGGACCAAATATTTTAATTTCGGTTTTAAACTTTAGAAATTGGAGAGGGGAAGTCATGGGTTCGACCCTCTCCCCCTTCAATTTTGTTTTATCTCTTTTTTCTTTTTTCTAAGTGTGAAAGGGGAAGAGGGTGAAGGAGGAGGTCAAGGTTTAAAACCCCCTTACCACTTCAATCTAGCACATTACAAGCCTTCAATTACACAATTCATAATATAACCACAAGTGAGCTTGGGGCTTTGGCCTAGTGCCCAAGAGGGGTTTAAATCCCTTTTCTCTTGAAATATTTATCCTAGAAACCAGCAAGGTGCAACAAATCTGGACCATCACATCTATTATAACCAAAACTCAACCATACACTATAACCCACCACTCAAAACGTTGAACCAATAATCATGGTTAAACAAATGAATTTAAAACAACAACCAAAACCCATTAATCCAACAATTTGAAAGGATAAAATGATCTTTCCAATAAAGAGAACAAATTAGGTACAGCCATAAAATATCAACCAAATATTAAGATATTAAATCAGTGATCATAATCCAACACGCAGAGAAAACCCATCCTAGTCATTCAAATGCTTAAAGGCCCAACATATTTTTGATTGAATGAACCAATGGTAATGGAACTAGAACAACATTAATCTTTTCAGAATGGTAGTTGTATCATATATCCCATGGGGTCATACAATTTGTCTCATAGTGTTGGTGATGAGCCCCTTCCCTTCTCCATCAACATATCAAATGAACCTTGAAAGAGGAAGGGGAGGGATTTTGTGTTTTCTTATTTTTTAATTTTTCTCCCATTTCCCAATTTTGCATGGGGGCCTGCATGGCATGGCATGCATTCCTCCTTTTTTTCTCATTTATTTATTTACTATTCATTTTCTTAACATGTGTGCAAAGTCACCCGGATGCGGGTGTTAATGCAGCGCATTTATGAGGGTTCTTTCATTGCAGGCAGCTGTCCCTGCACCTGGCTCGCGGAGGAGGATTGCATATCTCAATGGCATGTGATATCAATTGGACAGAGGACGGAATGATGGTCGCACAGATCGTCTTCAATGCGCGCTTGGTTCGAGAGTTTACGCTCGAGGTTTTATTCATGGCCTGGTGTCTGGTTCACGCCATTGCCCTTGGCTCTTTTCACCTCCGCCTGATTTTCTTCCCGCACCCCTGTCTCGTTCAGGTAGTCTAGAAGCACGCCTAGGTTTTATGTATTGCCTGGTTCCTCTGTGCTTAGTCCTTCCCCCTTTAGCTCTGCCATTTTCCCTTTCTTGGTTGCTCAGATAATTCGAAGATGCCTCGCCGTCGAGGAGTCTCTCGCCGTGGAGGCAATACTGGTAATAGAGGCAGGGCCTCTCATTCTGCTCCTCAGAACATAATCCCCATTGCTTCGGCCTCCCCGTCCTCTCCGCCCTCTGGCCATGCTGGACCTCTCCCGCACAACTCCTTTCAAACAACCCGCTTCACCTTCCATAGCAGGCTCAACAGGCCAGTATTGTCAGCCAGTATCACTGTTATTCTTGCTGAGGAGGAGGATAAACCCAACAGCTCGGCCCACACCACCACCTCTCAGTCTCAGGATGACAGTGTCCTTCAGGGGGAGATGGTTGGGGTCATGTTTAATGAAGACAACATGCAGGAAGATAGCACTGTTCCTGAGGCGCCTCAGCATCCGGCAGAATCGAGTCAGCGCGAGGTCCTTGCTTGTGGGCCGGTTCATCATCCAGGTAGCATCTTGAATCTGGTAATTCCTCCAGATGGTGGTATCGAGGGGAATGAAGACAATGGATTCGTCACTTGGATTGCCTCGTCCAGCCAGGTGGACAAGGATGCACCCGACTCTCCGCAACATGCCGAATGATGCTGGTTCATTGCCTACGGGTGGCACTCTTGCCTTTGCTCTGTTTTATTTTATGTTATGTGTCTATGTTTTGGGTCTCTGGTTATGGGTCTGGTCTCAGTTCTCGTCTTGTATCGGTGCGAGCCAACTTGATCTGATGTGCAGCAACAACTCTTGGTTCGGCAAGTTTTGTTTTTGCCTCATTTTTGTCCATGGCGGGTATGATAGAATGTTTACCAGTAAAGCCATTGCAGGCGATAGTAATGTTGTGTTAGACTCAGAACAGAATTTTTTTTTGTGTCAGGGTCTAACAAATCATGTTTTGAAGTCTCTTAATCCTGAAAGGGCAGATAGCAGGATATGTATGTCTCAGAATCTCTGGCTGAGGGCTGGCTTCTGCCCCCTCTGAGGTCTCGACCTCCATGTACATATTTTTCTCTTTTTTAATAGAATTAGTCTTTACACAAAAGAAAAAAAACAAAACAAAACAAAAACAAAAACAAAAAAAAAAACAAAACAAAACAAAACAAAAAACAGAACAAAACAAAACAAAAAAAAAAAACAAAACAAAACAAAAAAACAAAACAAAACAAAACAAAAAAAAAACAAAACAAAACAAAACAAAAACAAAACAAAACAAAACAAAAAAACAAAACAAAACAAAAAAACAAAAAAAAAACAAAAAACAAAAACAAAAAAACAAAAACAAAAAACAAAAACAAAAAACAAAAAACAAAACAAAAAATAAAACAAAACAAAAACAAAAACAAAACAAAACAAAAACAAAAACAAAAACAAAAACAAAACAAAACCAAAAACAAAACAAAACTAAAAACTAAAAACAAAACAAAAAACAAAAAACAAAAAACAAAAACAAAAAACAAAAAACAAAAAAAAAAACTAAAAACAAAAAAACATGTGTGCAAAGTCAACCTGTGAATTTGACTTTGCTTGAAAGAGACCAAGAATGAGGCCGCATGTTAAAGAATCAAAATGCAACATAAGGCACATTATCATAAATTTCTTAATTATCTTGCTAAGAATATACATTGGTAATTTGATCCCATGCCATTTAGGCTCCCAATTTTGGATAAGATGATCTGTCATCTAAACCCTAATTTTCTAGTGAGGCCCACACAATACCCAAATTGGTAAATGTTTCCATGTCACCACATTATATCTAATTAGGAAATAGTGTCATTGAAAAAGTCTCGACGAGTACTTCATTGAGGTAAGCATGAAACTCTAAGACGAGGTTTTAAGTACTACTTTAGTTGAATTGAACCTCTACCATGTAAGGTAGTTAGACCATCTTGTCTCAACCAATTCAAATATTGGTGACAACTCTAATTATGAAATACGATGCAAAAATAAGGGAAATGAGGCATTGTTGGAAAGGCATATAAGTCTTTTACAACATGGGTTTTCCTATTTTATGATTTTTATCCTGTCAATAATAATTATTAAGCCCTGAACCACTATTACCAAATTGGCTTCTAAAACTCGCTATGAAATTGCAAAGGCTCGCTCTCAACAACTGGAGGCCGAAACTTAGCATGTGATATACCATTGGAAAGTTATTGTGATTCCCTACATCACCTATAGGATTGATTTTCCTTTTGATTTAGACATCATAACATGAATTGATAAGGAAATTTTGGCCATTTAGGAGGTGAATAAGTCTTTCCCTTTGTAGATTGGTCATACAAATTCAAAATTAGGGAAATTATAGCTTGTTGGAAAGCTTATCCTAATCCCATAGGGTAAAACCATTTTATCTTCTACAAAATGAATAGAAATCATTTTCTTTCCTCTGAAATACCGTGCTCTTTTGGGACGTCACCTATTGACCATTGAAAGGGGCCAATGTTGAAAATTTTCAAACTAAGTCCTTAGCTCATGAAATATGAAACTAAGCAACATAGACATTGGGAATTCCACAATGGGAGGATTTTAGAACTTAAAAATAATCCCAAGTATGACCTCCCTTAGGGGGGGGATTATTATGGTTCTGAAATAAGCTAAGCAAGGTTTGATCGATCCTACTTATGTGTAGACAAGATGTTGTTAAACACAATTATATTAACATCTATTGAAACGATGTTCAATCAGTTGTAGTAGGGTAGGGAGAATTATAACTTGAAATCCATTTAGCCCTACTAACCCTCTAATTGATAATTGATGCATGGGGTGAACTAAAATATGAACCCAATAACTAACTTGAATTGAGACCAAGTTACTTAAAACTAAGGATTGATACTATATTAGTGTCTAACAAGTCACTATGTGCTCAACTAAACCTCTAAAAACAACCTCTTGATAGTCATTGATGGGAAAGGACCATAGTAACTATGACTCCTACCACCATATTTGATTGGGACTAGAGCTTCATAGGTTGCTAAGAGCAACCCTACTGCTAGCTCAACAAAGTAGAAAAATGAGAAACGTCACCTTGAGCCCAAAGCATATTTCAGTTCAACAACTAGTCAAAATCCATATTTTATCACAATGATTCTTATCGAATATCCATTGAATTCAACATCATGAATTACCTTCATCACATCCTATGTTGTCTAGCCTCTATAACATTGATCTTCTTGGTTGAACTTGCACCTTGGATTGTAGTTGATGGTGGAGAAACAACTTCAATTTCTATCTCATTATGTTCTTCCAAGTTTGTATCTAAATTATCTTTAACAATAGTTTTGTTTGTTTCCACGTCCAATGCCCACTATTGTAGCTAGTCACCCTTAATCAGTGGCTTTCTTTTCCTTCTTATAAGAGCATTAGAATTCACTCTTGATGTGACTACAAAAACCTATAAACATACACATAATAGAAACATATGAATAATAGATTCAAAACAAAAGAACAATAGAAAAACATGTGACAACAAATAGGAAACATAGTTTATGACATAGTGGTAATGCATAAATAAAGATGCTTTGTGAGGAAGTGTCATTAATAATTTATTGAGTAGCTTAGAATTGTGAAATGTAGAAATGGTGCTTCCAATAATGATATATATTGATTTATATTACTCCAGCATAAGTTTTGAATGGTGAATTTCATAGGCAAGGATTGGTTATTTGAAATTTTGAAAGAGTCTTGGTTTAATTTGATTATGATCCAAAGAATACAAAATTTATCTATAACAAGTCATTCCTCCTCTATTTAAAACTATCCTCACCTGTATGGATTCATTATTTAACAAAATTTATCTAGTCAATCTTTGTAGCTTCTAAAGTGTTTTATGGTCATGGGGAATTAGTTTGATTACTTTAGTGTTGTGTTCATTCATTGCATTGCAAATTGCAAGGTTAAGGCTAGGTTGTTGATCACATTGACATGTGGTGCTAGTAATAAATGTTTAATTTTCTATGCAAATGGAAAACGGAATTCCAATATATATAAGTTTGATGCTAGGAAAATTGGAATATCATTTGTTGCAAACATTCTCTAAATACCAATCAATCAATATATTTGATATGATAGACAATCCGCCCGTCCAACTTAAACAATACAAAATATTACTTAATGAAATTCTATAGGTTTAAGAAATTATTATATATGTATTTCATAATAATAGAAGATACATTATAAACATGATATTTTATAAAGTAGAATTATAAAAATAATTGTATCCCTAATAAATATATAAACATTTTTAACCTAGTTTAACTTATTTTTAGTATATTAATGTTAGTTTTATGCAAATCTAGCACTCTACACTTTAATTCCTAGCAAAAAAATGATTTACTGATTTAAATGCACATTTAGGTTCCTAACATAATAAAATCCAATGGCGGTAAATGTGTTGATCTCAATCATAATGACATAAATATATTATTCCCAATCAAATTAGTTCATCATTATCAATGATTCATAAGCTACTCGGGTTCCCATCCTAGGATAATGGCCCAACTAAGAAAATATAGAATACAAAATAACCCTAGATGTGATCCAGTAGATCTCTCATACATCAATGCTCAATATTCTCTGTAGTTCTATATATCCAACCTATGTACACTCCCTCGGACCCAACACTCTGGAGTATCACACTCCTCCTCCTCATAAGGAGGAGGAGGAGTGTGATCTACTGATTTAAATGAACATTTAGGTTCCTAACATAATAAAATCCAATGGAGGTAAATGTGTTGATCTCAATCATAATGACACAAATAGATTGTGCCCAATCAAATTAGTTCATCATTATCAATGATTCATAATCTACCTGGGCTCCCATCCTAGGATAATGGCGCAACTAAGAAAATATATAATACAAAATAAACCTAGATCTGACCCAGTAGATCTCTCCTACATCAATGATCAATCTTCTTTGTAATTCTAGATCTCCAACCTATGTACACTCCCTCGGACCCTAAACTTTGGAGTATCACACTCCTCCTCATAAGGTCAAATTCATTGTATGGTGTATCTTCTCCATCTCCCTACCTTGTTTTTTATTGTTGAGAAATCCATTTAGGGTAGCTATTAGGGTTTTATTATTTGATTTCTCTATTACTTGATAATTATTTGTGATTTTATTATCTTCTTCTTCTTATGTTATTATTATTAAATAAATGCCAATACAATGAAGATCACAAACACATAGAAAGAACACCAGAGGTAGTCTCCAAGCCAAGGAAAAGCCCCTCTCCTAAGGGAAAACCCGAAAAATTCTCTTCATATAGAATCAACTTCAAAGGAGACTTCCAAGACCATGACAATATCCCTGCTTCCACCATGATCCAATCCAACCAACCTTTCTTCAATCTACTATGCAAGATAAGACTTGTAAAGAGGAGCGAGGTAATATTATTCGAAGACAAAGGACCTCCAAACTTCAAGAAAGAACTACTTCTCTATATGAGATTCTCGGTCCTAAGGTAACCCTAGTAGCCTCTGATTTTTGGCATGAGTGAGTTGTACGAGATAGATTTCATACCTTTGAGTTCTTCAAGAGATTCTCCCTACCTCCATTAGACTTTTCCTTGCTCTCTAGAGCCTTCGCACTACCTTTCTAATGAAATATCTTATCATGATGTGTATGTTTTTTGTGAGTGCTTATTATATCATCAAATGGAGGTCATTTTCCTTTATTTATATCCTTTCTCATGGCTCTTCAAGCCTACATTAGGCTGAATTGTTGAAGGTTGGCTAACTTGGTCTTGGGAGAAAATAGAAATTTCTAGAATACGTGATAAATATTTTATTGTTGATACAAATGCATGAAAGGGTATTTTACATAATGACATGGACCATGACTCATGAAAAAAACCTAAAAGCACTCAATGGGTGATTTGACCTAGTAATCGATAACTTGATTATAAAACTCGTACTATAAAAACAATTTTATATTTATCTTTAAAATATTTTATTTTCTTCTTTTGACAAGTACATAAGAATTACATAATGTCATGAGCCAAACAACAATTATGAAGACAGATACTAGTCACATTTTCAACATTTATAAATTTACATTGAGCTAAATCTCTAACCCTAATCTCCATAGTGATTGACGGCCAAGGTTATATCTCGCCTCACTTGAGATCAATGGTTGAGATTAAAACAAAATTTACTAAAGTAAATTACTTTAATTTTCCTAAGTTTATTTTAGCTCAATGAGCCAACATAATACTTATGTGTTTTTCCTAAGTTTCAAAACAAATTGCTCAACCTAGACCAAGTATCCTAGGGAGATGTTGTGGGTGACTTCTACATGCCTAGAAACTTAGGCATGTATGGAAGTACCTTCCTAAACTACAAACATCAACAATCCCTCTTAGAAAGGGAGCTACTTCTGCCCCTTAGAACTAGCTTCAATCCTGGACCTATGTTTGTTACCTTGGCTACTCCCTCTGAACTAAAAGCCTTCTCTACCACTTGGTCTGGAATATCCTCGAAGTCCAAATCCCTTGGAATTGTTTATTAGGAGCCTCTACTCCTTAATATCTTATAAGGCCATCTTGTACCAAGAGGCTTTCTTGACAGGCTAGGAGGGATATTTCAGTTTCTCCTCCCTACCTGAACCTGAAGGTTGACTCCCTCTGAGTTACTCAACCTTTGGAGCCTCCCACTCATTATTTTCTATCACTGCAATGTTTCTTTCCATTGCTCATGTGCTAATTCCTTCTGTCACTCATTTGGATCTATCTTTGTCCTTTTATACATCAACAAAATCTTCTTCCAATCCTCTGACTTGTATGGTCTCCCTCTATCCCTCTAAGGGATGCCCTTGACCAATTCTATTAGCTTCTTGGTAGTATCCTTTGTACCATGCTCTTCCACTACCCAATGACTCCTTGTTGGTTATTATGTATTGTAACTACTCGATCATGCCTAACACGACACATTTCCTACAATACAATCCTCTACATCCTATATTTATGGAACCACTAGACCCTATCATTACCTCTATGACTAACCCATCCATAACCCAACTACCATTTGGTGGTTTCCCAAAAAAAATTATTATTTCCCATGGATTCCTGGTGGCTATCCTGGAGCACATACACCCTTCAATTTTTGTTCATTTCGAATGCTCCTCGTGGATGTTGTGTTCACCTAGTTGTAGCTAACCCACATTATTCACATACGTTGTAGTCCACGCAACTTGCAGTCAAACCCTGAGCTATGAGTAGCACTACATGACATGGTCGAAAACCTCATGTAGATCTGCCTTGAGCTACCTCCTCGACCCCCCTCTGTGCCTACACCACCCTGGTTTCTCATGGTTTCTCCGGCTCCAACACAATGATGTCTTCTTGTTGGTACCATTCCATGACCTCCTTTTTCCTCCTGAAACACATCGTTTGCCTACCTTTTTCCTTCATACATCTCTTAGACCCCTTGAAATTGATTAGTTAACAGTATTATAGTTGTTAAATGCATTAGAATTGATTTATGAGTTTTATGTTAAAGAATTAGGGATTTTTGATAAAAAAGACTACAGGAAGTTGTAACATCCTGTAATTGGTTTATTGTTTGACATATGGTACGACAGATAAGCTAAAGCAAAGGGTAGGGATGAAAAATAGAATGTACAAGCATGGACAAACACCTATCCTACAGCAGAACCAACACTCCTGAATGCATGGTCAATGATGGTCAAAGCACAGCATGTTGGCGACAAAAGCAGCAACAGCATAGGGTTCTAAACCAATTTAGTTTTGTTCCTTTTTGAAATTGGTTCAGAATGGAAACAACTTAAAAACTACGCCATAACAAAAGCGGCAACAGCCGCATAACGAATGTACATTCGTTCCGAAATGTAAACGTTGTTAGTTTTAAAAAAAGACATATGTAAACACAGTTACCTGTTGTTGGTTAGTTGTTATCTGTGTATCGTTTTGAAAAACAGAGCTTTTGAACTTAATACCAAAACTCGGTTGCAGTCATGATTTTGTTATTGCGTTGATTCTATAGTTGCTTGAGCGCAGTCCAGTATACCTTTGAAACGCGGACGGGCCCTGCGTGGAACGGGTATACTGTCATTTCATTTCATTTGCAACTTCTGAATATTCAATAGTATGCACAGTGATTAGAGTTTGGTTTATGCTTTCGTTGATTTAATTAGCAATTCGTATGAGTAATGTTTATGATGGTGGCTTGAAGGATTCATCGCTGAGATCGTTGAATTGTATCCTGTAAGGGATCTGATCTTTCGTTATTTTTAAAAGCATCTTCATGAACCCTGTTTCTCATGTATTTGAATTTTAAGTGTGCTTATGATTTTAGTATGTTTCAATCTTTCATGAATGATAAACATTGAATGTTGAGTGTTCACTGAACAGGGGTTTTATGCACAGCATCCTCGTAAGGGGATTGAAATCTTGGTTTAAGTAATACACAGTGTTTTAAAATAGGTAGATGAATTGAGTGACCTGAGTGTCCAGGTGATAGGGAGCATACCTCAACCTTCCGTAAAGAAGTTATGTAACCTACCATCATGAACACTTAGTCAGGAA
The DNA here is from genome assembly GCA_031772625.1 of Pinus tabuliformis. Lineage (NCBI taxonomy): Eukaryota > Viridiplantae > Streptophyta > Pinopsida > Pinales > Pinaceae > Pinus > Pinus tabuliformis. The sequence continues at coordinate 593,220,917 of CM062812.1, read as the reverse complement.
TCCTTTATGTCTATAGATTGTAGACGCATGCCTCGAAGTTTACTTATCCTGGTCGATAATAAATATAGCCTAATCTAGCACCCTAGATAGGACACTACATTTTAGCGCCGTTGCTGGGGAGGCATAGTTAAAGGATTTTAAAAAATTTATAAATAAAAACAAGCAAAAACATAGATTTAGAAATCATGTTCACTTATGCCTAGATCTAGAGATAATCAAGGTAGATTCATAAAAACCCCCCATCCAAAAACTAACCTATCATCAGGAGCAGACTCTTTAGGAAATACAACACCAGCTGAGGAAGTCACCATACAAGCATTAGAGGATAAACTAAAGTCAGGGAAAAGACTTACTCTCATCGAGAGGCAAACTTTATTAGCACACAAATCGCAGAAGAAACACTTTTCTAGATCCTCTACACAAGGAGAAAGTAGCACAGTGACCGAACAATCTTTCTTTAATCTTCTCTTTGAAACAAGAGACACTGACACAGAGGAACCTATTAAAATGGCTGAGGAAGGAGATGGATCAGTACCAAATCAAGGACAAAGAGATGAAGAAGAGTCAACCTTTAAGTTTCCTATTCAAGAGCCACAAGAAGATGATGAGATCAAAATGAAAAATATACCTCCATCCGTGCTACCAAACTTTTATGGTATGGCTTCAGAAGACCTAGACTCATTCTTGTTCGAGTTTGACATTGTATGTCGAACATATGGTTACACAGATGATTCCCATAGGCTTAGACTCTTCCCAGCGACATTAAAGGCATCAGCCTTAAGATGGTTCATGGGGCTTGGTGAGCATGCGATAATTGATTGGGATGGAATGAGAAGAATATTTCTAAAGAAATATCAACCTTATTGTAGATCCAAAGATTCCAAAGATGATATCTTTAGAATGAATCAGCAAGAGGATGAAACCTCAGAGGAATACTTAGAACGGTTTGTCTACAACTTACAAAAATCCAAACACCGAACTATGCCTCTTGATTTGATTCGCACAATATTCTTGAAAGGCATCCGAGAGGAATACATGGATGATCTTAATTTTATGGGCAAAGGTGACATTTCTACCTTACCTTTTGAAGAAATCGTTGAATTATGCGAAAAGTATTCAAGGAGCAAAGCTAAAATTGGAAAAAGAACCTTGTCATCCAAAGTCACAAAATCTACTTCAGCAAGTGTCACAATGGCTGAAATAGGGAATCTGTTAGAAGAATTTAAAACAGATCTGTTAAGCACCTTAGGGAACCAAATTGACACTCTAAAAGCTAAGAAGAAACAAGAAGATGAAGATCAGATAATGGCTATCTTCTGTCCAAAATGCCGGAAGAAACATGCCTTAAAAGACTGCCCATTAGAAAACATCCAAGTTTGTGCCTTTTGTACTGAAAATCATGATATATTTAATTGTCCTAAAGTTAAGGTTTTGCAGAACTGTAATATGGCAGCTAATGCAGAGATGGAAAATGTGTATTACATGGGCACAAAGAGACCATGGCAGCCAAGACCAGCACCTCAAGGTATGTTTCCAAATCAGAATTTGTAATTTCCTGTAAATGATCAAATGTATGCTCAGAATTCATGGAATGTACCTATGCCATGGCAGCACCAAAATCACCCACAGCAACAATGGAGACCATCCCAACAATACTCTCAATCATATCATACATATCCTCAATCATACCAACCATATTCGCAGCCATATCAACAATATCATCAGCCATACTCATCACATCCTCAACCATATCAGCAGTATCCTCAGCAGCAAGTTGTTTACCAACCTCAACCTACTCAACAAGCGCTGCCTGCTCCTCCACCAATAAATCCACCACAACTGCAATTTCCATCTAACTTACAACCTCCCAGACCTACTCAAATTCCTGCTCAAACTGTCCCAAATCCAAATAACAGAGCAGAGAGGCCAGCCTACAATGTAGAAGAGGGAACCTCATATCCCACACTACCCTTGCAAAATATCAACTTGAGGTCTGGTAAGGTACTCCACAAAGATTCTCCAACAACTGATAAACAAGAAAAAAACACAGAAAATGAAAACAAAACGACAAATCAAAGAAAACTAAACGATGATACCAAAGATAAGCAAATGCAACCATTGCATCCACCTTTTCCAGACCGATTGGTCCAAATGAAACTTCCAATGTCTATACCACAGTTTGATGTTTTAGATGAGCTCAAGAATGTCTATATAAAAATTCCGCTACTGCAAGCCATAAAAGACATTCCCATATATACTAAAGCAATCAAAGAAATGTGCCTTAAGAAGCCCACTAGGAAAAGGATTGATCCACAAACCATTCATGTTATAGGACATTTAGCTGGCCTTATGACAAATACCATCTCAATGGAAAAGTATGTTGATCCTGGTATCCCCAGAGTTACTACAATCATTAACAACATACAGATTCCAAACACTTTAATAGATCTTGGGGCCGCAATAAATGTCATGACTCTTGAAACCATGAGAACACTCCAGCTTATAAATTTGCAACACACAACGATTGTTCTAGAACTAGCTGATAGGTCTAAAGTGATTCCTGAAGGGATTTTGGAGGACATAATTGTTTCACTAGACTCTTGGGAGTATCCAGTGGACTTCTTAGTTCTTCAACCCAAATCCAATTTAGGAGGGCACCCTATCATCCTTGGTAGACCATGGTTAGCGACTGTTGATGCATTCATAGGATGTCGATCAGGCAACATGATCATTTCAAGAGGAACTGAAAGAAAACAACTCACTCTTTATCCATCGGCACAATCACCAGCAGTAACACACAATTTATGGCTTGATGATAAATACAATTATAAAGAAGAAGTACAATCTGTTTTTAGCATCGACCAAATCTATGATTTCCAAGAACAAAATAATAATGATTTGGTAGAATTGTTCCTTTCTCAACCTGATATTTCCGAAAATTTGAGAGACGACCAATATCATGCTGCAAATGTGCTTTTAGCCCAAAATTTTCAGGAAACATGCACCATTCAATCTTTGCAAACCACATTTCACGATATTTTTCCAGTTCAATCCATCACAAACACACAGAGTCATATCATAGAGATTAGTCCAGGGAAAACTCTGAACATAGGAAATCACCTAGACTCATCTCAGTAAGAGAAATTGATTCGACTATTGAGAAAATACCAGAAAGCATTTGCTTGGGACTACACCGATATGCATGGGATTCACCCCGACACATGCACTCACCATATTTATACAGATAGTACTATCAAACCAGTGAGGCAACCACAGAGAAGAATTGCAAAAACTGTTGAGAGTTAATTTTATATATCCTATTTCTGACAGTCAGTGGGTATCCCCATTGGTAATAGTGCCCAAGAAAAATGGTAAGTGGCGCATTTGTGTTGATTACAGACAATTGAACAAAGCAACGCTCAAAGATTACTTCCCACTGCCATTTATTGACCAAGTGTTAGACACATTAGCTGGGAAATCATCATTCTCTTTTCTTGATGGTTTCAGTGGCTACAACCAGATCAGGATAGCCTCAGAAGACTAGGACAAAACCACATTCACCTGTCCTTGGGGCACTTATGCTTATAATGTTTTGCCATTTGGACTTTTCAATGCTCCAGCTACATTTCAGAGAGCTGTATTAGCTATTTTCACTGATTTAGTTCATGATTGTGTTGAAGTTTACATGGATGATTTTTCAGTGTACGGCAATTCATTTGAACATGCATTAGAGAACCTTGAAAGAGTTTTGAAAAGATGTATTGAAGCTAATCTGTCCCTGAGCAATGAAAAGTGCTTTATGATGTTAAACGAGGGAATAATATTAGGCCACTATATTTCTTTTCAAGGCATTAAAGTTGATCCAACAAAAATCCAGATCATTGTTGATTTGCCAATTCCAAAGAATCAAAGAGAGGTAAGAAGTTTCCTTGGGTATGCAAGCTATTACAGAAGGTTTATTGAACATTTTAGTAAAATAGCTTTACCTTTGTTTAAGCTTCTAACAAAAGATGTACTTTTCAACTGGAATGAGAACTGCCAGCAAGCATTTGAAGCACTCAAAAAGAAGTTATCAACTGCACCAGTCTTAAGGGGGCCTAACTGGAGCCTACCATTTCATATCTTTACAGATGCATCTGACACTGCAGCAGGTGCCTCATTAGGCCAAAAAGAGGAATCTTGTAATTATGCCATTTATTTCATTAGCAAAAATCTAACACCTACAGAATCAAACTACATAGTCACAGAAAAAGAAACACTTGCCATCATATATGCTGTGAATGAATTCCGACATTACATAACTGGTTATGAAGTCTTTGTACATACTGACTATTCTGCCATTAGACATTTAATGAATAAACCAATAACTAGTGGTAGAGTTACCAGATGGTTATTATTGTTACAGGAATTTAACATCACAGTGTTAGATAGACCAGGTAAAGAGAATCAGGTGGCAGATTTTCTTTCTAGACTGCAAAATCTAGGTGAGGTTGTTCCGGTTGAAGATTCTTTCCCAGATGAAAATTTATTTGCAATTTCCATAGTGAATCCTTGGTATGCTAACTTGGCCAATTATTTGTCTACAGGAAGGACACCTCCATACTTTACTCCAAAGGAAAAGAAGAGACTAGTCAAACAAAGTGCTCGATACTCATGGATTAATGGCGATTTATTTTACACTGGTTATGATAGGATTATTAGACGATGTGTAAGAAATGATGAGATAATTGATATTTTAAAATCTTGCCATGATGAACCGTGTGGTGGGCATTTTGCAGCTAAGTGAACAGCATTCAAAATTCTTAGTCTTGGATACTACTGGCCATCCATTTTTAAGGATTCCAAGAAGTACGTGAAGAGTTGTGATAGCTGCCAAAGAATGGGCAGGCCAACAGCTACAGATGAGATGCCACTTCAGCCCCAAGTTCACCTACATCCATTTGAAAAATGGGCTCTAGACTTTATAGGACCCATTAACCCAACCTCCAATGGTAAGAAGTACATCTTAGTATGTACTGATTACGTAACAAAGTGGGCTGAAGCAAAAGCACTAGTTAGAGCCACCGAACAAACAGTGGTAAACTTCGTTTTTGAAGAGATTTTTGTAAGGTATGGAGTACCAAGGGAAATAGTGACTGATCAAGGTACTCAATTTACTTCAAAGTCAGTGAAGGACATCACAGACAAATACCAAATCAAGCACAGAAGAAGTACACCTTACCATCCACAGGCCAATGGGCAGGTGGAATTCACAAACAAAACTTTGGAAGGGATCATCACTAAAACTATGGCAATGAACAGAAAGAATTGGGAAGAGAAGCTCAAAGATGCACTCTGGGCTTACAGAATTACGTGGAAGAATACTACAGGATTTACACCATATCAGTTGGTGTATGGCAAAGAGGTAATGCTTCCTATTGAATTTCAAATACATACTTTTAAACTGGCTACAGATTTGCAAATTGATTTGAACCAAGCACAACAAGAAAGAATTCAGCAGTTGAACCAGCTGGATGAAATGAGGCAACTAGCAGAGGAAACAACAATCCTCATGCAAAAACAAAGGAAGCAGTGGCATGATGCACATATCAAGAAGAAGCAGTTCAAAGAAGGAGACTGGGCTTTACTTTTTGACTCTAAATTCAGAGATCATAAAGCCAAGTTTACCACACATTGGATGGGCCCATACCAAATTATTCAGGCTTACGACAATGGTTCAGTCAAGCTCAAAACTATTGATGGAGAAGGTCATTCCTTTACTGTCAATGGTCATCGCCTGAAACTCTACACTAAGCCCATCAGCAAGCAAAATTTTCTCCAAACAATATCTCAACAAAGAGAGGTTGAGATACTGCAGCCTCCAGCTGCAGTATCTCTGCCTTAGTTCATTTAATTTCAATTTAGAAATTCAAAAGAAATTTAAAAAAAAAACAAAACAAAACAAAATCTAAAAAAAAAAAAAACACACATAAAAATATATATATAATAAAAATGGGTTAGATGTGAAAACCAGACTCTGGCACACTCTAACCCAGAATTCTTACTTGAAAACCAATTCGTTGGCGGGTAAGAATTCCTTTTCTTTTGTTTCCTGTTTGATTCATCAACTGAATAATGACTTGAGGACAAGTCAAAACTTTAGTAGGGGGGAGAAGCATCAACATTTTGTTTTCTTATCTCCTCATTGTAAATTCTCAAAGATTTCTTATCTCATCTCCTCACTGTAAATTTCCGAAGAGTTTGTTTCAGCACTCCAGATTTCAATAAAGAAGTTGTTTTGTCATTGTTTTATCTCAGAGGGACCTGGTTAAAAACATTATGCAGGGGGACCTGTTCTGTCCAGAAGACCATGTTACCAACACCAGCAGTAATGGGACCTGTTCAAGACACATAAAAGGGACCTGTTAAGAGACTGTTACTTCAAGATTACTTCAACAAAGCTTCATCAAGTTTCAACAAGGATCCACAGGTTGCTGGTCACCAAGACTTCATCAAATACCAAAGATCAAGGAACCTGTATACATATAGTTCTTTTTCCAGATTTCAAAGAAGCTGCATGAACATTTTCCAGATCTCAGAGGGACCTATTGCACTCGAATCTATCTCAGGGGACCTGTTATGAACAGCAAAGAATAGTCAAAAGAGACTAGTCCTACCTAGCATGCCAATGCAACGCTTGAACAACCAACAAAAGTGTAATGTATTCCTTATTCTTAACATTTAAACTCTTAGATTAATTTTTAATGTTAAATTTAATAACTGTGACTGCTACAATCAATTTCAGAGACACCTCCATACCTATCACTCCTTATCCTATTGTTAATCCCTATCATCTTCCAATACTCCAACCCATCTCATACTTACATGATTTTGTTAATCCCCTCTCATATCACCTTTTCAATCTCTGTTACCAACCAATCAGACCCTACAACCATCCCAACATTTCTATTTGGCCGGGTACCAACAGAAGCAGGACACGTGGTGAATTGTTTGAAAACCAAATGTTATGTGGGCTTGTTCATTATGTTTGAAACGGCCGAATTATGATTTAACCACCCGACGAAGCCAAATGATGCAAACGACTACCTGAAATCATATCCCAGTACTTCATATATGCTTCTAGCGCTTCTATGATGGCATCCATACGACCAATACAGCCATTCCTCTGTTCCAAAAGATGAATATGTTATGAATTGAGTAAGCCGGTTATTTCATTATCATCCTCAGTTATTCTATGTTAGCATTCGACTCTTGTGACTTCAATAGTAAGGGTTGAAAGTAGCAAGCGCCACGAAAGGAAAATGTAGTCAATTGGGTTCGACCTCCACCATAATTACAAGACAGTCAATCGAGCATCGCTTGGGTTACTAAAGGAGCTAGTGTTAAAGAGCCGAGGACGCCACCAGGTCAGCAATATTGGGGCGGAAGACAAAAGGTAACAAATCAAAACTTCTTTGTTGAATTTGCAAAACATAACCAAAGAAGAGTTAGAGCAAAACTCTCTGCCAAAATGACCAATAGGGTCGAGCCAAGCGTATTCGACAGTTCCCAGTATCACGAAGATTGCATTTCAATTCTTAAAGAAATACAGTGGCTGCCCTTTTTAGAGAAATTTCGTGGAAGTAATGAAGAGGTCACCAAACAATTCGCTTTTACATTCAACGGAGAGAAAGCTCTGATAGGTAATTTTTCATTCAAGGTTTCGGAAGACACCATAACCCAGTCCCTAGGGATCAGCCCAGAAGGGGAGAAGTACTTCAAGACAAAGCAATTTAAAGAGAAGTCATGGACTCAATTTATGTCTAGATCCAGGGTTTCATCCGTTAATTGGAAGAAAGGCGTCCCAAGGAGTTGGTTGGTGCATCCCTGGGACGAGATGGTCTATATCATCCAAAAGTTTGTGACTTGTGAAGGCCGCTACAGTATTGTTTACTTGTACCATATCAAGTTAATGTTACATTTGAAAGGGCAGTGTGTTATCAGTCTGCCATACTTCCTCTTGCAAATCCTAACCAAAATGTCGAAGACCATCCAAAAGCAGAAAGGTAACGAAGACAAGAGCTTATATCACTTTTGGCTAGTTAAAATTCTTATTGAGTATGAGTTACAAAGAAGAGGTAAAACGTGGAAGGAATTCTTGGCTGCCAACCAAATTAAAGATGAAGAAGACAAGGAAGAACCGCAGGAGAACTCAAGATTTATGAATGATATCGATGAAGAGATTCCTATACACAAAGCAAGCAAGGTACCTCCACTTGTTAGCAGTGTGAGGACAAGGAAAATGAGAAAAGAGGATGCTCAGGAAGCAGAGAAAGATAAAAATTTTACCACCTATACAAGAAGAACCAGGAGAGCATCAAAGGCCCAACTGCAAGAAGACCAGCCTGAATCAAATGCACCTATACCGGTGGATATTGAGAGTAGTGCCCACTCACAACCTGGACCAGGAGCTGAGATGGAGGTTGAAAGCAATAACAGACAAGAAAAATATTCACAACCTGCCATTAAGAAACAGAAGAAACTGGAGAAGCAAATTGAGAAGTTAAAGGAAGAACTAATGGAGGCCAATATGCTGGAAAAAGTTATCAAGAAAGAAAATGAAATGCTCAGAGCACATAGTAAAGAGACTCAACAGAAAAATGAAAAGTTAAGGGAACAAATCAAGGAACTTGAAGCTGAACAAACAGATATTTGTAAGTGGGCCACTAAATGGTACAATCAAAAGAAGGTCCTCAAGGAAAAGTACAAAAGTTTAAAGCATGAGCTCCATGGTCAGAAGGATGCCCAGGTGAAGAAGAATGTGGATACATTGTTGAAGGCAGTAGAGGTACAGGCAGAGACAGAGTTCAGAGGAAGCACATCGGGGTTAGCATGAGGTCATGCTAATTCATTAAGTCGGGGAGAGATGTTGGTACCATTCCATGACCTCCTTTTTCCTCCTGAAACACATCGTTTGCCTACCTTTTTCCTTCATACATCTCTTAGACCCCTTGAAATTGATTAGTTAACAGTATTATAGTTGTTAAATGCATTAGAATTGATTTATGAGTTTTATGTTAAAGAATTCGGGATTTTTGATAAAAAGACTACAGGAAGTTGCAACATCCTGTAATTGGTTTATTGTTTGACATGTGGCACGACAGCTAAGCTAAAGCAAAGGGTAGGGACAAAAAATAGAATATACAAGCATGGACGAACACCTATCCTACAGCAGAACCAACACTCCTGAATGCGCGGTCAATGATGGTCAAAGCACAGCATGTTGGCGACAAAAGCAGCAACAGCATAGGGTTCTAAACCGATTTAGTTTTGTTCCTTTTTGAAATCGGTTCAGAATGGAAACAACTTAAAAACTATGCCATAACAAAAGCGGCAACAGCCGCATAACGAATGTACATTCGTTCCGAAATGTAAACGTTGTTAGTTTTTAAAAAAGACATATGTAAACACAGTTACGTGTTGTTGGTTAGTTGTTATCTGTGTATCGTTTTGAAAAACAGAGCTTTTGAACTTAATACCAAAACTCGGTTGCAGTCACGATTTTTTTATTGCGTTGATTCTATAGTTGCTTGAGCGCAGTCCAGTATACCTTTGAAACGCGGACGGGCCCTGCGTGGAACGGGTATACTGTCATTTCATTTCATTTGCAACTTCTGAATATTCAATAGTATGCACAGTGATTAGAGTTTGGTTTATGCTTTCGTTGATTTAATTAGCAATTCGTATGACTAATGTTTATGATGGTGGCTTGAAGGATTCATCGCTGAGATCGTTGAATTGTATCCTGTAAGGGATCTGATCTTTTGTTATTTTTAAAAGCATCTTCATGAACCCTGTTTCTCATGTATTTGAATTTTATGTGTGCTTATGATTTTAGTATGTTTCAATCTTTCATGAATGATAAACATTGAATGCTGAGTGTTCACTGAACAGGGGTTTTATGCACAGCATCCTCATAAGGGGATTGAAATCTTGGTTTAAGTAATACACAGTGTTTTAAAATAGGTAGATGAATTGAGTGACCTAAGTGTCCAGGTGATAGGGAGCATACCTCAACCTTCCGTAAAGAAGTTCTGTAACCTACCATCATGAACACTTAGTCAGGAATCCTTTATGTCTATAGATTGTAGACGCATGCCTCAAAGTTTACTTATCCTGGTCGATAATAAATATAGCCTAATCTAGCACCCTAGATAGGACACTACACTTCTCTACCTCTGCATCATGGTCTCCTCGAGCGCCTATAGCTAGTCGAATCAATCCTAGGTCAAGCCCCTATTATGATCTGTCATCTGAGTGGGTGTGGTTTTCATCTATGTCTCCCCCTTGCACACAATTTTATGTCCGTCCACTACTTTTAAGAAATTATTATATATGTATTTCATAATAATAGAAGATACATTATAAACATGATATTTTATAAATTAGAATTATAAAAATAATTGTATCCCTAATTAATTTATAAACATTTTTTAAACTATTTTAACTTATTTGTAGGATATTAATGTTAGATTTATGCAAATCTAGCACTCTACACTTTAATTCCTAGAAAAAAAATTGATCTACTGATTTAAATGCACATTTAGGTTCCTAACATAATAAAATCCAATGGTGGTAAATGTGTTGATCTCAATCATAATGACATAAATATATTATTCCCAATCAAATTAGTTCATCATTATCAATTATTCATAAGCTATTTGGGCTCCCATCCTAGGATAATGGCCCAACTAGGAAAATATAGAATACAAAATAAACCTAGATGTGATCCAGTAGATCTCTCCTTCATCAATGCTCAATATTCTCTGTAGTTCTAGATATCCAACCTATGTACACTCCCTCAGACCCAACATTCTGGAGTATCACACTCCTCCTCCTCATAAGGAGGAGGAGGAGTGTGATCTACTGATTTAAATGAATAGTTAGGTTCGTAACATAATAAAATCCCATGGAGGTAAATGTGTTGATCTCAATCATAATGACACAAATAGATTGTGCCCAATCAAATTAGTTCATCATTATCAATGATTCATAATATACTTGGGCTCCCATCCTAGGATGATGGCCCAACTAAGAAAATATAGAATACAAAATAAACCTAGATCTGATCCAATAGATCTCTCCTACATCAATGATCAATCTTCTTTGTAGTTCTAGATCTCCAATCTATGTACACTCCCTCAGGCCCAACACTGTGGAGTATCACACTCCTCCTCCTCATAAGGTCAGTGTCATTGTATGGTGTATCTTCTCCATATCCCTACCTTGTTTTTATTGTTGAGCAATCCATTTAGTGAAGCTATTAGGGTTTTATTATTTGATTTCTATATTACTTGACAATTATTTGTGATTTTATTACCTTCTTCTTCTTCTTCTTCTTATGTTATTATTATCAAATAAATTCCAATACAATGAAGATCACAAACACATAGAAAGAACACTAGAGATAGGCTCCAAGCCAGGGAAAAGCCCCTCTCCTAAGGGAAAACCCAAAAATTCTCTTCATATAGAATCAACTTCAAAGGAGACTTCCAAGACCATGACAATATCCCTACTTCCACCATGATCCATTCCAACCAACCTTTATTCAATCTACTATGCAAGATAAGACTTCTAAAGAGTAGCAAGGTAATATTATTCCAAGACGAAGGACCTTCAAACTTCAAGAACGAACTACTTCTCTATTTGAGATTCTCGGTCCTAAGGTAACCCTAGTAGCCTATAATTTTTTGCATGAGTGAGTTGTATGAGATAGATTTCATACCTTTGAGTTCTTCAAGAGATTCTCCCTACCTCCATTAGACTTTTCCTTGCTCTCAAGAGCCTTCGCACTACCTTTCCAATGAAAGATCATATCATGATGTGTATGTTTTTCGTGAGTGCTTATTATATCATCAAATGGAGGTCATTTTACTTTATTTATATCCTTTCTCATGGCTCTTCAAGCCTACATTAGGTTGAATTGTTGAAGGTTGGCTAACTTGGTCTTGGGAGCAAATAGAAATTTCTAGAATACGTGATAAATATTTTATTGTTGATACAAATGCATGAAAGGGTATTTTACATAATGACATGGACCATGACTCATGACAAAAACCTAAAAGCACTCAATGGGTGATTTGACCTAGTGTTAGTGTCGGTCTTGAAAGCCCTCCATCGATGATCAAAGCTCTTTGCATTTGCATTAGTAGGTGTCTCATCAATGTCAAATTTTGCATCCCGTTAGGCATGCCATAACCCTGATGGAGGAGCTGGTTTATTTGCACCCCTCTTGGTTTTGCTGGATCAGGTCATATCAGTCATCAAGCTCTTTCAAGCTTGTCTTGTTTTGTCTTAAGGTCAAAGGTCCTAGGTCTAGGGTTTTGGTCATTTATCCTTGCAAGGTCATGTCTTTGAAAGTCCTTGAGTGCCCAGCAAGCCAGAGGGAGGATTGTAAACATGTTTCTTTGATATTTTCATCATGTACAGTTCATTTTTAACCTTGGATTTAAAAACTCTGTGTTTAAAGCCAAAGTCATGTTAAATTTGTGTAAAAAGAATGAAATTCCAAAAAGTCTTCAAAAGGACAGTAGTAACCCTGGTCCCCTTGCCAAAGTCCCTCAGATGATCTACCTGCAAAAAGAATCAAGTCAAAGCACTCAATGAGTCAAAATCAGGATAAAGGAAACCAAAAATCAGTGTTATAAAGTGTCAAAAGAAAAAACAATAGAAAGTGGGTTTGTAAATGAAATTTTTTCAAATGAGACTTATAAAAGCCCAAATTCCCTCCTTTCACTCTCATTTTGCATTCTAACGCTTGCAAGAGAGATAGAGAGAGTGATTGAGAGAAAGGAACAAAATTACAGCGATTTCGGGCAGCTGAGAGGGGCGCGACCCGTCGAGAGAGGTGCGCGACCTGTTGGGAGGTGCGCGACCCGTCCAGAGCCTCTCTGCAGTTCTGAAAATCAACGTGCGCGACCCGTTGGGAGGGGCGCGACCCGTTGGGAGGCCTGCGCGACCTGTTGAGCCGCTTGGCTGCAAACTTCAAAAAAAAAATTCCCTAATCTTCTTCCAAATCACCAAATTTGCTCGAGGTAGGTGCTCTAAACATGGATTCATTGCTGTTATGAATGGTGGATGTCATGGGCATGCTTTTATGATCAAAATTTTGCAAGTGGAACTCTTTATATGGCTGCTATGTTCATGACCAAATTGTGCTAGGGTTTGTGTTGTTTCAAGTTACTTTTCCCCTTGGTTGGCTTCCCTCCTTTCCCTATCACTTACACTCATATGTTCATCTCTTTTCCCATTTATTTTACAAATGAAATGCAAATTTTTCCCCATCCCTAGCCATTAAAAATGAAAACCCTACCCCTTTCCCAAAGCATCAAAAAACAAAAAATGAAAACCCTAATTCCCCTCTACCATATGCATGTGCAAAATAACAAAAACTGTTGGTAAACATGTCAGCATGTTTTGTGCATGGTTTCCCTTTTTCCCTTATTGAAAATGTATACATATATTCCCATATTTACTTTCATGCATGTTTTTCCCATATGCAATAATCTTTGCAAATGATTTCCCTATTACAAATATGTGTTCTAATATGCATAATAATTTGCAAAATTTCCCTTGAAATTCCCTGTTATCTTTATATATTCCCATTCCTTGTTAAAAGATCCCTCCCCTAACATTTCCCTCATGTCTTTTTCCCCTTGAAACAGCATAGATTTCAACACTTTTTGCAGGCAGAGACAGCAATTCAATTTGTCCACTTTGCTCCTAAACCATGTCAGAAACTGAAACTTATGAGCAAAGTGATGACCATACATCATCTACAGAGGTTGAGGAACAGAGGAGGCCTCGTAAGGGTGGTAAGGGTGGACATCATAAGCGAGAGGAGCCCACCTCTTTGGCAGAATTACAGGGTTGTCCCATGGCAGTGACTTGTTTTCAGTATATGTCTTGTTATGATTTCTGTGAGCAGATTTCCCGGATTCAGCACCATAGAGAGTTGGCCCGCTTGTTTGTTTTACACCTCCATGATGGACATGTCACTCTGGCAGGGGTGAACTTCACATTGACACCTGAGGTGATCTCACAGGCTACAGGGATACCGAATGTGGGTGAGGTGTGGCCTAAGCGCAGGTTGCTAGATTTTGTTCACTTTGAGCCCTATGTCCGGCCACCATTCGTGAGACTTTTGACGGGTGTTTTTCCATTCAGATTTCTCCGGAGCGAGTATGCTCCCATCATGAGGCTTATTATGCATTATTTTACTTGTGAGGGCATATTTTCACAGGTGTACTCATATCACATTCGCCTTTTGATGCATTTCACCCGAGTGAGGATGATGAACGTCCCGGTCTTCTTGTTTCATAACATTCAGAGGATGGTGCCCATGTTGCAGAAGAAAACCCCGGCCCAGCAGTACAGGAGCTTATGTCATTATGGTTTGATTCAGCTCATAGTCTCACATCAGTTGACTCAGCAGGGCATCTCATGGGAGGAGTTTATCTCTTGTGAGTTTTTCACAGTGCCACCTCAGCCACACCATGAGGTCATTCATGAGGAGGGAGGACCATCTCAGCAGCCTGATGCTCCGGTCACCCGACATGTCAGCTCCACTCCTTTGGTCACATATCAGAAAGGCCCGAGGGCCTTATTTGCAGCAGCTAGGCGAGTACTATCTCCACAGCAGGTGGAAGGGGTCTCGCCTTCATCTTCAGCTCAGCGAGTGTTATCTCCACATCAGGTGGAAGGGTCCTCGCTTTCTTCACCAGCACAGGTACTACAGAGGGGCAAAGAGCCCATGATTCATGAGGATCCGGTGATTGATCTTGAGGTCAGTTCTCCTAGCCAAGAGGCGAAGGAGATCATTCAGCATCTCAGGGCTGAAAATGATGTTTTACAGAGGAGACTTGAGGGTGCCCAATGGACTATTACTTACCTGGAGCAGCGGAACAAACAATTGGAGGATGAGAAAGCACTTGATGAGCTATGGAGGATTCGTAGCGACCGAGTCTTGAACCGTAGAAGACCCGGTGATCCATTGCCTGCTGACCGAGAGTCAATGCTCATTCAGGAGAATGCTCACTTGGAGAGGTTGTTGGCTAAGGCCAACCAAGAGAAAAATTTGCTGAGAAACATGAAGAATCACTATTGGGAAAGGATGCATGCATGCAAGGCCAAAATGAAAATGTTCCAAAGGAGGTTGTCTGAGGCTCTTAAGCGGAGGAAGAAGACCAATCCACTCCGTATCTTGGCTGAGGCATCCCTCAAAGATCATGGCACTCACTAGAATCAGCCACAGCACAAGTCCCAAAAAATTTTGAGAATTTTGGGTAATTTTGGCATTTTTTGGAAATTTACAAGTTTTGGCTCCTCAACGGGTCTCACCCCCGTAGCAGTCTTGGGAGAATTGACTTTTGACTAGGAAAATGAACTCCAAATTCAAAAATTCCAATTGGGTTGGAAAGTAGACTCGCAGACCTTTCCAACGAGCTATCCTGCACCCAATTCTGACACCTGGAAGTGCCCCAAACAGAGCTCCAAAGTGCACGACCCGTTGAGGAAATTTTGCCAGATTTGACCAGTTCAGCCCAGAAATTGCAGATTTGACTCTTTTCGACTTTCTGAGGTTAATGATGGTCTTCATGGATGTAATTGTGACATTTTTTGGATACTTTTACTCTTGTTTAACATTTCTAGAAGATTTATGCATGTAAAGGGTAAAAATTGAATGTATGAACTGGTTTCCAAGTTTCTAGAGGCAAGTTGTTTTGACTGCCTATTTTGTAGTGCTTAGTTTAGAAGTGGTTCAAACAGCTCCTAGGATAGTGAGCTCGACCCATGGAGGCAGGGAAAGAGGTTAGATCATCTATATTATGTACTTTCTTGCTCATTTTCATGGTTGGACTCTTGAGGGAGAAGCTATCATTGTATTATTCACTTGTATCTCTGCAATTTTTGGCTAAGGAAGACCAGGGTTTTGCAGTCATCTTTGGGATTCTTGTGGACTCATGTGTTGATGGTGTGTTTCTCAATGTTCTTGTAATCTTTGTTATGTGATTCATTTCCTTTCTTTATTGCTGCACATTAAACAAATGAAGTGTTAAAGTATGAATTCATGCTAGCCATGCTCTGCTTTTAAATTTGTTTAATTTCAATGTTTTCTACTGTCTAATGGGAATTCAAAATCATTGTTTGCTCTCTTTAGCTCCTCCTCTTTCTTTCCTAATCATCCACTTCAACTAAAGGCATCAATACAGGCTCCTACCTCGCCCCAAAGACCCCCCTGCAGAAACTGTGTCAAATCCCCGCACCCTAAATTGCAGCTCCTCAATTTGCCACCAAAAACCCCCAAATCAACCTTTATAATCAGTTTACTAGCCTAATATCAGTGTTACCTTGTTGGTCATCTCATCCCATTGAAAATCTTCCGAGATTGACCGGAGAGAGCCTTATCCTGCCCCGTAGGGCTAGCTACGAGGCTAAATGGTTTGATGTAGCCTTTAGGTTTACCTTTCTCAGCCTGAGGTGAAATTTCAAGCGCTAACACCTAGAAATCGATAACTTGATTATGAAACTCGTACTATAAAAACAATTTTATATTTATCTTTAAAATATTTTATTTTCTTCTTTTGACTAGTACATAATAATTACATAATGTCATGAGCCAAACAACAATTATGAAGACAGATACTAGTTACATTTTCAACATTTATAGATTTACATTGAGCTAAATCTCTAAACCTAATCTCCAAAGTGATTGACGACCAAGGTTATATCTCACCTCACTTGAGATCAATGGTTGAGATTAAAACAAAAATTACTAAAGTAAATTACTTTACTTTTCCTAAGTTTATGTTAGCTCAATGAGCCAACATAATACTTATGTGTTTTTCCTAAGTTTCAAAACAAATTACTCAACCTAGAGCAAGTATCCTAGGGGAATATTGTGGGTGACTTCTACATGCCTAAAAACTTAGGCATGTATGGAAGTACCTTCCTAAACTACAAACATCAACAATACCTCTTAGCAAGGGAGCTACTTCTGCCCCTTAGAACTGTCTTCAATCCTGGACCTGTGTTTGTTACCTTGGCTACTCCCTCTGAACTAAAAGCCTTTTCTACCACTTGGTCTGGAAATATCCTTGAAATCCAAATCCCTTGGAATTGTTTATTAGGAGCCTCTACTCCTTAATATCTTATAAGGTCATCTTGTACCAAGAGGCTTTCTTGACAGACTAGGAGGGATATTTCAGTTTCTCCTCCCTACCTGAACCTGAAGGTTGACTCCCTCTGAGTTGCTCAACCTTTGGAGCCTCCCACTCATTATTGTCTATCACTGCAATGTTTCTTTCCATTGCTCATGTGCTAATTCCTTCTATCACTCCTTTGGATCTATCTTTGTCCTTGTATAAATCTACAAAACCTTCTTCCAATCCTCTGACTGGTATGGTCTCCCTCTATCCCTCTAAGGGATGCCCTTGACCAATCCTATTAGCTTCTTGGTAGTATCCTTTGTACCATGCTATTCCACTGCCCAATGACTCTTTGTTGGTTATTATGTATTATAACTACTCGATCATGCCTAACATGACACATTTCCTACAATACAATCCTCTACATCCTATCTTTATGGAACCACTAGACCCTATCACTACCTCTACGACTAACCCATCCATAACCCAACTGCCATTTGGTGGTTTCCCAAAAAAAATATTATTTCCCATGGATTCCTGGTGGCTATCCTGGAGCACAAACACCCTTCAATTTTTTTCATTTCGAATGCTCCTCGTGGATTTTGTGTTCACCTAGTTGTAGCTAACCCACATTATTCACATACGTTGTAGTTCACACAACCTGCAGTCAAACCCTGAGCTCTGAGTAGCACTACATGACATGGTCGACAAACTCGTGTAGATCTGCCTTGAGCTACCTCCTCGACCTCCCTCTGTGCCTACACCACCCTGGTTTCTCGTGGTTTATCTGCCTCCAACACAACGATGTCTTCTCTACCTCTGCATCATGGTCTCCTCGAGTGCCTATCGCCAGTCAAATAAATCCTAGGTCAAGTGCCTATTATGATCTGTCATCTGAGTGGGTGTGGTTTTCATCTATGTCTCCCCCTTGCACACAAGTTTATGTCCGTCCACTGCTTTTTTGCGTGCCACCACCCCTCCACCCCCACCCCCCCCCATTCCCCCCCATTGATAGACTTCTGGTCATTAGTGTGGTGGCTAAGTGGGTTGTTAAACCTATCGGCCACCTTGTTGGCCCCCCACCTTTTTTATTTCATCTTTCTTAAATTGGTTGTTGGTATTTGCCCTTTTCTTATTTTTTCATTTTTCTTTTTTCAAAAAAAATAGACCCCCATGTTTTTTCGAATGCAAATAAAAATTAGTATTAGTCAATTTCTTTGGCCATAAAAGAAATTTTCACCTTTGCAGGATCACAACCGAATTTGGCTCAATCATCTTGTACAAATGTTGGCTTCCTATAATTCTAAGATTGATTTTCAAATGTATAGCTATGATACCATGTTAAATTAATGCAAAGCTAGCACCCAACACTTAAATTCCTAACATAAAAATCAATCTAATAATGTATATGCATAGTTAATTTCATAACATAAAAAAATTAAATAGAAGCAAATATACTAATCTCAATCACAATGACACAAAAAAAAATTCCCAATCAAAATAGTTCATCATTAACAATTATTCAAACCCTACTTGGGCTCTTGTATCGGGATAATGGCCGAACTGAGAAAATGCATAATGAAAAGTAAACCTAGACTTGAACCAACAGATTTGCCATAGATCAATGCTTAATCTAGATCTTCAACCTCTCTACACTCGCTCAGATCTGGCACTCTGGAGTATCACACTCATCCTCCTCCTAAGACTAGTGTCATTATATGGTGCGTCTTCTTCCTCTCCCTAGCCTTAGTTTAATAATTTTACATTGAGCTAAATCCCTAACCCTAATCCCCAAAGAGATTGATGGTCAAGATTAAATCTTGAATGGGATTAAAAAAATCACTAAATCAAATTACTTTACTTTTCCTAAGTTTACTTTAGCTCAATGAGCCAACATAATACTTATGTGTTTTTCCTAAGTTACAAAGCAACTTGCTCAACCTAGAGCAAGTATCCTAGAAAAAAATTGTGAGTGACTTCTACATGCTTAGACGCTTAAACCTATACACAAATACTTGCCTGAAATCCAAACATCACGAGCATATATCCATCTTAAGTACAGATCCAACATGAACTAAGAGGGATCAAATTTCTTCATGTGCCAACTTCTTTAGAGTGCAAAATACAATGTATAATTTTTCCTTGTTTAAATTGTATTTTTAAAAGCTATATAGAATATATATAGGACAATAGAAACGTTTTAACGATAAAACTTAATTTTTTCATGATATATACATAATTTTTTTAATATATATATATATATATATATATATATAATTTACATTAAAATATTTTACATAATATGTACATCAAGATATATATGAAGTTTATATCAACATAAATTAGTTAGCATAGATCTTAAAATGGTGTTTTTATTATTAATATATTTTTAAATATATGTCTATATTAATTCTTATTAAAATATTTTATTGATAACCTGCATTGAATCTTTTTTTATATACAATAATAAAATATTTATTTTAACTACCATAGCAAAACACTCTTACAAGTCTAAGCACTTAATATGCTTAAATCAATCTAAAATCATAGCATCTACACCATTCTACAACTCTCGCATTATTCGAGAAGCTCTCAAAATCGAGAAAAACACTAATAACTTTAATAGGGAGGATGGTATAGCTTGTGCACCATTCTACAACTCTCGCATTGTTCGAGAAGCTCTCAAAATCAAGAAAAACCCTAATAACTTTAATAGGGAGGATGGAAGAAAGAAAGAATTTATTTTAACATCCATGAGGCTAAAGATAGCCTATGGGACAGATTGCTTCTTCATCTGCTTGATGTATTTAGCCCTTTTTCTATGAAGCTTCACAATAAATGCTCCCAACTTCTCAACAAACCCCTCGCTAAATAGATTATCCCAACATCTAGTTGCCAACGTATCTGCATAACTTTCTTTGTTGTCTTTGAAGGCCTCACTTTCTAAAATGAAATGCTTTTCTGTTTCCAATTTTCTGGAAGAACAAAAAATGCGTACTCTCTCCTCCCACACTTCTTTCGGCATTTTCCGCGCCCTATTTGACACCGAAGTTGATGAGAATTAGTCCTCAACTTAGCAATAAGAATTTTGGCTCTCCAAGAGATATTGGCCTCTATGTATGCTTTTGGTTGATGACTATGAGTGGGATTAAACACTTCAATATAATACATTTTCATTCTTCCTAGCTCCATATCCCTAGTACACTTGTGGAACTTATCCATAACAAAATCTTTTATCTCTTTGTTGTTTATGGGACACATGTTCAAGCAAATACCCTGTTTACTAAACCATTTGTTATTTTGTTGCATCCAAATTTTTTTTCTATTACACAATCTGTCATTAAAGACAACCTTAGGCTAGCTACCATCTTCCATTTGCTCAATTTTTTTTAAATACCTTATGACTTGCACCATAGCAATTGCTTCAATAGGAGCAACCCCTGTTTCACTTAAAAAGATAGCATAAGGAACTGCACTTTTAATCTTGAATTTGTTTGTAATCAAATGCTTCTGAATTTTCTCAATTTGTCTCCACTGCATGTCGGATGTACTGCTGGCCCATAGTTCACAACCATAGAGAATCACTAGAAACCAAAAAGGAGTTTGAGTGGTTTTCCAGTCCCATGACTCTGCCTCTCTACACCTATTTTGAAAAGCATAAAATTTTTTTCGACCCCCCAAAGTTCTTTTCTTTCTACAACCATCCCAGCTTAGATTTTTGTTGAATTCAATTCTAAGGTATTTGTAATCCACAACTTCTTCCTGAATGTTGCCTTCAAAGTAGAACTTATGCTGGTTATGTTTTCTTTTTTTAGAGAAAACCACTACTTCCGTTTTGTTGATATTGACTTGCATCCCCGCACTTCTACAAAAATGTTCAAGGCATAGTAAGTGCTCTTGAAAACCAACAGTCGATTTAGCAATCAGAATAAGGTCATCTCCATACAAAAGAAGACTTATAACAAACTTGCCCAAATGGATACCATTACCCTCTTGCGAATTTAACAACTCCTCAAGCTTGTCGATATATAAACCAAAAAGGGTAGGAGACAGTGGGAAACCTTACTTGACCCCAATATCGCTTCTAAAACTTTCAGAAATTCCTGCTGAAATTCTAATTTTGACTTTCACTTCTTCATACAACCTATGCACAACTGCTCTCAAATGTTTAGGAACCCCAAGTTCCTCTATTCTATGCCAAATCTTATCCCTAGGAACCGCATCAAACACTTTTATGAAATCAACAAAGCAACAAAAGACTTCTTCCTTTTTATCCCAAACTTTTTCAATGATGTGCCTTAAATTTATACAATGATCAATTGCGGAATGTTTAGGTCTAAAACCTACTTTACCTTTAGCATACTTATCTCTTTCTTTTTCCCACTTTCTAATTTTATTTTCTAGCATGCTTCCAAATAGCTTTGCAAACAAAGGGTTTATCATGATGGTCCTATAATTGGAGGGATTATTGACGTCACCGCTCTTGAAAATAGGTATTTCCAGATTAGTTGTCCAATCTGTGGGGAGGGGGGGGGGGGGGGGGGGCGTTGTATGATGTTGTTGAAATTATTTTGTAATGTGAGGTGCAAGGATCTTTGAGCCCCACTTTAGATATTTTGCTTGGATTTTAGCTAAGTCTTTTGCTTTTCCAACACCCAACTTCTTGATACCCATCTCTACCTCTTGCACCGTGAAGAGTTCAGTATCAGTGTTGAGTGTTGACCAAGGGGGAGGGTCAACCTTGGGATCTTACTCATATAGTTGTCTTGCATATTCAAACCATTTAGAATATGTAATACTATTTCCAGTTTGTATCTTTCTTGGTTGGAGCTCCTTCCAAAATAATTTGGGATTATTTTTCCCAAGGAATATTAGTTCTTCCCTCCTTGAAACCATAAAATCGGCCTTTTTCTTGCTTAATAACTACTTGTAAGATTTGACCTTTATGTTATCCTTATTTAACTCTTTCCACATTCTCCTTGCCTTTTTTCATTCCTCGTCAAACCAAGCATTAACCGGAAAGCAATTTGTTTCAGACTTCTTAATTTTTTTCTCTTTTGCACTATGCAAGTGTGCATTGAAATAAATGTGTTAATTCATGACTATGAAGATCGTGCAATGTGATTTTCTCCTTCTCGAAGAGCCTCTCTGGCGTCATTTTTAAGGTATTACAATTTTCTGGAGTCAAAAGAATTCTGCCTTGTGGGAGATTTTGTTGGACATGCTGAATTTTTTACTCTAATTGTTTCTTTCAAGTGCAAGAGAAACTTAAATAAATTGGCTGTTGATCTGATTTTAAGTCCCGCAACTGATCTTCAATCAAAACTTCCTCCATTTTCTCACACAAACCATGTGAGAAAATTACATAATCTACTACACTTGCTCCATTGTAAGTATTGCAAGTGAAATTACTGGACTTTGCCCATCTAGTCAAGCCATTACAAATGACTAAATCAAAGGCGCTACATAGAGTAAGAAATTGTTCACCAAACAAATTGCGGCCCCTTTCCTCTGAAATTATTTCCCACTAATGATTACTCTCTTCTGTAATCCAAATAGGGTCACAATCTTCTTTACATCAAAGAATGCTAGCTTTCTCACTTGCAGTCCTAGCATTGAAATCACCCACTATAAGGACTTCACCTAACTGAGAATATGTTGCAATATTCGCTTTTAAGGCTGCAAATGGATCTTTGTGGTCAAGCCCTCTACCTTTTTAGGTTTTTGAAACTTGCGGCGCAAAATAGCATGCTGCAATTCTGATGTGGTTTCCATTTTCTGATATTTTAAACCAAATGAATTGCTTATTTGAGTCTTATTTTTCTAATTGAATGGTACGACCTTCTTTCTCCCTCACTAAAACCATGATACCCTCATGCCCTTTGCCATTCCCTATTGCCTTGTTCCACATTGCCATCTTCTAGTATCCTTCAAACGGAGGTGTCTTGCACCCTTCATGCTCATATGTATCTATGAGGTAAATTATGTCTCTCTCTTCCGTAATAGGCCCTAACCTAGGTCCTCGTCTCCATGGGTAACCTCTGCAGTTCCAACAAACTAATCTTAAGGAAACCTAGGTGTGACTTGATTTCTATTTATTTTGACATGCAAGACTCACATTTGAGTCTTTGTCCCTGCTTTACCATACTGACCTTGCTTCTTGATTTCCTATTGAAGAGTTTGTTGCCTCTTCTTTATTATCATCTTGCTACTCTGTTTTGGAAGGAAGTCCAAATCACGCTATCACAACTTTGCCTTTATAAATCGACGCTCTCTTGTTGACCTAACCTTTAACATTTCCTCCCTCCTTTCTTCCTCTTGTATTACAGCTAAATATTCTTCTAGGAAAAAGTGAGAACCCCTCAAGAGATGATTCTTGCTTAGAATGATATATTTATCACGCAAGCTAGGCATGATGAATTTTATGGGCCTGGCTCTCTCACCGTTAAACTTACCCACCCTCCATGCTTGGCATATTTTTCCTTGCCATAGAAACTTGTCTTTTAAGAAGTCTCTTGCAAGGTCAAGAGTACATTCATTTTTCCCATAGTCTTTCACCCCTTTAATAATTATGTTTGATGCTCTATTTTTTCTTTCCTTGCCTTCTCTATCTTGCATGTTCTCAACCTGAATGTTTGTTTCTCCTTCCTTATTAGCATAATTGTTAATAACTTGAGCCAAAGTTTTGGAAACTTTGGTGGAATCTCCTGTCCTTTCTTCTCTTGATTTCTCTTCATGGTTGTCTATTTGGGCAATCATTCTCCCTTTATCTTGGGATGATTATGCATTCACCACCTCTGTACTTTCCACTACAGATTTCTTTATGTTTTGCACATCCGCCTTTATGCATTTCCATTCTGTCTTCCCTATCAGGAGAGCTTCCTGTAACAATGCCACTTGTTCTTTCAAAACGTTATTGCTTTCTGCTAAAGCCTTGTTTTCAATTGTTATTATATGAATTTTATGATATCTTTCTTGCTCTTTAGCTTCTAAAACCTCGAACCTTTGTTTTGCATTTAACAATTCTTTCACATAGAGATCAGATGACCAGGTGAGAGGTGTGGATGTGGGACTATATAAGGCAGAATCATCAGTGAGTTCCTCTAGACTTCTTGTTGCCATGTGCTTGTATAAGGGACTTGTTTGAGTGTTTATTGTGAAGGGCTCAAGTACTTTCCTTTTGAGACCTTTTTTTTGTTGTTTGCTTCCATTTTAGATGGGCTAATCTTCGTTTTAAAATGCCCCGATATTGTTTGGCATTGCCATAACCCACTTCCCAACTTTGGCGGATGAAGCAATTTTCACTTGTCCTAAATCATTTGTCTCCACATGTTCTGGAATTACTTGTCTCGTTGTCATGTTTGAATTCATTTTCCGTCCAACCTGTTCCAATAAATATGTAGGTCTATAAAATGCCAAGATTACTTCACACTGCTCCCCGTTGTTTGTGTTATCACTGCTCCCTGCTTAGACTACATGTTTCTCCCTGCTCGTTGCTCGATACTTCTACTACATAAAACCTCCCTGCTCTCACACTACTCATTGTTCACTGCTCGCTGCTCTCACTTCTAACCACGCTGCTCACGCTATTGTCCACGCTGCTCACTGCTAATCAACGGAAAACTCTAGTGAGCCATAAGGCATTCTTAGCCCGACAAAGTTGTGTGATTCATAAACCGATTTTTCTCATAGGCTCAACACAGGCAACGTGATGGGAAATCTCCATCCATAAACAATACACAATCCATAGTGACTATTTATGCAGAGGAACCTTTCTGCGGCGGAAACGGTGATGATTGTATTAATTTTGTGAAAAAGGCATGGGATATGTCTAATTGATTGACAATGGGTAGCTCCCAATATCCATTTTTAACAACTGCACCCCCTGGAACTCTCCCATAAAGCAAATCTTCCCCTTTAAAAATTGATGCGACAAGCCAGCCGCTAAAAGAGCCCGAAAATTGTAAAAATTGTAGGCCACCAAATCGAAACCCGTCGAGATACAGAATAGATGTTTCACAAGGAAAGATCAAATTCAAGGGTACAAAACTTGCTTTCCATTATTTTTTTTTAACATCGAAACCCGTCGAGATACAGAATAAATGGAGAGCTCGATTGGATCAAATGGTGCGAAGGAAAGATTTGTGAAGGAAAAAGGCTCTGGTGATTCGACTCTGGTGAGATATGATGACATTCATGTGCGTGTATGTTAAGTTGTATGGTAATAGGCTTAGTCAATCCTGGAAGCCGGTCATCCACCATCTCATCCAATGACCCTTGTCCCTCCTCCCACCCTCCCATTTGCAATCTCCTCCTTCGAAGTGCCTCTTTATTCTTTCCTCTCTTATCTCTTGTTTCAATAATTGTCTTAATAGTTTACCCCCTGGTTTCAAAAATTGTCTTCATAGAGTTCTTATTCATCTCATTTTATCAGTATTATAAATATCATTCTAGATCTCAGTTTTGATTATTCCTCGTTATACTTTAATATTGAATTTTTTTATATAAAATTTCTCGTTATACCTCAATATTGAAATTTTTATATATTAAATTTCCTTTTTATTCTATTAATTTAACTTTCATTTATGAATGCACGTTGACTTATTAATTAATCCTCAATTCCCTGATAAGTTTATACTTGTCATTTTTAAAATATAGAATCTATAGTTGTTATGATTAATCTTCAATTATTACATTTCTCTAATAATTCTTAATATAATTAGTAACTTAATCCCTTTTATCAATAGGATTTTATTATATTATCAATAGGATTCTATATTATTATCTTTAAGTTTGAAATAACAACTTTCTCACCTAATTCTTAATATCATTTATGATTCAACTTTCTTTCATGAAATCAACAATATATTCATTTTTTCAATTCTTACTTAATTTTGGGTAGCATATCCCATTCTAATCATTTTCTAGTTGGTCAAATATTAATTTATCAACAAAATATAACTGGTCAAATATATTAGTTATTCATTTTACAAGTGACCGTTATTTAATTCACAATTGACCGTTAGACCAAATAACCTATAATTCAATATTTGTTCCAATAAACTCTCCAACACTCGTTTAGTGACCAGACTCTCATTGGTCCCTCATGATAGATGGAGTCACCATATGAAAAGTTGGACAAATCAACCATATTACATAGTCCAATTCTGCAAATATATGACAATATGATTAACTCTGGAAGTATCCATTCACTCAAATCATTTTTTATATATACATATATATGAAGTTGATATCAACATAAATTAGTTAGCACAGATCTTCAAATATTTTTGAAAAGTACAAGGTTTAAACACATTACTCAAATATTTTTTTTTTTGGTTTAATTTTTTACAACATATTCATTGTTTTTTAATTATATTTGATAATATTTTTCTATTTAGAACATAATTTTTATTTTTATTTTAAAAAGGCATATGTCAACTCACAATAGACGGACAAACTTACACATCCGCTCATGCTCAATAAACCTTTATGATTAATCTTCAATTATTACATTTTTCTTAACATAATTAGTTTATTTCTAATCTAATTTTTTTTATCAATAATTTAATCCCTTTTATCAATAGGATTTTATTATATTATCAATAAGATTCTATATTATTATCTTTAAGTTTGAAATAACAACTTTCTCACCTAATTCTTAATATCATTTATGATTCAACTTTCTTTCATGAAATCAACAATCATATTCATTTTTTCAATTCTTACTTAATTTTGGGTAGCATATCCCTTTCTAATCGTTTTCTAGTTGGTCAAATATTAACTTATCGGCAAAATATAATTGGTCAAATATATTAGTTATTCATTTTACAAGTAATTAATACAATTGACGTTAGACCAAATGATCTATAATTCAATATTTGTTCCTATAAGGCTCTCCAACGCTCGTTTATTGACAAGACTCTCATTGGTCCGTGATGATGGATGGAGTCACCATCCGAAAAGTTGAACGAATCGACCATATTACACAGTGCAATTCCGGAAATACATGACAATATGATTAACTCTGGAAGTATCCATTCACTCAAATCATTTTTTATATATACATATATATGAAGTTGATATCAACATAAATTAGTTAGCACAGATCTTCAAATATTTTTGAAAAGTACAAGGTTTAAACACATTACTCAAATATATTTTTTTGGTTTAATTCTTTACAATATATTCATTGTTTTTTAATTATAATTGATAGTATTTTTCTATTTAAAGCATAATTTTTGTTTTTATTGTAAAGAGGCATGTGTCAACTCACAATAGATGGGCAAACTTACACATCCACTCATGCTCAATAAACCTTTATGATTAATCTTCAATTATTACATTTTTCTAACAATTCTTAATATAATTAGTTTATATCTAATCTAATTCTTTTAATCAATAATTTAATCTCTTTTATCAATAGGATTTTATTATATTATCAATAGGATTCTATATTATTATCTTTAAGTTTGAAATAACAACTTTCTCACCTAATTCTTAATATCATTTATGATTCAACTTTCTTTTATGAAATCAACGATCATATTCATTTTTTCAATTCTTATTTAATTTTAGGTAGCATATCCCATTCTAATTGTTTTCTGGTTGGTCAAATACTAACTTATCAGCAAAATATAACTGGTCAAATATATTAGTTATTCTTTTTTTTTTTGTAAGTCAGCTTTTGATATTAACAAAAGAAAATATAGTACAAAACTTCTGCATCTGCAGATTACGGGCCGCTTAACAGCAGGCCTAACTTCAGGAGACTAAAATGAGAAAACAGAGCAACTGAAAACTAAGAACAGCACACCGCGCAGGGCGGTAGAAAACCAGAACTGTCAGAAGGACATAATCATAATGATACCTGACAGAAGACACTACATGCCAAAAGGAGCAACTTCAGAACCCCTAAGAAGAAAACGGGCAGCCGGAAAGGATAGACTATCCACCTCGGCCCCGAAGAGAGGTCCAGAAGAGAGCAGAGCTGAGCAAGAAGAAACCAGACGAGCAGAGAAGCAAGAGCAGAACCACGGATTCTACTCACCGAGGGTAGAAGCATTTGTTCGGCCTTTTTTTCCTTTCTTTTTACCAACTTTTACCCAACCAAGATTACTCTGCTGGGCTGGCATGATTTGTAAACTGAGCTGGGCTGAAGGAGAGATCTCCTTGTCTGAATCCGAAGGAGATGACTCATGAGTTCTTTTCTGTGAATTAGGAGGGACCTTGGATACCTCAGGACCAGTCGATGGCGAATCCTGTGCCAGCGTTGCGTCCATATCTTCCTCATCCTCTTCATCTGAGCTGGAAACAAAAACATCCATTGGGGGAGGAGCATGAGGTTTCCAGCTTTTGGATTTTGGCTTAGAATTGACTTTCTTATTCTGGGCAGGCATCGATGGACACGAATTCTGAAGGTGCCCTGTGAGATGGCAGTTTCGGCAGCGAAAGGCTGTGTTCTCGAAATCCAGGGTCTGAGTCCAATGGAAATCTCCAATTTTGAGAATAATCTGATCAGGTAGACCTTTGCTAATATCTATTTCTGCACAGATTCTGGCGAATGTGTATATGCTCTTTTCCCCTCTAGAGGTATCTGTATCGAGATAGCGTCCTAGAGAATTGCCTATTCCTTGAAACACAGCAAAGTGCCATAAATGCGTCGGGAGGTTAGGAAGTCTGACCCAGATGGGGAGTTTGGTGATAATTGCTGTAGAAGGATCAAAATCTGGGAACCAAGGGGTTAGGAATAAACCCGTTGAGTCCCAAAACCATGGGCCTTCAGTTAATGCTTTTTGGTAGTCCTCACTGCAAGCAAACACTACAATGAAGAAACCTTTTGAGCAGAGAAGGACCTTGCAATTTTTGGTCCAGTTAGAGTGAATCCATTGGTAAAGATCTGCTGTGCGTGGCCATAGCCCATTGAACCTGCAAATCATTCCATTCTCTATGAACAGTTGGTGTTGCGTATCCATCGTAGGATGCATTATTTCAATGGATGGGATTTCCTCCAGTTTGTCCACCAAAAAAGGTTTTGGAGCCTGGGCTGGTGGCGCTGTTTTCTTGGGCATCTGAGCATGGACAGCATCTTTGTAAGAAGAAGCTGCAGCTGAAGATGACTGTCCAACAGCTCCCCCTCTCAGACGCAGGGAAAAAATTATGGATGCATTTCTTTGAATGTTGTAAAAAGAAAGTGGATAAAAATCCTCCAATTGTTTACCTTCATAGAGGAGTCGTTGAGATGCCGAGGGAATCCCCATCTTAAATTCCAGGATTTGTTTGAGGTCCTGCACTAGATCTAAAGAGCTCACCCACTGTAGTAGAGATTTGCCAGAGAGGAGCACAATCAAGATCTGGAAAGATTCTGGGAGATCTAATTCCTGCTTTCCTCTGTAAATCTGAGAAGAGAGGAAGCTGGTGCAAGCATAGCTTACTGAGGGCCCTAACTGTGCTTGTTTTTTATATTCCTTCACAGGGCAGCCAGCACTATTAATCGCTAAGAAAGGCTTGCATGGGTTCGAATCCTCTCTGAAACCCATGGCTTCCTTGTCTGCAGGGCTGAGCAGAGGCCCTACGGCAGCTGAACACCTCATCTCACGCAGGTTTCTTAAGATCTCTTCAGAAAAGCTATTCTGTGCAAAGAAGGAGATCAGGCCCCTCCAAGAGACCAAATTTCGGTAAGGCATTTCGTCATACACTTGCCTCGCATCCTCTTTGGATATGACAAATGAAGGCATCCGTTGCTGGTCCAGGAAGTCCGAGAATCCATTTTCCAGAACCATTATGTTCAGCTCCTCTGCGTCACCATAGTTTTGCAACAGCTTAAAGAACCCCATCAGATGTCACTGTTCCACTGAGCTCAGCATTCTGTCCTGGAGAATACTCGCTTGGGAATCCAGCACCGGCATTAACCCTTGGCGAAGTGACGAGTGCTTTATCGAGAATACTTTCTGGGTTTGGCCTGCGACGTGAACAGAGGACTCGCTGGCATTCCTCGGCCATGAGAAAAGCTTGTTGATAACCTTAGGCAGAAGAGGTGCAGAAGAATCATTTTGGCAGCCGTCCGGAGATTTGTTCAAAGCAGAGCCATAAAAAGTGCCCATCAAATCCGCCAACACAGAAACCAGTTTTAACTGCCGAACAGAGGCTCGACTATGGGCCTTCGTTCGCGCTTGAAACACCGCATCTTTGTTGTTCAGGCAGGCATCACTGTAAACCCTCATCGCTGCCATCGAAAAACGCTCCCCCAAATATATTAGTTATTCATTTTACAAGTAATTGTTACTTATTTAATTCACAATTGACCGTTAGACCAAATGATCTATAATTCAATATTTGTTCCTATAAGGCTCTCTAGCACTTGTTTATTGACAAGACTCTCATTGGTCCTGATGATGGATGGAGCCACCATCCGAAAATATTACATAGTGCAATTCTGAAAATATTTTTTTTGGTTTAATTCTTTACAACATATTTATTGTTTTTTAATTATAGCTGATAATATTTTTCTATTTAGAGCATAATTTTTATTTTTATTTTAAAGAGGCATGTGTCAACTCATAATAGACAGACAAACTTACACATACGCTCATGCTCAATAAACCTCTGGACTCAATAATCAATATATCTAACAATATGTTTTATTAACCAGCATAGATCCATCTTAAATATGTATCTAACATGAGCCGAGAGGGATCTAATGTCTTCACGTGTAATTTTTTTTATGTACCAACATTATTTAAATATTTTGTATAGTTATTTATTTATTTTTTATTTTTTAAATTTTCAAAATTTATATTTGGGTCGACAAGAGCAAAATTTCAACTTTGATGACGGAGAGAGTTACACATCACATCACACTAGGTTGTAGAATGAGCCTCTCTGGTCAAACATCACACTGGGCTATAAAATGAGCCTCTCCCCTCAATAACTACAATTTATAATTTTTTGCTTATTAAATAATTAACCTACTTAATTATATAACTACTCTTCTTATTCCACAACCAATCTCTCTTCTGTAACAAAATAAAGAAACAAAGAAAAAATGGAGAATAATAAATTATATTTACAAAACTAAATATAATATGATAAAAAAATTCATAAAAAATAGTTTTTATTCCTATTGAAATATGTCATTACAAAAACTTTTTACAATATTATTATAAAATAAATTTAGAATAATGTATATAAAAATTTTAATAAATAAAATGTTATATTTTTTAAATTAAATTTAAAATTTATTAATATAAATATATAATAGTGGACTTCAGGAGCAGTCTTTTTACCACCGGCCTTATATAGATCCAGAGTACCCAACTCTGGATCGGTGTGCAACATCTTAGCTGATATTTTATATTTTGTAGACAGCAAACAGACATAGACTGTTATTTTTTGTAACTTGTATAGAAATTTTTGATGACAAAAACTCACTGATAGTACACTGACAAGCATACCCTGCGAGGTAGTGCAACATAAGAATGGAACTGAACATCAATGTAAAAACTGACTCTCATGTAAATCTGATTATCAATGAAATATACTGATTTTTCCAGGGGAAAAAAATATATAATAGTGGTTTTAATTTATAATTTACTAAATATCAGAAAATTAAATGTAAATTTTTGTCATTTCTTAATAAATAAAAATAAAAAAATATTATCAATTTTTTTTTTAAATATTAAAACGCCAGAAGTTACATCACCAAAAAATTTATTATACTCCATTATTTATTTTTAGTTATCATAGAAATACGTCCATACTTACTTTTTAATTTTGTTGGGTGTCCATGTTTCCCATACTCCATTGTAAAGCAAATTGCTTCTCACTGTCCCATACTTGATTTAAAAGCCACCTAACTACTCTCAATACAATCGATTATAAATAAAGTCCAATTTTTCCATTATTTTTTTAATTTTATTAATAATTTATAAACATAAATAAATTTTTATTACTCATTAAAGTAATTTAATAATATTTTTTTATATTAATTCATAATTTTAAATATTTATGGTTATTATTATTGTCTTATGTTAAAGGTTTTAGTATTGATATCAATGTTACCAGATTTGTAAAGGCATAAGTATGAATAAAGTTACATTGTAATGTAAATTTGTACAAACAGGCGAAATTGAAGGTTTCATGAGGAAAAGCTACATGAATAAAGCGTTTAGAGATAGATGTATCATAGCATGGGATATCATCATTATGGCATGTTGGATTCTCAATAAAAAATCTCAAAGTAAACTGAAGATTACATGGTGTGGATTTTGATGGATTGTTTGACTATGTTTGATTGAGTTAATCCTTCATTTTTGTTACTGCAACTCTTTAGCCATCAATGGTATCCGAGAGCAATTTACAACATGGGATACCTTTGTTGTAGGTTACGGAGTGTTAAACTTTTAGTGCCTAAAATTTCTGCTTATCTAGAGGTATTTCCAGTTGTGGGATTTGACTGGAGGTATTAAGGCCACTGGGAACATGCCTCAATGTATCAACAATTGCAATGATCTTGAAGGCTATTAGAAAAGTTGGCATGCATCTTACAATAGATGACTTGTAAGGTACTTGTACATTCCTCTTGGGGAGTCACATACAAAAATGTTCAACGTTTCCCTTGATGCCTTGTACAAGAGTGCTAAGGTATTATTGTTCCAAAGCATAGCGATGCATGGTATCATGATTAATATGAAGGGTGATTGTGTATTTCAGATGCATTGGTGGCAAAGTATGTTGTTTCAAACAAAAAGTATATTGTTGTGTGTATTGGAGTTAGTTTATCAAGTTTTGAGGACAATATTCCCTGATTTGGTAAAGTTTTTGCAGAGAGATAGCCTCAACATATATCAGTGCCTAATGATGATGACATTGTGTATCAAATTGTCTTTCCCTAACAACAAGGTGGATGAGAAACAAAAAAATCAAATATTCTAAAAAGGAAAAATTTTAAAAATATGGATTGGTCCTACATTGCATATAAATATTTCTAGTTAAGCAAATTGTGAATGGATTTGTTTACTACTGGAATTTGTTGAAGACGCCATATTAGAGATATATGATGTTGTAAATTTGGAAAATGTGTAGCCTTATGACAACATTGGCCTCCTTTAGGCATCAAGAGGACTAACAACATTACAAAGTATCTTAGTGGTTGTATGGCATCTCTTTCTGCAATGGTGCAACTTGAAATGTCCCATGTAATCTTGTTACAAACAATAAAAAAATTGAGAAGTTCCTTGACCTAGATACAAGATTATTGTTGGCAGATTTGAATGAGAAAATGGCCCAATGGTTTGCAAAACTAAACAAAGAATTGTTAGCACCACTTGATGACTATAATATGGTGAATTTCCTACCTCTTGATATCAGAAAAGAAAACATCATGTAATGTATTCTATCCCATCTTGATCATTGTTGAGGACATTGAACAAGAAGCCTTAGTTACTCTTGTTGTGAACAAGCTTCGTGGTTTTGATTCTGATGTTTCTCTCAAGACATTTAAAACCAAGACTGTAATGGAGGTAAACAATCAAGAAGATAGGATCAATTGTCCAATTTATGCCAAAGAGGACATGCTTTCTCTTTTACTGTCAATCTTCAATTGTGTTGATTTGAGGTAGCATCTGATGTGCTCTAAGCCTCAAATTTTTCAAGGAGGCTTGGGCACGGGTATTCCAATGAACCCAAAAAGTGTTTTGGGAAATTCCACCCATAAGCAATTTTATTAAAATAATTAATATTTTAATGGGGTTCCTAAGTCTAAATGTAGGAAAATTAAATATTAATGGGTATTAATCTAATCAGGGGTGAAACTTCTAGAAAAATACATGGATCAAGCCAAAATGAATTGAGCCTCTGATTATGATCCAGGGATTTTTTGCTTATAGATGTATTAAAGAATCACATGTAGAAATTTGCAGCTACCATAGAAATCTAATGTGCCCATGAGAGAAGAAGAAGAAACACATAAAAGCATGAAAGAAGAAGACAACAAGACTTGAAAATGAAGTTCATCCAACTTGGACTACGTCTTTGGGCCCTGCTCGATCAATGGGGAGGCCTTCATTCATTAAATGGCATCAGAAAGAGAAATACAATCATCAGTCACAAAAGGGAGTTTTATAATTCTGCCTCCATCAAGCTTTGTGGCTCTGCGGCTCTGTGGCGCTCTAGCTTTCAAGCTCTCTGGCTTTTACGCTTCTCTGGGGAACTTCTCGGCTTTGTCTGGCCCAGCCATCCCCCCTGCGGCTCTGCCTGTATCATGTTTTTATAACACGTTTTTTTTGTTACCAGTGCGCTTAAATCGGGGGTCGGTTTGTTCATAATAGAATTCGTTCCAATGGAAGGATTGGCGGGTGCAACAAAACCCCGAAAATAGGCCTTTTTCTGTTAAAAGCGATAATACACAAAAACATTGAAAATTCTGACCACAAGGCTTAAAATTCGGACTTCAAATTTTACAAAATCGGGTCTATAAACCCATTGCGTCCAGCCCTTTATCACAAATCATTATCGCAACGGCCCCAGGGGTCTTCCCTTTGGTTATGCCGACGGCTAATACGCCGATTCGATGATCGCCAATATGCCAATTGTCGATACGTCGATCCGCCGATCGCCGATATTGGCGTATCGCATCGCTACGGCCCAGGGGTCCTAGTCTTATACCTTGGGCAGTGCCGACCCGATCCGCTGATCCGATCGCCGCATCGGCAACGTCGAAATCGCATGTCACTGATCGGGGGTTCCTTCCGCCCGGCCTTAAGTCCGCCTTTTGGACTCCTCTGATTGCGATTTGCCTTTTAAAGGCTTAAAACCCATTTTTTTGAAGAAATGCCTCCTTTTTCAAAGGGACAAAGGCAGAGTCTTTCTGCAATAACTTCATCATCCGGACTCAGATTGGAGTGTCGTTTGCACCATTGGAATCAAGGCGACGAGCACTTCGATCTGATGTCAAGATACTTGTCTTTCTGCCACTTTAAATTTTGAGCTTTTCCATGCCATTATGTCTGAAGATCCACCTGGATCAATCCTCCCCACTAAAAAGCTTTTGGACCCCAAAAGCATTTACACTTAGCATGTTATCTCAATCCACACTTTCAATCACCTGCACACGAAACTAGTACATTCTTGCAATCATGCACACCACACATGACTCAACAACCCCTCCTTTCCAAGAGTTCATAGCACACACTCATTAGCCAAGGATTACATAAAAGTAATTACTGCCTCAAATACTAATAAGGAAAGGCCAAAATATCATCGTTGCATCTTTGAAGTGATGGGAAACACACCATCATTTTTACATTTACTTGCAACTTATGATTTACAATGGTGGCCATAACAAGCTACTACCCCTAAAAAGACCAACTTAATAAAGCATACCACCATGAAGGGGGTGGATTTATCTATTGAACATGTTCACCTTTCGATTCCTCTAGCGATGTTTCTAGAACATGGAGCATCATGCACGTGGTCTATTGGTGTCCCTCTTTGTTGCAATGGCTACAACAATTCTTTCTCCTCCAAACTTTCGGGGCTACCTTGGGGCGCTTTCCCCTGGTGTTCCTTCGATAAGTGTTCATGGAGCCTTCACTATCGCTGGATTGTGAGGAAGGGATTTCGTCGCCTGTCGTTGGTTGGTTACTGGCTATATTGGAGCTTTCCCCTAGCTCCTTTCTGGTGTATCTGAGTCCTGCATGGCGCAGAAATTCCTGGAATTTGATGGGGTTTATGATGTCGAGGCCTTTTCCTTAATATCCCATTTCCTTCATTAGTTTGGATCCAATCCATGTAGTATGTTTTTCAAAGGCAGCAAACTCATCATTATGAAAATCATATGAAATCAAAGAATCGATTTTTACCTCCAGATGGCTATGTTGCAGCTTTTCCAAGGCCGCGTCCTTGGCTTGCAACTGGCATAATAATCTTTGTTTTTCTTCCCTTTCCTCCTGTAGAAGCCTCCTTAGCTCCACATTCTCTGCTTGGGCGTGGTGGTTGATGTCCTCAAGTTCTTGGCATCCTGCTACGGGAGTGTTATGTCAATGGAAATCCTCGATTCATTGTCGGAATCAGACCCCAACTCTATGGGTTCTCCTGCCACGATCCTAAAGGCTACAAATTTCATTTCATCGTCGGAGACAGACCCCAAGTCAATGGGCCTACCCCATGAAAATCATATAGTTGTGACCTTCTTGTCTTCCTCTGACTCAGAACCTGGGCTTTACTGCACGGTGGTGACGACCTTCTGCTTCCCCTTTCTGTCATTCCTCTCAGGTCTCATCTCAGGGTGCAGCTTCCAACAATTCTCTTTGTCATGCCCCTCTTTCTCACAATGTGTGCAAGAGGGCTTTGCTCCCCTTCTCTTGGCTGCCACAACTCTTTTTGAGTGGTCATCTTGTCCATGTGTTCCCCTATTTTCTAGATGAATGGCCTTTACACTGGCCGAGTCAATGGTAGTAGGTTCAAACAATAATAATGAATGCCTGATGTAACTATGTAGCGATCCAATGTACTTAGTTACTACTTCAGGTGTATCAAGTGCAATACCCAAATTAAGTGCTTTCTTTCTAAATTCCTCTGTAAAACTCTGAACATCCTGACCTTTGCCTTGCCTTAAATACTGCCAATTCATTAAAGCTTTTTGCTTGTATCCCAAGGGATAAAATTGTTCCTTTAACGCAGAAATAAAATCAGGCCATCAGAAAAAGAGGTTACCCACATTCTTAATGCTCTGCAATTTTCTCTCCCACCAAACAAGAGTGGTGTTGCTCAGATGTAGAGAGGCCAGCTGAATCTTTAATCATCCTCCACGATCTGTTGAATCCTGCAGTAGACCTCAATCTGCCTAATCCTATTATTAAGCTTCTCTGCATTACTTTCACCATTAAAAATGGGAAGATCAAATTTAACATTTAATTTAAAGAAGGATTTCTTAGATGCATCCCTGGGATTTATGTGATTATGGTGATGGGAGGAAGAAGAACTTTCACTCGTGGAAGGAGAAGGAGGTGGATCTCCTCCATCATCTTTGTGTACTGAACCTTGTTCTTCTGGAGTTATTTTCTCTGCACTTTCAAGTTTTTCAAGTCTTGAGAATAGCTTCTCAACACGATCTGCCATTGTATAGAAGGTCTTGTGGAAGTTTACTTCCTATTCAAGACGAGCCTCATCTTCTACCATGCCTCTCCTTCGATGTGCACGCCCTACTTCGGGATCGAAAGGCTCTACTTCCCCTTCACCTCTTCGAAGCCTGTTTCTTGTTAGCATACAAACATGCAATTCACATTTAAAAAGACCTGCTCTGATACCACTTGATCCAGGGAACTTTTTCTTATAGATGTATTAAAGAATCAAATGTAGAAATTTGCAGCTACCATATAAATCGAAAGGGAGCTCCTACCCCGTAAGAAAATTTACCAGCTACCATTGAAGGAAGCTTTGATCCCCTCACTGAAGGCTCCAACCCTTAGCACCTTTGTGGACCACGTTTCATAATATTTCAGACTGGATCCACCTGACTCAAAACATTTAAGCCACCTTTCATCATATTTTCACACTTCATCATTAAGCTCAATACAAAAGTGAATATTGAATCTGAAATACAATCACTGAACCAAGTGAATCATTGTAACATCAAAAAACCAATCACTGAAATTCAATCTTCTGTTGCAACTAGCTCAAAACAATCCATAACAAATATGCATAACCATTCATCAATAAACCAAACCATATGTTGTTAATCATCACAGAAACATAGTGTTGTTCCTGCAAACCCTTCTCAGACTTAACTTCAAATTGTATACACTATTGTTCAAAATAAAACTTGTGTATATACGTGATTCCTCTCAAGAAGACCTACATACATATCTCAAATCACTCACTAAACCAAACCATATGTTGTTAATCATCACAGAAACATAGTGTTGTTCCTGCAAACCCTTATTAGACTTATCTTCAAAATGTATACGCTATTGTTCAAAATAAAACTTGTGTATATACGTGATTCCTTTGAAGAAGACCTATGTACATATATCAAATCACTGACTATTGAATTCTCTGTCAAATTGAATCATTGGGTCAGTCACTGAATATTGAATCACAACATATACAACAATATTGACTTACTGAAAACCCAATCATAATGCATCATCATCACTGATCAATATACCAAGCCTCATTCAACCCAATCAACATTGTCAGACATGGATCATTAAGATATAGATATCATCAACAGATAGTAGAAAAAAAAAATCAGCAAATGTCATCATTAATCCATACTTCAAAACCCTAGAATATATATGCGACCTCCATGAAGGATATCCGTGTATGTACGCGACTACCATGCATAACACCCGTGTACAAATCTCAACATATAGAATAAATTTGTAGAATTTATATGCGACTATTGATCTGATAGTACCATATTCTAAAAATTGATGTAGAATTGATTAGCCATTAATAAGTTTGCATGTTAACTGAAAGCATGGAAATCGAGGAAAACTGCTTGAACATAACACTTTACGACAGCTGATAAACCATAATTAAGATGCAAAACAGAAGTGAAAACAATGAATACACAGATATACCAGACAACAAGATTGATTACGGAGTTCGTCCCTGATGGACTACGTCTCCAGGTCCGCTTTCAAGATGGGCGACTGTTTTTATTAGGAATGAGAAGAAGAAATTGATTACACAGTGATTTGGACAGACTGAACTTGCACACAAGAAATTCTGACCTCTGTCATCAGATAGCTCTCTGAACTAGCATTCCAATGCCACTTACAGTTTCCAAATCCGACTCCGGATGCTCCCGAAACACTAAAAACAAAATCACCTCTATCCCTCCAAAACTTGCATACAAAAGCTGAAAACCACACTCCCCTTCTCAATGAGGGAAAAACTACCTTTATAGGCCTGAAGATGCATAAAAACCTCCTTTGGCTGACTTTGAGGGGTATGAGCTGACTTCTAGGGTTCATGTGGTTCGGTGTTGGACACCTTAGGATTTAGTCACAAGGTCACTGAATTAATTTGTTTGACAAACAACCAAATAAATCCCAAAATAGACTTTAGAAACCCCGAAACCGCAAATAGACATCATTAAACAATATAAACTTTGAAACAATAACTCACACTCTTACCCATTTTATAGAGATAGCAAAAAAGTGACCCGATTTTGAAAAGGGGTGATACAGAACACACATGTTTTTTTACAGCATAGTTTTTGGCACTATAAAATTTCTTATGTACATTGTGTTCTAGAATGGTAGCGTTTTTTATGCTGATTTTAAAAAGTGTTAATTTTACACCAGGCCCTTTTTTTAAAAGGCTTTTTTTTATTTATTTATTTTTCTAATGTATGAAATGTAAATAATTATTTTGTAAATTTAATCATTTTTGAAGTGGTCTTTTTCTTCATATTTTTTATTTTATTTTAATTTTAATTTTTTTGTAGTGAGGTTTTTATTGTTTTGCATATTTAAAGAAGAAGGTCGATATTTTGAATCTTCGATATTCTACATATTTATATATCGTTAATTAATTTTTCAATCCACATGAAATAATTGTTTCTAAAAAACACTATTTTTTAACAATTGACATAAAAATAACCATTTTTAACATAAATATAACCTAAAAACTACACGTTTTGATAATTTTTTGCTAGAAATGACATGTCAAAATCACAACTTTTATACGAAAATTTTAACTAAAAATGGTTAAATAATAGTTTTTTTATGAATTTTATGTTAAAATAATAATAATAATCATTTTTTTTTCAAAAAATGATGATTAACTCAAAAATTAATGCGAAAATCACATATTACAAATATTGAACACATAACAACCTTAATTGAGTGCATATTCTTCTCATATAATGTCAAAGTCAAAACATTACAACTACCTAATAGTTACAAAAAATGAGCTTGATTTCCAAGCATAACTTAAATTTAATCAACAATGTCACGTAATCCAAACTCTTCATCCTCTAAAGTTTCATCATTGTCTTCTTCCACAATATTTTCTGTTTCCTTTTGCTCATTTTCCTCTTCTAATGGATCTTTGATGTCTGTGAATCTTCCAATGTATGTCTTTCCAAACATTCCATGTAATAGTGGTTGGGGTTCCTTTGCCTTTTTTGCCACACGTGATTCACTAAAGTCCCCTTTCTTCAACCCAATTTATTGCATTGCATCTGGAAGAAATTGAAGAACATTAATTCTTTGCTAAATGAAATTGCATTGTATTGAATCTTTTTCAATTGCAATGCAATTTCTTCCTTTTTGAATGCAACATGCTAGTGTTGTACCTAATTATCAAGCACAAAAGAAATAATGAAGTAAATTAGTACAATGACATATTAATTAAAAAATAACATATTGAAATTCAATTCCATATAATAAAATTTACCTGAGCCAGAAAATAAATCAATAACCTAATCTCCTTCATTTGAACATATTTCTATGAGATAGTTAATCAATAATTGTGGTTTTTGATAAATGTTAACTATCTCTCCTTTTGCTTCTTTGTCTTCATATGTTAATTTTCTCACAACAACATCATAAGTCAGTATTTGGCTATGACTCTTTCTCTCTACCCGATTAAAAATAATAGACATATAGCTATCATCTTTTGCCCAACTATCAATATGAATGAACTCACAATCATGTATAAATAGTTGATCTTCATGGTTAAGAAGATTTGACTTTTGCCTATAACATGAAATAGTAAAAGTTCAATTAACTTGTACATAAATGAATTTTTCAACATTAATCAAATATACATTTTAAACATCTTACCATGTAAGCTGCATCCTTGAATTTGTTTTCCCCTTGAAGCTTGACAATACCATTGCCAATTATGTGTCTGAATGAAATGTCACAAATCTCCATAATGGTGATGACACAACTTCTAGAAATCCCGCAACCACTTTACTAAGAGCTTGATAAGTATAAGGGTCACTATCATAGTCAATGTTTGGAATATTGAAACCATGGGGAATATCTGCAATAACTAGGGCATAATTCCTTTTAGGTATGAGTTTAGCAATGTCTTCATAGTCGCCCTGTATTACTTGATATTGAATAGTGTTTAGCCCATTCCAAATGAAATGAGTAAGAGTTGGATCAAGTTTGACATTTTTAATACGTTGCTTCCTCAGTCTTTCGATCTTTATTTTTTCGATAAAGGTTATAAAACTATCTGTTGCTCCATTATCATCCTTCTTCATTTTTTATAAAATAAACAAATATATGCGTAAGTTATAAATTAAAAATAGTACACAGATGAATAAAAATGAATGCATAAATCAAGATACATTTTTAAATGCAAGATAAAAAACTTTTAATGTTGATGTAGAACTTGAATCTGGATAGTTGCGTACAACATCATCCCAAGTATCTTCATTCAACAATTTAACCATTTGTTCTTGAATTTTCATGTAAACTTTGTGACTGCATAGATAAAGTAACAAAAAGTTAATATAATGATATGTATAACAAATACTACCAATAACAATATGTTTTACTTAAAAGAAAATTATAATCTAGAAATAAATAAAAATAATTCAACAAACTTACTTTTGAAATTCCTCAGACATTTCCTCCAATGATAATTCCCCTGACCTCACACGAGATACTATTGTTTTGAAAAAGAATTCATCTTTCACTCCTTGCATTGCTCTCCAAGGTGTGATAGTCATATCTTCTGGAAGCTGCGTCATTTCAGGACTTGATTTACTGCTGCTACATATCAATGCCTTAGACTTTTTGACCTTTTGGTTTTTAATTCCAATGTTTTCCCACATGCTAAAAATATCATTAATCAGCTCCCATACATCTCCAGTTCTAAATGCCAAATGGAAAATGTTATCAACACCTCTGAATAAATCACTAATGTTGTCGCCTTTTCCGCCTTTTGAATTGATTTTCTCTTCAATTTGATAGCCTATTTCCATACAATATTCCTTTCAGAAATCTACAGTAACATTTATCCTATCCCCACCAGATTTTTCTTGAAATTCACTATGAATAAATCTAACCCTTTGGATGAAAGTCATAGACATCCTATATTCATTATCTGAATTATGATCCCATGCCACTAACTTTGCTTATGTATTTGATAAACCAGCATAAATGATACATTTCGTTGTTTCAAAACATGGGTTATTAGGATATTCCTCCATCAATTGTCTTTGAGATTCTACAGAATGGTTCCCCCCAAGCACATAATAATTGTATTCAAAACATTTTGACTTATCAAATGCTTCTTTGTTGGGAACTTGAACTGGATCAACAAGAAGCACATAACTAACCACATGAACATATGTATTGTACCTCATCAATGTCTTCAAGTTGTGAACATGCAAATGATGTGGCTTTCTGACTTGATATTGACATTTTCCTTCACTTGCCTTATAGGTTTGTCTGACATTAAGCTGAAATGTACGACCACCATCAATTAAGTTTCTCTTTGTCAAATTCTGTGGAATGGCATTTTCTTTTGTTTTCATAATGCCATCCTCTAAATCAGCTCCTGGTGTAATGATTTCTCTGCTTTCTTTTGAAGTTTCACTAGGTTCTTGACTATTGGTAATGACTACTTCAAAATCTTCAACTTTACTTTTCTTCTTCATAACATTCTCATCATTAACTATAACAGATTTATTCTTGGGCATTGTTACTTTTGGTCTTTTACGGCTCTTCTCAGTTCCAATGTCATCTTCAGTAACGGCAACATATGCTTCACTGTCAGTTTCAACTTCATCGTCTTCAAAAGTAACTTGTCTACCCATGCTATATTTATCTACCAGAGGCCTTTTTTTCTGATCCCTTGGATGTAGTTTTGTAGCATCATCAATTACTACATTTTGCTTGTTTTCCATATCTTCTTCTAACACTGAGTAGAAACTGCTGACAACTTTCATAATATCATGCTCTATGAAATGAATGTCTCCCAACCTAATTGAACAACTTTCAACAAAATTCTGCCAAACAAAATATCATATGCCAATAAAAACAAAGTTAAAAAAATATAGCGAGACAGTTACAAGAACGCAAAATAGAAATATAAATAAAAATACTTACGATGTTTTGTTTCATCTCATTTACGATTTGTTTACACAAATTTGTAGATACCTCTCTCGTTTCATACAATGAATATGATAGTCGGTATTTAACCTTTTCATGTGACTTGGGAGGTTTTGTAATTATGTAAACAACTTCAGTGTCAGGTACCAAACACATATCTATGACTCTTCCCATCACCTCATAAATTCCATTATCATTCAGTATATCAATATATAGATATATATTCACATTTTGGCTTTTTCTTTCTTTCACATACCAGATTCTTGATGGAAATTCACTTCTTTTGAATTCTTTCAGTATGAAATAATCTTCTTATCATTTGAGACACTTGAAAGATTTGTAGCCATGAGCTCAAGTGGAGTTCGTTCACCAATGTTTTTTAAAGATCCACCTTTAAGAGTTTTTGGTCCAGAAAGATTCACAGGAATCTTCTTTGGTGCCATTCCTGAAAAAAAGAAACACATAAATCAGTAAATAACGAAAATATATTAACTTAAATTAACAACGAAAATATATCATAAATTTTCAATTTGTATAATCAGATCATTGAAATTAAAAATATATTAATACTAAGAAAATCGTCTACCACCGCGCGGGCAGGCGGGCCACCGGGATGGCGCAGGGGGAGGCTGTGGCAACAACTTCTACCATTGCTCCCCAC
Organism: Pinus tabuliformis; assembly: GCA_031772625.1. Lineage (NCBI taxonomy): Eukaryota > Viridiplantae > Streptophyta > Pinopsida > Pinales > Pinaceae > Pinus > Pinus tabuliformis. The sequence goes on along the minus strand of CM062812.1, from coordinate 593,176,983 downwards.
ATTGATCTCCTTCTCCGTCTTCAATCTACCCCTCAGCCTCCGTCTTCAATCTACCCCTCAGAGGGCAGGTTGAGGGGTAGATTGAAGACGGAGAAGGAGATCAATGTGGGGAGAAATGGTAGAAGTTGTTGCCACAGCCTCCCCCCGCGCCACCCCGGCGGCCCGCCCGCGGGGTGGCCACCAGGGTGGTGCAGGGGGCTGCCACAACTTTCCCCTTGCACCACCCGGGCGGCCTGCCAAGCGAGGTGGCATGAGTGGGTAGGCGGCAACAAATTCTACCATTTCTCCCCACATTGATCTCCTTCTCTGTCTTCAATCTACCCCTCAGCCTCCCCCTTGAGGGGTAGATTGAAGACGGAGAAGGAGATCAATATGAGGAGAAATGGTAGAAGCCCCCCGGCGCCACCCCACCGACCCGCCCGCCCGCGGGGTGGTAGGTGATTCCGAGAATTGTCCAACCCCTGCGGGCGGGCGGACAGGCCACCGGGGTGGCGCGAGGTGTTTGGCACATAAAAATTCGATTTTACTAGCGTTTTTTAAAAATGTTGAAGATTGACCCTAAAAACAAAAAATCATTGTTCTAGTATTATCACTTTTTCGGTTTCAAGCTGTTTTTTGCATGAAAATTTCGTTTTCACTGCCATTTTTAAAACATGTTCAAAATTGACCCTAAAAAAAACCATCGTTCCAGTAGCCACACTTTTCGTTTTTAGCACAGTTTTTGATGTTTTTTCGGGGTTTTTTGGCCAGAGTTCCCGTTTCAAATTTTACTTTGTTATTAATCGGGCGGAGGTGTAACCGCTGATGTGAGCGTTGAAAAAACCCGCGGTCATCACGCCGATAGTTACGCTCTGCGATTATGACGGACGATTCACATGTCACAGTTATTTCCTGCGGTTAAGGTGGATGTCCCCGCGTGGTCTGAACTGACAGTTGACAATGAACTGTATTGTTCACATGTTGACGGTCCCCATTGGCAGTTAACCAACTCCGACTGTATACAGCGCGGAGTCAACCCTCGCGGTTATACTCCATTCATTCACATATCACAATTCCAACACGGTTTATAACCTGTGGTTTAAGCTGGCAGTTAACTGTGTTATTTGTATTTGCAATGTTTTGTATGGTAAACATAGGGATTAGGCCGAGAGCTTCGGTGTAATGGATTTTGCATAGCTTTAGGACTAGGTTTGGTAGGCTAGTGTTTTAGGTACATTTGTACTTAGGTTTAAGCATTTGATACATGGTTGTAGCTTAGGGGATGGTGTTTAGCATAGGATTAGGGTTTGTATAACTTAGGCTTAGGGTAGCATAGGATTAGTACATATATTCGATTTTATTTTAAAAACCCATATGTACAATTTTGTCACAATGCGACGTTCATGAAATTCATCACATGATGACAATAAACCCATGCCGATCATCAACAAATGACGATATCGATCCTCTGCCATGATGACAACCCATGTACATCGTTGACTCCAACTATCTTTGCAATGACAACTCGGACAATGAATCTATGCCACTAACGACACTGATGTCGACACATCAAACCTACAAAGTCGAACTACAAAACATGTGTCGTCGACCAAACCCTGGGGATATATTGATGAGCTCAAGTCGACAACCAGGTGCTAAACCCATATCAACTGAACACCATGAAACCATAACATTACCTAAAAAACCTGATCATAACCAACACTATCGAAACTGAACTGAAGTGATGACGACACTGATCGATACCCATGAACTCTAATGACGACACTTTGAACATCTGTACAATTGGATCGATGGATCCTCCTGGATCATTCCTCTCCACTTGAAAGCTTTTGGACCACAAAATTTTGACTAAACAAATAGTTGATGATGGTAGAACTCCCTCTCTTTCCATCTTGACCTAACGATGTACCAATGCATTCGATCAATCACCTGCAAGTGATGAACCCAACGATGCTGACCCTTATACCTTTCGATTCGGTGACCTATTTCTTCCATATATAGTATGACCAACTTGCGACGATGGGAAAACAACCTATTATCAACATGGCAATTGAATTCTTTCCACGAAGAATCATGAGTTAGTGATTTGAACACATCTTTGAAAACAATATTCGTAGAACTTTGTTCAATACATCTGATGGGTATTAACAATCTACTTTCCAAAATAACTGAAATATTCAAAGACTCCTTTGATTTTGACTTCATATCAATTACTTGACTTGATTTACTTTCCTGTCTACTGATTACTAAGTGAACTTGTTGCACAGAACTCATCCAGTTGTGATGTAAAGACTGATGCAACTTAGTTTGACTTTGAAAGTATCTAAGTAATTGTTGATTTACTCGAATCACTACTTCTTTGTTGATTAACTGATATTTCCATTGACTAACACTTTCACTTAATGCATTAGTTTTCAAACCATGATAAGGAAACTTTAGATCTGCTTTTGAAAATTCTTTGTCATGAAAACTTATAAACTTCCTCTCCACTTGAAAAGAGGCTTCATTACTTCTTAAAGCATGAAATGATAATGAAATACCAAATAAATGCAACACTGACTTTCTCCAATACTGACCTGCACCCCTAAAACTGAAAATAAACATACCATCTGAAACCAGTCTCTATTTAAACTCATATGTACCATTCCCTGCAATACACTGCTGATGATGATAGTTTCTAGAATTCAGTTTAATGAATGAGTTGAGATTCATTCTCTCTTTAAGAAGATGTTCATAGGGCATTAAATATATCTCATGTTGCTTATCATGTTCATGAATAAGATTTCTTGGAAAAGAATTAACCACCTTGACCAATTGATCTATAAACTGAATCTCGCATCTTGAACAATCATCCTTATGTTGTTCCTTAATAAACATGAGTACATATTTACTTGAACTTATTAACTTCTTAACATGATTTGTAACAATTAAATCCAAGTTTGATTTGACTTTATGTGCCTTAACAATAAATTCAATCCCTTCTTTCTTTAGGTGATATTTATGCTCTCTTTTGTAAAACACTGCATCTCTATCACAAAGATAGGGCTTCCTAAGACAACTCCACATATGTCTACTGGGACCACATCTAACTCCTCTTCATCAATGTACTTAGATGTAATTGCAAATTTTAATCGATACTGCTTTGTGACATGTATCTGAGTTGATTTATTATTCCGACCTAATGGGTATGGTCTTGGATGATTCGATGTTTCCAATCCCAATTGATTAACTATATGTTCAGATATTAAATTTGCTTGCGATCCACTATCAAACATTGTGTCGATCTTTGTATGCTTAGAAGTTATCTATAGGTTTTAACCCCGTACAAAAATTACCTACATTCGAATTCTAAAACACAGAAATAAACAATGTGAGAGCATAACACATAAGACACATATACACAGAGATTTTCCCCTAGATCCCAAAACCGGAACTACCAACTTGATTTTTCATTATGTTCCTTTCAATGTTACAGTACATATTTATACATGTCGAAGCATCCAATACCATGGACCAAAAACCATCGCATCCAAAACCATGGACCGAAAACCATTGCGTCAAAAAAACATGTGCAAAAATCATGCACAAAACCATAGGTGGGTCTGCCCAACCTAACATAGGGTCCAAAACCAAATTTTTTTGGGGCGCTGCCTAGACCCCATAAAGTGGGGATACGGATACGCCTCAAACCCCATGTGACCTCCCCCCTTCTAACCCCCGGTTAACTACATGGGCTAGCTGTGGAAAGAATATAACACAACCCAACATTCTCCCACTTGTTGTTTTCTTTCCACAGGAGGCCACATCAGAGATTAGTCATTTATCCAGCCCTGCAACGCCCATTGTTTCTCTACACCAAGAGAACTTCTCAGAGCTCACAGATTTTGTCAATGCATCTACAGTATTCTTCAAAGTGTCCACCTTTACCAGCAACACCTTTTTGTCTTCTATCATATCCATCACAAAGTGATACTGAACATCAATGTGCTTTGTCTTTGAATGATATGCGGGGTTCTTTGCCAAGAAAATCGCACGTTGGCTGTCACACTCTATCCTTATAGCTTCCTGTACTAACCCCATACTTGAACACAATCTTTGAAGCCAAACTGCTTCCTTGCTTGCATGAGTGGCTGCCATGTATTCTGCCTCTGTAGTTGATAGTGCCACTACAGATTGTTTCTTACTCATCCAACTGACTGCACCTCCAAATAGGTTAAACACATACCCACTTGTAGATCTTCTCTGATCGAGATCTCCAGCCCAGTCTGCATCAAAAAAGCCACGAATATCCAACACTCTGTCCAATTATGGTCTTCCTTGGTAGCACAAACCATAATCACTAGTGCCACGCAAATACTTGAAAACCCGCTTCACTGTTGTCCAATGCTCCTTTCCTGGTTTTGACATAAACCTGCTCAATACTCCCGCTGTATGTGCAATGTCTGGTCTAGTACAGACCATTGCATACATCAAGCTACCGACTGCACTTGCATATGGAAAATGGGACATGTCCTCTTCCTCTTCTTGTGTCTTGGGACACTGTTCAGTAGATAACCTCACACCTACAGGAATAGGAACCTTCACCGGTTTACTATCCTACATATTAAATCTCTGGAATATTGTCTCGACATACTTCCTCTGGTTTAACCAAAGCTTCCTCTTTGTCCGATCTCTTTTAATTTCCATGCACAAAATATAGTTTGCAGCACCAAGATCTTTCATGTCAAATTTGGAGGACAAATGGGTCTTCAAATCCTGGATAATTTCTTTGTCATTTCCAACCAACAACATATCATCCACATACAAGACCAGATAAATAACATGGTTACCAATTAGTTTAAAATACACACAATGATATGCTTTGCTTCCTGTGAAGCCAAGTCCCCGTATAAATGTATCAAATTTCTGATACCACATCCTCGGTGACTGTTTTAACCCATACAGAGACTTCTTTAACTTGCATACCAGTTCTTTCTTACCCTTCACTACAAAGCCTTCATGTTGCTTATGTATATTTCCTCTTCCAGATCCCCGTGAAGAAATTTTGTCTTCACATCCATCTTTTCTACCTCAAACTCAAAAGCAACAGCAACAAATAAAAGTAATCTAATATAATTTACCTTGGCAACAAGAGAAAAAATATCACCAAAGTCAATTCCCGGCACCTAGGAATAACCTTTTGCAACCAACCAAGCTTTGTATTTCTACACCTTTCCTTTTGCATTTGTCTTCTTCTTGAACACCCATTTGCTACCAATGGATTTCCTTCCAGCCGACAACTCCACCAAATCCTAAGCCTCATTTTTGTGCAAAGATGCCATTTCATCAACCATGGCCTCTTTCCAGAGTTTTCCATCCTCTGAATCTATTGCTTCCTTCACAGTTCTGGGATCATCGTCAGTAATAGATAAAGCAAAATTTGAACAGAAAGCAGATGGACTATACCTTTCTGGCTGCCTTCTTTCTCGAACTGATCTTCTCACACCCGGAGTTTGTGGCTCTTCATCTTCTGATTCCTCCTCTGTTGTAGAGTTTGATTCTTCCTCCTTAAGCTCAAACTCTATCTTCTCAGGTTCCTTTGGTTGGACTTCATGTTTAATAACATCTTTTACCTCTCTGAACACCACATCTCGGCTGTACAAAACCTTCCGTGTGACTGGGTTCCAAAGCTTATAACCCTTTAAACCATCCTTATACCCAATAAAGATGCACTTTTCAGATTTACTATCCAACTTGGTTCATTTCTCTTTTGGAACATGTACATATGCATCACATCCAAATACCCTCAGATGTGAAAGAGAGGGTTTCTTACCAATCCATACCTCTTGTGGAGTCTTATCCTCCAACGCTGATGAAGGTGACTTGTTGACTAGGTAACATGCAGTATCCACTGCCTCTGCCCATAATTCTTGTCCTAACCTGACACCACTGAGCATGCTTCTTGCCCTTTCCATCAACGTCTTATTCATTCTTTCTGCAACTCCATTTTGCTGAGGTGTATATGGAGTAGTCTTCTGTCGTGCTATACCACACTTCTTACAAAATTCTTCAAATTCCTTGTTGCCAAACTCTCCACTATTATCTTTCCTCAGCACCTTTATCTTCTTCTCTGTCTAATTTTCCACGAGAGCCTTAAATTCTTCAAACCTGTCAAAGGCTTCAGATTTCTTCTTAAGGAAATATATCCATGTATTCCTTGAGAAGTCATCTATAAATGATACATAGTACATAGACTTACCTAGTGAAGGAACCTTCACAGGTCCAAACACATCACTGTGCACAAGTTCTAATATATGTTTCGCCCTCTTACTACGAGAGGGGAAACTCACCCGATTCTGCTTCCCATATACACAATTTTCACAGAAATCAAAATCCAGAGAGCTATTACTCATACCTTCTACCATACCTTTACCATGAAGTATTCGAAGGCCCTTCTTCCCAATATGTCCAAGCTGTTGATGCCACAACATGGTCTTCTCTCCAGAGACCACTAGATTTTCTGCTCCACTTTCAGAAACCACATAACTGTTGCACCCATCAATAACAGTGCTACCATGTAGATTGTACATAGTTCCAATTTGAACTCCCCGCATCAATACCAGTTCTCCCCAAACCATTTTGCAGGTATGCTTCTCGAACACTGTTTTTACACCTGCATCATCCAGCTTTCTTACAGAAATCAAATTTTTGGCCAATGCAGGAATATGCAGAACACCCGAAAGTGTTCTAACCCTTCCACCTTGCAACTTCAACTTTAGTTTTCCGTGACCAATGATTCTAGCCTTCCTATCATCCCCCAAGAAGACATCACCACCATCATATTTCTCATACTCGCAGAACCACTCTCTATGGGGAGTGAAGTGAAAGGATGCACCTGAGTCAATCAACCATGCCTCATGATCTACATGTGTACTTGAAGTAGCCAAGTACACATCCCCACCTTCATCTGAGGTGGTTTTTGCCTCTGCATAAGGAGCATCATCAGATCCCTTTCCTTTGTCAGGAGCTTTAGATTTACATTCCCTTTTGTAGTGCCCTTCCTTTCCGCATTTCTAGCACACCACCTTTATAGGTTTTCCTGGAGGTTTAGATCTCCCTCTAGATTTAGATCTCCCACTCGATGACTTATTTTTGTTTCTGTTCTGGGACCATCCATCAGCAAGGATGAGACTATTTCATCAAACTGCAAGGCAGTTGCATTGCTACCTATTGTAATAACCAGATTATCCCACGAATCTGGTAAAGAACACAACAAACTGATGCACTTATCTTCATTTGAAATTTTAATATCAACAGATGCTAACTGACTTACCACAGTATTAAATGCATTCAGATGCTCTGTCACCGAGTCTCCATCTTTCATCCTCAGGTTATACAGCTTTTTCCGTAGGAATAGTTTATTCACCAAAGACTTAGATTGGTACAAAGTCCCTAACTTGTCCCACAAAGACTTCGCCGTAGCTTCCCCTGATACATTCAACAATACTAAATCTGAGACACACAATCGTATTGTTCTCTTTGCCTTCCGATCCAACTTCTTCCATTCTTCATCGGACACTCTCGTTGGTTTAGTACCCAAATCTATCGCAATCCACTGATCTTTATCCACCAACAGATCCTCCATCTTGAGTTTCCATAACTCAAAACTCTGACCATTAAATTTCTTGATCTCTATCTTTCCACTGCTCGCCATCTTCTTTCACCACCAGAATCGATCTCGCATATCTCCCACTGAACAGGGTCTACCACAAGCCCGAGCGAAACCCCTCAGCAACAAAGGCGTCCCCTTGAAGCCAAAACTGCTCTGATACCAAATGTAGGTTTTAACCTGTACAGAAATTACCTGCATACGAATTATAAAACACAAAAAATAACCAATGCGAGAGCATAACACATATACACAGAGATTTTCCCCTGGATCCCAAAACCGGGACTACCAGCTTGATTTTTCATTATGTTCCTTTCAATGTTATAATACATTTTTATACATGCCGAAGCATCCAATACCATGGACTGAAAACCATCGCATCCAAAACCATGGACCGAAAACCATTGCGTCCAAAAAACATGTGCGAAAATCATGCACAAAACCATAGGTGGGTCCGCCCAACCTAACATAGGGTCCAAAACCAAAATTTTCTGGGGCATTGCCCCATACCCCATAAAGTGGGGATATGGGTACGCCTCAAACCCCATGTGACCTCCCCCCCTCTAACCCCCGGTTAACTACGTGGGCTAGTCGTGGAAAGAATATAACACAGCCCAACATTATCCTTATGTAGAAGATTTCAACTCTTTTGTCCTCATGTGAAGGATTTCTGTTTAAAGAAGATATATTAGTTTTCAAACTTGAATCAGTATCAAAAGTTTTATCTGTTGTAACTGTTAGTTTCAGTCTTTCCAGCCTTCCTCCAGTGATCAAATATGCTCTTACAAAGTGGTCTCAGAGTGTCAAGGCCAAATTTTGTCATTTCAGTGAGTCTTCAAGCAAAATTTGGTCACTAGGCATTAGGTCTAGGGTTTGCTTTCACTCCTTCTAAAGTTGTCCAAATGTCAGTCCACGTCATCATTCAGCTGAGTCTATCATCATTCATAGGGTTTTCATTATCATCTCAGTGTCTAATGAGTCTTTTTACACCTTGTCCATGCTTCAGTTGCACCTAGGTAAGGTCATTTTCCTCTCCTAGGGTTTTGAGGGCAATTTCTCTTGGACGGTCAAATCATCGGCAAAAATTGTATCCTGATGTTCATACACCTTCCCCTATCCTTAAAGCACCTTACCAAATGCTTCCCATCACTGAGATCCCCCAAATTCCTCATTTTTGCACAAACCCTAGTTTCTAGCTACAACTTGGCAATTTTCTAGGTTGGGCCTGTGTTTTGCCCTTTTGGACCCCTTCCCCTCACTCAATCCCTGAGATTCCACTTTCCCCTGCTTCCTAACATCCCTCCCTACTTCCAAAAATTTCCCCAAGAATTTAGAAACCCCTTATCCCCTTCATTTCGCTTCATTTCAACAAAATTCCTTATTTCACACATCGGGGCAAGTTTCACTCAAATGATGTTTCAGAGCAATCAAAGATGAATTTTGCAAAACTGAGAGAGGTTTTTGTCCACAACATTCCAAAGAAGAAAAACCTCCTTCACTTTTTTCACAGGTGTCATGGTTTTAGAGAAATGTCAAAATTACAATCGCCGGATCCAAGGAGGTTGGCCAAGGCACTAAAACGACGGAAAAGGCCCGATCCACTCCAAATTTTGGTCAAAGCCTCTTTGAATGAGCATGGTACTTGATTGGGGACTCCCAGCCCAAATTTCAAGAAATTTGGAGAAAATTTTGTCATTTGTGAATTTTTTGTGCCATAAACAGGTTTTTCTGCTTGACGGGTCTCACCCCCCGCGCGACCCTTTCATTTGGCAACTCCGTTCCGGGAAAACTCAGCATTTTTGGATTTTTCATGAAAAGTTACACATGCTCACCCATTGCCAAGAGATTTTATGAAGTTTTGGGCCTCCAGAAAGTCAAAAAACAAGCAAAAAATGACTTTCTGCCACATTTTTGACACACAAAAAGCAGTCTTGGGAGATTGCAATTTTGTAGGGGCAAATGACAACCAAATTTAGAAATTCCAGTTGGGTTGGAAAGTATACTCATAGACCTTTCCAAAAAGCCTACTCTTGCTTCATTTGGACACCTGGAAGTGCCCCAAAAGTGCTCTCAAAGGCGCGCGACCCATCAGGCAAATTGCTCAGGATTTCAGCCTACAGCTCAGCAAAATGCAATTTTGACTATGTTTGACTTTTTGGAGTTGATTTTTATCCTCCTTGTTGTAAATGATGTAATTTTATGACACTTTTACACTTATGTATCTCTTCTAGAAGATTCATTCATGAGATAGGTGAAAATTAAATGAATGAACTGGTTTCCTAGCTTATAGAGGCAAGTTGTTTTGACTGCCTAGATTTTAGTGCTCAGTTTAGAATTGGTTGAAACAGCTCCTAGAAGGATGAGCTCGACCCCTAGAGGCAAGGAAAGATGTTAGATTGCCTATATTATGTACTTTCTTGGTCATTTTCATGGTTGGACTCTTGAGGGAGAAGCTCTTATTGTATTATTCATTGTATCTCTGCAATTTTTGGCAAAGGAAGACCATGGTTTTGCAGTCCTTTTTGGGATTTTTGTGGACACATCTGTTGATGGTGTGTTTCTCTTTGTACTTGTAAGTGTGTTATGTGAATCATTTCCTTACTTTTCCTTCTGCACATTAGGCAAATGAAGTGTTAAAGTAGAACTCATGACTGTCATGCTCTGCTTTTAAGTTTGCTTAATATCAATGTTTTCGATTGTTTAAAGGGAATTCAAGGTTATTGCTTGCTCTCTTTAACTCCTCACCGGTCATTCTCATCCATCCATCTCTATCAAAGGCATCAATACTATTTCCTACCTCGCCCCAAAGAACCCCCTGCAGAAACTGTGTCCAATCCCCGCACCCAAAATTGCCATCTCCCCAATTTGCCACCAAAAACCCTAAAAATCCCAAATCAACCCTTTTGATCTGTTTACTAGCCTAAAATCAGTGTTACCCTATTGGCTATCTCGCCCATTGAAGATCTTTACCGAGATAGACCGGAGAGAGCCCTCTCCAGCCCCGCAGGGCTAGCTACGAGGCTAAGTGGTTTGATGTTGCCTTGAGGTTTACCTTTCTCAGCCTGAGGTGAAATTTCAAGCGCTAACATATTGGCGACCATACTGGGGAGAACAAATTTGTCTGTGGATTGATGTGTTTGTTTCATAAGTCTTAGACGGAGCCTGAAGTTATGCCAGGTAGCCTTCGAAACGCTTTTGCTTTGCATTAGCGGAAGTAGATAAACGCTGCTTCAGTCAATCTCCGTGAGCTTGTGAATACGGCCACTTCATTTGCATTTTACCCCAGTACATGTATCAAGTTCAGATCTGATTGTTGATAGTGGACAACGATCAGACACTGACAAGGCTGAAATCATTCACTTGGCGACTCTAAATCAGTTTCGAGATCAGATCCAAAGACTCCACTGGAGGATGATCCCGACCAGCAGAAACATGAAAGGACAACATGGACAAATCAAGTATTCAAGTTGGAATTGCATCCAAGACATTTTGTTCTTTGTCATAAATTATTTCTTCTCTTTTCCCAAGAATGTCAAGAAGGCTTTGCAAAGTATATTGTATTTGAGAAGAGATCCTCGGCCTGCAGTTGATTCTTTCCCTTTGAAGATTGTGAATACCAAAGATTTGCATACCTTTGAGCTTGATCAAGACCTTTTTTCCAAATTTTGGGATGACCATCTTCAAATTGATGAATCTCAAGAGACCAAGACTGATTCTATACTTGTTGTACATATCCCTACACCTTGTAAAATTCCAGATCGGTATAAACCTCTTGTTTTACCTTCTGTTCTTCATGCTTTCCCCAAAAACTATGATCTATACTTGCCGAGTTTTGATGGTGAATGTAAGAATGTCAACGCTGAGCAACATGTGCAGAATGTTGAGACTTTTCTAGATCTTTTTGAAGTTGATGATGAAGATGTTCGTATAAGGCTTTTTGCTCTTTCTTTGCAAGCCAAAGTGAAGAGTTGGTTCAAAGCCCTGCCTGATGCAAGCATCTCAGATTTCCAGCAGTTCGTCAAAGTTTTTCTCGATAGGTGGATGATCGGACAGAACCTTTTCTTGATTGTAGAAGAGTATAACCAGCTGAAAAGATTGCCAGGGGAGACAGTACAACAATTTTCTACCAGATTTAACCAAGTTTATTATTCGATGCCAGTTGATATAAGACCTTCTCCTAGATCTGCTCTCTTGCACTATTCGAGTGCCTTTGATCCGGAGATGGAGTTTCAGCTGAGAGAAAGGAATATTGCAACACTTCATGAGATGCAAAACAGTGCAATAAATGTAGAGGCTCATCTACTGATCCGAAGGGCAAGGTTGAAAGAAGAGATGAAAAACATAGATCCGGCCGAATCAACATCTCTAGAGGTGAAGCTTGCCATTTTGGTAAGTGCAGTGGAAAAGATGATGGAGAAGGTCACTGTAAGGAATGCTTATGATGTTCAAGCTCATGGCTCACTGATTGAAGAAGAACAAGTTGCTGATCCAAAACATTTTGTTTCTTATCCTAGTTGTCATAGATCTGATAATGATTGTTTTGTAGATCACCTTGGCGAAGAAAGAACTGTTGATATGACCTGCATGCTTGATGATATGTTTTATACCGATGATTTGCCTCAGTATGATCAGTATGACGATGATTATGTTCTCCAAAAAGAAGCTAATCTTGTAGACAAATCAGCAGCTAGTTTGTGGGAGGAGGAAGTTCATTTTCAGCAGTTTGAAAACAATGTTCAGCCATCACATATCAGCTATGACAGTGACGAGGAAAGTGCATCAAAGTTTGAAGTAAGTGAAGGATCTTTGCCTTTTTGTTTTGATTCGTTTCAGTTCATCAGAGATAACTACCATGCAATCAGAAATCAAATGTCAACAAGTCTTGATTTGAATCATCTTGAGAGCAAAGGAAATTTTGTTCAAGACTTCTCATATTCAGATTTGCAACCCCCGAAAGCCATTGATTTTCAAGTTGCAGATGAAGACTTGGAAGTGCACACACATGATTTAATGATTCAAGGTGACTCCATACCATTCTGTTTTGAATCATTTCAGTTTTTGAAGGGTAGATTGTATAGTAAATCTTCAAATGAACAGCCTATAACAAATCAGCAATTTCTCAGTGTTAATGTTGAGGATGAGACAGATAACAAAATTCTTGAGCAGCCTGTAGCATCAGATTTGCAGCCACCAAATGAACTTGAAGGGCAGATTATAGATGAAGTTGTGGCAGACAAAATACATGATTTGATGATGCAGGAAGATTCTATACCCTTTTGTTTCGAAGCATTTCAGTTTATAAGGCAGAATCTTTGTAAAATTTCTCAAGAAAAAGATGAACAGCTAGAAGGATGTCATACATTTTCAATGGATACATTACAGCAGTCTTTTCAAGTTTTTCATGATCCAATAGCTGATGTTTTGGATGAGGTTTGCAGTCAAAGTCTTTCTCCATTAACTACATGTGAGTTTGAAACATGTGTTGATACAAATTTGATCCGGCAACCGGTTTCTTTGTCATTTTCAGCAGAGGTCTCGTCACAAGGCTCAGATCACAATTTGCATTCATGGTATGAGGAAACGAGAAGTAATCCATTGGATGAGCTAAGTTCCAGTGTGCTTGAATTTCAAGATCCTTATGCAGTGTTTTTGGAGGTGGATAGAGAAGCCATATCATTCAATGGATCTGTTTCTAAGTTGTCATGGGAGTTGCCTTTCAGTAGTTCTCTCTTGTTGTTCATAAGCAAGCACTTGTGGAGAATTCAAACAGCAGACGGGATACTTACTTGGTTGCATTGGTTGTTTCATTTCACTTGATCAGGTGATGAATGAAACTGTTAGAGTAGGTTGTGATGAATAAGCTCCCCTTTGAGCATCATTTTCAGTTTGTCGGTTGTGTTTAAGTGTTGAGTCAGTTTTTAGTTGAGTGAGAGTCAATTTGTGTTGTCAAGTCATCAGTTTTCAGTCATGCATTTCAGCTTGAGTTTTTGACTCCATTGCCCAATGGTTGAAAACACTGGTCTGCTCTCCCAGAGGTCTACGGTTCTTGGCACCTCCAAGGAGCTACCATCCCCATTGGAGCCAATGTTAGTGTCAGTCTTTCCAGCCTTCCTCCAGTGATCAAATATGCTCTTACAAAGTGGTCTAGGAGTGTCAAGGCCAAATTTTGTCATTTCAGTGAGTCTTCAAGCAAAATTTGGTCACTAGGCATTAGGTCTAGGGTTTGCTTTCACTCCTTCTAAAGTTGTCCAAATGTCAGTCCACGTCATCATTCAGCTGAGTCTATCATCATTCATAGGGTTTTCATTATCATCTCAGTGTCTAATGAGTCTTTTTACACCTTGTCCATGCTTCAGTTGCGCCTAGGTAAGGTCATTTTCCTCTCCTAGGGTTTTGAGGGCAATTTCTCTTGGACGGTCAAATCATCGGCAAAACTTGTATCCTGATGTTCATACACCTTCCCCTATCCTTAAAGTACCTTACCAAATGCTTCCCATCACTGAGATCCCCCAAATTCCTCATTTTTGCACAAACCCTAGTTTCTAGCTACAACCTGGCAATTTTCTAGGTTGGGCCTGTGTTTTGCCCTTTTGGACCCCTTCCCCTCACTCAATCCCTGAGATTCCACTTTCCCCTGCTTCCTAACATCCCTCCCTACTTCCAAAAATTTCCCCAAGAATTTAGAAACCCCTTATCCCCTTCATTTCGCTTCATTTCAACAAAATTCCTTGTTTCACACATCGGGGCAAGTTTCACTCAAATGATGTTTCAGAGAAATCAAAGATGAATTTTTCAAAACTAAGAGAGGTTTTTGTCCACAACATGCCAAAGAAGAAAAACCTCCTTCACTTTTTGCACAGGTGTCATGGTTTTAGAGAAATGTCAAAATTACAATCGCCGGATCCAAGGAGGTTGGCCAAGGCACTAAAACGACGGAAAAGGCCCGATCCACTCCAAATTTTGGTCAAAGCCTCTTTTACTGAGCATGGTACTTGATTGGGGACTCCCAGCCCAAATTTCAAGAAATTTGGAGAAAATTTTGTCATTTGTGAATTTTTTGTGCCATAAACAGGTTTTTCCGCTTGACGGGTCTCATCCCCCGCTCGACCCTTTCATTTGGAAACTCCGTTCCGGGAAAACTCAGCATTTCTGGATTTTTCATGAAAAGTTACACATGCTCACCCATTTCCAAGAGATTTTATGAAGTTTTGGGCCTCCAGAAAGTCAAAAAACAAGCAAAAAATGACTTTCTGCCACATTTTTGACACACAGAAAGTAGTCTCGGGAGATTGCAATTTTGGAGGGGCAAATGACAACCAAATTTATAAATTCCAGTTGGGTTGGAAAGTAGACTCATAGACCTTTCCAACAAGCCTACTCTTGCTTCATTTGGACACCTGGAAGTGCCCCAAAAGTTCTCTCAAAGGCGCGCGACCCGTTCAGGAATGGCGCGCGACCCATCAGGCAAATTGCTCAGGATTTCAGCCTACAGCTCAGCAAAACGCAGTTTTGACTATGTTTGACTTTTTGGAGCTGATTTTTATCATCCTTGTTGTAAATGATGTAATTTTATGACACTTTTACACTTATGTATCTCTTCTAGAAGATTCATTCATGAGATAGGTGAAAATTAAATGAATGAACTGGTTTCCTAGCTTATAGAGGCAAGTTGTTTTGACTGCCTAGATTTTAGTGCTCAATTTAGAATTGGTTGAAACAGCTCCTAGAAGGATGAGCTCGACCCCTAGAGGCAAGGAAAGATGTTAGATTGCCTATATTATGTACTTTCTTGGTCATTTTCATGGTTGGACTCTTGAGGGAGAAGCTCTTATTGTATTATTCACTGTATCTCTGCAATTTTTGGCAAAGGAAGACCAGGGTTTTGCAGTCCTTTTTGGGATTCTTGTGGACACATGTGTTGATGGTGTGTTTCTCTTTGTACTTGTAAGTGTGTTATGT
Organism: Pinus tabuliformis; assembly: GCA_031772625.1. Lineage (NCBI taxonomy): Eukaryota > Viridiplantae > Streptophyta > Pinopsida > Pinales > Pinaceae > Pinus > Pinus tabuliformis. The sequence continues at coordinate 593,161,376 of CM062812.1, read as the reverse complement.
GAATCATTTCCTTACTTTTCCTTCTGCACATTAGGCAAATGAAGTGTTAAAGTAGAACTCATGACTGTCATGCTCTGCTTTTAAGTTTGCTTAATATCAATGTTTTCGACTGTTTAAAGGGAATTCAAGGTTATTTCTTGTTCTCTTTAAGTCCTCACCGGTCATTCTCATCCATCCACCTCTATCAAAGGCATCAATACTGTTTCCTACCTCGCCCCAAAGAACCCCCTGCAGAAACTGTGTCCAATCCCCGCACCCAAAATTGCCATCTCCCCAATTTGCCACCAAAAACCCTAAAAATCCCAAATCAACCCTTTTGATCAGTTTACTAGCCTAAAATCAGTGTTACCCTATTGGTTATCTCGCCCATTGAAGATCTTTACCGAGATAGACCGGAGAGAGCCCTCTCCAGCCCCGTAGGGCTAGCTACGAGGCTAAGTGGTTTGATGTTGCCTTGAGGTTTACCTTTCTCAGCCTGAGGTGAAATTTCAAGCGCTAACAGTAACCATGGCGGTTATCCTCCTTTCATCACCTGAATCTAAACCCAGATCCCGTTGGGCTACTGCAATGGCCTTCTTTTCATCCTTCACCTTAAGGAAATTTTTGGGCTTAAATTCTGGATGAAGTTTCCAACACTTTGATTCATCATGATCGATCCTCTGGCAATGAGAACAAGTAGGCCTTTCCTTCCGAACAATTGTTGATTTCTTTCTCTTCAAAATTTTCTTCCCCTTACTTTCACTGGAATCTCTGGTTTCCAACTCTTTGGATGACTGAGATGAAAACTTGAATGGTCTGCCACCTTATTCAATATGTATGGCTTGAACACACACCTCGTCAAAATCATCAGAATTAAACATCAATAAAGTATGCTGCAAATATGAATGTAAACTGTCAATGTATTTTAACAAAGTTTCATGTGTATCCAATGAAGTACCAAGCGCCAATGCTTTCTTTCTAAACTCCTAAACACTCTGCCCTTTACCTTGCTCAGATGATGCCAATCAATAATAGCTTGCTGCATGTATCCTAAAGGATAGAATTGTTTCCTAGGAGCTTTCAAAAACTTAGACCATGAAGAGATAACTTTTCCTTTACGCTTTACATCTAGCTGAGTTTTACTTTCCCACCAGATTAAAGATGCTTCCTCCATTCTAAGTGTAGCTAACTGAATTTTAGTATTATCTCTAGAAATGTTCTGAATGCAATAATACACTTCTAACTGCTTTATCCAGTTATCTAGCTTTTTAGGATTCATTTCGCCATCATAAATAGGTAACTCAAATTTAACATCAAGTTTCAAAAGAGATGTTTTCTTAGGTTTCTTTTCCGTTTCAGATTCTGCACTGGAAGAAGAAGAAGAAGAAGAAGAGGATGATGGAGATGATGGAGGTAAATGAGGTTTATCATCCTTGCCTTTACCTTTGTCCTTCTTCGTTTCCTTTGAAGAAGAAGTTGCATCTCTCGCTTTCTTGTCTTTGTACAATTCTCCTAACATCTATTGCATGGTTAAGAATGCCTGTTGAAACTGATCCTCACTCATCTTTGTTTCAGTGTTTTCACCTGCATCAGGTCCTGACGTGGTCGATTTCTAAACGACTCGTCTCTTTCCAATCTTTGGATCAATCCACTCAAGGATTCCTTCTCCTTGTTGCGACTTAGACCTGGTTAACATTCAATGGCACATTATACAATGCAACCTGCTTTGATACCAAATTATATGATCTGATAGGACCATATACTAAAAACTGATGTAGAATTGATTAGCGATTAATGAGTTTGAATGTTAATTAAAAGCACGGAAACCGAGGAAAACTGCTTGAACAGAACACTTTACGACAGCTGATAAACCATAATTAATATGTAAAATAGAAGTGAAATCAATGAATACATAGATATACCAGACAACAAGATTGATTACGAAGTTCGTCCCTGATGGACTACATCTCCGGGTCCACTTTCAAGATGGGTGACCATTTTTATTAGGAATGAGAAGAAGAAGTTGATTACACGGTGATTTGGATAGACTGAACTTTCACATAAGCAATTTTGACCTTTGTCATCATATAGCTCTCTGAACCAGATTTCCAACGCCACTTACGGTTTCCAAATCCGACTCTGGATGCTCCCGAAACACTAAAAACAAAATTGCCTCTATCCCTCCAGAACCTGCATACAAAAGCTGAAAACCACTCTCCCCTTCTCAAAAAAGCTACCTTTATAGGCCTGAAGATGCATAAAAACCTCCTTTTGTTGACTTTGAGGTGTATGAGCTGACTTCTGGGGTTCATATGGTTCGGTGTTGGACACCTTAGGCTTTAGTCACAAGGTCACCGAATTAATTTGTTTGACAAACAACCAAATAAAACCCAAAATAGACTTTAGAAACCCCGAAACCGCAAACAATCGGCATTAACCAGGCGGAGGTGTAGCCGCTCATGTGAGCGGTGAACAAAACCCGCGGTCATCGCACCAACAGTTACGCTCTGTGGTTATGACGAACGGTTCACATGTCACAGTTATTTCCCGCAGTTAAGGTGGATGTCCCTGCACGGTCTGAACTGACGGTTGATGGTGAACTGTATTGTTCACATGTTGACGATCCCCATTGGCAGTTAAAGAACTCCGACTGTAAACAATGCGGAGTCAACCCTCGCATTTATACTCCATTCGTTCACATATCACGGTTCTACATGGTTTATAACTTGTGGTTTAAGCTGGCAGTTAACTATGTTATTTGTATTTGCAATGTTTTGTATGGTAAACATATGGATTAGGCCGAGAGCTTAGGTGTAATGGATTTTGCATAGCTTTAGGACTAGGTTTGGTAGGCTAGTGTTTTAGGTACATTTGTACTTAGGTTTGAGCATTTGATACATGGTTGTAGCTTAGGGGATGGTGTTTAGCATAGGATTAGGGTTTGTATAACTTAGGCTTAGGGTAGCATAAGATTAATACATAGATTAGGATTTATTTTTAAAACCCATATGTATAATTTTGTCACAATGCGACATTTGCAAAATTCATCACATTATGACAATAAACCCATGCCGATTGTCAACAAACAACAATATCGATCCTCTGTCATGACGACAACCCACGCACATCGTTGACTCTAACTATCTTTGCAACGACATCTCGGACAATGAATCTATGCCACTAACGACACTGATGTTGACACATCAAACCTGTAAAGTCGAACGACAAAACACGTGTCATCAACCAAACCCTGGGGAACTATTGATGAACTCAAGTCGACAACCATGTGCTAAACCCATATCAACTGAACGCCATGAAACCATAACATTACCTTAACAACTTGATCATAACCAACACTGTTGAAACTGAACTGAAGCGACAACAACACTGATCGATACACGTGAACTCTGATGACAACACTTTGAACATCTGTACAATTGGATTGATGGATCCTCCTAGATCAACTATATTGAACAAGACTTGTGTATGTATGCGTCTATCCAGAGACAAACCTGCATACATATATGAAAATTTTCGTTACAAAACATAACTTCAGTCTCTACAACCTCCACCGTCAAAACTACAAACTTATGAATAATTTGTTTCAATCACAACATCACAATAATCACATATTCATCATTATTAGTTACTTTGACATTTGCAACAAGTAAATCAATCAACCATATATGTCAACATACTTTCAAATCTGAGTCTTTTTCATGCTCCCTAGTGCACACATGTTCCAAATCAGATCACACATGTATAATCCATTACTTTCACACCTAACACCTTGATCTCCATCTCCTTATATAGATTTTGTCTTTACCAATACCTTAGGTAAATACCTTGGTAATGTCATTAGTATTCTTTGATGGGATCAAATAACCATTTTCGCTCCAATTACTATGGGAAAATACCATGGTAAAGACCCCTGGTATCCAGTTTACCATGGTTCGGATTATGTATGCGACTTTCATGTATAGGACCAATGTCTGTACATGACCCTTCTTCATAGGATCCATGTATACTTTCTCAAACATTACCTTTATCATTCATATGTCTCTGGACTAACATTTCTTTGTCCATACCAACTGTGGCATCTATAACAATATACATTAGTTTCATAATCATCATGAAAATGTTGACATCGTTATTAAGTAGGTTGTCATCAAGGACAACACATTATCCATAATGCCAACAATCTCCCCCTTTGGACTTGATGGAAACCACTTTGGTGTTTAGTCACCACCTGTAATCACCTACAAACACACCTGCAAATACCTATACTTTTCACCAAGATTCTCTCTAAGCATTCTTTTTCAAACACCATGCATCTCTCCCCCTTTGACATCAAGGGTAAAGGGTTGACCAATGTTGAATGAAGGCTTCTCTCCCCCTTTGTAGAGAGGATCACTGTAGGTTTGATTTGTTGAGTATGAAGATTGCATACTAACCATGCTCACCCTAAGAATATGTTGGACCTTTTAAAGATATATAATAAAATCACAAGACTTTATGACTTAACCAATTATGACCTTTCATATCACCAATGACTTATGATTACATCAATCACCCAATACAATGGGGTTACATATTTGACCCAACATTACAAAAATTGCTCAAAATAATGGGATTACATACAAAGCATGACTTGATCCCATATATGATTAATTTTATAATGATTTACAACATGGGTCTTTTCATGACCTTTACATCAAGAGACATATATGACATTTATAATCAAAACTAGGGACCTCAACCATGAGGTAGCAATATCATGATAGTCATCAACAACCATCATTCTCCATATAGAAATCTGCAAAATAAACATTTGATAACGGCAACATAGACAACAAAATGAACATCTTCATCATTAAGAAGTTATCTAAGATACGACAATGTAGCTCCAATATCATCAACCTGTGACCAAATATGCAATGTTCCCAAGAATCGCCAAAAAATGTAGCAACAACATATCAATAAACATCCTCTTGACTTCATGTAACATGTTTTTTCCACATATAAAAAGATCCATAATCCATAGGCAACAATATCAATCTCTTGAACCACAATGCCATCATATTATCTCCATGCATCCATCAAAGACAAGGAGAACCTTCAACATCAATAATGACCATAACATATACTTCATCAAGTGTATCAAGTAGAATTATCACACCATAAACAACTTCACCAAAATGAAACTCAAGTAATCATCCATAAGATCACTATTTGCAATTCATCCATCATTGATAACCCATGACATAGTGACAACAATATGTATATATCTTCTCATCAATGAGAGATGCCAACAACAGTGAGTAAATCATGAACTCATCATCATCAACCAATCGTAGCATAAGATTGTGCAATCAAGCTCTGTTAGTAACTCATCTCCTTGATCTCATATCATCAAGATCAACATGCTCTCTTCACACATAAGAAGAGCCACAATCCTCAAGCAGCATATACATCATCATATGTAGCATATACATGCATCAACAACATGTGTGCAAACAAAGAGAACCTTCAGTCATCACAAATCTGATCAGCAACATCATTAACCAATGTCATATACATATCTTCAAGCTTTAGCAAGGGTAGGACACCATTAATCATTTCAATGAATGTAACTCAAACAACATATAAGCATCATCTATAACTTCATCACATTGACATAATGATAGAAACATATGTATCTTCAGCAGTAACAATAGCAACAACTATACATCAACATTGATATGTACTCATCATAAACATCATCATGCAACAAGGAATGCTTAATAAACCATAATAACAACAATGGAACATTTAGAATCATAATAGATGCCCCCCTGAACTTTTACCAACTTATCATCATCAACTCTGATCATATCCAACTCATCAATCAACAAGTGCATCAAAGAACCATTTCATCAATAACATAAGACTTGCAACAACTCATAACCTCATAATTTCTAAGCATCAAGTAGGCATCATCAATAGTCTGCAACAAACTAATATTAGAACCACAAAACCAATTATAATATGATGGAAGCATATGAGAAGCTCCCCCTAAGTTTGTGTCATTCATTTATCACCACAGGAAACCATACGAGACTATCTAGATCAAAACTCGCGTATATACGTGACTGTCCTTTATGAGATCTGCATACAAAAAGTAAATTGTTGATTCTTTATAGTCACAGCTCCCCTTGAACTTGTATTGTATGTTCCTATTCACTATTACTTCATCATATGTAATGTCAGCAATACACATCTTCAAAAGAATATCAAAACAACATAGAGAACCATCATCAATATATGCATAGCCCCCCCAGATCATTCCTCACTAATCCCGTGGACCTGATAATCATCACCTTCTCTTCATGAGGTTATGTACCTCATATTTACTTGTGCATTCACTATTAGAAGAACACATTAAGCAAAATAGACTACAGTGAGGACCATCTTCTTTTACTCTAAGTCTAAAGAAGGAGGGGAATATACCTCTTATTTCTGTCTGAATTCTTCTCTGCTAGCACATATAATTTGTCTGGATTTTTGTATCCTCTTGCTATAACCTTTCCAATTTCTTCATCTATAACTTTTCATTTAGTTGATGTAAATACAATTATACATCCCTTGTTAGCTATTTGACCTACACTTATAATACTCTGCTTTAGCCCTTGAACTAACAATACATCAATTGATTTTGCATACTTCTCAAGTTTGATTCTACATTTTCCCATAAATTTTGTTGGAGAACTATTTCCAAGAATCACCTTACCATCTTTGTTTTTCTTGAGAGACTCAAACTTGTCCCTATCTCCAGTCATGTGATGAGAGCACCCGCTATCTATGTACCATTCTTCATATTCAAATGAACAAAGAGCAAGGCCACACCTTATATGTTCTTCTTCTTTCTACATATTATGAGAAGTGTTGGTGGATCCAATATTCTTATCTAATTTCTTGCCATGTTGTCTGTGGAGATCCATTGACTTGTTCCTGGATTTTTTTGCTACATGCCCAAACTTGTTACAAGTATAACATCTTATATGACCAGAAAAAGGAGTAGAGGAATTATAATATTTTGGTTTCATATTCCTCTTATTGCAATCAATAGCTTTGTGACCAAACATGTTGCAAGCAAAACAATATCCCTTAAAGAAACCTGAGTACCTGGGAGTTGATTATCTTCCTGTGAAGTGGCTATTTGTTTGAGATTGAAATATGCTTCTGCAATTTGTTGCAATGTGTCCATAGTTATGACATGTAAAACATTCAACGTCATTGGGCATAGGATTAATATTTCTATTATTGGGAGAAAATGATTTCCTTTGAAAAAATATTTTCCTTGGATGTTGATCTGGTTGACTTCTTATCTCTTTATCAAGATTTTCAGATTTTGCTTTGTTATCCATCAAGATCCTTGCACAAGCTTGAGAGCTAGATCCTCCTTTTACAGGTTCATGAAAACCAAGACCTGATTTAATGGAAAGAGACCTTTGATTACTAATAATGTTATCCAAAATCTTAGTACTCTTTTGAAATCTCAAGTGTTTATCCTTTTCTTCTAATTTACCTTTTAAAATGTTTACCTCAACCTCCATTCCTTGGTATTTTTCTTCATTTTCCAAATATTGCTTCCTCATTCCTTCTTCAACCTTTCTTCCTTCTTCCAATTGATCCTTTAATTCGATAATATCTTCCTTCATCCCATTCTCTTGTTCTTCAAATATTTGAAGTAGTTCTTCATTTCACATGTTTGACTTTTCAAGATCTAACTTTAGAGAGACGATCTCAACTTTAAGTCCTTCACAATATTGATTATATTCTACTACAACATTTAATGAATTAACATGATCCTTGTTATCATATGCTTGCAACTTATTCTTAAGGATTTTAATCATCTTCAAAGAAAAAAAAGTTTTCTTCTAAGGTTAAGAACTTCCTCTAACCTGTCGTCTTTTGTATTCGTAACCCCATATGACATAACAAAGGTTATTATAATCACACTTATCTCCCGATGAACAATCTTCCTTTGTTTTTCTTTCTTAGATGACCTGCAAATTATCCCATATTTCCTTTGCAGTTTTGTAATGCATGACTTTCTCTAATACTGAATCTGGTAGGCTACAAAAGATAACACTTATAGCCAATATATTCTTTTGCAAATCTTCACCTAATAAGGAAGCTTTAGTGCATCCATTACATACTAAATGTCAAACATCATATCCAAGTTCCATTATCTTAGACTTCATCCTTTCTTTTCGTTCCTGATAATTATCATTACTTAGAATAAGCATGCCTTTATTGTTCATCGTTTCTGACTTGTCTTGTTATTATGTTGCAGATTGTCCTTGACCCATAAATGCAGATATTTCCACAACATCAAATGCATCACTGTCATTGTTCTTCTAAATTGAAGTCTTCCTTTGAGTTGCTTTCTTCTTTTGCTTCTTTCTCATTGTCCTTGATCCACTTCAAGCGATCAAGCTTCAATTGGAGTGACCTGCTCTGATTCCAATTGTTGGGAAAAATACTAGGGGTGGGGGCGGTGAAACAGTGTTTTAAACTTTTCATTTCATATTCTGATTTCTATTTCTACTGTCATTCATGCAACCAACGTATGTACACGAATTCAGTAAAGGGAAACAACACATATCCAATTAACTAACTTTTCATATATTTGATCATTTGTTCATCTTTAACGAGTGCATCACTACTTCATTAGTCATTAATTAAACAATAACTATGAGGAGTAAGAGTATAATAAATCATCACTCATAAGCAACATAACAACACATGAGAAAACCAAGAGTTTTAGGAGGAAACCCAATGTAGGAGAAAATTACCGTTGTTGTCGTCTCTTTCTTCTTTCTTATTATATAAAGAAAATCTTCTTACAATCTTGTACTGGCGCATACTTTTACCAGTTTGCAGGCACCCACCTGCAAAATGTTACAACCTTCTCTCATTCTCCAACACCCACTAGAAGGGAGCAACAACCCACTGATCTCGTTTATCGGCTCCTACCCCCTAAGCAAATTTACCATCTACCATTGGAAGGAAGCTTTAACCCCCTCACTGAAGGCTCCAACCCTCAACACCTTTGTGGACCACATTTCATAATATTTCATATTAGATCCACCTGACTCAAAACATCAAAACCTGTAGGTCACCTTTCATCATATTTTCAAACTCGAACCACACCCATCATTAAGCTCAATACAAAATTGAATACTAAATCTGAAATACAATCACTGAACAACCTGAATCACTATAACGTCGGCAAACCAATCACCGAATTTCAATCAACCATTGCAACTAGCTCAAACCAATCCATAACAGATATGCACAACCATTCATCAATAATCCAAACCATATGTTGTTAATCATTACAAAAACATAGTGTTGTTCTTGCAAACCTTGATTAGAATTAACTTCAAATTGTATACGTTATTGTTCATAATAAAACCCACGTATATACGCACTTCCTCTGAAGAAGATGTGCATACATATCTCAAATCACTAACTGGTGAGTTCTCTGTCAAACTGAATCACTGGATCAATCATTGAATATTGAATCACAATAGATACAACAATATTGACTTTATAAAAAACCCAATAATAATGCATCATCATCATTGATCAATATACCAAGCCTCATTCAACCCAATCAACATTGTTAGACACATATCATTAAGATAGATATATCATCAACAGACAGTAGAAAACAGAACAAAATTCATCAAATATCATCATCAAGCCATATTGCAAAACCCTAGTATATATACGTGACATCCATGAAGCATATCCGCTTATGTACGTGACTACTGTTGGGCAATTTATTGGACTTAAATTGCTGCATAAATTATCAACCAGGGAAACTCGTAAGCTTGTGATGATGCCAGCACAATATATGCAGGAGTAGGCAACTAACCTATGTCTAACTAAATTATTTACGATTCAATATAATATGCAAGGGAAGAGGCTCCTAACTAAGGAGGTCCTGGTTGTCCTTCCCTACAGTATCATATGAAACTAAAAACTTAAAATGAAAACAAGAGAATGAACTTAGTTATTGTTTAGATTCAAGTAGAGAGAGAGACTAACTTAGTCTCTTGATTGTCCTCTCATGTACTAATCCAAACTAAACTAAGATTCATTCATAAGCATAAGAAATGAAATAACTTTGAAACATAAACACAAAAGAATGAATTTCAATTACCATATAAATCATTGGAGAGAGAGCCTAACTTAGACTCTTGGTATCTCCTCATATGATACTTGAAACATAAAAGCAAAAGAATGAATTTTAATTATCATGCAAATCAAATGGAGAGAGAGAGTCTAACTTAGACCCTTAGTTGTCCTCTCCTATGCTGATAAGATTCTAATTTAAAACTCATTCATAAATCTCAAACAAATCTTCAAACATCAAACATCTAAGCAATTAAATGAAATAAGATCTAATATGAAATAACATGTTTCTCTCATCCTTTTAGAGTGAGCTCAATTCTCTTAAGAACAAGACAAATTATTCCATATACTACATTAAGAAAACTTGTATCTAAAACTACATAAATTCATATCCTACATTCACACAATTTATATCTAAAACTACATAATGGAAATATATGTAAAACTTATATCTAAAACTACATAATGAACATATATGTAAAATGAAGCTTTATTCTATTCCATCATCAATTGGATACAATGCTCTAAGAGTCCTCTCTCTTGGAATGGAGGAGGTACTCCTATTTATACAAAAACTTATGATAACAACCTCATAAATGTAGACCCAATATTCTCTCCTTTGACCCACATATTTCTCAACCAATGATGACACATAACCCTATCCTCCATGATCTCCTCCATGAGGTCCATGATATTCTCCATGAAGCTTATCTTATCAAATTCGAATTTGATCATTCAAGGCCACATAAAGATGCCCTGGAAGCTTCCTTTGTGCCTACACATGTCAACAAACTCATGCTAATTGTTAGGTATAAGTTTAAGCATATTATTTTCTAAGTTTTAGCCATAAATTCACTTAGAAATGTTAAGAATTAATAAACTTTGGAAAAGTATTGTTAGAACCCAATAATGAGGTAAATGTAGTGATATGGAGGTGGAATGGAGGTGACATGAAGGTAAAATGTGAAAATATTGGTGAATAATGGAGTGAAAATAGGGACTATTTTGAGGCCCAACAACTACCATGCATAACACTCACATACATCTCAACACACAAAATAAATTCGCAAAATTTATACGCGACTATACAGAACCATACTTGTGTACATACGCGACTCTCCACAAACAAACATGCGTACATATCTGAAAACTTTCGTTGCAAAACACAACTTCACTCTCCGCAACCTTCATTGTGAAAACTATAGACTTCTGAATAATTTATTTCAATCACGACATCACAATAATCACAGATTCATCATTATTAGTTACTTTGACATTTGCAACAAGTAAATCAATCAAGCATATATGTCAACATACTTTCATATCTGAGCCTTCTTCATGCTCCCTAGTGCACACATGTTCTAAATCAGATCACACATGTATAACCCATTACTTGCACACCTAACATCTTGATCTCCATCTCCTTATATAGTTTTTTCCTTAGCCAACACCTTAGGTAAATACCTTGGTAATGTTGTTAGTATTCTTTGATGTGATCAAATAACAGTTGTCATTCCAATTACTATTGGCCAATACCATGGTAAAGACCCCTGGTATACAGTTACCATGGTTCAAATTATGTACATGACTTTCGTGTATAGGACCAATGTATGTACATGACCCTTCTTCATAGGATCTGCATATACTTTCTAAAATATTACCTTTATCATTCATTTGTCTCTGAACTGACATTTCTCTATCTATACCAACTATAGCATATGTACCAATTTGTATTAGTTCCATAATCATAATGATAATGTTGACAACTTTATTAAGTAGGTTACCATAAAAAACAACACATTAGCCATAATGCCAACAGTTAAAATAAACTTGACTTGGTCAAGTTACCAATAGTTTTTGAGCTCTAGGTTTATGAGAACCTATGGTGTTGCCTATGGTATTCACATGGAATATAGCATATTTAAAGGGGGAATTAAAAAAACCTAGATCCATTTTTACCCCGGATCTACCAAGCGCTGAGAGGGATCAAATCTTTTTGCATCTTAAGATATTTGCATCTCAAGAAATTTGATCCCTCTTGGCACTTGATAGATCCAAAGTTAAGATGGATCTAGACTCGTTTAATTAATAGACAGAATGACCATTTTCTAGAGAATTTTTCTGGTCAATTTACAAAACACACATCACATTAAAAAGTTAAATAAAGAAATTATATATATATATATATATATATATATATATACATACACACTTTTTCTAGTCAATTTTGTCCAAAATATAGTAGATATTTTTAAGAACCATAATTTAAGTGGTTTCATTGCAAATATCTAGTGTCTTGGGGTTTTATGGGGTGTTGAATCTATTTATGCATTCAAAAATGCATTTTAAAAAACAAGAAATCATAATCTTGTTCATTTTACTGTAAGATTTAGATAATAAAAAAAAAGAAATTCATCCATTAGTTAAACTACTCTTCTCTTTATATATAATTTTATATATTTTATAAAGTGTTTAATAATATTAAAAAATAACATTTTTATATGTAGAAATATGAAATTTATATATGATATAAATAATATTAGAAATAACCCAGATAGATTCATTTTAACTAAGTTCACATTTTAAGAAATTAAATCCATTTTAGTATTTTATATATTAAATTTTTTTTTTAAATGATATTAATTTTATATATAAGCTTGGTAGGACTACATATTCATCATGTCCAACTTCTAGCCTCTAGGATAGCACAAGATTTGAACCCAAGACTTCCGGCTCAATGAGACTTCATTTCCACAACCATTGCAAATTAAGCTACCCCAAATGGACAAAATGATATTAATTTCTAATTTAATTTAAAAATATAAATTTGGACATTGATTTAATTTGTGTTGTTTTAAAAGTTTTGAAATTGATATTCTAAAATTTTAATTTAGTAATTAATAATTATTAGGTAGATGGTAGATATTTAACCTCCATATAATATTTTATAATATTTTTGGTAAAATACACAAATTAAAAGCTTAAATTTATTTTCATAGTTATGTATTTTTAGTTAGTTTATTTAAATTCAATAATTAGAATAATAATATATGAACAAATGTGATATGAAATAAGTTACAGCGTTTAGACATGCAATACTGATAAACTATGTTATTGATCTTCAAATTATAACAAAGTCTATTTACAAATTATATATATCTAATTTAACACAAATCTCATACCGTATTTGTAAAACAAAATCCCTTAAAACTGTAACACAAATCTCACACCATATTCGTAAGACCAAATCCCATAAAAATGTAGTGCATCTCTTAATATAATTACATTTTTATGTGATTATCTCCCCAAAGCATACATCTACCCACATAATTATATTTTTTTTATTGAAAAGAGTTTTCAACAAAAATTACATCATAATACATTAGTCGACCCATTTCAAACTAGCTAGTGTGGTTATCCGAGGACAAGTTGAAGAACCAGATCATGGTTGCACATTAAATAAAAAGAAGATATCATCTAATTACTTCTAATCAAATATGGTAATAAATATAACAAAATTAACTTATAAATTAATTAATTAATTATTTTTTCCCTATCTCATGGTCCAGTGCAATATCCGGGTGAAACATAGTTTTTCCCTAGTCAATTATAAGAGTGGGATGATTTGCTCTCTATTTAATGTGCAGCCACTGCTGGGTCTTCTTCAACTTGTCATGACGATGAACCAAACTTGTTAATTTCAAACCCCTAGATAAATTTATTATGATGTGATTTTTGTGAAACGCTCTTCTCAATAAACTTAATATGAATCACAGATGGCTAAATCCACCAATTACATTTTTAAAAAATCCATGAATAAAGCTGCGAATCCTTGATCCCTTACCGCAAACCCGACATCGAATGCTGCACGCTATAGAGTTGAGGCCTGATTGAGATTGAGGGACGCCAGACGCTTTCTAGTATGGGTGAGCTGATTCAGTAGTCCCACCCGTGTGGTTGAAAATGGAATGCATAAAAACCCTATTGCGGAATTAACATTGAAGTAATCCACAAGGGGTCATGGGGACGGATGCATAATAGATATAGCCATGCTCCAGTAAATTGGCACACCAGGACTGTTTCTGTATAAAGCAGTCTCCGTCTTCGGCGTGCCATAAGGAACCCGTGAATATGGAATGTTTTCCAAACCGTTTTTCAGCTTTTCAGTATGCGGCCACATTTGTTAAATGCTTAGTGCCCATGCAATTGCAACAGGATCTTGTGAACAATGACGGGGAGGTCCAAAAAGGGAGAAATAGTGAAGGGAGGCCATCTACAGAGGTACAAAACCCTAGCATGAACTCTAGGAGGAAACCCTATTAGAGCACTCCTTAAAATATGCAACATTTTGTGAACATGTTACCAAACAAAGATAATTGAATCTGAAAATAATGAATTGCAGCCAATTGGACTGCTTGACTTTGAGAATACTCTCCCATCATAAACGTTTACGGGAAATGCACACCGCTTCGATCGCTCTTGTAAATCATCAAGCCAAACGGAATACTGAACTGGGTTTTTCAGCATCTCGTACGACGAAACAACAATGGCAGGAGGCTCTGGATATGCTGGAGCAAGGATCGATTCCTGCAGACTCCGATCTCTATGCGCGCCTCCTACTGGAATGCGCAAAAGCAAGAGCCCTCGAAGAGGGAAAGCGGGTTCACAACCACATTGCCAGAACAGGATTTCCTGCAGATATTCTTATGGAAAATATACTGGTTAACATGTATGCGAAATGCGGAAGCTTAGAGAATTCACGTCAAGTGTTTGAAAAAATGCCTAAACGAGATGTGGCGTCTTGGACGGCCATGATCACGGGATATGCACAGAATGGGCAGAGTAAGGAAGCATTGAATCTCTTCTGCCAAATGCATCGCGCGGGTATCAAGCCGAACCGTTTCACGTTCCCGTCCGTTTTGAGGGCGTGTGGGAATTTAATGGTGTTGGAACAGGGAAAACAAGTCCATGCTCACGTTATTACAACGGGGGCCATTATAGATGTAGTATCAAACAATGTACTTATCGATATGTACTCGAAATGCAAGCAAATAGGTGATGCATATAAAGTGTTTGTTAAGATATCTGAACGAGATGTCATCTCGTGGAATGCCATGCTGGCAGGATATTCACAGAACGGGCTTGCTGAGGCTGCCATGGAGCTTTTCAGGCAAATGCGAGTGGAATGTGTGGAATTGAATCAATTTGCATTCTCCAGCGCTATAAAGGCATGCGCTACTATGGCAGGTTTGGAAGAGGGTAGGCAGGTTCATTGCCATATTGTTAAAACCGAGTTTGATTCTGACGTCTTTGTAGGAAGCTCCCTTGTCGATATGTATGCAAAATGTGCAAAGCTAGAGTATGCACGTCAAGTGTTTGATAGGATACCTGAACCAAATGTGGTGACTTGGACCACCATGATTTCTGGGTATGTGCAGAGTAATGGTTTCGAGGAGGCTCTGAAGCTTTATTGCCAGCTACCCTTTCATGGCATCAAACCTGATGAGTTTGTGTTCTCCAGCATTCTCAGTGCATGTGCCAGTCTTTCAGCCTTGGAACAGGGAATGCAGATCCATGCCCACATTGTGAAAACTGGATTTGAATCACAGAAATGTGCAGGGAATTCTCTTATTGAAATGTATTCGAAGAGTGGGTGCCTGAAGGATGCCCAGCGAATACATGATTTGATGCCAGCAAAGGATGTGGTCTCATGGACTGCCATGGTTGCAGGATATGCACAGTATGGGGATGGCAGTGGAGCCCTTCAAGTTTTTGAACAAATGCAACAGGCGGGAGTAAAGCCAAATAACATTACCTTTGTTTGTGTATTGTCTGCTTGTAGCCATGTTGGCTTAGTGGATGAAGGTCGTCATTACTTCGATGCTATGTTTTGTGATCATGGCATAATGCCCACGTCTGAGCACTATGCCTGCATGGTGGACCTTCTTGGTCGTGCTGGGAGAATCAAGGAAGCTGAAGAATTGATTAACAAGATGCCCGTTGAGCCTAGTGCTTCTGTCTGGGGGGCATTGCTTGGTGCCTGCAGAGTCCATGGTGACATGGAACTAGGAAAAAGAGCAGCTGAAAACCTTCTTAAGTTGGAACCACAATGTGTTGGAACTCATGTTCTTCTCTCGAACATTTATGCTGCAGCTGGTAGGTGGGATGATGTGGCAAGGGTGCGGAAATTGATGAAAGACAGGGGAGTGAAAAAGGAGACTGGAGTCAGCTGGATTGAGGTAAGGAACACAGTCCATGCATTTGCTGTTGGTGACTCATTGCACCCAGAGTCAGAAAGGATCTATGCAATGTTGGAAACATTAACTCAACAAATGAAGGATGCAGGATATTCACGTGATACTAACTGTGTGCTACAAGATGTTGAGGAGGAGTAGAAGGAGCGCATCCTCCAACACCACAGTGAAAAGTTGGCCCTTGCTTTTGGGCTTATTACCTCACCTCCTGGAGCAACCATCCGAATAAAAAAGAACCTCCGTGTTTGTGATGACTGCCACAGTAGCATCAAGTTCATTTCCAAGATTGTTGGGAGGGAGATAATTGTGAGGGATACTCATCGCTTCCATGTTTTTAGTGGCGGGCTTTGTTCCTGCAAGAATTATTGGTGATGAAGCTAGTAAAATTTGCTGCTTTTTCACTGATAGAGAAAGCTGTAAGACTAGAGTTTGTGCCCCGCTGCACTGTAGTATATGAATGCACGTATTTATTTGGCAGAAAACAAAGAAAAAAACTAATGGGCCAGTTGAGCCTCCGGATATCGAAGATATTGTTCATGTGTGGTGCATGTATAAATACCTACTCCTAACTATTAACTGAATTCTATTTGTCTCAGTAGTATATTCATTTAAAATTTGCTCAGGATACCTGGAGGCTCCAGATTAACATCTCTTGGCAAGACTTTTAACATAATATTCGTTGAGGTCAGCTCCCAGAAATTTTATACATTGCTTCCTTTTGTAGACCGAAAATGCCTAAATTGTAGACCTTTCCGTGGACTTCAAGTTTGAATTTATTGTAGTTCCATGGATGAGTAGAGCATAAGAACTGCTCCTTAAGCTTGATTGGAGTCATTGTTTATAATAAGGGAATTCATTCAATCAAGTAGCATTGTCTTTGAAGTCTTTGCCTTCAAAACTGCGCAAATTCTCTTGCTAATCTCTCTCTAGGGTGAGAAGCTAAATTTCTGCTTAGGATTGATCAATCGTGGTTAACAGTATGCTACTGCATGGCTAAGACAACTTAATAAACTAGTTCAGCGGTTTTAGTTTTTGTCTCCGTCTAGGCTGGTGTGATGATAGTTCTGCAAGTGCTTTATTGGATCATCTAAGAACAAACTGAGATGTGAAACGGAAAGGCGGGAAAAGCCCAAGGTGACATGGGAAGAGAAACATGTTGGGTTAGTGGGATAGAAAAGGTAGAGACTGAACAACATTTCTTGCTGTGTTGCAAAGTGTGTGATCACATCAGAGAGAGATCAAATCTACAAATCAGCAACTGGGAGACAGCATTTTTGGGGATCAACTGGGGGATAGTAGATACAGCAAAGCTGGCTCCAAGAATGATTCACGCAAGAGACGGGTTTCCAAGATCAGCTGCAGAGCTTTAGTTAGCTCTTCATCGAGCAAAGAATGTTGAGTCCAGATGAGTAGTCCAGAATGCCTTTGTACAATGATCTAGGTCTTGCCTTTATTTTCTCTTGTTTTGTTGTAATCTTTTGCCTTTAATTACATGAAATTCTAGCACCAAATGTAAACACAGCTTTATCCTTTATTAAAGCCATGTGGACGGTTTATTAAATTTCTTTCCTCAAATTATTTCCCCTGAGACTCAAACTTGGCTTGATGTACTACCAGCGTAGATCCATCTTAACTTTGGATCTACCGAGCACCGAGAGGGATCAAATCTCTTGAGGTGCAAGCCTCTTTTAGAGTGAAAAGAGATTTGATCCCTCTCAACACTCGGTAGATCTGTTAAGATGGATCTAGGCTGGTTAACAGAATAGGACAGGACATTACAACATGAATTTTATGTTTTTAAATAGGCAACATTAGAGAGGAATACCATGGGAAAAACATGGGCTAGGAATGCCATAGGAAAAACCATTGGTTGTCACAACTTAGAGCTAAAAAACTACGAATGGTAAATTGACTAATTTACTTCAATGTTATTTTAATTTTTAATTTCATTTAATTTTTATTTTTATGTAATTTGACCGAGTCAAAGTTTTTAACAAGACAAGTCAGGACATTATAACTTCTCTTCCATGCTAGGCTGGAGAGCGCCACTCTGCACAAAATTTCTGGTGCTTGAAAGAATGTAAGGGGGCCTGCCTGACCTGAGTAGGGCTTGGTTGTTTTGGGAGTACAGTGAACGAACAACAATTTCTACATGCCTTGTCTTCCTGACTAAAATCAAGCAACCACTTGACTCGTGTTCAGAAGCAGATTCTAACCACCGGTACAAGGATTTTTCTCTAACTAAGCTACCTGAACTATTTCCTAAAGTTCCCTATTTCTTGTTTGAATAGTCACCCTTTCATTTATTTAATAGAGTGGCGTGTTCTGGAAGATCACTATCAATTTGGTTGTGGTCAATCTGATTCATAAAAGTTGCTGAAGGAAGCTTGGTTGAAAATTTAGTTCAATATGTTTCAAAAATCTAATGGTTGTGCATATTTTTTTATTTATGAAGGATTGCACTTTATCTTCTTCATAACAAGTTTACTGGATGATAACGTGTCATGAGCACAGTGTTGTAGTTCAAGGTTTAAGGGTGAAAACTTCATAAGATCCCCTTCAGGTGTAACCTAACTTATCCATAGAAGTCTTTCTAGAAGCCCCCTCCGATGAAAAAGTCACGCTACATGAAATTGTGATGGAACCCTAGTCATGCAACTTATCACATACAAGAAAGAAAGTGTGGCTGGCGACTTTCTTCTCAATTGCTGGATTACTCAGTGTTATAAGCATTAAATAAAGTAACTCGTAATGTTACACCATAAGTGAATCTTAAATATACCTTTATGGTTGTGAAAATACCCACCACATTTAAATGTTCTATTGTAATTTGATTGATTATAATTTGTGGCAATATTAGCTGGCCCCTTGTTGCAGTTAGTTGGAGTTTTAGAAGCCTATGTGGTTCTATCCATCAACATAGAAAAAATTATGTCAGAAAATGATTAAACATATGTGAAGCCTAGAATTATCATGTGTATAAGATATGGCCTTAAGCAAGTGCAAGTTGGTTAGTGTCAGAATGGTATGGCATTGAACTTTCTTCATAACTACCTTAAATTATTCATAGTAAACATTATAAATAAACATAATCCAGTATATAAATATAAGAACACAAAAAAGAAATAAACATAATCGCATATAAACATAAGAACACAAAATAGATAATAGTGGGGAAACCCAAGAAGGGAGAAACTTCATTTATAAAGAATAGTTCAGTACTTGAGTGGTTGCAAATGAGGATAACGTCTGAAATATATTTTTTATGGTTCTATTTAGTTCTTTCTAAAGCCTCAAATGTGGGACCACAAAGCCTATATAACTAACCACAATGTGGTCCAAAATCTCGATAGGTTAGGTTTAAATACTCCAACATCTCCCTATAAACACAATTAACAAAGGCTTGAACATTCTGTCATAATTTTCTTTTGGGAAAGGTTAGAAAAGTGACAAATGTTGACCAGCAAATTTGGTTCATAACAAGGTACGACCACCCTTTCTATGCACAGCCCATACGTAGAACTCTAATGCCCATAACACCTTCATAGAATCCTTATTGGAAAATAGTGAAATCAACATAAATGGTAAGAATAGGAACACAAGATCTCTCAATGTTGTCAAAGAAACGATGTCCTTGCTATTAAAGAACAATCTCCAAAACATATATGGCAAAGAGGTTGATGACCCCATTGTCATGATGGTCAATAAGGCTCACAAATGCCCCATACCACATGCAAGAAGACAAATTAAGAACCTAAAAATTGTCTTTCTCATCTAACACCTCATGCAATAAGATGATTTTCTCATCAAACATCCCAACAATTATTATTATTAACATTGTGTAAAGGAGACTATTGTTGGAACCAACCAATCAAAATGTGCAATGAGGACTATATAATTTTACCGTCAAGAATACATCAATATGAAGTCATGAAATAAGTGCTTAGATGTCATCGTGACCAATCATTAATTTAAGCACAATAACTCCTCTTATTAAGTACCAATTCAAGATTTTGACTTCTACTCCTCTTCTCTAAAGATCTACAAGAAGAAATGCTAGCATACCAAGAAGAATTTTAACATATGGAGGCATTCCTTATATTACAATGATTAGAGCGTTGATACAAATTAGATGCTGATGGTATAGGTTTTGATGCGCACTAAACAAAAGGTGTAGGATGTGGCTCATGTTGAATTGGGTGTAGGATTTCATTCCCACAAATGGATGGTAGAATAATCGTCTAAAATGTTAAGACTCAAGCTCTAGCATATACCCAATGGACAAATTAGCAGATGGTGTAGGATTTAGCCCTACAAATCAATAGATGATGTAGGATTCTCTAGCATGTAGTGATGAAGTCTCGACATATCTAAGGCTTACCTGCTTTGGTCTGATCTCAAGCTCAATGATAGCAACAACACTATGTTAACATTTATCGAGTTTGTCATTTGTAGATTTCATATAATGCAATATTTTGGAACCAAATCCTTTAATATGTTTCCTCAAATCTACGAAAAAGGTGTTCATTGGTCAACAATTCATAGGTAAACGACATCAAGTGAAAATTGAACTACCTTTTTCAAAGTGTCAAGTATTTCTTGCTCCTCTGAAATTGCTTTGAGTTTTCATTTGACATGCATTAATGTTTGTTCCATCTCATTAATATACATAGTCTAATCATCAACTTACTCAACATACTTCAGAATTTTTGTAAGAACCTAGAATTTCTCTTAAAAGTACAATATATGTCTCAAATATAATTCTTAAATATAGTATTCTTACTTTCCATCCATTGTTTTTTGTGCAAATTCTAGATGAACTTCTCATTTTCATTCAACTAATCATGATCTTGAGCAATAGAGTTTTGTCACTAATATTCATATCTTGCAAAGAAGCAACATGTTCCCAAAATGTTTTGTTCATTGACTAATATCATGCAATGAATCAATTCATTATAGCCAACTTTGGTATTAGAGTCTTACAATGCAAAAACTTGTTCATTTAGCTTCACAGTAGTGTTCTACAAAGATGCAATCTCATGGATAGTCTCATTGCTATCCATACCATTAATATCCCATGAGGCGATAGCAACATTTTGAAGTAGTCATTAGTAACTTCTAAAGAAACGATCTTCTGATGGTGTCTTTAAAAGAACAATTCTTCATCTCATTGAGATCAACCATAATGGAAGAAAATGAGGTATTGTGCAATAGTAAAAATAATAGGCAAAATGTAGAATGTGTAAGCAAGTTCACTCAATTATTCATTTCCTCAATTTGACTATAAGAATAAAATTAATGCCCCTTGATTATTCAACAATATTTAGAATATTTACTCCAAGGTTTGAAAGATCTCTTTAATTTGTTTTTTAAAAGTACTTTTTTTCGCCAAATTAATCTCTGCAAAAGTTTCAAATGTCCTTTGCTTTTTAATATTCTCTCAAACCATTTTCAAAGTTTTTGTTAGAAATTGTAGCAAGAAAGGGTCAATTTGACTTTTGCCTTAGTTTGTTGAAAAAATGTAGTAAGAAAGACTCAATTTGACTTTATCCTTAGTCGAATTGAGTAAAATCATATTTCCATGTCAGTAGGACAACTTGGAGGCAGTTAACTAGTGTGACATGGATCTTGTCGCTCAGTTAGCCCAATAAATTATAGTTAGAGGCCTTGGAGTTCAGTCATGCATGTGTGATTGCTAAATTTTAGCAATCCAATTCAATTATTTTCAGTTGTATTCAATTAACTGACTTCTAACTATTGAGACAGTCAATTGAAGATTAGTTTTGCAATGGGACAACAGTCTAACTCAGAGATTTGTCACTTAACTAATCAATCAACCCAAAATAACTAATGCATGCAAGGAATTTGAATTGCTCAACTGAAGTGGAGAAGACAAGGCAGTGTAACATGAAATGTATACTAGTTTGAGTGTACAGTTGTTGCATGAGGTCAGAAGATCAATCCTTGGGAATTGCACAATCAATTAGGAGGAAATTCCTATCTTTTAGGGGCTAATTTCCCTAGGATTTGTGCAAGGAAATAAGAGGCTAGATGAAAAAATAATTGGTTAAGTGTTGGCCAAAATTTCTCATTCAACGGAGAGAACAATTATTCTTTTGCAGGTTGAGCTCAAAGTTGAAGATAGCAATTGTAATGGTTTCCCTATTCAACTAATTAATGCAAAGAGGCTTGAGGGGGTTTTCCCAGTTGGGTTCCCCTAAAAATCACTGTGTATTTGTGGTTTTGGTTATTGCATGTTGTTCTAAATTTTGATTTTCATTCCGCAGATTAGTAGAGCAGAATTGTGTCTCATGTTTTTTAGTTCAAAACCTTGAACAATTGCAATTTCTATCAAATTTCTACATGGTATCAAAGCCCTAAAATCACATTAGAACCAATATTTTGAACTTGTCTCTCAGGAATTTCAAATTTGTGGCTTAAGTGTAGCAACTTTTCTTCAAATTCGGGAGAATGTCTTTCAACGGACTAAGATTGATGTATACCCTGTAGGGTAGTTTGAATTTCATAGCCTGGAAGGATCGAATGGAAGCAGTGCTCGATGATAATGGTGTTCGAATATCTTAAAACTGATAGTGCAAAACCCCGTCAGTGGAATGCACAACAATTGGCCCAATGGAAGAAGGATGTTGCAAAGGCCGGGAGAATTCTTATGGAACGTGTGAGGGACCTGTGGTCTCAAATCTCCATGGAAAAGAGACACCATTTGCTATCTAGAAGACACTGATCGAGTTGTTCGAAAGTAACAGTAACCATAGAAAATTGGCCCTGAAAGACAAACTTCGAAACATAAGGATGCAGAAGAATGATACCATTCTGCAATATCTCTCCATATTTAACAAGTTCGAGATGAGCTTGGAGGGGTTGGGGTGAATGTTGCAGAAGATGACCCAGTGAGCCTAGCTCTTCTAGGTCTTCCAAAATCCTAGCATAGCTACCAAGTGTTAAGTTTAGGTATGTTCTATGCTAGAGCAATTTATTTAAATTTTCACAGTTAGCAATCACATCAGCATTACGATAAACTGCAGATAGAACATAAATATAATATGCAGAAGACAAGCCAAGACAAGAGGACACAAGATGTGGCGCAAGCCAGGGACAAACCCCACAATGTGTGGGGAAACCCTTTGATCAAATCTTCTTTTATCTTCAAAGTTCAGCAGAGAAAGAGAGAGAGAGTACATTTACAACAGAAGTCAACACTTTGACTTGTCTAGATCTGAGCATAGATCATCTCCTATAACGATGAGATCAGTTGAAGACATTCTGCTTCCACTGATCCTCCAAGGTGACTCCTTCACCTATCATCATCCTGCATCAGGTTCTCAAGCTGCACCACTGCATACTGCACCATGCTGAACTTTATGTCCATGACCTCATTCATCATTATGCTTCATGATTCATGCTGCCCATGCATCATTATATCATAGATGCATCCTTAAGATAATACGTCCTTCTGCCTGCATAGATATTTATTGTTATAACCTGCATATATATACCTTTCCATGTCTATATGTTGTGCTGAAAATTTGCCTGCGTATATGAGCATAGGTCAGAATATATGAGTCTTCATATACAGCATATCACTGTCCATATACATACACAGCATATAACTTGTATCACCCCAACGTATATATTGTGTGTGACCACACTGCCAAATCTAGGGCCTGCGTCTATATATCTGTGTATATTGAGTGTGACCACGCTGCCAGATCTAGGGCCTGCGTTTATATATCTATTGCTGTCCTGCGTATATATATATATATATATATTGCTGTCCTGCGTTCATATGTATAGTCTTCATTACTGAGTGCCTGACTGCACTCATATGTACAGCGTTCATTACCTTGACTGCGTTCTTCAATACATGACTGCGTTCACATGTATACTGTCTTCATTACTTGTGAGCCTATATCAGCGTACATTAAGTATATCAACATACCATAAATATATCAGTGTATCAGCGTGTAGATGAATACAACTCAACGGATTCATGACAACGTTGGATATTTCCATGAACAACGTGTAAGTAAATTTTTCCATGAACAGCATGTAAATAAATATCTCCATGAACAGCGTGTAAGTATCTCCATGAACAGCGTGTTGATTTTTCCATGAACAGCATGTAAATAAATATCTCCATGAACAGCGTGTAAGTATCTCCATGAACAGCGTGTTAATATCTCCATGAACAGCATGTAAATATCTTCTTTGGACAGCGTATTAATATCTCCATGAAAAACGTGTAAATATCTTCTTTGGACAGCGTATTAGGGCTTGCATATAAGGGTTTCTAGCACAGCATGTTAGAGTTTCGGATAGGGCCTTTCTTTTGACTGCATATGAGGCCTCCTTCACTGCGGCCAGATCTCTGCGGCTAGGGCAATGTACAGCAGCTAAGGCATTACTTTGATGACCAGCGTATCACTCATGGTGTCTCTCTCCTTCACAAAAACCCAGACATGGAGAGGAGGAGACTACTCAAGAATGTGTGGTATTATATGACTGCGAGGTATGCCTTCTTGACTGCAGCTAGGGTAAGGCTAGATCAGCCTTTAGAGAAACGTATTCTCCTTTAGATCTCTCTGTCCACAAAACCCAAACACGTGGAGAGAGATCACAAGAGATGTGTGCAAATGATATCAAATCCTCATCTATTTATACTAAAACGAGGATGATGAATAGACACGTCGGTTGGGCTTCTAGAGCCTACATAAGAGCTGGTCGGCTTGATAATAATTACATAAACAAAATAAATTCATATCTCCATAAATACTTATCGGAATCGGATGATCTTTGGATCAATCCTACACCTCTCGACGAGAGGGATCCAATAAAATTATCAGCTGCCATAAATAAGCTGACCCACATGGAGTTTGGCCCTAGTTTCCAATTTAACACCAAGGCTCTGTGAATGGAAGGTAAAAATTACAGAATTGGGAAAGGTTGTGGTCTGATTTGGTTCAAGAAGAGTTTAGGAGAAATACCAAAGATGGAACTTCATCCAGAGTAAAGGATGGAGAGAATTTTGCCTTGGTTGGAAATGGGAAGAAAGGCAAAGGGAAGAAGAACCAAAGAAAACTTGAATCTAGCCAAAATAATGGCAAGAATAAAGATTTGAGCAAGATAAAATGTTTCCATTGCCACGAATTCGGGCACTATGAAAAAAAATGTCTGCACAAGAAGTCTACCAAGAAGCCTTCAGGAGGCAAAGCACTGACTTCACGATTCGAATTAGACTTCACCCCAATAGCATGCATGGCCAACACTATTATGGGGAGTGTGTGGTACCTTGATTCTAGTGCCTCATTCCATATGACAGGGTGCAAGGAGTTTTTCAGTAGCCTAGAGGAGAAGGATCTCCAAATGCATATCAAAATGGGGGATGATGGGAGGTACAGTGCTACAGGAATCGATATTGTCACCTTTGAGAGGGAGAAAGCCTCTCCTTTTCGCCTCAAAGATGTTATGTTTGTACCCGAGCTAAAGAAGAACTTGATATTTGTCACAGTATTGGAGGATCATGACTATGATTTTATTTTCAATAGAGAGAAATCCTTTCTGAGACACATAGCTACTGGGAAAGTGAAGCAAATTGGGGTTCGAGTGAAGAACCTATGCAAACTTGAGGTGGGATATTTCACTGCATTGAGCAGTAAGGTTGAAAAAGTGTAGAGTCGAGATGTTGGAGAACTATAGCACAAGAGATTGGGTCATCTACACCATGGTGCCTTAGAAATCACGTAGCAAATTACCACCGATCTCCCTAAAGGTTCCCTTGACCAGTAGAATGTCTGCAAGGGTTGCACATTGGTGAAATATGCTAAATCCACTTTCCATGACCAAGATAGCATAGCAAATTCAATCTTGGATCGAGTCCACTTTGATGTTTGTGGACCCTTTTCTATAGCCTCCACAACAAAACATAAGTACTATGTTATTTTTATCGATGATTTCTCTAGAAAATGTTGGATCTTCTTCATGCAGAAGAAGGATGATGTTTTCTCAATTTTTTTTGAATTCAAGGCATTGGTTGAGAAGGAAACTGGGAAGAAGGTAAAGGCTCTCAGGAGTGATAATGGAGGTGAATTTAGTGTGCACCCCTTCAAGGATGTTTGTGCCAAAGAAGGTATTCAAAGAGAATTGATAGCACCCCATAACCAAATGCAGAATGGGGTAGCTAAGAGAAAGAACATGAGCATAGTGGGAGCAGCAAGGGCCATGTTGCATGATTAGGGGTTGCCTTTACATCTATGGGTGGAAGCATGCAACACCACAGTCTACTTGCAGAACCAGAGTCATCATAGAATACTTGGCATGATCACACCGGAGGAAGCTTTCTCTGGGAGAAAGCCTGATGTGTCTCATTTCAAAATTTTTGGAGCTTCAGTTTATTGTCATGTCTCTAAGGATTTGAGGAAGAAACTTGAGCCTACAACAAAGTTGGGAGTTTTTGTAGGATACACCAAAACTCCACACAATTATCGAGTGTATTTACCTTCACTGAGGATGATAGTTGTGAGGAGAGATGTCAAGTTCGATGAGAAGAAGGCTATGAGGTGCTCTCTGGAACGAGATTTGAGTATCCCCCTGGAGTAGGAGCTTCTAGATCCAAAGGAGGAGCCTCAAGAGGTTGTGGAGCAGCCACATGTAGGGGAGCAGATAGGAGGCAGATTGGTGGTGCCCACTCAACTAGAAAATTCCATAGAGGGGAGAAACAAAACGATGCAAGGGAAAATGTGGGTGCCCCCATATCACAGTGCAAATAGAAGAGGTTACCTGATAGGTACACTGGGTACAAGGCTCCCATGATAGAGCTCGTTGAGACAAAGCCTTCTTAATTTTAGGAAGCAGTTTCTCAACCTATTTGGGTTGATGCCATGGTGGAGGAATACAAGTCCATCGTGAAGAATAATGTATGGGAGGTGGTGCTAAGACCAGAAGGGAAATTAGTGGCTGGTTCGAGATGGATCTTAAAGTGAAGCATGGAGCTGATGGGAGCATCAAGAAGTACAAGGCTAGATTTGTGGCCAAAGGATTTTCTCAGATAGAGGGAGTGGAATATGAGGAAACTTGTGCACTAGTTGCATGATATTCCTCAATCAGATCCATTATAACATTGGCTCCGCAGATGTGGTAGAAAATCCACCAGATGGATGTGAAGACCACCTTTCTCAACAATGTTGTTGAGGAGGAAATTTACATAGAGTATCCAAAAGGATTTGAGACATATGATCGAGAGTCACATGTGTGCAGACTCAAGAGAGCATTGTATGGTCTCAAACAAGCGCCCCGAGCATGGTCCACTCAGATAAATAGTTATCTCAGTGGATTAGGCTTCACCAAAAGTGAAGCAGATGCAAATCTCTATCACATTGTGGTAGATAATAAGTTGCTTATTCGTGTTTTGTATGTTGATGATTTAATATTGACAAGTGATGAGTAGTTGATCCACTCTTGTGAAGATGATCTTGCAAGGGAATTTGAGACGGAAGACATGGGCCTTATGCATTACTTCCTCGAGCTGGAAGTATGGTAATCTGATGGTGAATTGTTTGTGTCTTAGGGGAAGTATGCCTCTAAAATACTTTAGATATTTCACGTGGAGAATTGTAAGCTAATGGACACACCTCTAGCTACAAACTGGAGGAAGGAGAATGGCACTTTCAGTGAAGAGGTTGATGCTACCATTTATAGACAAGTTGTGGGGTCTTTGATGTATCTTGCGAACACAATACCCAACATGTGCTATGCAATAAACCAACTAAGTCAAGATATGGTAAGGCCTGCCAAGTTGTACTGGAAGACAACAAAGCATGTGTTATGGTACCTCAATGATACTACCGAGTATGGATTATGGTATAAGAGGACAAAGCGAGTGAAGCTTCAAGGCTTCACCGACGCAGATTGGGCAGAGAGTCCATCAGACAGGGAAAATACTTCAGGTGTTATCTTCAGTGTTGGGTCCGCAACTATCTCTTGGTACAACAGGAAGCAGCGATCTGTGACGCTCAACATAGAAAATGATGAATACATGGTTGCAAGTCAAGAAACATGTGAGGCCATATGGATGAGGAAAATACTTGAGGGTCTTTTTAGTCAGGAGATGGATCCAAAAACGATATATTGTGACAATCAGAGTTGCATTAAGCTCTCTAAGAATTTGGTATTTCATGACAAGTCCAAACACATTGATATCTGGTATCATCATTTGCAGGACTATGTGTAGAGGAGAATTATGTTGCTATTGTACATTCCAACTAAGGAGAAAGATTTTGACATCTTGACAAAGGCATTGTCAGGAGGTAAATTTGAATTCCACGTGCAGGATAGGGCTGGTGAAAAATCTCTTTCTTGCTAAGAGGGAGTGTTGAAAAAATGTAGCAAGAAAGGCCCAATTGACTTTAGCCTTAGTCAAATTTAGTAAAATAGAATTTCCACATCAGCAGGACAACTTAGAGACAGTTAACTAGTGTGACATGGATCTTGTCACTCAGTTAGCTCAGTAAATTTGAGTTAGAGGGTTTGGATTTTAATCATGCATGTGTGATTGCTAAATTTTAGCAATGTAGTTCAATTATTTTCAGTTGTATTTAGCTAACTATCCTCTAACTATTGAGAGATTTAGTTGAAGGTCAGTTGTGCAGTGGAATAATAATCTAACTCAGTGATCTGTCAATTAACTGATCAATCAATCCAAAATAGCTAATTCATGCAAGGAATTCGAATTGCTCAGCTTAAGTGGAGAAGACAAGGAAGTGAAACGTGAGTTGTATACTAGTTTGAGTGCACAATTGTCGCATGAGGTCAGAAGATCAATCCTTGGGAATTACGTAATTAATTAGGATGAAATTCCTATTTTTAAGGGGCTAATTTCATCAGGATTTGTGTAAGGGAATAAGATGCTCTTAATGAGAAAATAATTGGCTACATGTTGGCCAGAGTTTCTCATTCAACAAAATAGTTATTCTTTTGTAGGTTGAGCTCAAAGCTGGAGCTAATAATTGTAATAGTCTCTATTCAACTAATTAATGCAAAGAGACTTGAGGGGTTTTTCCCAGTTGGGTTCCCCTAGAAATCATTTTGTATTTGTGGTTTTTCTTATTGCATGTTTATGCATGTTGTTCTAAATTGTGATTTCCATTCTGCAAATGAGTAGAGTAGAATTGTGTCTTTTGTTTTTCAGTTTGAAATCTTGAGCATTTGCAATTTCTATCAAATTTCTACATAGTAAAATTGAGTAATTCGATTTTCCACATCAACAAGATGATTTGGATGGTAGTCAACTTGTGTGACATGGCCTTGTCTCCTAGTTATATCAGCTAATTCAAATTTGTAGGCTTGGATTAAAGTTGTGCATGTAGTGATTGCGAAAATTTAGCAATCTAGTTCAATTATATTCAATTGAACTTAGTTAACTGAGCTCTAGTCATTAGTTGAGTCAGTTGAAGGTCAGTTGAGTAGTAGAATTGTTATTAACTCAGTGATCTTTCAATTAATTTAGTTAATCAGCTAAAAATAGGCCATACATGCATGTAATTCGAATTGTCTAGCTGGAGCAGAGGAAAAGGCACATTGTAATGATCAATTGTATACAAGTTGAGTGTACAAGATTAGTATAGAGGCAGGTGATCAATTCCTTGGGAATTGTGCAAGAAAATAAGGATCCCCCTATTATTTAGGAGCTCAATGTCTCCTAAATTGCGAAAGGAAATAGGAGGAAATTGCAGCCTTGAATTGGCTAAGTGTTGGCTAGAGCAGGACAGTCAGAAGGAGAGCAAGTTTATAATGCAAGGTGTGCTTCAAGATTGAAGCAAGACATTGTGATAGTTTCTCATTCTCATATGATTAATGAAAAGCAGCGGAGGGGTTTTACAAGTTGGGTTCCCCTGTAAAAGCATTGTGTTCTTGTGGTTTTGTTGGTTGAATGTCATTGCATGTGTTTCTAAATAGTGATTTCCTCTCCGCAAAGGAGGGAATTTATAATATATTGTTTTTAGTTCGAATTCATCAATAGTAGTGATTCAGGTGGATGTTGGTGGCCACCCGCCTATCCCACTTTGACCCCCCCAACTGTCTCTTTCAGTTTTTCAGTTTCCTTAATTGTAGCACAATTTACTATTCTTCCCAGTTTTTCAGGTCCTAAACTTCCAGAGTCGTTTTGAGGCCCTAAACGACATTTTTTGGGAAAACTGGGATAAACATGGGTGCATGATCTAACGTTGCTCATCCCAATGTTGTAGTCCTCGGATAGATCTTTCTAACGAGATATTGTGCACGTCAAATAAAGATCGTATGCCAAAGTTACGACCCCGGGAAATTGATGTACCAATTTACCCAAAACGAGGCCCACAGTTTGGCGCTTCATCTCCTAGGGTTAGGGATTTGGATGTTTAGGGTTTTCCATTGTTTCTCAACAATAAATAGGCCTTCGAGCCTCATTGTAACACAGTTCATAGGATGTAACCGCCACATCTCTTCTCAGAGATAAGCTACCATCGCCCTAGCTGGTTTATTTCCATTTCTGCTTGTAAGCATATTTCAGTGTTTAACATTAATGAAATGAAGTATTATTTCTACTGCATCTCTGTATTTATGGTTATATATGTAATTTGTTGCGTTCCTGTTTAAATCTGGATCAATGGTATCAGAGCGGTCTGCTCTTTCTATGTTTTTCTTTGCATGTCCCCAACGAGATCGGGATATAAGGAGTTAGGGTTTGAATTGGTCGTACCTTTGCAAGACTAACCTCGCAAATTCCGACGGCCTCCCATGGCGGATGAAAAAAAAGACGAGGGGGCAGGAGATCCTATCAAAATATTGCTCGAAGAAGCCCTCGAGCGACAAAGGAACGCGATGATGGAAAACTTTTCCTAGATCCTTCAGCGGCTACCCAAGGGCGACGCATCTGCTTCCAACAGCTACTCTGGAAACGCCACACCCTTTAAGGTACAAGTTAACTTTGAAATCCCCATATTCGAGGGTCAAATAGATGCAGATGTTGTAGATAAATGGTTAAATCTGCTACAAGCTTATTTTTATGTTCATGATTTTTCCAACCGAAAAAAGATCACTTTTGCACTTCTCAAAGTAGCCCCCCACGTCGAAGACTGGTGGAAAACCTACTGCGAGCATAAGGATGAAAGTACAGGCTCACTATTTTCAATCGCACCCACTTGGAATTCATTCTGGGATGCCATCAAGGAGCAGTACTACCCTGTCAAGAGCTATGAGGACAAATACGTAAAGTGGACCATAATGCGGCAGGGAAGGGACCAAGATGTGTCGGAGTTCACAAATATTTTTCATACCCCTCGCAGAAAGTTGGGTATCAAGGATTCTGAGCTACATTTGGTACTTAAATACCACCGCTGTCTACATAGATATATCTAGGACAAGATGGAGTTCCTGAACATCTTCTCACTCGGCACGGCATACCGATACGCTGTCTGTTAGTGTCAGTCTTTGAAGCCTTCCTCTAGTGATCAAACATGCTCTTAGAAAGTGATTTTAAGATGTCAAAATCAAATTTTGTCATTTCAGTGAGTCTTCAAGTAAAATTTGGTCGCTAGGTATTAGGTCTAGGATTTGTTTTCACTCCTTTCAAAATTTTCCAAGTTTTGGTCCATGTCACCATTCAGCTGAGTGTACCATCATTTAGAGAGTTGTCATCATTATTTCAGGTTCCAATGGGTCATTTTACACCTTGTTCGTGTTTCAATTGTACTTGGGTAAGGCTCATTTCTCTCTCCTAGAGTTTTGAAGGTAATTTCTCTTGGATGGTCAAATCATCAACCAAACTTGTATCCTGATTCTCATACACCTTCCCCTATCCTTAATGTACCTTCCTAAGCACTTCCCATCATTGATATCCTTCAAATTCTTCATTTTCCCACAAATCCTAGCTTCTTGCTACAATTTGACAATTTTCTAGGCTAGGCCTGTGTTTTACCCTTTTAGACCCCTTCCCCTCACCAAATATTTGAAATTCCACTTTCCCTTCCTTCCTAACATCCCTCCCTATTTTCCAAAATCTTCTCAAGAATTTAGCAGCCCCTTATCCCCTTCATTTCCCTTCATTCCTACAAATCCCCTGTTCAACACATCGGGATAGGTTTTACTCAACTGATGTTTCTGAGAAATAGAAGATGAATTTGACAAAAGTGAGAGGTTTTTGTCCATAATAGACCAAAGATGAAAAACCTCCTTCATTTTTTACACAGGTGTCATGGTTTTAGAGAAATGTCAAAAATACAGTTGCCTCAGGAGGGTTGCTGCACCTCTGAAGTGACCTTGGCAAAATCAAGATTTCTCCTAACCCGGTGGGCCAAATGACTTGCTTGATGAGTCAAATGATAGATAAATACAAAGAGATTTCCAATGAGCTATCATGCACTCAATTTGGAGTTGAGTAAGACCTTCAAAAGTTAACTGCAACAACACTCTGCATTTAGGTAACCTCATTTTGCACATTTTGACCAGTCTTGGGAGATTTGACTTTTGATAGGGTAAATGAACTCCAATTTGAAAATTTCAAGATGTTCTGGAACATAGACTCGACAAGCCTTTTAACGAGTTATATTGTACCCAATTTGGACATAGGGAAGGACTCCAAAACTCAGTCTAAAAGAGGCACTGCGCATAGAATCAGTGGCGTTGCGCATAGAAATTTTCAACACAAGAAATTGCAATAGGTGCGCATTGCGCTTTTGACTGGGGCACTTGTTGGAAGAATGGCTTGCATATTTGGATTCAGCATAAAAAAATAAGCAAACCCAAAAAGTTGGCGTTGTGCTTTTGACTGGGGCACTTGTTGGAAGAATGGCTTGCATATTTGGATTCAGCATAAAAAAATAAGCAAACCCAGAAAGTTTCAGCAAATTTGGAGCAAATCTAGGTCACCTAAAGGTCAAAAAACCATCAAAAAATGCCCTCTCTGCCACTTTTTGGACACACAGGAAGCAGCCTTGGGAGATTCCACTTTTGAGGGGGCAAATGACCTCCAAATGCAAAAATTCAAGATGTTCCAGAAACTAGACAGGAAGACCTTTCCAACAAGCTATCTTGGGCTCAATTTGGTCAAGGGTAAGGCCTCCAAAACTGGGTTTGAAAAGGTGATGTGCATAGGATCAGTGGCGCTGCGCATAAGATGAATTTGGCCAGTTTTGCTTAAAAAATCAAAATTTCGCCTAGTTTTTCTACAAGTTGACTTTTTCTTTCATCTTGGATGAATTTATGAATGTAAATGATGCAATGTTATGTAAGTGTAATTGTAAAATGACTCTAGAGGGTAGATTCATCATTTTGAGGTGGTTTGGGGTTGAATGAATCAGTTTCCATGGTTTTAGAGGCAAGTTGTTCCACTGCTTATATTCTTGTTCTTAGTTTAGAAATGGTTGAAACCACCCCTTTTCTCATGGATTCGACCATTGATGGTTAGCATAGGTGGTTTGATGCCTATATTATGTACTTTCTTAGTCATTTGAAGAGGTTGGACTCTCTTGGATGCTCTGAGCTACATTGTACATCTCTATAGCAGTTTGACAAGGAAATAAACCAGGATTTGCAGCTATTTTTGTGGGATTCTTGTGGTAATGTGTTTCTGCATCGTTTCTCTTTCTGTCATTAGTTTTTCTCATGCGTTATGTGTGCCAAAATCTCATTCATTCTTCTAAACTAAATGAAATCAAGATAGATAGGTAGAATACATTGGTAACAGTGCTCGGCCTTGGGAATACATTTAGTTTTTTATGTTTTCAGCTGTTTGAAGAGGACACATGATCTTTGCATGCCCTCCTCAAATCCTCACCAGATTTAGACCTACCATCTCACTCAATTCCAAGTGCTAAAACACCTACCTACCTCGCTCCACAGAACATCCTGCAATTTTGACTTGATTTCCCGGACCCAAAACTGCCTGCTCCATTTGATCCAGCAACAAAACCTTCAAAATCAACCAAAAACCCTAGAGCTACTATACCTAGCCTAAAATCCATATTCAATTCAGTCATCTCAACTGAGATTGACAATGAGAGAGCCCTCTTCCGACCTGGTAGGGCTAGCTACCAGGTTAAGCTTGGTTTGTAGTTATCCTAAGATTGCCTCCCTTCAGCCTGAGGTCGATCTAGGCTCTAACATAGTGGCGATCATACTGGGGAAACGTAGTTTTATGTTCCTCAGTAAAATGTATCAAGTTTAGATCTGATTGTTGATGGTGGACAACGATCAAACACCGAAAGGCTGAAATCATTCACCTGGCGACTCTAAATCAGTTTCGAGATCAGATCCAAGGACTCCATTGGCGGATGAACCTGACTAGCAGAAACATGAAAGGACAATATGGAAAGCTCAGGTATTCAAGTTGGAATTTCATCTAAGACATTATGTTCTTTTATATAAAATATTTATTCTCTTTTCTCGAAAATGTCAAGAAGGCATAGGAAAGTAGACTGTGTTTGAGACAAGATCCTATACCTGCATTTGACTCTTTCCCTTCGAAGATTGTGAATACAAAATGTTCACATGCCTTTGATCTTGATCAAGACCCTTCTTCCGAATTTTATGATGACCGTCTTCAAACTGATGAGCCTAAAGAGACCAAGACTGATTCTACAGCTTTTCTATATACCCCTATACCTTGTAACATTCTAGATAGATACAAGCCTCTGATTTTACCTCCTATATCCCCTGCTTTCCCTAAAAGTTATTACCTATATCTACCAAGATTTGATGGTGAATGTGACAACATCACTGCTAAGAGACATGTTCTGAATTTTGAGTCTTTTCTTAACCTTTTTGAGGTTGATGAAGAGGATGTCAGTATTAGGCTTTTTGCTCTTTCTTTCCAAGGAAAAGTCAAGAGTTGGTTTGAAAATTTGTCTGATGCAAGCATCTCAGATTTCCAGCAGTTCATCAAAGTTTTTCTCGACAAGTGGGTGGTCACACAGAACCCTTTCTTGATTCTAGAAGTGTATAACCAGCTGAAAAGACTGCCAGAGGAGACAGTACAAGAGTTTTCTGCTAGATTCAACCAAGTCTATTTTTTGATGCCGGTTAATATAAGGCCTCCTCTTGGATCTGCTCTCTTGCACTACCCAGAAGCCTTGATCCGGAAATGAAGTTTTAGCTGAGGGAAATGAACTTTGCAACACTTGAAGAGATGTAGAACAGTGCAGTAAATGTAGAGGCTAATTTGTTGATCAGAAGGGCAAAGTTGAAGGAAGAAGAGATCAAGAACATAGATCCAGAAGAATCGTCATCTTTAGAGGTAAAGCTTGACATTTTGGTAAATGCAGTGGAAGAGATGATGCAAAAGATCACCACAAGGAATGAGTATGATGTTCAAGACCATGGCTCGCTGATTGAAGAGGAACAAGTGGCCAATCTAAAACATTTTCTTTCTTATCCCAGTTAATGATTGTTTTATAGATCATCTTGGAGAAAAGAGATCTGTTGATTTGACATGTGTGCTTGATGATGTGTTTTATACTGATGATTTGCCTCAGTTTGATTAGTATGATGATGATTATGTTCTCCAAACAGAAGCTAGTCATCTAGACAAATCATCAGCTGGTTTGTGGGAGGAGGAAGTTCACTTTTAGCTCGAATACAGGAAGTGAGGGGGAAAGTGCAGCAAATGTTGAAGTAAGTGAAGGATCTTTGCCTTTTTGTTTTACTTCATTTCAGATCATCAGAGACAACTTTCGTGCTATCAGAAATCAGTGGTCGATAAGTTTCGATCTTGATCATCTAGAGAGTAATGAGATCCTTGTTCAAGACTTCTCTTATCTAGATTTGCAACCCCTGAATGCCATTGATTGTCAAGTTGCAGATGAAGATTTGGAAGCTGGAAAATATGATCAAATGATGCAAGATGATTCCGTACCATTCTGTTTTGAATCATTTCAGTTTTGGAAGGGAAATTTGCATAGTACATTGTCAAATGAGCAGCCTGTAGAAAATCATGCAATCTAATTGGAACTAATAGAAAATGGGTTGCAACAGTCTTTTCAAGTTTTTCATGATCCAATAGCTTATGTGTTGGATGATGTCTGCAGTCGAAGTCCTTCTCCATTAGCTAACTATGAGCTTGAAACAAGTATTGATACAAACTTGATCCGATAGCTGGTTTCTTTGTCATTTTCAACAGGAGTCTCATCACAAAGCTCATATGAAAGTTTACATTCATGGTATGAGGAGAAGAAAATTAATCCATTGGATGAGCTAAGTCCCAGTGCACATGAATTTCAAGATCCTTATGCAGTATTTTTGGAGGCGGATAGAGAATCCATATTATTCAACGGATTTGTTTACAAGATTTCATGGAAATTGCCTTTCAATAGTTCTCTCTTGTTGTTCATAAGAAAGGGCTTGCAGAGAAATCAAATAACACTCAGAATACTTACTTGGTTGCATTGGTTGTTTCATTTCACTTGATCAGGTGATGAATCGAAAGTTAGAGTAGGTTTTATTGAATAAGCTCCATTTTGAGCATATTTTCCAGTTTGTTAGTTGTGTTTTAGTATTGAGTTAGTTTCAAGTCAGTTTGTGTCTTTGAGTCATCAGTATTCAGTCGTGTAATTTCAGCTTGAGTTTTTTACTCCATGCCCAATGGATAAGGCTATTAAGTCTATGGTGTTCTTGGCACCTCCAAGGAGCTACCATCCCCATTGGAGCCAATGTTAGTGTCAGTCTTTGAAGCCTTCCTCCAGTGATCAAACATGCTCTTAGAAAGTGATTTTAAGATGTCAAAGTCAAATTTTGTCATTTCAGTGAGTCTTCAAGTAAAATTTGGTCACTAGGTATTAGGTCTAGGACTCCTTTCAAAATTTTCCAAGTGTCATTCCATGTCACTGGTCAGCTGCGTGTACCATCATTCAGAGAGATGTCATCATCATTTTAGGTTCCAATGGGTCATTTTACATCTTGTTCGTGTTTCAATTGTACTTGGGTAAGGCTCATTTCCCTCTCCTAGGGTTTTGAAGGTAATTTCTCTTCGATGGTCAAATCATCAACAAAACTTGTATCTTGATGCTCATACACCTTCCTCTATCCTTAATGTACCTTCTTAAGCACTTCTCATCACTAATATCCTTCAAATTCATCATTTTACCACAAACCCTAGCTTCTTGCTACAATTTGACAATTTTCTAGGCTAGGCCTGTGTTTTGCCCTTTTGGACCCCTTCCCCTCACTCAATATTTGAAATTCCACTTTCCCTTCCTTCCTAACATCCCTCCCTATTTTCCAAAATCTTCTCAAGAATTTAGCAGCCCCTTATCCCCTTCATTTCCCTTCATTTCTACAAATCCCCTGTTCCACACATCGGGATAGGTTTTACTCAAATGATGTTTTTGAGAAATAGAAGATGAATTTGACAAAAGTGAGAGAGTTTTTTGTCCATAATAGGCCAAGGAAGAAAAACCTCCTTCACTTTTTACACAAGTGTCATGGTTTTAGAGAAATTTCAAAAATACAGTGGTCTCAAGAGGGTTGTTGCACCTCTGGAGTGACCTTGGTAAAAACAAGATTTATCCTAGCCTGGTGGGCAAAATGACTTGCTTAATGAGTCAAATGATAGATAGACACAAAGAAATTTCCAATGAGCTATCATGAGCTCAATTTGGAGTTGAGAAAGACCTTCAAAAGTTGACTGTAACAGCACTCTGCATTTAGGCAACCTCATTTTGCACATTTTGACCAGTCTTGATAGATTTGACTTTTGATAGGGAAAATGAACTCCAAATTGAAAAATTCAAATTTTTTGGAACGTAGAATCGACAAGATTTTTAAAGAGCTATCCTGCACCCAATTTGGACACCGGGAAGGCCTCCAAAACTCAGTCTAAAAGCAGCGTTGCGCATAGAAATTTTCAACACAGGAAATTGCAATAGGTGCGCAGCACCACTGGCGTTGCGCTTTTGACTAGGGCACTTGTTGTAAGAATGGCTTGCATATTTGGATTCAGCATAAAAAAATAAGAAAACCCAAAAAGTTTCAGCAAATTTGGAGCAAATCTAGGTCACCTAAAGGTCAAAAAACCATCAAAAAATGCCCTCTCTGCCACTTTTTGGACACACAGGAAGCAACCTTAGGAGATTCCACTTTTTAGGGGTCAAATGACCTCCAAATGCAAAAATTCAAGATGTTCCAAAAACTAGACAAGAAGACCTTTCCAACAAGATATCTTGGGCTCAATTTGGTCAAGGGGAAAGCCTCCAAAACTGGGTTTGAAAATGTGTTGCGAATAGGATCAGTGGTGTTGCGCATAGGATGAATTTGGCCATTTTTGCTTAAAAAATCAAAATTTCGCCTAGTTTTTCTACAAGTTTACTTTTTCTTTCATCTTGGATGAATTTATGAATGCAAATGATGCAATGCTATGTAAGTGTAATTGTAAAATGAATCTAGAGGGTAGATTCATCATTTTGGTGGTTTGGGGTTGAATGAATCAGTTTCCATGGTTTTAGAGGCAAGCTGTTCTACTGCCTATATTCCTATTCTTAGTTTAGAAATTGTTG
Organism: Pinus tabuliformis; assembly: GCA_031772625.1. Taxonomy (NCBI): domain Eukaryota; kingdom Viridiplantae; phylum Streptophyta; class Pinopsida; order Pinales; family Pinaceae; genus Pinus; species Pinus tabuliformis. Next base: position 593,122,417 of record CM062812.1, on the reverse strand, counting down.
AAACCACCCCTTTTCTCATGGTTTCGACCCCTGATGGTTGGCATAGGTGGTTTGATTCCTATATTATGTACTTTGTTAGTCATTTGAAAGGGTTGGACTCTCTTGGATGCTCTGAGCTACATTGTACATCTCTACAGCAGTTTGGCAAGGAAATAAACCAGGATTTGCAGCTATTTTTGTGGGATTCTTGTGGTAATGTGTTTCTGCATTATTTCTTCCTCTGTCATTAGTTTTTCTCATGTGTTATGTGTGCAAAAATCTCATTCATTCTTCTAAACTAAATGAAATCAAGATAGATAAGTAGAATACATTGGTAATAGTGCTCTGCTTTAGGAATACATTTAGTTTTTTATGTTTTCAGCTATTTGGAGAGGACACGTGATCTTTGCATACCCTCCTCAGCTCCTCACTAGTCTTAGACCTACCATCTCACTCAATTTCAAGTGCTAAAACACCTACCTACCTCGCCCCATAGAACACCCTACAATTCTGACTTGATTTCCCAAACCCAAAACTGCCTGCTCCATTTGATCCAGCAAAAAAACCTTCAAAATCAACCAAAAACTCTAGAGCTACTATACCTAGCCTAAAATCCATATTCAATTCAGTCATCTCAACTAAGATTGACAATGAGAGAGCCCTCTCTCGACCTGGTAGGGCTAGCTACCAGGTTAAGCTTGGTTTGTGGTTATCCTAAGATTGCCTCCCTTTAGCCTGAGGTTGATCTAGGCTCTAACATAGTGGCGACCATACTGGGGAAACGTAGTTTTATGTTCCTCAGTAAAATGTATCAAGTTTAGATCTGATTGTTGATGGTGGACAACGATCAGACACCGGAAGGCTGAAATCATTCACCTGGCGACTCTAAATCAGTTTCGAGATCAGATCCAAGGAGTCCACTAGAGGATGAACCTGACCAACAAAAACATGAAAGGACAATATGGAAAGATCAGGTATTCAAGTTGGAATTTTATCAAAGACATTATGTTCTTTGTTATAAATTATTTCTTCTCTTTTCCCGAGAATGTCAAGAAGGCTTTGCAAAGTATACTGTGTTTGAGACAAGATCCTAGACCTGCATTTGACTCTTTCCCTTTGAAGATTGTGAATACAAAATGTTCACATGCATTTGACCTTGATCAAGACCCTTCTTCCGAATTTTATGATGACCGTCTTCAAACTAATGAGCCTAAAGAGACCAAGACTGATTCTAAAGCTTTTGTATATACCCCTATACCTTGTAAAATCCCAGATAGATACAAGCCTCTGATTTTACCTCCTATATCCCATGCTTTCCCTAAAAATTATTACTTATATCTACCAAGATTTGGTGGTGAATGTGACAACATCACTACTAAGAGACATGTTCTGAATTTTGAGTCTTTTCTTGACCTTTTTGAGGTTGATGAAGAGGATGTCAGTATTAGGTTTTTTGCTCTTTCTTTGCAAGGCAAAGTCAAGAGTTGGTTCAAAAACCTACCTGATGCAAGCATCTCAGATTTCCAGCAGTTCGTCAAAGTTTTCCTCAACAAGTGGGTGGTCAGACAGAACCCTTTCTTGATTCTAGAAGAGTATAACCAGATGAAAAGTTTGTCAAAGGAGACAGTACAATAGTTTCTGCTAGATTCAACCAAGTCTATTTTTCGATGCCGGTTAATATAAGGCCTCCTCCTAGATCCACTCTCTCGCACTACATGGAAGCCTTTGATCCAGAAATGGAGTTTCAGCTGAGGGAAAAGAACCTTGCAACACTTGAAGAGATGCAAAACAATGTAGTAGATGTAGAGGCTAATTTGTTGATCAGAAGGGCAAAGTTGAAGGAATAAGAGATGAAGAACATAGATCCAGAGGAATCGACATCTTTAGAGGTAAAGCTCGACATTTTGGTAAGTGCAGTGGAAGAGATGATGCAAAAGATCACCACAAAGAATGAGTATGATGTTTAAGACCATGGCTCTCTGATTGAAAAGGAACAAGTGGCCGATCTAAAACATTTTCTTTCTTATCCCAGTTGTCATAGATCTGATAATGATTGTTTTATAGATCATCTTGGAGAAAAGAGATCTGTTGATTTGACATGTATGCTTGATGATGTGTTTTATACTGATGATTTGCCTCAGTTTGATTAGTATGATGATGATGTTGAATGTTGGTACCGGAGGATAGGTGGTTCCCTAAGGCTTTGATCTTTGGCCTAGGGAAAAGTGTCCAAAAAAAATTAATTTTTTCTCCTAAAGTGACTTTATAATTTTTATAAAGTCAAATCTAATTTAAAAGTGACTTTAAGTGATAAAGTTACTAAAGTCTAATTTTAAAGTGACTTTAATAAAGTCAATGTAAAATTAGAAAGGAAAAGTGACTTTGGAAATAAATGACTAAGTGGGTCTTTATTAAAGTGGGGTGAATTAAAAAATAGAAAGTAAGATTTAAATGAGCATTTAATCTCAGCCCTAGATCTCAATCTATTTCAGCCATTGGAATTAGGGATCACCCAAAAGTCACTTAGGGTTAGATTAAAGGAGGAAAAGGTCATTCATTCTTTCATAAGCAGATTGGGAGAAGGAGAGCAAGAGAGCAAGGGAGATTTCTGGACAAGGAGGAGGAGGCAGCAGCTTGGCACACATTCCAAGGCAGCATTCCAGCAAGTCCGTACAACTGAGTTAGCATACAGTGAAAGGCAGATTTTTGGGCACGATTATCAAGGAGGCCGTACAACAGTTTGCACAGAAATCGAGGAGCAGAAATCTGAGTTTGCTGGAACGATTTTCAAGGAGGCCGTACAGTAGATTCTCAAGAAGGCCGTATAGTAGTTTTCAGCGCAGAAATTGAGGAAATCATACAACAGAATTTCTGGCAGCTTGCACGATTTTCTAGGCAAACCGTACAACAGAATTTAAGGCTGAAAATTGGCACAAAAATCGAGGAGGACGTGCAACATTTATTGTTGTTCAGATTTTGCTATTTGCAAGTTTTTCCAATTGGCTGTGAGGCACGGAAAATGAGATAAGTTGTAAAAATTTACTTGCTGATTTTTTGCTGAATATTTCTCACTGTAAAAGGCATTTTTCAGAAATAAGGAGCTCTCGAACTGTTTTTCCCCAAGAGTTGTAGGGGGTTTTTCCAGGGTCACCTTGACAAAAAATTATTGTGTTTACATGTGTTGAATGGTTGTTTATATGTGCTGATTTGTTTTATATTTCTGCATTTTCCAGCATTCTGTAAAATTTCCAAAATTTGTGTTTTTAGCAAAATTTATTTTTCAGTTGTTAAATGTATGGATATGGGAAAGGGCATTTAACTATTTTGGAGAAATAAGGTGAAACTGAAAATCGAGGTGGGAAATGAGAAATTTTTACATGGTACCAGAGCTTGAGTGCTGAAGTGCAGTTTGGGACAGCAAGGAGGAAAATTACAGCCTGCTGATTTTTCACTCAGAAAATTCCAGCAAGCTGATTTTTCACAAACAACAGTTTTATTTTTACTACAGCAGTGCTATTTTTCAGTTTTAAGACAACAGGATGTCATTGCGATTGAGTGTGGAGGATAGGCTGGATGGGCATACAAATTACAGTGTTTGGAAGGAGAGAATGCAGAATATCTTTGAGGAGGCAGAAGTCTGGGACATCATGGTGCATACCACACAAAACCCTGTTGTTGTGCCTACTGATGCTACTCAGTTGGCTGAGTATAATAAAAAGAACAACAAGGGTAAGAGACTGATTCTAGATGGAGTCAAAGACCATTGCATTCCTCATGTGAGAGGAAAGAGAAATGCCCATAAGATGTGGACAGCATTGTCCAATCTCTACCATAGTACCAATGAGAACCGGAAAGTGGTCCTGAAGGAGAAGTTGAAGACTATTAAAATGGGTAATGATAGTGCAGCTGGATATCTCACAAAGATTACTAATGTGAGAGATGAGTTGGCAACAGTTGGAGAGGACATTCCACCCACTAAGTTGGTGCGGATTGCAGTGAATGGCCTCCCCTATTCATGGATGAACTTTGTTGATGGGGTTTGTGCACGTGAGAGCCTTCCCACATGGGATAGTTTTTGGGATGATTGCATTCAGACAGAGATCGGGAAAGGTCAGCTTGGGGCAGCCAAGCCAGCTGAGCAGGATGAGGATGTAGCATTGTCGACAAGAGGCAAGAAAGGCAAAGGGAAGAAGCAGGCTTCCACAAGCAATGGTGGGGGAAAAGGCAAAGGTAAAGGTAAACAGGCTAACACACAGAAGGACTATTCCAAGGTGAAGTGTTGGAATTGTCAAAAGATGGGACACTATGCAGTTGTGTGTCCGGAGAAGAAGAAGAAGAAAAATGGGAAGGACCAGAGCATGGCAGCTTCAGCAGAGGTTGAGGACTTTGCAGTTCGTTTTGACTGAGAGTTTGGGTTCATTGCATATGAGTACTCTAGTGCAGGATCACCTGCCACACAGGTTTAGAGGGAGCATGCTTTTCCCTCGATTAGCGGAGCATCTTCAGGTATCTCGTATGTGGACAGTGGGGCTTCACGTCACATGACAGGAGTCCGTGAGTACTTCTCAGAGCTTTCAGAGAGTGGCACTGATATAAATGTAGTACTCCGTGATGACAGAGTTGTCAGAGCAGTCGGTGTGGGGACACTGACATTTCAGAGGGAGTCCAAACCTCCCTTGAAGGTGTTAGATGTTCTTTATGTGCCAGGGATGAGGAAGAACCTCATATCCGTCTCAGCTTTGGAGGACAGAGGATATGAGGTACTGTTCAGGGGAGGACAGATGTTGGTGTATCCCAGGGGCACTCCAGCTGATTCAGCTAGAGTGATAGGTGTACGCCATGCAAAGGTGTACAAGTTTGCATTCCAATCCCTTTTGGCATTGAGCAGTAGTACCGACAGTAAAGCTAGCAGTTCTGAGTTGTGTTAGATTTGGCATAGCAGGATGGGACATATGTATCATGGAGCCTTGAGGACCTTGCGGGAGATCACTACAGGTGTGCCAGATTTTAGTACTGATCAATTTGATACTTGCAGAGGATGTGCGATGAGCAAGTTTGCCAAATCCCCTTTTCCCAGCGGTGACAACAGAGCGACTGGGATACTTTATTTGATTCATTCCGATGTGAGCAGTCGAACGTCTGATGTTTCCTTGAGTGGATATGAGTACTATGTTTTATTCATTGATGATCACTCCAAGAGGACCTGGATTTATTTCTTGAAGACCAAGAGTGAGGTCTTCAAGCAGTTTCAGGAGTTCAGAGCTCTTGTGGAGACACAGACAGGTCAGAAGATCAAGTCCCTGAGGTCAGACAATGGGGGAGAGTACACCCTTGGAGAATTTGTTGTCTATTGTGTGAAGGCAGGCATTAGGAGTGAGTTCACTGTTCCTTACAACCCCCAGCAGAACGGCGTTGCGGAGAGGAAGAACAGATCCGTCGTAGGGGTTGCCAAAGCCATGTTACATGATTAGGGGTTTCCATTGTTCTTGTGGGCAGAGGCCTGCAACACAGTTGTTTATTTGCAGAACAGGAGTCTGCATCGTGCCTTGGGGCACATGACTCCGGAGGAGGCTTTTTCTGGGAAGAAGCCTAATATTGGTCATCTTCGTATCTTTGGGTGCATTACATACTCCTACATACCCAAGGAGACGAGGACCAAACTAGAGCCCACATCAGAGAAGGGTATCTTTGTGGGCTATAGTGAGACCTCAAAGGCCTTTCAGATTTACATTCCTGCACAGAGGAAAGTTTTTGTCAGGCGGGATGTGAAGTTCGAGGAGGACAGGGCCTTTAGGAGGTCACGAGAGTTAGAGTATCTGGATCAGCCAGGCCCTCAGCAGCAGTTGAGTCAGTCGCAGGGATCCAACGGGCAGGGATCAAGAGGATCCGGAGGTACATCTATGAGGATGTCAGGTCCGTCAGTGAGCAGTGGCTCGCCGAGCCAGAGGGGTGGTGCTCCGGGTAGCATGCAGAGCAGTTCACTAGGGAGTCCACTGATGGACAGCTCACACAGTACCTCAACTTCCACAGGTTCAAGTGCAGGCAAGAGGACAGAAGACAAACAGTCAGGAGTTCAGGCTCCTGATGATGATGGGGAGGAGGAGTTTCATTCTCCTGTGGGAGAAGTGCACTCAGGGAAGAGGAAGCCCAAGTGGATTCAGGATACCTTGAGAGATGCCACATCTGTCGCTAAGCCTAAGAGGCCGGTCAGAGAGAGTAGACCACCTGAGAGGTTTTGTAGCTATATGGAAATGGCTACTAGCATCCTTGACTCTGAGCCTTCTAGCTATGAGGAGGCAGCTAGCCAACAGGTTTGGAGAGAGGCCATGCAGGAGGAGTATTCTTCTATCATGAAGAATGATGTTTGGGAGGTGGTGCCGAGGCCTGAGGGCAAATCCGTGGTTACTTCCAGATGGCTTTACAAGGTAAAGCATGCTGCAGATGGTAGCATTGAGAAATTCAAAGGGAGGTTTGTGGCTAGAGGGTTCTCCCAGGTAGAGGGAGTTGATTATGAGGAGACCTTCGCTCCCGTGGCTCGATATACTTCGATCTGCTCCATTATATCGATAGCAGCAGAGTTGGGTTGGAAGATCCACCAAATGATGTGAAGACTGCATTTCTCAATGGCTTCATACAGGAGGAGGTGTACATTGAGCAGCCACAGGGCTTTGAGATGCATGGGAAGGAGTCCCATGTGTGCAGACTGAAGAAGGCCCTTTATGGCCTGAAGCAAGCTCCCAGAGCTTGGTACTCCAGGATAGATACATACTTGCAGGGGATGGGTTTCACAAAGAGTGAGGCAGATCCGAACCTTTACTTCATTGTGATAGGTGAGGAGCCTCTCATTCTGGTGCTGTATGTGGATGACTTGGTCATTACAGGTGCAGAGAGACTCATAGAGCACTGCAAGATAGATCTTGCGGCGGAGTTTAAGATGAAGGACATCGGCTTGATGCATTACTTTTTGGGTTTGGAGGTGTGGCAGGAGGAGGGGCATTTCTTCCAAGGGCAGGGGAAGTATATTGTGGACATCCTTAGTAGATTCCACATGGAGGATTGTAGACCCATGTCGACACCGATGATCACCAACTGGAAGAAGCATCATGCTTCAGATTTCGAGTTGGTGGATCCCACATTGTACAGGCAGCTGATTGGTTCCTTGATGTATTTGGTCAACACTAGACCAGATATTTGTTTTGCAGTCAACACGATGAGTCAATTTATGTGTGAGCCTAGGAAGGTTCACTAGGTAGCTGCAAAACACATTTTGCGGTACTTGCAGGGGACAGTGGATTATGGTCTGGACTACAGGCAGGGGGATGGAGTGAGATTGGCAGGTTATATTGATTCTGATTGGGCGGGTTTTGCTTCTGATAGGAAGAGCACTTCAGGGTGCTGTTTTGGGTTGGGTTCAACAGTAGTGTCATGGTTCAGCTGGAAGTAGCAGTCAGTAGCATTGAGTTCAGCGGAAGCAGAGTATATGGCAGCCAGTATAGCTAGTTGTGAGGCCATCTGGCTTCGCAAGATGTTGTTTGGCTTATTTGGTCAGCCGTTGAAACCTTCAGTGATTTAATGTGATAAACAAAGTTGCATTAAACTCACGAAGAATCCAGTATTTCATGACAGGTCAAAGCATATCGGGATCAAATATCATTTCATCAGAGACTGTGTTCAAAAGGGCGTTGTGAAGCTTGAGTATATTCCCACTAATGAGCAGGTTGCAGATATTCTTACCAAAGCCTTACCACAGGGCAAGCATGACTACTTCAGAGACAAGATGGGTGTGGTGAGGAACACCTTCCTCGGTAAGAGGGAGTGTTGAAATTTGGTACTGGAGAACAGGTGGTTCCCTAAGGCTTTGATCTTTGGCCTAGGGAAAAGTGTCCAAAAGAATTTAATTTTTTCTCCTAAAGTGACTTTATAATTTTTATAAAGTCAAATCTAATTTAAAAGTGACTTTAAGTGATAAAGTTACTAAAGTCTAATTTTAAAGTGACTTTAATAAAGTCAATGTAAAATTAGAAAGGAAAAGTGATTTTGGAAATAAATGACTAAGTGGGTCTTTATTAAAGTGGGGTGAATTAAAAAATAGAAAGTGAGATTTAAATGAGAATTTAATCTCAACCCTAGATCTCAATCTATTTCAGCCATTGGATTTAGGGATCACCCAAAATTCATTTGGGGTTAGATTAAAGGAGGAAAAGGTCATTCATTCTTTCATGAGCAGATTGGGAGAAGGAGAGCAAGAGAGCAAGAGAGATTTCTGGACAGGGAGGAGAAAGAGGCAGCAACTTGACACACATTCCAAGGCAGCATTCCAGCAAGTCTGTACAGCTGAGTTAGCATACAGTGAAAGGCAGATTTTTGGGCACGATTTTCAAGGAGGTCGTACAACAGTTTGCACAGAAATCGAGGAGTAGAAATCTGAGTTTGTTGGAACGATTTTCAAGGAGGCCGTATAGCAGATTTTCAAGGATGTCGTACATCAGTTTTCGGCACAGAAATCGAGGAAATTGTACAGCAGAATTTCTGGCAACTTGCACAATTTTCTAGGCAGGTCGTACAACATAATTTAAGGCTGAAAATTGGCACAGAAATCGAGGAGGACGTACAACGTTTATTGCTATTCAGATTTTGTTGTTTGCAAGTTTTTCCAGTTGGCTGTGAGGCACGAAAAACGAGATAAGTTGTAAAAGTTTACTTGCTAATTTTTTGTTGAATATTTCTCACTGTAAAAGGCATTTTTTAGAAATAAGGAGCTCTCGAACTGGTTTTCTCCAAGAGTTGTAAGGGGTTTTTCCAGGGTCACCTTGACCAAAAATTAATGTGTTTAAATGTGTTGAATGGTTGTTTATATGTGCTGATTTTTTTATATTTCTGCATTTTCCAGCATTCTGTAAAATTTCCAGAATTTGTGTTTTGAGCAAAATTTATTTTTCAGTTGTTAAATGTATGGATATGGGAAAGGGCATTTAACTATTTTGGAGAAATAAGGTGAAACTGAAAACTGGAGTGGGAAATGAGAATTTTTTACAGATGATTATGTTCCCCAAACATAAGCTAGTCATGTAGACAAATCAGCCGCTGGTTTGTGGGAGGAGGAAGTTCACTTTCAGCTCGAATACAATAATCAACCGATGCATATCAACTATGGAAGTGAGGAGGAAAGTGTAGCAAATGTTGAAGTAAGTGAAGGATCTTTGCCTTTTTGTTTTACTTCGTTTCAGATCATCAGAGACAACTTTTGTGCTACCAAAAATCAATCGTCGATAAGTTTCGATCTTGATCATCTAGAGGGCAATGAGATCCTTGTTCAAGACTTCTCTTATCTAGATTTGCAACCCCCGAATGCCATTGATTGTCAAGTTGCAGATGAAGACTTGGAAGCTGGAAAATATAATCAAATGATGCAAGATGATTCTGTACCATCTGTTTTGAATCATTTCAGTTTTGGAAGGGAAATTTGCATAGTACATCGTCAAATGAGCAGCCTGTAGAAAATCATGCAATCTCATCGGAACCAATAGAAAATGGCTTGCAACAGCCTTTCAAGTTTTTCATGATCCAATACCTGATGTGTTGGATGATGTCTACAATCGAAGTCCTTCTCCATTAGCTAACTATGAGCTTGAAACAAGTATTGATACAAACTTGATCCAGCAGCCGGTTTCTTTGTCATTTTCAGCAGGAGTCTCGTCACAAAGCTTAGATGAAAGTTTGCATTCATGGTATGAGGAGAAGCAAAGTAATCCATTGGATGAGCTAAGTGCCAATGCACATGAATTTCAAGATCCTTATGCAGTATTTTTGGAGGCAGATAGAGAATCCATATTATTCAACGGATCTGTTTACAAGGTTTCATGGAAGTTGCCTTTCAGTGGTTCTCTCTTGTTGTTCATAAGAAAGCGCTTGCGGAGAATTCAAATAACAGCCAAAATACTTACTTGGTTGCATTGGTTGTTTCATTTCACTTGATCAGGTGATGAATAGAAAGTTAGAATAGGTTTTATTGAATAAGCTCCATTTTGAGCATATTTTCCAGTTTGTTAGTTGTGTTTTAGTATTGAGTCATTTTCAAGTCAGTTTGTGTCTTTAAGTCATCAGTATTCAGTCATGTAATTTTAACTTGAGTTTTTGACTCCATGCCCAATGGATAAGGCTACTAGGTCTATGGTGTTCTTGGCACCTGCAAGGAGCTACCATCCCCATTGGAGCCAATGTTAGTTTCAGTCTTTGAAGCCTTCCTCCAGTGATCAAACATGCTCTTAGAAAGTGATTTTAAGATGTCAAAGTCAAATTTTGTCATTTCAGTAAGTCTTCAAGTAAAATTTGGTCACTAGGTATTAGGTCTAGGATTTGTTTTCACTCCTTTCAAAATTTTCCAAGTGTCAGTCCATGTCACCATTCAGCTGAGTGTACCATCATTCAAAGAGTTGTCATCATCATTTTAGGTTTCAATGGGTCATTTTACACCTTGTTCGTGTTTCAGTTGTACTTGGGTAAGGCTCATTTCCCTCTCCTAGGGTTTTGAAGGTAATTTTTCTTGGATGGTCAAATCATCAGCAAAAATTGTATCCTGATCCTTATACATCTTCCCCTATCCTTAATGTACCTTCTTAAGCACTTCCCATCACTGATATCCTTCAAATTCATCATTTTCCCACAAACCCTAGCTTCTTGCTAAAATTTGACAATTTTCTAGGCTAGGCCCGTGTTTTGCCCTTTTGGGCCCCTTCCCCTCACTCAATATTTGAAATTCCCCTTTCCCTTCCTTCCTAACACCCCTCCCTATTTTCCAAAATCTTCTCAAGAATTTAGTAGCCCCTTATCCCCTTCATTTCCCTTCATTTCTACAAATCTTCAGTTCCACACATTGGGATAGGTTTTACTCAAATGGTGTTTCTGAGAAATAGAAGATGCATTTGACAAAAGTGAGAGAGTTTTTTGTCCAAAATAGGCCATGGAAGAAAAACCTCTTTCACCTTTTGCATAGGTGTCATGGTTTTAGAGAAATGTCAAAAATACAGTTGCCTCAGGAGGTTTGTTGCACCTCTGGAGTGACCTTGGTAAAATCAAGATTTATCCTCGACTGGTGGGCCAAAGGACTTGCTTTATGAGTCAAATGATATATAGACACAAAGATATTTCCAATGAGCTATCATGAGCTCAATTTGGAGTTGAGTAAGACCTTCAATAGTTGACTGCAATAGCACTCTGCATTTAAGCAGCCTCATTTTGTACATTTTGACCAGTCTTGGGAGATTTGACTTTTGATAAGGCAAATGAACTCAAAATTGGAAAATTCAAGATGTTCTGGAATGTAGACTCGACACGCTTTTCAACGAGCTATCCTACACCCAATTTGGACATCGGTAAGACCTCGAAAACTCGGTCTAAAAGCGGCGCTACGCATAGAAATTTTCAAGACAGGAAATTGCAATAGGTGCGCAGCACCACCGGCACTGCGCTTTTGACTGGGGCACTTATTGGAAGAATGGATTGCATATTTGGATTCAGCATAAAAAAATAAGCAAACCCATAAAGTATCAGCAAATTTGGAGCAAATCTAGGTCACCTAAAGGTCAAAAAAACCATCAAAAAATGCCCTCTCTGCCACTTTTTGGACACATAGGGAGCAGCGTTGGGAGATTCCACTTTTGTGGGAGCAAATGACCTCCAAATGCAAAAATTCAAGATGTTCCAGAAACTAGTCAAAAATACCTTTCCAACAAGATATCTTGGGCTCAATTTTGTCAAGGGTAAGGCCTCTAAAACGCTATTTGAAAATGCGTTGCGCATAGAATGAATTTGGCCAGTTTTGCTTAAAAAATCAAAATTTCACCCAATTTTTCTCCAAGTTGACTTTTTCTTTCATCTTGGATGAATTTATGAATGTAAATGATGCAATGCTATGTAAGTGTAATTTTAAAATTACTCTAGAGGGTTGATTCATCATTTTGAGGTGGTTTGGGGTTGAATGAATTAGTTTCCATGGTTTTAGAGGCAAGCTGTTCCACTGTCTATATTCCTGTTCTTAGTTTAGAAATGGTTGAAACCACCCCTTTTCTCATGGATTCGACCCATGATGGTTATCATAGGTGGTTTGATGCCTATATTATGTACTTTCTTAGTCATTTGAAAGGGTTGGACTCTCTTGGATGCTCTGAGCTACATTGTACATCTCTACAGCAGTTTGGCAAGGAAATAAACCAGGATTTATAGCTATTTTTGTGAGATTCTTGTGGTAATGTGTTTCTGCATTGTTTCTCCTTCTGTCATTAGTTTTTCTCATGTGTTATGTGTGCCAAGATCTCATTTATTCTTCTAAACTAAATGAAATCAAGATAGATAGGTAGAATACATTGGTAACAGTGCGTTGCCTTGGGAATACATTTAGTTTTTTATGTTTTTAGCAGTTTGAAGAGGACACATGATCTTTGCATGCCCTCCTCAGCTCCTCACTAGTCTTAGACCTACCATCTCACTCAATTCCAAGTGCTAAAACACCTACCTACCTCGCCCCATAGAACACCCTGCAATCCTGACTTGATTTCTCAGACCCAAAACTGCCTGCTCCATTTGATCCAGCAACAAAACCTTCAAAATAAACCAAAAAACCTAGAGCTACTATACCTAGCCTAAAATCCATATTCAATTCAGTCATCTCAACTGAGATTGACAAAGAGAGAGCCCTCTCCCGACCTGGTAGGGCTAGCTACCAGGTTAAGCTTGGTTTGTGGTTATCCTAAGATTGCCTCCCTTCAGCCTAAGGTCGATCTAGGCTCTGACACTGTCAAGATCGAGCAGAAGTTTAAACAAAAGAAGCGAGACTTTGGATCTGCGAATCTGAAGAACAAAGGACAAATCCAAGGCGGGGTGACCCAAGAAAACCCGTTGAAGCCGCAAGAAAAGAACAACACCACGAAGTCAAAGAAGGACACAGGAAAGTGGTGTGAGTTCCATAAAATCCCCACTCATTACACAAGTGAGTGTCAGACCAAATAGTCGTTGGTGGCCGAGTTGAAGACTTCAAAATCAGATGCATGTTTCGATCCTGAGTCAGAACCTGACAAGGGGAATGACAAAGGGAAGCAAATCATTGATGTGAAGCCCAGCGCCACTATTGCCACCACTAAGGTCCAGAAGAATGAGACCAAAAGACCAAAGGAGGGGAGCGTCTTTTCCACTAGCAGATGTGGGTGAAAGGTTCGTCGCTACAATTCATTGTTGATAGTGGTGGCCAAAAGAACCTCATTTCAGCAGAGGTCGTGAAGCGGCTGGACCTACCAACTGCACCACACCTGCAGCCATACAACATCAGGTGGCTTCACGAAGGACGAGATCTCTGAGTTCGCCAACAATGTTGCCTTCCCTATAGCATCAAGCCCTTCACAGATGAGGTATTGTGTGATGTTGCACCTCTTGATGTTTGTGATGTATTATTAGGCCAACCATACGTGTGGAGGCGACATGTTGTGTATGAGTCAAGGCCTCGCGCTGTTATTATTTCTTTGGGTAATTCATTATACTCCGGTAGCCCCACCTACCGCCACCTCTTTGATCTCTGCTAAGAAATGTAGTAAGATCATCTCCCAGACTAGGAAATTTATTTTCTTTCTTGTTCGCTCTCAAAGTAAGGGGAAGATCATAGCCATATCCATGGCCCCCTGGAAGGGTTCCTCCACACAGCAGAAGCAAATGGATACGATCATGAAAGAAGACAGGGACATCTTCTCCTCACCCACAGGGGTATCATTGCACTGTCAGGTCAAGCATTCATTTGATCTGACTCCTAGAGCACCTTTACCCAGCGGGTCGATATATCATCGCTCCATTCTGGAAAATTCCAAGTACCAGCAGTGACATGATCAGCATCAAGTACCACACAAGTTTCAAGTGGGCGACAAAGTTTGGTTACATATGCGAGAAGAACGCCTTACAAAAGCCCATCAAAAGCTCAGACCACTCCGATATGGTCCTTACACCATTACCAAAGCTATGGGAAACAATGATTTGGAGCACAAAATTCCCCCATTCCTTCGCTTGCACCGAGTGTTTAATGTGGACCGCCCTCGACCATGCTTCCCACCATTACTGGACACATCAAAGGTTGCAGAACAACTCACCAGGGACCAAGTTCAGCAGAAGTTTCCTCATCTCATGGAGGAACTCAACGCAATGGGGACCATTGCTTCCTAAGGGGGGAGGAATGATCCAGGTGGATCTTGGTGGCCACTAGCCTATCCCACTTGGACCCTCACAACTATCTCTTTCAGTTTCCTTAATTGTAGCACAATTTACTATTTTTGGCAGTTTTTCGGGTCCTGAACTTCCGGAGCCATTTTGAGGCCTTAAACAATGTTTTTTTGGGAAAACTGGGAGCAACATGACTCCACATGGATCCATGGTTTAATATTACGCATCCCAAAGTTGTAGTCCTCGGATAGATCTTTCTAACGAGGTATTGTGCACATCAAACGGAGATCATATGCCAAAGTTACGACCCCGGGAAGTTGATGTACCAATTTACCCAAAACGAGGCCCACAGTTTGGTGCTTCATCTCCTAGAGTTACAGCTTTGGATGTTTAGGGTTTTCCATTGTTTCTCAACAATAAACAGGCCTTCAAGCCTCATTGTAAGATAGTTCAAAGGATGTAGCTGCCACATCTCTTCTCAAAGATAAGCTACTATCGCCCTAGCTGGTTTATTTCCATTTTTGCTAGTAAGCATGTTTCAATATTTTATATTAATGAAATGAAGTATTATTTTTGTTGCATCTCTATATTTATGGTTATATTTGTAATTTGTTGTGTTCCTATTTAAATCTAGATCAAGTAGAAAATTTCTATTAATTTCTACATGGTATCAGAGAAGAAATCACACTAGAAATCAGTTAATAGATCTTCTCCTTCAGAGATTTCAATTTGTAGATTCAGTGAAGCATGTTTTCTTCCATGTGGGAAATTTACTTTCAACGAATTGAGATTGGAGTATGCCCTGAAGGGAACCTCAAATTTCATAGTTTGGAAGGACATTATGGAAGTTGTACTCAATGATAATGGAGTGTTGGAGTACACCAAAATTGATGTTCCAAAACCGACAATATCGGATGCACAATAGTTAGCCCAGTGGAAGAAGGATACCACAAAAGTTAGGAGGATCATCCTAGAGGGTGTTTGAGATCACATAGTCTTGAATCTACATGGCAAGGAGACTCTCTTTGCTATGTGGAAAACCCTCACTGAGCTATTCAAAAATGGTAGTGATGTCAGGAAAACAACGTTGAGGGACAAGCTCAAAAACATCCACATGCAGAAAAATGAAACCATTCCACATTACCTCTCCAGATGCACTCAATGTTGAGATCATCTTGCAAGAGTTGGAGAAAATATGCCCTCTTCAGAACTAGTGAGCCTAGCTCTCCTAGGCCTTCCAAAATCCTGGCACAATGACCAGGAATCTTTAAATGGAAGGGACAAATTGCCAAATTGGAAGAGACTTTGGTCCGATTTGGAATAGGAATAAATATGAAGGAACATAGAGATGGATTAACATCCAAAGCTGAGGAGGAAGAGAATTTTTCCTTAGTTGGGAAGGGAAAGAAGGCCTAAGGCAAGCCAGAGTCCAACCGAAATAATGGGAAGAAGAAGGAACTAAGCATGATAAAATGTTTTCATTGCCATGAATATGGGAACTATGCAACAAAGTGTCTGCATAAGAAGTCTAACAAAAAACTTATACTCGGTAGACGTTTTTTCATTTACTTTAACAAGTTTGAAAAGACAAGTACTTGACAATCTTTTCATGTTTTAGAAGTATGAAAAGAGAATAAAGAGGATTTTAGGGGGTTCCTTTTTCGTAAGTTTAATGAACCCAAAAAAGCGATAAAAGTACACTCGTTCATCAAAATGACCTGTATTTTAAATGCAACTTGCATTACGTCCTTCAGTTATCATTTAACCTACTCAGAGCACCATAAAAACATCAAAATTACATTATATATAGTAAATTAGGTCAAAAACATTAAAAAATATTAAAATAATGACTTATTTTGACCATATAAGTGTAAAAAGTAATTTTATTTCTTACCATTATCATTTTACCTATTTGAGAGAGCTCTGAGTGGTTTTTACCTCGAATCTTCAACAGGTGATTGCGACCAATCTGGTGAACTATTTATAGTACCATCAGCTCCAGGTAAGAGGTCTATTCTATCATTTTCAAGGTTTTCATTTCTTGTTTGATGCATTTTTTGGAATATTTTTTTAAGTTTTGGCACTTAGAATTCGCCCTAGGCCCATCACACTCTTCTTATATCGGGAGGTGTGAAGGGTCAACTTAGTTTGCACTGATCAGTGCGAACCAACGCACTTACCAATGAGGGTCAGTGTGACAGGTCGCTTTGTTCATGAATGAACAATGTGATGGGCGCAGTAAGGGTTCCAAAATTTTAATTTTAAGTAGTTTTCTCCCAAAACTTTTCACATTGCTAATTTTATGTGTTTTTTCATGTTATTTTGTAGATATTTACCAGAGTAAAAATGGCTTTAAGTTGAAGAGAAAGGGAGCATGAGGCTTAAGACATAATTGTTGCAAAGGATCCAGCAACAATGCAAGATCTAAGAAATTGTGGGCTACCGAAGTTCTTCCATATTATGGGCATGAGGGCCCAACTAGAGTTGCTGGAATATTTGGTAAGAGCTTGGGATGTATAGGGACAATATTTCAGGATTGGAGAGCACATTGTCATTATAGATGTTGAAGACATCTATTTTCTAATAGGGCTCTCATGGAGAGGGCTCCCATTTCATTATCTGGATACAAGAGAGGTGGAGAGATAGTGCAATATTACATAGTTATCCATTGTCAGCCTCACTCTCAAGCACTAAGGATGGGAAAATCGAAATAAAGGATGTTATTCAACTCCCCCCTCAAAACAATCCTATTTACCATTGCTCAGATGGCCGACAATTATGCTCTACATTTAGCTACCAAGTGCTAAATGCAGTATGCTTTATAATACTTGGCACCTACAATCTTCAACTAGTGTGAAGGGCTCTTGGTCAATCTGAAGAAGCAACTCAATAGAGCAAAGACTGGATGATTGAATAAATTTGTGTATGGTTATATCATAGTTTCATTCGCTTTGTAGAGGGTACCATCACTATGACCTCAATGGATATCTCGTGAGCTACCTGAAACTAGAGAGTCTCGCATGAGGCAATGGGTAGACTTAATGGCTCGACACGAGATAGGATCTATGATGACATTCACTCCTACTTTATTTAGATGGTTGTGGGAACATTTGATTATGATTGAGGACTACCCGTATGTCGGAGCTAATTTCTGTGAAGACCCAAAGCTCGTTTTACCTAAAGGCGAGCAATGGAGTGACGTAGGTAAAAGCAATGTCAGTGTGGATATTTTTGGTTTTTCAAGTTTTACATTTGTTTTTTGTTTTTAATGTATTAGAGACTAACTATCGATTTTACATGCATATATCAAACGAATGAGACCAATGGGCATGTCCCACTCCATCGACGAGCGCGACCACAACTGGGACATGTTAGAGTCAATGAGGCAGAGATGGAGGAGTTAGGAGATCCATACTTGGCAGACACATTAGCCAATTTTGAGTACCATGTGGAGGGCTTGACTTGTCTTGTTCCAATATTGGGGTTGATGATATCCCAATCCATTTACAAAGATACACTATAGGGGTGCCAACTCAGATCAATCGACTCTTGCGCAAGGTTTCCTGTGTGGTTGCATGCTAGCGTGATCACCACTTGGATTAGTCACCTAGAGATTTAAAGCCACATTTGTCTTTTGCATGTATTCAGATAGTGTTGGCCATGAGCCATATGTTTCTCAAACCCAATTTTTGTAAAACTCAAACACTTTTTACAGATTTAATCTATGGATGTTTTCTACTTTATTCTGCTATCTTGTACAATATGTGATGATGATTGTATATTTACAAATGTTTGTCTAAAACATGATTAACCAATCCATCTGTAAATGTATTTATACTTCTAGGGACATGTTGATACGCAATGTAGTCAAAATGTCTCCCTAAAAAGCGAACTCTTAAAAACATACATAACATAGTTGGACTTTTTACTGAATAAGTATCATTTAGATGTAGCACCACGAGTTGTGAATCAAGTTTGATGACTAAATGACGAATACCACGTGAAATGGCATCATACAATAGTTTGATCATTGCGCTATACTCAACGATATTATTAGTTGAGCGACCGATGCAAATTCCTTGCAAACTCACTAACTCGTCATTAGGAACATAGATTGCCCACACTGCGAAGGAAAAGTTTTGGGTACTACGGCTAGCACCACTAGTATAACCAACACATGGTTGAGGGAATGTCGACATTTGCAAATCAAATGTAATCTAAGATAAGCAGAGGTAGTAGAAAACTCTCAAGAAAACACATTGTAAACACACCAACAAACCTATACAGTATGTACACAGTGACTATGTAGAAAAGTTCTAAGCATAGTATTTTTTGAGGTACAACCCATTTTAGGGTCATGCCAAGGGAATTCTATAAAACTTTACAAGCTCGTAGGCCCCTTTTGCAAGTACGTGTTTAACTATATATGGACCTAACCACATTGGTTCGAGTTTCCCAGCTCCTAATTTATTGGTTTCTTGGTGATAGAAAAGGACCATATCACCCTTCGAGAAGGCACATGGTTTAACATTTTGGTCATATTGTGCTTTGACACGTTTTTTGTGAGCCTCATTGGCCATTGCAGCATTGCGTCGAGTCTCATCTAGACGAGCTAATTGCAAAAAACTTTCTTCTTTGATGGAGGTAGCAGGAAGAAGTTCGATGACAAGTTTCAACGACTAAATTTCACAATCAATTGGAAGAACGACTTCCAAACTATACACCAAATTAAAAGGTGTGAATCTAGTCATTGTTCAGACAGAGGTGTGGTATGCCCACAACGCTAAAAAAAAAGAATAGTAGGCCAATTCGTCTTCTAAGTCCCTACCATGCTTTAAAGCATTGTTTTCAAAACCTTATTAATGGCTTCTACTTGACCGTTGGCCCATGGGTAGTAGGGAGTTGAGCTATCCTGGTGTAAGCCCAACTTGGCAGTCTCAGGCATCATGTAGTTGCACAAATGTTTACCATGATCCTGACTATAGCATGTGGCACACCAAATCTGGTAATAATGTGATTAAAGAGGAACAATGCAGCAATTTTTCCAACACTGTCGTATGTAGGCATCACTTTGGCCCATTTAGTAAAATAATCTGCTGCAACAATTATGTAAACATGCCCCCCAATCAAGCGAGGGTTATAGTTCATTAAGTCAATGCCCCATTTGGCGAAGGGTCCAACAAGGACAACTATATGCAAAGGAGTAGGTGGAGCACATGATTTATGGTTATGGATCTGGCATGTGTGACACTTTTAGACCGCTATGATATAGGCTCTAAACATAGTTAGCCAAAAGTAACCGACATGTAAGATTTTCTAGGCGGTAGCATATCCAGACATATTTCCGCTACACACTCCAACATGACAATCATTCAATGCTTTCTCAACCTCCTCATGAGGGAGGCATCATTGGAAGATCATGTCGATATCACACTGATAAAGGGTGTGGCCAATTATAATATAATGACGAGCCTGGTACTGAATGCGATGTTGATAAGAATGAGTGGTTTCAGGATGAAAAGTTTGGGTTTGGAGATAAATTATGATATCTCCATACCAAGGATCAAAAGAATCGATCAAAAACAACGTTTCATTGGGGATAAAATCGTCAATTATTGATTCTGACATAAAAGAGGGAAGGTCGCAAATCAGTTTGACAAAGACTAGAGATTTCTTAGACTTGGATTTGATGAATTCCAAATCAAACTCTTGGAGGATAACGATCCACTTCAAGTATTTTCCCCCTAGCAATTAATGTGATAGGATATAGGTCATAGGGTTGCAATCAGAAACCACAAGAATCTTGCAAAGAAGAATATAATGGCAAAATCTATGAACAACTTGGACAACTTCCAAAGCTAAATTTTAAACATTGGAGTACTTGGCTTCAATATCAGTTAAATTATGACTCAAGTAATAAATAGGGTGTTTGTCACCTAAGTCATCCTCTTGTACCAATACCATAGCGATAGTGGTAATAGTTGCAACAAGATACAAGAAATAGTCTCGATGATAATTTGGGGGATATAGTAATGATGCTTGGGCTAATACACTCTTCAAGGCATCAAAAGCCTTTTGAGCAGTATCATCCCAATGAAAGGGAACCCATTTTTTCAATAAATGAATAAATTATTTGGTAAGTTATGCATAATTAGGAACGAAACATCGTAGAAAGTTAGCCTTCCCTTGCAGACGTTGTAACTGAATGAGAGAAGAAGGAGCTGGCAAATCGAGGATTGCCTAGACTTTCAGGGGATCAATGTGGATTGCTTGTTTGGACACAACTAATCCTAGAAGTCGACCAAACTGAATACAAAAGACACATTTATGTGGGTTTAGTTAGATATTATAGTGCCAACATTGTAAGAAGATTGCTCTGAAATGCATGGGATGGTCTTAGCGACTCTTAGAGTGGGCAAGAAAATCTTCAAGGTATGATTGTGCGATATGCTTAATATCATGAAAAGCATAATTCATTGCGTGTTAGAAAGTTGCTCATGCATTCTCAATACTAAAAGGAAGTTTGCGGTAAGAAAACGTACCCCATGGAAAAATGAACACAATATTATGTTGGTCAAACGGGAGTATATTGATTTGATTGTAGCTAGAGAATTCATCCATAAACGAGAAAACTTCACTCTCGATGCAATTATCAACAATTTGGTCGATAAAAGGGGTTGAGTAGTTGTCCTTGGGACAAACTCTATTAATATCCCAATAATTGACACATACTTGGATCGTACCTTGCTTCTTCATCACAAGAACAATGTTTGAGACCTAATCGGTTGAAGGAACAAGATAAATAAAACCAGCACACAAAAGTTTTTCAACTTCTGCCTTAATTGCAACAACTTTCTTAGTGTGAATAGGGCGCAAACATTGTTTAATTGGCTTAGCATTCGGATGTGTTTTAATTTCGTGCACCACAATATTGGGATCAATGCCTGGTATCTCCTCGTATGTCCTAGAAAACACGTCACAAAATTCTTGAAAAAAGGCCCTTGTAAATCTTAATCTCATATGGAGAGCAAGAAACTATATGGACATTTCCAATAATCCAGGGCTTAACTAAAATGTCAATGGGAATAGTGTTCTCAATATTCACCAAGTTTTTCTCAAAATTCACCCCATAAATAGAGATGGGATTCTGAGGTTCCTCAGTAAACTTGGGGGAGAAAAAGTCTTCAAAATTACTCTCAAGAGTGTCGAGTTAAGGCAAGAAAGACGAACAATGATGACTATCATCCCAGGGTTTCTCATTTGACATCATGATCTCCATGATGTTGTCGTCGGTGGGAAAGATGTCATCGAAAGGATTAGAATGTGAAACAAAACCTGAATCTTAAGAGGAATAATTGTTGGGGTAATTTAATTGTTCTTAAATTACTTCATTAATTGTCAACCAAGGTTCGTGTACTTGTGAGATGTATGTGCACTATATATGCTAGGAATTCTATCTATGGACTGAATTATTCTAAGTATGAAATTATCCTAAGTATGGACAAATGTTTGAATGAGATTTAGAGAGTAAACACGCACAAGTTATTTCTATTCAAAGTTACATCAAAACCAAATTACTTAACTAAATTGAAATCTATTGCTTGCAGAATTGAAAGTCTATTTTAATTGCAGAATTCAAAACTTACTTCTAATTGCGTAAAAGGAAATGATAATATGAAATTGCAGGAAAAGGATAGGGTTTTGAGTTGTTTAACCCAAAATTCTTGAAACTTTTGGAGAGTGGATGCTCTTGGATTTGCATGGGATGAATGCAAAGTGTCAATGGATGTTGATTGATCCAGTTTCAAGGCCATTTGATTGGATGTGACAAAATGACCTGTACTAGGGAGGGGGTCAAAACTACAAGTGTAGATGCCTTCAAATTGTTTGATACTGAAATATACGAGCTTTTCATTGAGGCCAGTGACCGAGTCTTTGGAACTTCCTCTACCACTTCCAGTTGGTCCTCATGGCCTTCGATTCTAGTGGGTTCCTCTTGATTTGGTGGATCAATTTTATTTATTTCCACCATTTCTTTTTCCTCATCTTCTTGCTCAAGTACACCAAATATGTCGTTGGTTGGGAGGTATTTTTGCACATTGATATCCCTTGGACTATCGCTTCTTATACCTTCTAGATACTTGTTTACATGATTCACGTTCTTTGTTTCAGGAAAGAAGGCCCTACTTTAAATGGTGTCGTGTTCCTTGGATTTTTTAACAACCTTTTGCAAAGTGACCATAATCATGACATGAGTTACACCTAAAGATAATTTATTCATAATCAAGGGTCTATGCATAGCTCCAACCCTCCATATTAAATTGGATTGCCTTTGGCATACCCTTTTCTAGACCTATCTCTAACCAAATTCTAGCACTAGAGTAAATATTCCTTTTAACATAAGCCCAAATTATATAATGAACCAATTTTTTCCTATGGATTTAAGAGAATCTTTGTCTTATAAAAGGGTTGGTAGATGTGGCAATCTCACTGACACTAGGATAGTTAATATTTCCATGAATAAATCAAAGTCCAAGGTCTAGTGGGTAAGTAATTATCCCTTGGAATTGATGAAGTAGGGACTTTATTTGAATATTTTATCTCGTTCTTCCTTATTGTCAAATAAAAACAAATAATAATCTTAGCCACAATAATAACCAAATATTTGACATGGGACAATAGCTTGGTGCTTTGAGATCCATATTTGGACTTCTTGAGGGTGTGGAAAAGGCTACTAAAATTTTCAATAAGATCTTCCTTGTGCAACAATATGGCTTTCCTCCTCAACTCTAGAGGCATATCCAGCTCAGGGATGGCTTCAACTCTTTTCACATACATACTCTTCTTCATAATTTTTACACTCATTTCAATATGTAACCTATGTAACAAACAAGAAAAAGAAAAGAAAATTTATTATTATTAAAGCATGGGTTTCATGCTCATTATTGATGGTCTTCTAGGTAACAGCATGTTCTTGGTGCTTCTAGGGTTTTTTAGGTCTTAGGATTTATTGTCATGATTCAAAGGAGTCAACATCATCTTTATAAGACCCTTTCGGGCAATCTGTAATTGTAAAAATAATTAATTTTGAGTCTAGAAAGTCCTGGAATATACAAGAGTACAAGTCCGCACTGGAAACATCAAGTTGGCCTGAAATAGGAAATTCAACCCCTTAAGAAGGCTATATGAAGGAGCAGTTCGACCTCGTTTGGGACACACTCACTTACAATTTCCATCTATCAAGAAAGAGTTTGATTATACTTGGGTAGCTGCAAGAAGGATAGCGAAAGTCAAGGAGAAGGAAGAAGGAATTCTTTTTTTTTTTGGGCTCTATCTCACTCACACGTGCAAAATTATAGGGTATTTGCGCTGCAAAAGGAGGCCAATGTTGCAAGTCTAAGTTGTAGTAGGATGAAGTGCAACATCTTGTCGTTGGGCGAAAGGAAACTTTGTCTAGACCTAGTTGACCGTAGGAAGAGTTGTCTTGCTCTTGAAAGGTGTCAGGAGGAGGATGAATTAGGTTTTCCTCTGAAGATGCAAGGTTGAAATTGCAAGGTTGAAGTCGCAAGTGGAGCAACAATATTGAAGCTGGCAGGTTGAAGTTGTAGTGTGTAGTAGTTTTTGTGCATAAACAAAGAAGGACTTGAACAATGGCCGACTTGGTACTGAGAAAAGGATTTGGTCTAGGGATTGGGTCTTTGTATCTTATTTGAAACATATTTTAAGGAGAGAATATTTTTCAAGTTTTCCCCTTGGAGGGGTTTTGCCCTGGCTGAGAGCCTAATATATGTGTCCTCTATTGTTGTTTATGTTCTTGATATTGTTTGATGAAAATATATAACTAACTAACATAAAGAAGATAATTAATATTCACAAGCAAGTATAAAGGTTAAAGAAAATAAGAGTAATAAGTTGCCATTTCACATTTTCTAAAAATTAGTATAATAAAATTTTATATTGTTTAAAAATTTCAATCACAATATAATACACTAGTCACACGAGAGCATTGAACAAATAAAATATGTCGAAAACCCTTCCAAAAGAAAACAACAAAACTTATTTTAAATGTTTGATTTAAGTAGGCACCAACCTACTGTTACAATATTTGTATGCACCAACATATGGGAGACACCAATTCCCTCATCTTTGCAAGAACCAACTTGTAGGATACTTCAATCCCATCATATTTGCAAGCACTAACTTGTTGGAGACACAAAACCCTCAAATTTCCAAGCACCAACTTGTTGGGGACACCGATCCCCATTGGATATGTTGATCCAATCTCTTTTTCCTATTAAATCTCTATTTCATCACATTTTTAGACCAGATCCAAAGGCACTTTCTTTAATACTTACACCTTTAAACTTCTTGAATTTAGATCTCCTTCCTTCTTTTCTTCCTTAATAATGATCTGTTGTTTTGGTTACTTGTATTCATCTAGCATATTTCACAGCGTTAAACTCTTTTCTATTCACCTTTCACTGGCCCACATCTCAGACATAGAGCTCTGCCCCTGATTATGCATTGATTGCACACAACACATGCACACACTTCTTCCCTTCTCTTTATTGGCTTAGGTCTCACATACAAATTATCTCCTCCTACTCATGCTCTATTCTTACACACGTGTTCTTTGATCAAACGTTCATACCTTCTTGCCTACATTCTTTCCTTTTACTACATATTCATATTTATAAATGGCGTGAGCCTTTAATTTGCTATAACTCTTCCTTGGCGCCTTTTACTACCTAAGTGATTTGTTTGTGTTTTGGATCCTTACACATGACTATGTGTCATGACTCTGTCCTATGCTAGAACCATGACCAATATATCTGATGCCCATCCATTTCCATGGATCGTCGATATGGTGAGACCCCGATACATATAGCCCTTTGGGATGTATCCTTTAATCCTTGTGACTAGGAGATGATATTATTTCCTTACATATTGCTCCCTCTACAACCATCCTATTACTAGTATCTTAGCTCCAGGTGTTAGGTCATTAGACTGTCGTGACTATATGCCATGACCTTGGTCTTATCTCCATACTAGTCTAGTATGTAAACATCTAGTAAACATACTACAATTAATGGCCTTTTTCACTTTAGAGTGCAACTGACAAAATTATCTTTGTCACGATGGATTGTTGTGTATTAAATTGCTTTTACCAATGTTTGCTCTATTACTCTAGATTTCTGGTACCGTAGTACTATGTTAACTAATGGGCTATTCGTATATGATTTAATTGATTTTTTGCTACTAGAAACTTTCCCATTACACTGGTACTTCTCATATTGGATCGCTCTATTATCAGTCCATTTGAACACTCAAATACTCTAATGAATGCGGATATAGCCAAACATGAGCTAACCTTTTGATATGCCATTTTTGGTGCAAGACCTTGGCTCTCTGCCATTTTGGGAAAAATGAAATATTTTAGAAAACCTCCCCAAACATGGTCCTGGCACAGGTCCCAAAACCTTAGGGACAACCACATAAATCTATGGTGGACCAATCACAACTTGCCACGTGATCATTTTAGCAAGTCATTTTTTCCCTATCACCTTACTAGATATTGGGTTGGACTTTCATATATAAAACTACACTCTAGTGCTTGGTACCCTGGTACCTCAGTACAAGACCCAATGTTGTTACATTACCTACTAATTTAGTAGTCGCGTCATTTGCTTTGACCAATGAGATCATGCCATGCGTCTAGGTGCTGACCTATACCTGTCATGTGTCACTTTCCAATTGTCCAATTGGATAGCCAAAAATGCCATTTTTCCATCCATGTGTCACACTCTGCGACTGCCACATCATCAAATCTGCGAACTATAATCCATGTCATATTAGTCTAGCATTTTTTCTATTCCATCCGATTCTCGATGCTCTAGTACCCTAATATAGTTAAGCCTTGGTAGATGCTTAACCAAGGTTTAATTAACATTATTAATGAATTAGTGGCTATGATTAAGGGAATTCGATTTTTCAGTAAGGTGTTTGATTGTAGTTATAAAGCTTTTGGCCCATTATATCACACCATGTCATGACTAGACTTATATATTGACACTGCTTTAACATAACATAATGGACCCTGCCTTTGGCTCATTCATATTGATATCGTGCCTTGCCTGGGCTATATACTGGACCATGCATTTGCCTCATTCCATACCCTTCCTTTGGCTCATAACGGATCCCACTTGGGAAACACCAAAGTTTGATCTATCCAGGCGCATCGTGGAAATGCCAAATTTTGTTCAAGGAAGAACCACCAAATTTCATTCAAAGAAAAACACCAGATTTCATTCATTTCTTTTTCTAAGGACTCCCCCTAACTTTGACAATTATGTATCAACAAGGAACAACCCCTGACCTTGACATCAATGACAACATATTAAACTCATGTAATTTATTTTTTATTTATTTGTAAATTTAAAATTTTCGCCCCAATGGGAGTATTATGGTCACGCTAATGTCGATTGTTTTTGAAATTATGGGCCCTCTTGCCACCCATATTTAATGCATGCCACCATCTCACGACACATTATTGGGATCTTTCCACCCAGGGAGGGTGGTAGAGGCCCTCTTATACGTCTTATATTCATCTCTCAAACAAAGCTTCTATGCTCCACCATGTTCCTTCTCTTAGGTAACTTTTTGGTGTTCCATTGCTCCTTCGATGTGTGCTCCTGATGTTGCCTCCGTATGCCATGAGTTTTGATTATCATTTGGTTTCCTGAGTGTGGGTTCGTTGTCCTACCCCGGTGGGTTTGCCTCCTTCTCCAGTGTCTTTTTCAGATGGAGAGGGACTCAACCTAAGATCGCCACCAATGTAGCCTAATTGGAATGACATTATGGTTAAATTCTTCCATTCTAGGCTCTTACAACTTCCCACCCATCTCCATCCTAGTCCTTTTGAAGTCTCATTTCCTCTAGTAGCCATGACCCGTAAGCAAGCTCGATATTGGTGCATAGGTGGACGTCGTGGTGCTTCAAAAGGATCAAGAGCGATATTGTGTGTCGAGTCCTCAACCCACAACTTTCATTAAAACCCCCTCTCCCCTCATACTTCCATGGGTAAATTTGACTTGTATAGGTAGAAATTTGGCAGGAAAGATAGGTCACCTTGGAGTTAGAGGTTAGGGCAAGCATAATCTCTTGGGTTCCTTACACAAGTAACTTCAGAGGCTGTAAAAGTCATTATCTTCATACAATGGACTTGTACTAGCATGGAAATTTGACTCATAGAGGTAGAAATTTGGTAGGAAAGACATTAGAGGTTAGGGCAAGCATAATCTCTTCGGTTCCTAACACAAGTAACTCCAAAGGTCATAAGAATCATTATTTTCATACAATGGACTTGTAATAGCATGTTTTTTTTAAGTGGTTCATAGACCCCAAGATCGGTGATCGCTACATCCACATAATATTTGTAGTAGGAAGTTTAACCCAAAGGGATCACTTCCTGCTATCTTAATCATAGTTCTTGACCCTGAATGCATCGAGAATTGAACATGTGACCTCTTAATAGAAAAGGTTCTTTAACAATGGGGACTCGACCAAATTATGCAGGCATGTTAAGTTATTGCTAAGAAATATTCTTGTGGAATGGAGACAAACTCACATCAACCTCATGCACATACTAGATGAGCTTAGGAATCCCATCTTGGATGTGGAAGGGAGGCTTGTAAAGCTTTAGATGGGATCACTACCCAACTCTCCAATTCCACCATCATGCAAGTTTGAGCAACCCTGCAACCTCGACAATTAATTTTCTTCCTAATGCTCAGGTTTTTTATATTTCATGGTTCCAGTGGTTGTTTCTCATGCTTGCCCATATGGGCTATTAACATCTTAGTTTTTAGATTATATGGCTAGTTTCCTATCCTTGTTAGCCCAAACACTGCAGATTCTAAAGGTAGCCCATTTTGGTTCTTTTTATTGGTTTCCCCCATGGTGGGGAAACGCTATATCTATGCACCTTCAAGTTTTGGATTGCCAATTAAGGTTAAAATTAGCTTCCCTATACTCTATATTCTTTTATCTTTGATCTAGTTTCCTGGGTGGCATGATAGAGACAATAAGAATAGTATTTCATATGTAATTGTTTGATATTGCAATGCAAAAATAATTGATCCATCATAGCTCTAGATATACCAAGCGTCGAGAGGGATCAAATCTCTTGAGGTGCAAACCTCTTTCAGAGTGAAAAAGAGGTTTGCACCTCAAGAGATTTGATCCCTCTGAGCGCTTGGTAGATCCAGAGTTAAGACATATCTAGGCTGGTTGTATTAAAAGTTTATCTATCCAGCTTATCTAAGCAAACACAATATAAAGTTGATTTGTTTAAAATAAACAAAGTACTAGTATTTGATAGTTTAACATTCAACTCCTTTAATAAAAAAAATTATAATTTGATTTTGTTTAAAATAAACAAAATATTAGTATTTGAAAGTTTATATATTCAATTTATTTAATGAAACAAAATATATTTTTTTTTAATAGTTTTTTTTTTCTCCGAAAAAACTGTAATTTCATTCATATAAGTGAAAAAAAATCATTTTGTATATGCACACTAGTGTGTGTATTCATTAGGAAACTACCCAATTCTTGTAGTGGCTATATTGCATTACATAAAAAAGTATCATATACTAGTTTGTCATCATATAATTCTTACATTTTTCTAAACATCACAAAAAATTACTAGTATAGTGCTACCAAAGCCAACAAGCCAACAACCTATAAACAAAACATGTATACCAACCTAATATGCTATGAAGCATCACAAAAATTGATAAGTGAAAGTTTCGAAAATTAAACATGATCTTCATTTTTGTATCTCGTCCATAAATGGCTTGTGGTAGAATTGGCAGTGATCAACTCCCAAGTCTTCAACTACCTACCACAACCCCCAAGTCAAGTGTAGGCCTTAGAAAGTCAATCTAATGCTCCATTTCGTTCCTTGTACATATGCATGCATTTAAAGGAAATAAATGAAAGCTTCAATCTTAATAGGTTCTCTAAAATATGAGCAAGACAAATGCTCTGACACTGTTGAGTCTCATTAACCCAATTTACCACCATCAAAGAGTCACTGAAAATTTGAAGTTGGTCACAACCCTTCTCTTGAGCAAATGTTATAAGATGTTTGAAACCTAATAGTTCTCCCCAATTGTTTGAACCTTTACCCACACCATCTTAGCATGGTAAGAATGTTTCTCAAACAAGTGCAAAACAAACACTCTCCCCTCCCCACAAGGCATCTCATCACCATGAGAAGCCTAATCAAAATAACCCCAAGGAATAGTAACATAGTTATTTAAAAAAACAGTGTATATATATATATATATATATATATATATATATTCTAGCAGCCTAGATCCATCATAACTCTCGATCTACCAAGCACTGAAAGGGATCAAATCCCTTGAGGTGCAAACCTCTTTTAGAGTGAAAAAGAGGCCCTACACCTCAAGAGATTTGATCCTTCTTGGCGCTTGGTAGATACAGAGTTAAGATGTATCTAGGTTGGTTGTATTAAAAGTTTATCTATTTAGCTTATTTAAGCAAACACAATATAAGATTGATTTGTTTAAAATAAACAAAGTATTAGTATATGATAGCTTGTACATTCAACTCCTTTAATCAAGCAAATTATAATTTGATTTTGTTTAAAATAAACAAAATATTAGTATTTGAAAGTTTATATATTCAATTTATTTAATGAAACAAAAAATATATATATTTTTATTAGTTTTTTTCCTCGAAAAATGAAAAATAAAAATTTCATATAAGTGAAAAAATTACATTTTGTATATATACACCAACGTGTGTATTCATTAGGAAATTGTTGAATTCTTGTAGTGGTTATATCGTAGTACCTCAAAAAGTATCATATACTAGCCTGTGATCATATATTTCTTACACGTTTCTAAACATAAAAAAATACTAGTATAGTGCTACCAAAGCCAACAACTTGTAAACAAAGCATATATACTAACCTAATATGCTATGAAGAATCACAAAAACTTATAAGTGATTTTAAAAAATTAAACATGATCTTCATTTTGTATCTCGTCTATAAATGGCCTATGGTAGAATTGGTAGTGATCAACTCCCAAGTCTTCAACTACCTACCAGAACCCCCAAGTCAAGTGTAGGCCTTCATTAGAAAGTCGATCTACTACTCCATTTTGTTCCTTGTAAATATGCATGTATTTAAAGGAAATAAATGAAAGCTTCAATCTTAATAGATCCTCTAAAATATGAGCAAGATAGATATTATGACATTGTTTAGTCTCATTAACCCAATTTACCACCATCTAAGAGTCACAAAAAATTTGAAGTTGGTCACAACCCTTCTCTTGTGCAGATGCCATAAGACATCTGCAACCTAATAGTTTTGCCCAATTGTTTAAGCCTCTACCCATATCATCTTAGCATGGTTACAATGTTGCTCGAACAAGTGCATAACAAACCCCTCCACCCCCATAAAGCATCTCATCACCATGAGAAGCCCAATAAAAATAACCCTAGTTATTTAAAAAAACATAATAAAAATTCAAGAGAAAAAGTTTTTATTAAATTTTTTAATTTTAGATCATTTTAAAGTATTTATAAAATTTGAAAATAATCTTAGGAAAAAATAAGTATTAAAAGGTTTAAGTTTTATTTTTAATTTATATTAATATATTTAATATTATATAATATAAGTTTACTATTTTGAATTATTATAAACTATTTATAAAGTTTTAAAATATTTAAAAAATAAAAATAAATATGAGTTATACCATTTTTTCCTTTTTAATGTTTAACAAATTCAAATTTCATATGGATTTATGTAGGGTAACATATAGCCCAAAGGATATTATGTTCATCTTAACATTTTTTAACACTTTATGGACTAAACTAGTTACACCGAAGGTGTCTCTTTGCAGGGTGGGGCTAGGTAGACACTGTTCATCACATCCAATCGTAGAGTGCCATTTTCATTTGCCTCATTGCAATGAAAATATGACACGTGGAATCATCGTTGTCGCCCCCAATGATCTTCGAATGTTCTCATTGACTTTTTTAAAGATTATTCAACCCTCCATGGTTAAGAACAAGAAAACCCACAACTACATGAATCTCTCCACCACCTCATGCTCATCATATTATTTCATCATGTTAATGAGATCATCGTTACATAGAACATAGACCAAAGCGTCGAGGTCTCCTCCTCGAGAAGGTTCTCCTCTACTAGTTATTGTATTGTCATAATGGTAATAGCATATCTTTCCCTCAATTTTGTGTTGTGTTTTCCCTATCACAATTTTAGACATATAAACTCCAATTGCAAACATGTTCATAGCCCGCACTACATACTTTCAGTCCCTCCTTATCC
Organism: Pinus tabuliformis; assembly: GCA_031772625.1. Lineage (NCBI taxonomy): Eukaryota > Viridiplantae > Streptophyta > Pinopsida > Pinales > Pinaceae > Pinus > Pinus tabuliformis. The sequence goes on along the minus strand of CM062812.1, from coordinate 593,090,853 downwards.
ATTTCTTCACATCCATGAATACCCACTGCTCAAATCCCCATTCCTTGCACATCAAAATTATTATATTGAATTTCAAATCCAAAAAACATAATCAAACCATTACTTCTAATTAATTGGAACCATAATAGTTGTTACCTACAATAAGAATTGTTGGTCGAGTTGTTTTGAAGTTTCTTCCGTAAACAAATCTTGTTGGACATGGAATGTTACTCAATGGTGAACTGGGTATATCTAGAGAGCTCCTTCAACACATATTTCAGTGTTTTCCAATGGGAAATTACAAATATTAATCTACATCGAAAAAGATAGTCCAACTTGCCATGAATTTCTACATGTGAAAACAATTATTCAAAATAATGAGTTGATTGTGGTAATACTTGTCATATTGTTCCTGTTCAGTTACATCCTGTAATGTCACTAGATCTACCCTAATTCATGGCTCCAACACCTTTCTAAATTGGGGTTACTCCACCCACATCGTGGAAAATAATGTGCGACCTAGGCCCAAATAATTTTTCATGATAAGCCATCCACTCTCGCATTCTCTGAGCTTTGAGGTCATCATACTTCGAGGAACCACAATAGAGATAATCATAGGAATGAGCATTGCTATAAATGGAGGCATTGTAGCTACATTTTTCTTCTGTGAGAGTAATGTTACTCTTTGGTTTCCCAAAATCATCACCATGGAGTGCGTAAAGAATAAGTTTCCCACTACTCCTTCTGGAGTTACATTTAATTTATGTTCGTTCATGATCGATAGATGAGCGCCATTGATTGTTTTCTGTGGTTGAATTCTTGCCCAGTTTACTACCAACCCCCATCATTATATTTGGTAAACATTCTTGTGTGGGAGTTCAATATCAAAGTAGAGATCGAAAACAATTGAAAATCACATGAACGACCTAGTTAAAAGTTGTAAGATTCAAAAAAAAATGTTACAAAATAGGTAAGTAATTAGGGCATTGGTGGATCAGTCACGGTTGAGAGATTATATGTAGTTATTTCCCATGTGAAGGACAATGGTCGAGATTCCATGCCACCTGTAATAGTTGGAGGAGAAAAGGTTTGTCTTGTTACATACGTGTCAAGAGCAACAAACTCATCATTGGTTTCAAAAATGAGAAATGCTCAGATAAGGAAACTCCTAATGGTTCTAGAATGCCATGTGGAACTTTTCATATTTTCCCACAAGCCTCGCAGAGGCACATTTATGCATCATACTTACAATAATCACCAATCCCCAACATAGAATATGTTGTCAAGCGTGCTGTGTAACAGTCGAGAAAACAACTTCGTCTGCATGCTATCTGAGCACTTTATAAGGGCTGAGAGTTGATGTCAAATTCAATGCCATTTCATTTGTTGATTGTTTATTGAAATCTAGATTGGCATGGTGAATAAATTGACATTAGTAAATTAGTAAATTGGAACATGAAGAGATATTTTGCAAAAACTTCCGCTTCCCAAATAGGATAAAGCAAAAAAATGAAATTGTGGTTGTATCTGAGCGGTGTCTACAAATTTCAAGGGAGAATAATTAAGTCCATGCATATTTTGGCTAACAAAGGAAGCGTAACCAAAACCTGGTGTGATGGAATTAATTATCCAACGACTTCTCAAGAGCCATCCATAGAGATAATTTTAGTTATGCAATGTTTAGCTAGCAGGTTGGAAGTGGGAATATTTGTCATTTTTGGTGATAGTGATAAGTTTAAAGGGTACCATGAGAGAAATGTAGGCCTTTGAGCACACCAAAATAAAGGCTATGGGGCGTGATACCTCGGGCCTAAAGATCATGGATTTAAGGAAAAATATAGATGAAGAACGAGTCAAGACGACCACTGACAGGGGAAGTTAAAGAGGGATGATGAATATTTCCCATGGATTGTACATCTGAAATCATTGTCCTCATCTTTACGATATTGAGATTGATACAGATAATTAAGAGATTTGAGAACATTGTGATGCAAGTTACAAATATAGATTGAAGGTGAATATACTCATATATTGGTAGTGTAGTGATTGTAGAGGAGTAATTAATCTATCATGCAACTTGCAGGGGATGGTGGATATATTGTAGAACAAGGAAAACCACATTACAAGTGGTTGGTATGCCTGGATCAGCCACACCAATGTTTTCGATTGGCTCACATTTCATATTTGGTCAATATTGAACATTAAATTTGACGACAATTCTTATTTCATTTCACTTTCTTGTATTAATTTGGGTGATCACCTACTTCAAATATTTTTACAGTTCATTTCTCTAAATTTTTAAATACATAATGCAATTTACTTTGAGATATAGGTCTGCCATAAATGGCCCTAAACACATTTTCTCTCGATAGGAAAAATAATCCTCTCTCAAATATAATTAAAATGTGCATTGTCTTAGCAGTACTTACGAGATCATATCATTGACAAATTGAGAGCAATGTGGTGACAAATATGAATTCCAAAAGTTTGATTCCCTTTCTAGGGATGGTTTTACTCCCCTTGGAGGGACTCTTAATGGCGTTCCCTTCAATTGAAGAGAAACACAATACATCTTGGTTGCTTCAATCACTACAACTATGTATTTCACCTACAAATCTCGTATGGCATTCCAAAAAGAGAAGGAAGAAGAGTATGTCTATGAAATTCTAATTTGCATCCCACAATATAATTTTCTTTTTGATGAAAGAAAGAATTTTTTGTGAACTGGAAATGAGAAATTTTCATAATAGTGTGAAAGTGAAAATCAGGATAAAGGAGGTCCATGTGAGGAGATTACCTTGGAATTGAATTTATGGGCATTGGGTACCTCCATGGCCTCGACATCAAATCAATCCAATATGGGTTGTATTTTGATTAGCCTATGTTGTTCCATAACCCCATCTTCATCCCCATTGCACCATAGGTTATATGAGGAAGAGGAAGAGGAAGACTTTGCCTCCACCTCCACCTCAACCTCTTGATCTCCTCCTTGTCCACCATTCCCATTGACACACTTAGAGGAGGATTGTTCTCTTGCCCCAATATTCCCCACTTTCTCCATCACTTCTATTGTATCGTTTCAAATTATACATGAAATCTTATTTCCATGGATGCTTTATCCTTAGGTGTAAGCTTTACACGACAATAATCAGATACTTTTGCTCACAGTCTGTCATCGAGAAGAATATTTGAAGCCTTCAAGTATCTAAGAATGATACTTTTGTAAGCTAGGTTGTGTAAGTATTGCATCCCATGAACTACATCCAAAGCAATAAGTAATCGACTGGTAAAACTAAGAGGCTTGATTCCATTTTTCTCCCAATGGAAAAGGTGTTGGCTTAGCATGCCCTAAGGCATGAATTCATATATGAGCAACCTTTCATTGTTCTCAATGCAATACCCAAGGAGTGAAACACGATTTTGATGGGTAGACCTTGCCCAACATGTTGATCTCTGCCTAAAAGTTTTGTAGTCCTTTGCTACTCACAAGCTCAAGATCCATTCTCTTTAGTAAAATCATCAAACCATCGTTGAGCTTACCTTCATAAACAAATCCAAACCCTCCTTTTCCCAACAACTTTGCAGGGCTAAAATTATCAGTGGTGTTTTGAAGAACCCATAAAGGATAAACAATGTCTCCATGAAAACCAACCAAGCTTCTACTAGCTTCACCACTCCCTGCTCCATTGATTGAAACTAGTGGAGTTGCTTAGGGATGTGGCAACAACTTTGAGAATTTGGGTTTCATCCTCTTCAATTAAAACATAATTGCAACACTGCAGAGATCACAAAAACAACACAACCAACTACAATCCCAATAATCATACTTGGTGCCTTTTTTTTGGAAGTCCATGCACTATCAGCATACCCAGATGGAGATCTAGATCCATTATTGTTGCCATTACGAGAAGGGGCAGAACTAGGAGGAAATTGATTCCCCCAAGTATTAACCCCTACTTGCATACCAAAGACTAGAAATGGTTCGTTCAAATTATTTTTACTCACATCCAATTGCTTCAATTCTTTTAATCCTATGAAGTCCTTCGGAATTGTCCCCATGATCTCATTATCATTCAACTTCAATATAGTCAAGAAATTCAAATTCCCAACTGCATGATATATGATACTAGACAACCCATGCTTAGCTAGAATTAGTGTAGAAACTTTTCCATCTGCCCCACACGTAACCCCAAATCCAACCACTGCAAGGATTTTTCCCTGACCATGACCTGACAATGGTAGGAGGATCCTATGAGAAAGGCCAGCAAACCACTAACCTTTATAGAACAAGAAAGATGTCTAATTTGCTTCTTGCTCCTCATTTTGATGAATGGATTAACTGGTGATACAACAACCCATGATATAATCTACTCCAAGCCGGTAAACACTCAATTCTTCATCGCAAGTCATAATATAGTTCTCATTGGGTTCCATGGGCACGTTAGAGATTCCCAAAATTCATCACAAAATCACTTTGAAATGGCTTGCTCTATTTCACGATAACACAAAGCATATAAGGGAAGAGGCGGAGGCGCAACAACATCATATAACTCTCATTTGGTTATTTCACTGTGGTTTCAGTGCATGCCAACGCAAACCCGTGGTTTATAGGATTTGGAGATGAATCTAGCAGTTGTGTAGGGATACTCTTTTGAAGAAGAGGAGGTGCCACAAGAGGAAGTTGGAACTGATAAATACCATGAAAGCAATGAAAATGAAAAATGAAATGAATCCCTTAAGAAAAAGCCATCCATGCCTTTGTAGTCAATGAAGGGATCATTGTTTCCATCAAGCTTTTACTCCTTATGGGATGCGCTATCATTGTTGCAAGGTTCTATGCCCCGTGACTTTATTATACACATTTCATGTGCTAAACTACCTATTTATCTATTGGAAGAGATGAGAATGTAGTCGATATCACCACTTGAAGTGCCCCTCGACCACATGTCCACCTCAGTTGTCAATCCATTGGAAGAGATGAGAATGCAACTAGTATTGCTACTTGAAGTGCCCCACGGCCACATGTCCACCTCAACTGTCGATCCACTAGAAGAGATGAGAATGTTATCGATTTAGCAACTCAAAGTGCTCGTGGCGACATGTCCACCTCAGTTGTGTAAGCGAGAGCCTCTTCAAGAACAATAGTGCTAATGCAAGTGAGAAGCTCTTCGTCAACAGTAATTGCAGCAAAGCCGAAAAAATCTTGGGATGTTCTGGAGAAGGGTTTGATAGTTATGGGCTTCACTTCAAATGCTCTTGGTTTCGCCAATACATTCTCTGGTGGTAAGTGAACTATGCTCACAGATGCATATAAGGTAGACCATAGGAAAGTATTTTCTAAGTTTATATATGTGTGTTTCCCAATAAATAAAACAATTATGCAATAGTGGTTATGTATTGCCCCTTTAGATATTTGAAATTGTTATGGCTTATGCATGAAGTTTTATGTTAACTTGGGTTTTGGACCATGTTTTTTTGAAAAAACCAAGGTACGTTACAAAACATATAAGGGTTTCTCTTTGTATTAGTGGTTGGGTGACTTCATGAAAGATGATATTACTAATGCAAAATTATTTTGCTTTCATGAGTGATTATGATATTTGAGTTTTCATTGCCATTTTCTTTTGTGTTGAATTTTGAATGTTGTATTCATCAATGATTATTATATTTACAATTTTACTTGCCTCCTTTTTTATTGAAGTTTGTTGGAATAATTTAATTCATATATTTTTGTAAGGGAAGTTAATATTTCAAAATGTTAATGGGATGTTAGTTCATATTTTGGTTTCTCGTTAGTTAACACTTGGTCGCATATTTATTAGTTGGCATATTCCTTTGGTGTACATTTGCACCTTTTAGTGGCAATTGCTTCTTGTACCCAAATTGTTGTATACCTATTATTTAACTTAGTTGACTAGAGCGTTAGCCTCATAGCCAAGGTAATATAAGTTATTTCACTCAATTCTTGACACCTTAGAAGAATATAGAGGATTGTCTCAACGTAGATCATGGTACAAACACAATACATACATAATTTTAAATGTAATTTTCTTCCAAGAAAGTTTTTTGTATTTTTTATTATATTCTAAAAAGAAATCACGTTTTTTCCCACCACGTTTAGAATAGTGAATGAATGGATGCACTAGTAAGAATCTTTTTGTGTAATGGTCAATGATTTGAAACCCCGTGGGTGTTCCATTTGCTTAACCCTAAACTAGAGGTTATAGAGGTAGCATTCAAAATCAGCTCGAGGTGATGTGGGTAGGAGACTAACCTAGTTGTCGATTCTTCTAATATAAAAAAATCACATTCTTTCTACTCGAAGCACAATAACAAAAATAAGTAAGTACACGTGCATATAATGCTTACAAGAGTCTAGGTGTAGATTGCATTTACAAGAATATAATCACACAATTAATGTATCTGAAATTTATGGCCCTTTAGAAAATAATCTTCAATTGATCCATTTTTCTATTTCTTCCTTTTAATCTCTTATCACTTTGTGATGAAGGAGCCATAATAACTAACTGTAATTCATAAGAAGATAGATAAATATGTATAGAGGGAATCAATTCCTTCTCTAGATTAGAGGTATTAGTATCGTGTGGTCTATTAGTAGCAAGAAGTTGGGAATCCAAGAGTCAGAAGTCAGGAACTAGAAGAAATAGGAAGTGTGTGTGGGTGTTAGAGTCGAGGAGTTGAGAAGTTGGGGCAGTCCCAGAGGTTTAAGTCGAAGGCAGAGACTTGCCTGGAAGAAAAAATATTGGACAACTCGAAAGAAATAACCTAGAAGTAAATCACAGAAGGATCCTAGAAGGAAATCCCATAAGGCACTTGCTTAGAAAGAAAAAATCCTGGAGGGAAAATCCTCGGAGGAAAAACAAAAGTGCAAAGGGAGAAAATCAGGAAGACAGACTTGGGAAATAGGAAACAATGTTGACAAGTGACATTTTGTCAGGTGACAAACAATGCACCAGGTCATGATTTTTGTTGCAATTCTATGTGATTGAGGGCCTTCAAGTTATAACCAATACAAGGGCCGTGTGCATGAAGAAAAAGCATGAACAAACCAACAATTGTTAAAGGGCCAAGGGCATGGATATCTATAAATTTTAAATATAGCACTTGGGCCATGATTAAAGGCCTTGGATGAATGAGTCAACAACTTTTAAATTTGGCATGTATGCCAAATAAAATAAAGCACTAAAGCAGGCATGAATGGAGCTAGTGGAAGAATTTAGCATAACAGACAGTTAAGTGGCAAAATTGGCAGTTAAGCCAAACGTGGAGATTGAACAAAAATATAAGACCTCTATTAAAACCTGTAACATACCAGAGTTGAGGAAAAATGATAGATTAACTTAGTTTTTCTTAGAGAGACAACAAAGTAGAGTTAGAAGACTTGGAGAGCAGATTTAGAAGACTCAGCTTAATAGGACAAATAAAAAAATAAGAGATTCATGCAAAGATCAAAGTGCAAGATAACTAAGTTAAATTTCCAAAAATATTAGTCTAAATTTCTTATAAGCAGAGTTGAATTTGCAAAGCATGGAAGGAATAGGGGTGTGGAATTGTGGATGAAGGTGAATTGTTCAGTAATAAAATATTTTTGAAGGTGTTTGAAATGGTGGTTTTGGTGAGTATTTGAGAGACATTGATTTTTGTTGTAAAAGGGAATGACTTAATGATTTGAGTATGAAAATTGTATGAAAGATGAATCATTGATGTCATGCAAGTTGTAGTTTGTGAATCAGGGGTTGTAACTCCTTCCAGTAGTTGTTTTTAAATACTTAGGGGTTGAAGCTCCTTTCAATAGTAGTGGATAAAGCTAGGGGTTGTAGATCCTTTTAGTTGTAGTTGATAAATCAAGGAGTAGTTGCTTCCTTCTAGTTATAGCTAGAGAACTTTGTAACAACATGTTGTAGCTTGCCTTGTGAAGAAATTAAAAGACATATTTGAATATTTGTGTGTTCTCATTGTGATAAATATGTTATTTATGGCTATGCTCATATAAATTAATTTCTGGAAATTTTATTGGTGTCCTAGTATCATTGAAAGTGAAAGGAAGTTTTAAAATTCCTACAACACTGATTCAACCCCCCCCCATTCAATATTGTCTCAGTTTCTAATATTCATCTCTTTCTCAATTTAATTTCATTCCCCTTATAAGTGAGGGAGAGGGAAGCAAATCATTTTAAGGTCCTCTGCAATGAAAGTGGAGATATGGTTGTCTGCTTGTCCCTTATCTTTTCTTCTTCTAATTCGTGTTCAACTACTTCTAGAATCTTCTTTTGGGAGGGTGTCAAAACGACAAGTGTAGATGCCTTCAAATTGTTTGATGCTGAAACATATGAGATTTTGATGGAAGGCAATGACTGAGTCTTTGGAATTTTCTCTACCACTTCCTCTTGGTCCTCATGGGCTTTAATTCTAGTGGGTTCCTCTTGATTTGGTGGAAACATTTTCTTTTCCACCATTTCTTTTTTCTCGTCTTCTTGCTCAAGTACACCAAATATGTTGTTGGTTAGGAGGTATTTTTGCACATTTGATATCCCTTGAGCTATCACTTCACATAACTTCTAGATATTTGTTTATATGATTAATGTTCTTTGTCTCAGGAAATAGGGACCTACTTCAAACGATGTTGTGTTCCTTGGATTTTTTAACAACCTTTTGCAAAGTGGCCATAATCATGTCATGACTTACACCTAAAGAGAACTTATTCATCATTAGAGGTCTATGCATGGCTCCAAACCTCATATTGAATTGAATTGCCTCGGGCATACCCTTTCCTAGATCTATTTCTACACAAATTCTAGCACAAGAGTAAATATCCGTTATAAGATAAGCCCAATTTATATAATGACCCAAATTGTTTCCTATGGATTTAAGAGAATACTTGTCATATAAAATGATTGGGAGATGTGGCAACCTCACTCACACTATGATAGTTGACGTTTCCATGAATGAATTGAAGTCCAAGGTCTAGTGGGTAAGGAATAATCCCTTGGAATTAATGCAGTAGGGACCTGATTTGAAGATTTTATCCCTTTCTTCCTTGTTGTCAAATAAAAACAAATAATAAAATTGGCCACAATAATCACCAAATATTTTACATGGGACAATAGCTTGGTGCTTTGAGATCCATACTTGGACTTCTTGAGGGTGCGACATAAACTAGTAAACTTTCCAATAGGAGCTTCCTTGTGCAACAATATGGATTTCCTCTTTGAGGCATATCTCACTCAAGAATGGGTTCAACTCTTTTCAAAAATTTATTCTTCTTCAACCATTTTTCACCAGCAAAAGATCTGAACATAATATCATTGGTTTCTTCCATGTGGTTATCAAAAGCCTCCATGGTGATTTTGGATCTTCAACATAGGTTTGAGGAAGTAATGACAACCAAAGATACCATTAATGAGCAAAAAACACAATCTGGTGCTAATGATGTCCCTTCTCTAGGAAGGGTACACAAGTCCTTTGATTGACACAAGGGGATGAAGATATACTGTCAGAAAGGGTGCTTCAAAAAGTTTCAAAGGTTGTTGATGGATATTGTTTGCCCTAACCACTGAAAAGGTTACAATCAAGGTAATTCACTAAAAGGCGATACAAATTATCATAACTATTATATATTATATATTCATAGTAATATATTCCCTGATTTTATATTAAGATAACTTTCAATTTTAAATATTCCATCTTTTTTTTTACATTGTTTTCACTCTTTTTTTTTATTCTTTTTATGTAAGTGAATAATGATTTAATCCCCTTCTCTTCTTAGTCCCATGCTTTGAGGTAAGAAAGAGAAACCTTAAATGCTATGACTATATTTATTGCAAAAAAAGAAAAAACCATACTAAAGAAGTAACCCAACCATTTTGTTTGTCAAGAAAAGAGAAGAGGACTTATGTGTCTACATGTGAGATTCCTTAAACCAATGCCCTTTTATTTGCATAAATTAGGTATAGCCATGTCCAAAAATATTTGAGGCATGGCTTCAAGCTCAATGAATTCCACTCACACAAGGAAAGGGAAGTCATGGTAAATACATTTTTTTCTCATTTATATTTAAAGTGAAATTAGACAAAGTTACTAATTTTAGGGAGGGTTTTGTTCCTCATATATAATTGGTTATAACAAAAATGTTAGTCATTGGATTTTGACTTTGAAGAAGAAGTTCCAACTAAGTCATCTTAGACTATCTTTCTTCCCTTAAAACCATGGAATGAACAACCTTATCCCAAACAAAAAAACATGTTTGGAAAATACATAAACATATCTGAAGCCATTATATATCTACTCAAATATCTATTGAAGTAGATTTATGAAAGTGACGTATTTGTGATTAGAATTGAAATAAGATATTAGATCCATGTCCCAATAATTGATTATAAGTGTATATTTTAAATGTGACTTTATGTTATGAGTACAAACATTTTCCAATAATTTTATAGAGAGAATATGACAACCTATAAAAAACAGATAGCTTTAAAAAAAGTCAAAAATCCACAAAATACAAAAACCAAACTCATGGAAAAAAATCATGACATCTTATAGAAAGAAGAAGAAGAAAGAAATTATTTTATTGTCGGACATATTGCTTCTTCATCTGCTTGATGTATTTGACCCTTTTTCTCTGAAGTTTCGCAATAAATGCTCCCAGCTTCTCGACAAACCCCTCACTAAATAGATTATCCCAAGAGCTAGTTGCTAGCATATCTGCATAACTTTCACTGTTGTATTTGAAGGCCTCACATTCTAACATGAAATGCTTTTTTGTTTCCACTTTTTTCGGAAGAACAAAAAATGCATACTTTTTTCTCCCACACTTCTTTTGGCCTTTTCCAACGCCTTATTTCATAATGTAGTTGAGAGAATTAGTCCTTAATTGAGCAATAAGAATTTGGGCTCTCCAAGAGATATTGATCTCTATGTATGCTTTTGGTTGATGACTATGAGTGGGATTAAACACTTCAATATAATATTTTTTCTTTCTTCGTAGCTCCTTATCCCAAGTACGCTTGTGGAACTTATCCATAACAAAAGCTTTTATCTTTTTGCTATTTATGGGACATGTGTTCAAGCAAATACCCCATTTACTAAACCATTTGTTATTTTGTTGCATCCAAGTTTTTTTTGTTTTTTTCCCTGTTGCACAATCTGTCGTTAAAGACAACCTTAGGCCATATACCCTCTTCCATTTGTTCAATTTTTTTAAATACCTTATGACTCGCACCATAGCAATTGCTTCAATAAGAGCAACCCCTGTTTCATTCAACAAGATAGCATAAGGAATTGCACTTTTAATCTTGAATTTGTTTGTAATCAAATGCCTCTGAATTTTCTCAATTTGTCTCCACTGCATGTCGGATGTACTTCTGGCCCGTAGTTCACAACCATAAAGAATCATCAGAATCACTAGAAGCCCAAAAAGAGTTTGAGTGGTTTTCCAGTCCCATAACTCTACCTCTCTGCACCTATCTCTCTGCACCTATTTTGATTAGCATAAAATGCTTTTTAACCCCCCAAAGTTATTTTCTTTCTACAACCATCCCAACTTAGATTTTTGTTGAAGTCAATTCCGAGGTATTTGTAATCTGCAACTTCTTCTAGAATGTTGTCATCAAAGTAGGACTTATGTTGGTTATGTTTTTTTTTTAGAGAAAACCACTACTTTTGTTTTGCTTATATTGACTTGCATCCCCACACTTCTACAAAAATGCTCAAGGTATAGTAAGTGCTCTTGCAAACCAAGAGCCGATTCAGCAATCAGAATAAGGTCATCTGCATACAAAAGAAGCCTTATAACAAACTTGCCCAAATAGATACCATCACCCCTTGCGAATTTAACCACTCCTCAAGCTTGTCAATATATAAACCAAAAAGGGTAGGAGATAGTGGACCACCTTGCTTGAACCCGATATCATTTCTAAAACTTTCAGAAATGCCTGCTGAAGTTCTAATTTTGACTTTCACCTCTTCATACAACCTATGCACAACTGCTCTCAAATGTTTAGAAACCCCAAGTTACTCCATTCAGTGCCAAAGCTTATCCCTAGGAACTGTGTCAAAAGTTTTTCTGAAATCAACAAAGCAACACAAGACTTCTTCCTTTTTCTCCCAAACTTTTTCAATGATGTGCCAAGTTATACAATGATCAACTGTGGAATGTTTAAGTCTAAAACCTGCTTGCCCTTTAGCATGCTTATCTCTTTCTTCTACCCACTTGCTAATTTTATTTTCTAGCATGCTTCCAAATAGCTTTGCAAACAAAGGGTTTATCATGATGGTCCTATAATTGGAGGGATTATTGACATCATCGCTCTTGAAAAGAGGTATTGCCAGACTAGTTCTCCAATTTGTGGGGAGCCCCTATTGTATCATGTTGTTGAATTTTTTTGTAATGTGGAGGTGCAAGGATCTTTGAGTCCGGCTTTAGATATTGTGTTTGGAGTTCAGCTAAGTCTTTTGTTTTTCCAACACCCAACTTCTTGATACCCATCTCTACTTCTTGCACCATGAAGAGTTCATCAACGTTGACCAAGGGAGGAGAGTCAACCTTGGGATCCTGCTCATAGAGTTGTTTTGCATTGTCAAACCGTTTAGACTTAATACTATTTCATCTTTTTGGGTTGGAGCTTCTTCCAAAATAATTTGGGATTATTTTTCCCAAGGAAAATTAGTTCTTCCCTCCTTGACTATAGTATAAATATGAAGAGTAAAGCACAACTTAATTTACATTCCAAGAAAAACACTTACTAAATCTAACTTGATTTACATTCCAGAAAAAACACTTGCTAAATTTAACTTGATTTACATTCCAGGGAAAACACTTACTAAATTTATATATCCACCTTTGTAATTTACATGCCCAAAAAATCACCAACTTACTTGTTTTACATTTCACCACTTAAATTTAAGTCGATCACTGCTCCAGTTTTCATGGGGCGAATGGAATATTTTATTGCTATGTGGTGTGTAAATTGTAATTTACGTGAGAAAGCGACTGTTCAAGGGTGTTTGATTACATAACCAGAGAACACCCGCGCAACGGTTCAACACGGAGTGGAAGGAATATTTTCTCACGTGTAAGCCAGCCAGATGATAATCGCCGTTGGATTGCAGAGTGGGAGCGTAAGTATGGTGGAAGGGCCTGAGGGAAAGAATTGACATTCAAACCCGAGAAAAGCTTTTTAGACTCAAAAGCCATCCGCTCGGTTTATAAAATCCTTCGCCTCGCCTGGCCTGCTCACCAATTTAATTCAAATTTCTCTGAGGGAAATGAAATAGCCGAAGTCTGGGGTTTTTTTTGGGCAAGTAAGGATGCACTGGTGCAAGAATCAATGCACTCAGGGAGGCTGCATGAATCAATGCACTCATGGAGGCGGCTGATAAGCTATAGGGATTTTTTTTGCTTTTGTGGATGCACGGTCAGGTAATGGATATTTTTATTTTTCCAACGAATTTCTGTAATAATGTTTGTTAGATTTGCTAATTTTGTATTCCACCCATTTTAGATTTTTTCTTGAGTAGGGATGATAGGCTGTGGGATGATTAGTAGGTGTATATCGATTAAAAACAGGTGGGGAAATCACGTCAAAACAGGGGAGGAGAATCAGTTCAATTGCAGGGATGGCAGATTTTTTTTGAGATACATGAGGGAGGGAATCTATATGCTTTTTTGAAATACATGAGGGTGTGGTGCGGTGTATATATATATGGGTGCCTCTAAACGAATAGTTTCGAAGTTCTTTTGTTCACATTCTCTTCTTTTATCATCTGTATTTGTAGGGAATTTTGTTGTATTTGCTTTCTCTGGTGTATGTTTATATTTGTGTTGCTCTTTGTCTATGGTTTCTCTGTATCTGTATGTTATTGTCTATGTTTTGTTATATCTGTCTATCTGTACCTTGTAGCTTTAGATAGAGATGACTGCATATTATTTGAATTTGAATTTGAATTTATTTCTTGGATATGCATCAATAGAGCAGCAAGAAGGGATACATGGACTATGGACGAATGAAGGGAGCTATTGTTCGATGTCATTAATTGAAGCACTGAATTGAATGAATGGAGGCATTTACAATGGAGAGGAGGGAAACAGAGAGACTTAACAGTGAAGCCATGACAGGTATATGTCTTGTTTTATTTTATATTCATATTCATGATTTATTCTTTGGTTTTGGTTCCATAGATTAGTACAGAGCCATGATCCATCCTATCAATCTCCCATCCCTGCAATTGAACTGACTTTCCTCCCTTGTCTTGACGTGATTTCCCCACCTGTTTTTAATCGATATACGCCTATTCTCTTCTTGCTACAGGGATTTTTTCTTGAGTCGGGATGATTGGCTGTGGGATAGGAATTATTATTTTCATGGATGCACAGCCCATCCACCGGGGTTTCTTAAAGGATATATTCAGAACCTAATTTAGATGTGTTTCTGCTTTCCACATCTAAGATATATTTTCATGGATGCACAGCCCAGTCACTGACGAATGTTGCAAGAAATTCCATCATTTTTATTGTTTTCCCACCGTATCACATTTCACGCCAGCCCCTTCTTCTCCCAAACGAAGAAATAAGGAGGCCAACTGACTACCAGCTAAGCTTTAGTGTCTGGGTTTTATGTTATTTCGTTTTCTATATTTTGCTCATTCTTTGTTTCGCTTCCTTCCTATGGTCCGATCTGTAATATCAGCATTCATTGCATTTACCCTCATGCTCTTCATCGCCGGGGTTCGAACTCAGGAAGCTGGTAATTCGTGTCTAACTCTGTTTTTCTAAATTTTTGTATAGAAATCTGCATAAACTAACCTGAAACTCGATTTTGTTGGTGTGAACGAACAGAGGACGAGAGTGAGTTTGACTACAAAGAGGGTCCGAAGGGGGGAACTCAAGGAGGAATGGAAGGCCTGCGGGAACGGGACGCATCAGTCTGGTGAAAGACATGCCATAATTTATCCGGACCTGGGTAGGCTCCGCAGAATCTATTACAACAGGGGCCACGACATCATGGTCAGTAATTGAACCTTCTTTTAACGATTTTTCCATCTAAAGGTTTCGGGTTCGATCTGTGTTACACCTGTGGGTGTATTGCATCAGGTGAACTGGTCGGAAGGCGGAGACGGTGTTGGGATAGAAGGGAAAAGGTTCACACTGCGTCAAAGCCATTGGCACACCCCGGCCGAGCACACTGTAGATGGAAAACGGTACAATCTCAAACTCCTATTTTCAATCCCTGCTATCCTAAATTATATTATTGCTATTTAGGCGTTGCTAAAGGGTTTTGCATTGAAGTGTGCATTCATAGTCGAAGAAAAGAATATTACCAAGATGCCAAGACAATCAACGATTTTTTCCTCCATATTTCAAATATTTAGCAATCAAATTTAAATTAGTTTGGGCCATTTGCTCATATTTTTCCATCACTTCTTTGCTCAACCTTTTCAACTCTTTAAATGTCGGCAACTTTGAGATCTAAAGGTTGTTTGGTAGTGAAGGAAAAGCTAATGCTAATGCTAATGCCAATGCTGGGTAGTGAAGGAAAAGCTAACACAGTAAATGAAAGCTTTCCGACTACCAATGACCATTTTAGAGAGTAATTGTAATGCATGGCAGGTTAGCTCTTGCCTTCTACTGTAGAGTATTCGTATTAGATTACACCGCCACAACTTAAAGCCAATGATCGTTTAGGCACGTGGTAGATGAATATGTGAGTAAGCATTTAATGAAAATAACAACGACTCATTCTTCTTAGCCAGCTTTGAAGACAGGGCAAATAACCTATTCCTATTCAGGTTTGTTTGGACTTCATGATGAGAAATCCCGATTTTCATTTCCTGGAGACCCCAATCATTTTGGAACCTATTGACATCACCCTCATCCAATCTTGCACTCTCTTTGCACCTCTCAATTGGTCTTATTTTCATTTTAGAGCTGCCAAAACAACATGGATACCTGATTCCCTGACACACACATTGATATCACTTTTATCTATCTTCTTCTGTACGTACAGCAATAGGTTTTCTTGAGGAATCCTAGTAGGATCCTTCAAAATTTACTTTCACTCATCAATTAGTGTTCCATATAAGCTCTTCGGAAATCTATGAAACAAATTGTAGTAGTAATTGTCGTGGTAATTGAGGTGGTAGGGATGATTGTGTTGATCATCAAAGTGAAGGTCTGTTATAGCCTCCAAAAGCTACAGATTGATTCAAATCTTCCTTGAAAATCAAGCCAACCCTCTTTCTCAGTTTAGGTGGTTTTGTTTTAATTGTCCTATATCAGCAGAGATTCTTGTATGTATGCACCCTGGAGATTCTTTTATGTATGTAAGTGAGAATTACATCTCATAGTAAGCTTATTCCACTGGAATTAGAATCCTAAAAATATTGGTCATTTCATAACACAATGATATCTAGGTATGCAGATTTTCTTTTCTTCTCCTCTTTTCTTGCTGTGTTAATGTAATATTGATCAGGATTTATATACGTTTGCCACAATGTCAGACTAATAAACAATCCTCAATTTCATATTCTAATATGCCCATTCACCTCTCTAAACCCTGCAAATCCATTGGGGAAGAGTCAGAGTAACAATAACAATTGTATACGTCCAATTGATACTTTTCTCTTGATATATTTTTTTTCTCTTATCCCCGTGTTCCTGTAGTATTTTGATCTTGTCCCCGTGTTCCTGTTGTCCTTTGAAGACTGTAATTTTGTTTCAGAATTTTTGAAACCATTATATATATATATATATATATATATATATATAGATATAGAGTGTTATATACATTTATGAAAATAAAAGATAATTGTGAAATTTTTTATAGAGAAGTTTGTTGAAAATAAAAGATAGTTGTGAATTTTTTTAGAGAGAATTTTGTTTAAAAAAAGAATTGGGAAATTTTCTTTAACTTTGTGAATATACTTTAACCTAGAGTAATGTCATGAATGTTATGTGGTTGTTGTAGAAAATAGAATCGACTAGCATTCTAAGTGGATTTTTTAAAGTTTCTATTATTTTATTTTTAAAACAACATCAACAATTATGTTGATTCCTATTGGTGTTACCCTAAAGTTCTAACCATTTGCTGATCCTTGCCATATCTAGAGGATTGGATAGCCTTTCTCCCATAGAGGGAAAACGACATAGCCATCTTCTCTATAACCTTGTTTTTTTATATTACCACGATGGATGAGTTAGCAGTTTTGAAGAAGGTTGTTGAGAAGGGTTCGTTCAACAATTTTGTCCACGTGAAAGTAAAGGAACCAAAATCATACGATGGTGTGAGGAACACAAATATATTAGGCGACTTTATTTGGGATATGGAGCAGTACTTGGACTGATTCGGGGTGACTTTGGAGGGGGGAAAAATAAGAATTGTTGTGGTGGAGAAGGCAAGCAAAATAGATTGCTTTTGGTAACATGACAGAGGACATCACCACATGGGAGAAGATGAAGGAAGCCTTCATAGCTCATTTTGGACCACAAGATCAGACTTGGGGTGCGAGAGCGAAGGAGAGGTTCATTAAGCAAACAGGGAGCCTGCAAACACATGTGAGGGAGTATTCAAGTTTGATGTCGAAGATTTTGGATATGGCTGAGAAGAAGGATAGTTTGTTCAATTTTGTGATTGGGTTGCAACCATGGGCTCAAGTTGAAGTAAAGAGGCAGAAGGTTTAGTTTCTTGAAGAAGCCATCATTGTCGTAGACAAGCTTCTAGATTACTGTGAATGCAAGACATAAGGGAAGGAGCAAGGCGAGAGGAGGAAGAAAGCAGATAAAGGGAATGGGAAGCCTTCAAAGGAAGATGGAACAAAGTCGGGTGGCTTTCTGAAGGGGAAGAAACCTCTTGTGTGTTGGTTGTGCAGTGAAGAGCACATGACCAAGCATTTTCCATTAATGAGGAAGGCGAAAACTTTGCAATAAGTTGAGAAGGAAGAGAGAGAACAAGGTTCTTGTGCATCAGGGGTTATGTAGGTTTTAGGAGCAACTACGGTGAAGGAAGCTACCTTGAAACATGATCCGAAAATGAGGAAGCTAAATTTCGTGAAGATGGATGTAGTTGGGAGTCTAGTGATGGCCATCTTGGATAGTGGAGCATTCACAAATTCATGAAAGAAGTTGTGGCTAGGAGATTGGGACTGTGGTTTGTTCCAACCCATGCATCTTTTAAAGCGGTGAATTCAGAAGGAAGCAGAGTGCTTGGGATAGCGACAAATGGATTGGAAGTTGGCAAGGAAAAGTGGACTTCACTATCATTAGGATGGATGACTTTGAAGTTGTACTTGGCATAGAGTTTACGATTGAGTAGGAGGTTATGCTAGTACCGCACTCAGGGAAACTGTTCATTCATGTAGGAATGAAGGAGCCAATGATCGTTCCTACCGTGGGAGCTATGGTAGGAGAATGTAGGATGATAGCCATTTGTGTGGAGGTAGGACAACATGAATATGAGGTTCATGAGAGGAGCCATTCGTGTGGAGGTAAGAAAACTGGAATATGAGTTTTCAGAGAGGTTGGATCGGGTGGAGTCCATTCTCATGGAACACTTGAAATTGATAGCAACATTGTTAGATGGTATTCTGAGTTTATTGGATAGGGCAGAGATGATGGATGTGGGGACTTTCACTAGAGAGTGCGAGGCTATTGATGCCCAAACTTCTACTGTTAAAGTGTAGAGGGGATGAGGATCAACGTGAAGAGGAGTATGTTAATTTGGAGGAAGAAGATGTTGATAGATAGATTGAGAGTTTGGAGTAGGAATTAGACTGAGAAGAGGATGAAGTTGGAGGGATGTCTATGGATCGAGATGGAACTGTGAAGACAAATATACTAGGCCATAACGATCCAAGTTCGATGAAGTTGATGGAAGAGAGTATGGGTAGGTGTTCCCATCCACCTTTGATAAATTATATTGTAGAGAAGTATGGAGGGTTCATAGGGGGCATGGGTGGATTCTTCTCGGAGACTAAGAGAGATGGCCTTGTGATGTGGAAAGGGAAGGTCGTATGACTTCCCCACACCATCTTTTTGAAGCTCATGAAGGAGGTGGGCTCACTGTAACTTGCTTGAGATGGTGAGATCCCTGGGGGCTTGAGATGCCATTAAATGACACCTCATGATGAGCAGAACTAGAGGAAAGATTGTGTGACAGGGAAGAGGTGACAATGGTTGCACATGTTTGGGTGCATGTGTTCTTGTGTAGTTGATGCTACGGTCAGATTAGCTACCTGACTAGTTGATTGCACGAGGGGATCCAACACATGTCATTCTTACAGGTTGCAATACATGAATAGACATGGTATATATGTTGAGATGAGATTCTTCGGTATTAATGAAGACACTTGATGTGAAGGTTGTTCATGATGAGGACAATCTTTAGGCTTTGGTTAAGAAGTTTGTTGAGGGGTGTATTGTGGAGGACGACAATCATTTTGAAGGTTGGGGGGGGGGATGTCAAGCCCTTATGCTTGGCACCCAAGCATGCCTGATTTAGGGCGAGTTGAGTTCAGTGGAATGATTTGGTCGGCACAAAGAGCGTGCTTGAGATGAGTTCAATGGAAAGAATTCGGTGAGACAAGCGCACAAAGAACGCACCCGAGATAAGTTCGGTGGAATGATTGGAACAAATTGGAGAGTCGACATGACGAGGGTGCTTAGCCGAGGCACACTTGATCGAAGACAAAGCGTGCCTAGCCAAGATGCGCCTAACCAATGACAAGGTGTGCCCACTTGAGACGCCCCCGCCAGAGTTGCAAAGGTACGCGAGCGAGGATGAGACATGAAGGCACATGACCGAAGGTGAACCAAAGGAAATTTTGTATGCGACAAACGATGCGACATTATTTGGGGTTTATGGTCGGCTTGAACGAAGGAAGGTTGGCTCGAATGTCCGACTGACACATCCCTTGGAAGAGACATGACTATTCATGGAGGGTGAATCATATATATAAGATGAGAGGAGAGGAGTTAGAACATCAATCAACCGAAGATCAACAACCTCTCATCGCAAGATAAGAAGGGGACAATGAAGGAAGAAGAGAGTTCGGTCTCACGAAGGAGCTTGCTCTCTAAAGCAAGCTGCAAAAGGAAGTTATGCGAGCTTGTGGAACAAAGTATTGTTGAAGGCGATACACCATGGGGTGTTTCTGTATTAAGGTTGTGTGCAAGTCGAAGGGCTTCAACTTGTTTATTTTTTGGGTTTGGTTGTGGGTTGCTAGTTGAAGGGTTTGTAACTCGGTTACTGTATATTTGTATTAGTGAAGGGTTGTGGCAGGGAACTGTTTGGAGTTTGGCCCAACGGAACTGAAGTCCATTATAAACTAAAGTTTTGTATATTGAAGTTTTATAGTCAAAGAGCAGTGGGGAAATTGTTTTGAAAGTTTCCCCTCTCGTTTATTGAAGTGTTATTTTTGTACACGATTTGTGTTGTTTATGAATGAATATGATTATTGTTGAAGTTAAGTTAATTGAAGTAAATTGTAATTGAAGTTAAGTTTTGAAGTGACTATTGTACTGAGATTTGGTTGAATAGTAATTTCGCAAGTATAAGATATCGATCTCACTACAGGGTACATGGGTTAGAGGCATAATATGAGCATTAGTAAACTCAAGTTGGTTTCACCATTGAGGAGAAAGTGCACCGGTGCCACACACCTCAGGGGATTCAAGAAGCTCATAGCTCAGAGGTGCACCATTGGGGCATGACACCCACATTTTGATCCTAGACGTTGGCTTGCCCGAGGGAAGTTATTTCTAGGAGGGAAACCTCACCATGTTTTGAGGCTTATACCTGTGAAAATTCCTAAACCGTAATTCCTACTGCAACAACTGATGATATTTGCCCTATTTGTTAAATTCCTTCAAACAAATTACTTGCAGTTTCCTACGACAAATATCAAAATACATACGCTGCAGCCTTCACTTAATTAAATATTATACAAAAACAAGAGACTGAGCAAGAAAGAAAATACAACACAATAACACCATTATTTTTGGACAAATGTCCTCGGAAAAACCCAATGAGGGAAAACTGGTGCAACAATTCTGAGGGTTTATTATTATTAAGCAGTAGCAAATCTGGAATACATCCCTGAATACCACAAGGGTTATTCAGTTACAGAGAGAGAAATACCGGCAGAAAGCTTTTTGAGATTACCTCACACATTCATTGAGAAAAATCCCGGTTGATCCGGTCATTGGATGAGGTGCCTCTGATAGGCCTTGCTGCCTCTGCGCAGTCCTCACGCAATCCCCGCGTCAACCCCTCTAGACACTGCGTCACCCAACCAACTGATCGATTTGCTGCCCGGAGTCACAGCTCTCAACCTTCTGGTTTGACACCACGGCTCCCGGCTTCTGAAATTGACTTTGCTGCAATATTTGGACTCTCTCTCACCCTCTACGCTGCCTCCGCGTGGCCCTGTGTCAACCTCTGTGTGAGAGTTTCTGGATCACTCTCTCCCTTTCTTTATTGATGATTTTCCAGCTGAGAAAATCCCTCTCTCCGGATGCTATCCCTGGTCCTCAACTGCAAGAAATCTACTCGATCAGAATTTCCTCCTAAGAACTTCTCACTTCAGAAATTCGATCTCTTGATCTCTCGGTGTGTTTTCCAAATGACCCACAAGCTTCCTTAAATAATCTTCTCGTTGACATTCAATGACACAAATTAAAAGCTAATCAATGGCTAAGATCATTTTAGCTTGATCCTTGTCTTCTTCTAGAAGTTACACCTACGATTAGATTAATACCCATTAATATTTTTAATTTTGTAAGTTTAGACTTAGGGGCCCATTAAAAATATTAATTATTTTAATAAAATTGTTATTGGGTGGAATTTCCCAAAATGCTTTTTGGGTTCTTTGGAATACATGTGCCCAAGTCTCCCTGCAAAGTTTGAGGCCTAGAGCACATCTGATGCTACCCCAAATCAACAATACCATGCCTTCAAGAGGGATATTGAGCCATTTGATCGTGAAAGACTTCATCCTTTGGGGGACGACTCTCTATGTTTGATGGTTTTGTTTGCATTTGGCATACCGTGTTTATTATCTTAGTCTCCTTTACTTTGTGAATGAAAAGTGACTTTCCTGTAATTTTTCTAGGCTTAGGAGTTGGTGTTGCCTTTGCCTCTACTTGAGCCAAACCAAATATATTTTTAGTGGAGGTATACAACTTGCTTCGACAATTAGATTACTATGTTTGAATTTTTATCATCGAATAATAGTCTCCCACTTCTGAATCATTCATGGCAATTGTGGGAATGTCTTTTCTATTTTTTTCTCTTTGGTTCTCTCTCTATATTTTCTTATTTTGTCAACTCTCTTTTTGGTCAGCTCACTACTGATTGGTTCCCTCTAAGTCATTGTCATGAGTGGGCCCAACTTGAGATACTTCTTCCTAAATGGTTCTAGTCACCATGCTCCTTCCTCCTTGTTACTTTCTTGTAATGTTCGTTTTGGTTGTTTCATCCTTTAAACTGCAGCTATGGGATTGCTTAATCATTTATCCAACACATCCTTCGTCTAATATTTTGCTTCTTGACTTAGCTAGTACCACTCTAGATATTTTTGTCTTCATTAGTATGTCACTAGTTCATCACAACTCACACCTTTGCTTATTTTGTGATAGCATTGTCTCATGTAGCCTCTGCTTTTGCCTTTGGTAAGTCACTTCCTCTCATGCTAGGGCTACCATGGTGATCGTATTTCCAAATCTTGCCTTCATTGGTGCTTTACCAGTCTTTGTATCTCTTGCACCCTAGGTAACTACAAGTGGGCATAGCTATCTCGTAGTTTTGTAGCTATTTCACGGACTTTGCCACTTTAAATGACCTTTATTTCCATCTATTTTGCAATTGACAAGGTCGCTTGGATGATTATGAGGATATATTCTTACCTTGGAAACATCCTTGAACAAGCTCCAACATCAAGACATCTCTTTCTTTTTAGTGAATTATAAGTATCGCAATTCTAACTATTCTTCCTTGGCTTTTTGCATTTCATATATGCTTCTTGCTTAGCACTACTATTATCTAGCTTGTTTAGCATGGACCCCATTTTATGTATTTGACACGTTTTGGGACAATGGGAGATGATTCTATGATTGTTCATGTGGCATCACATTTCATGGGAAAATTTCATAGTTGACATGGTAGTACATATATGCGACGACATTGGTCACTTCATTTAAGGACCATTTAAGCAAATTTTGCATGCATGGGCATCCTCTTGACATTTCATGGTTAATATCCTTGAACGACCTCATATTTCATCATCTTTCTAGCAAATTTACCTTGGAATAGAGCACCAAACCCTTTGCAAACACATCTACTTGCTATTTGCGAACATGTGGCTTCATTATTTTTGACTTGGAGAGGGTTATTTCATAATTTTTGGAGGCCACTTTCATGATTTTTAGGATATATACCTATGTTCGAAACCTCTCCTTGAACTTATGAGCTATTTTGGAGGAGCTTTCAACATATTTGGCCCTTTTCACTTGACGCGTGTGGACCTCCCACCGTCAAGCACTCAGGCTTAGGCACTTGAATGTGCTCAAGTTAGGCCGAGTCAAATTTGGTGGAATTACTTGGACGACAGGAAGAGTGCCCCCGAGATGAGTTTGGTTGAACGAATTTGGTGAGATGGGCACATGAAGAGCACGCCCAAGATGAGTTCAGTGGAACAATTGGAAGAACTTGGTGAGTTAGCACGAAAAGGGTACCCAGCTAGGGTATGCTCTATCGAAGAAAAGGCACGCCTAGCTGAAGATAAGATGCGCCCAACCGAGACGCGCTCGTCCGATTTGCGAAGGCACATGATCGTGGATCAATGTGAAGAGGAGTATGTTGCAGAAAAGGATGGAGGGTTCATACCAGGTATGGGTGGATTCTTCTCGGAGAGGAGGTGATATGGCATTGTTCTGTGGAAAGGGGGGAAGTCATATGACTTCCCCGCACCAACATCTTTTTGAAGCTCATGAAGGAGATGGGCTTATTGTCACTTCCTCAAGATGGTGAGACGTCTAGAAGCTTGAGATACCATTGAATGGTGCCTCATGATGAGCATAGTCGAAGGAAAGATTGTGTGACATGGAAGAGGTGGCAATGGTTGCACATGTTTGGGTGCATGCGTTCTTGTGGAGTTGATGCTACAGTCAGATTAGCTACCTGACTAGTCGATTGCGCAAGGGGATCCAACACATGTCATTCTTATAGGTTGCGATACATGCTTAGACATGGGATATATGTCAAAGACAAGATTGTTCTGTATTGATGAAGACAATTGATGTGAAGGTTGTTCATGATGAGGATAATCTTTATGATTTGGTTAAGAAATTTGCCGAGGGGTGTGTTGTTGAGGACGACAACCATTTTGACGTGTGGGAGGATGTCAAGCCCTTAGGCTAGGCACCTGAGCACGCCTGAGTTAGGCCGAGTCGAGTTCGGTGGTACGACTTGGTTGGCATTGAGGGCACACTTGAGACGTTCAATGGAAAGACTTTGGTAAGATAAGTGCACGAAGAACGCACCTGAGATGAGTTTGGTGGAATTATTAGAACAAATTTCAGAGTAGGCACGACGAAGGTGTCTATTCCAGGCACACCCAATCGAAGACAAGGTGCACCTAGCCAAGATGCGCCTGATCGAAGATAATGTGTGCCAAGTTGGATGTGTCTGCCCGAGTTGCGAAGGTACACGACCGAGGATGAGACGCGAAGGCACACGACTGAAGGTAAACTGAAGCAAAGTTTGTATGCGACATAATTTGGAGTTTATGGTTGGCTCAAAAGAAGGAAGGTCAGCTTGAACGCCCAATCGACATGTCTCTTGGAAGAGACACGGCTGTTCATGGAGGGTGACATATATATGAGATGATAGGAAAAGAGTTAGAACATGAATCAACCGAAGATCAACAACATGTCATCGCTAGAAAAGGAGACAATGAAAGCTATTGTTTGATGTCATTAATTGAAGCACTGAATTGAATGAATGGAGGCATTTACAATGGAGAGGAGGGAAACAGAGAGACTTAACAGTGAAGCCATGACAGGTATATTTCTTGTTTTATTTTATATTCATATTCATGATTTATTCTTTGGTTTTGGTTCCTAGATTAGTACTGAGCCATGGCCCATCCTATCAATCTCCCATCCCTGCAATTGAACTGACTTTCCTCCCTTGTTTTGACGTGATTTCCCCACCTGTTTTATCGATATACGCCTATTCTCTTCTTGCTACAGGGATTTTTTCTTGAGTAGGGATGATCGGCTGTGGGATAGGAATTATTATTTTCATGGATGCACAACCCATCCAACGGGGTTTCTTAAAGGATATATTCAGAACCTAATTTAGATGTGTTTATGCTTTCCACATCTAAGAAATATTTTCATATATTTTCATGGATGCACAACCCAGTCACTGACGAACGTTGCAAGAAATTCTATCATTTTTATTGTTTTCCCACCGTATCACATTTCACGCCAGCCCCTTCTTCTCCCAAACGAAGAAATAAGGAGGCCAACTGACTACTAGCTAAGCTTTAGTGTCTGGGTTTTATGTTATTTCGTTTTCTATATTTTGCTCATTCTTTGTTTCGCTTCCTTCCTATGGTCCGATCTGTAATATCAGCATTCATTGCATTTACCCTCATGCTCTTCATCGCCGGGGTTCGAACTCAGGAAGCTGGTAGTTCGTGTCTAACTCCGTTTTTCTAAATTTTTGTATAGAAATCTGCATAAACTAACCTGAACCTCGATTTTGTTGGTGTGAACGAACAGAGGATGAGAGTGAGTTTGAGTACAAAGAGGGTCCGAAGGGGGGAACTCAAGGAGGAATGGAAGGCTTGCGGGAACGGGACGCATCAGTCTGGTGAAAGACATGCCATAATTTATCAGGACCTGGGCAGGCTCCGCAGAATCTATTACAACAGGGGCCACGACATCATGGTGAGTAAGTGAACCTTCTTTTAACGATTTTTCCATCTAAAGGTTTCGGGTTCGATCTGTGTTACACCTGTGGGTGTATTGCATCAGGTGAACTGGTTGGAAGGCGCCGGCGGTTTTGGGATAGAAGGGAAAAGGTTCACACTGCGTCAAAGCCGTTGGCACACCCTGGCCGAGCACACTGTAGATGGAAAACGGTACAATCTCAAACTCCTATTTTGAATCCCTGCTATCCTAAATTATATTATTGCTATTTAGGCGTTGCTAAAGGGTTTTGCATTGAAGTGTGCATTCATAGTCGAAGAAAAGAATATTACCAAGATGCCAAGACAATCAACGATTTTTTCCTCCATATTTCAAATATTTAGCAATCAAATTTAAATTAGTTTGGGCCATTTGCTCATATTTTTCCATCACTTCTTTGCTCAACCTTTTCAACTCTTTAAATGTCGGCAACTTTGAGATCTAAAGGTTGTTTGGTAGTGAAGGAAAAGCTAATGCTAATGCTAATGCCAATGCTGGGTAGTGAAGGAAAAGCTAACACAGTAAATGAAAGCTTTCCGACTACCAATGACCATTTTAGAGAGTAATTGTAATGCATGGCAGGTTAGCTCTTGCCTTCTACTGTAGAGTATTCGTATTAGATTACACCGCCACAACTTAAAGCCAATGATCGTTTAGGCACGTGGCAGATGAATATGTGAGTAAGCATTTAATGAAAATAACAACGACTCATTCTTCTTAGCCAGCTTTGAAGACAGGGAAAATAACCTATTCCTATTCAGGTTTGTTTGGACTTCATGATGAGAAATCTCGATTTTCATTTCCTGGAGACCCCAATCATTTTGGAACCTATTGACATCACCCTCATCCAATCTTGCACCCTCTTTGCACCTCTCAATTGGTCTTATTTTCATTTTAGAGCTGCCAAAACAACATGGATACCTGATTCCCTGCCACACACATTGATATCACTTTTATCTATCTTCTTCTGTACGTACAACAATAGGTTTTCTTGAGGAATCCTAGTAGGATCCTTCAAAATTTACTTTCACTCATCAATTATTGTTCCATATAAGCTCTTCGAAAACCTATGAAACAAATTGTAGTAGTAACTGTCATGGTACTTGAGGTGGTAGGGATGATTGTGTTGATCATCAAAGTGAAGGTCTGTTATAGCCTCCAAAAGCTACAAATTGATTCAAATCTTCCTTGAAAATAAAGCCAACCCTCTCTCTCAGTTTAGGTGGTTTTGTTTTAATTGTCCTATATCAGTAGAGATTCTTGTATGTATGCACCTTGGAGATTCTTTTATGTATGTAAGTGAGAATTACATCTCATAGTAAGCTTATTCTACTGGAATTAGAATCCTAAAAATATTGGTCATTTCATAACACAATGATATCTAGGTATGCAGATTTTCTTTTCTTCTTCTCTTTTCTTGCTGTGTTAATGTAATATTGATCATGATTTATATACGTTTGCCACAATGTCAGACTAATAAACAATCCTCAATTTCATATTCTAATATGCCCATTCACCTCTCTAAACCCTGCAAATCCATTGGGGAAGAGTAAGAGTAACAATAACAATTGTATACGTCCAATCGATACTTTTCTCTTGATATATTTTTTTCTCTTGTCCCCGTGTTCCTGTTGTCCTTGAAGACTGTAATTTTGTTTCAGAATTTTTGAAACCATTATATATATATATATATATCTATATATATCTATATATATATATATATATATATATATATATATATATATAGAGTGTTATATACATTTAATGAAAATAAAAGATAATTGTGAAATTTTTTATAGAGAAGTTTGTTGAAAATAAAAGATAGTTGTGAATTTTTTTAGAGAGCATTTTGTTTAAAAAAAGAATTGGGAAATTTTCTTTAACTTTGTGAATATACTTTAACCTAGAGTAATGTCATGAATGTTATGTGGTTGTTGTGGAAAATAGAATCGACTAGCATTCTAAGTGGATTTTTTAAAGTTTCTATTATTTTATTTTTATAAAAACATCAACAATTATGTCAATTCCTATTGGTGTTACCCTAAAGTTATAACCATTTGCTGATCCTTGCCATATCTAGAGGATAGGATAGCCTTTCTCCCATAGAGGGAAAACGACATAGCCATCTTCTCTATAACCTTGTTTTTTTATATTACCACGATGGATGAGTTAGCGGTTTTGAAGAAGGTTGTTGAGAAGGGTTCGTTCAACAATTTTGTCCACGTGAAAGTAAAGGAACCAAAATCATATGATGGTGTGAGGAACACATATATTAGGCGACTTTATTTGGGAAATGGAGCAGTACTTGGACTGATTCAGGGTGACTTTGGAGGGGGGGGAAATAAGAATTGTTGTGGTGGAGAAGGCAAGCAAAATAGATTTCTTTTGGTAACATGACAGAGGACATCACCACATGGGAGAAGATGAAGGAAGCCTTCATAGCTCATTTTGGACCACAAGATCAGACTTGGGGTGCGAGAGCGAAGGAGAGGTTCATTAAGCAAACAGGGAGCCTGCAAACACATGTGAGGGAGTATTCAAGTTTGATGTTGAAGATTTTGGATATGGCTGAGAAGAAGGATAGTTTGTTCAATTTTGTGATTGGGTTGCAACCATGGGCTCAAGTTGAAGTAAAGAGGCAGAAGGTTTAGTTTCTTGAAGAAGCCATCATTGTTGTAGACAAGCTTCTAGATTACTGTGAATGCAAGACATAAGGGAAGGAGCAAGGCGAGAGGAGGAAGAAAGCAGATAAAGGGAATGAGAAGCCTTCGAAGGAAGATGGAACAAAGTCGGGTGGCTTTCTGAAGGGGAAGAAACCTCTTGTGTGTTGGTTGTGCAGTGAAGAGCACATGACCAAGCATTTTCCATTAATGAGGAAGGCGAAAACTTTGCAATAAGTTGAGAAGGAAGAGAGAGAACAAGGTTCTTGTGCATCAGGGGTTATGTAGGTTTTAGGAGCAACTACGGTGAAGGAAGCTACCTTGAAACACGATCCGAAAATGAGGAAGCTAAATTTCGTGAAGATGGATGTAGTTGGGAGTCTAGTGATGGCTATCTTGGATAGTGGAGCATTCACAAATTCATGAAAGAAGTTGTGGCTAGGAGATTGGGACTGTGGTTTGTTCCAACCCATGCATCTTTTAAAGCGGTGAATTCAGAAGGAAGCAGAGTGCTTGGGATAGCGACAGATGGATTGGAAGTTGGCAAGGAAAAGTGGACTTCACTATCATTAGGATGGATGACTTTGAAGTTGTACTTGGCATAGAGTTTACGATTGAGTAGGAGGCTATGCTAGTACCGCACTCAAGGAAACTGTTCATTCATGTAAGAATGAAGGAGCCAATGATCGTTCCTACCGTGGGAGCTATGGTAGGAGAATGTAGGATGATAGCCATTTGTGTGGAGGTAGGACAACATGAATATGAGGTTCATGAGAGGAGCCATTCGTGTGGAGGTAAGAAAACTGGAATATGAGTTTTAAGAGAGGTTGGATCGGGTGGAGTCCATTCTCATGGAACACTTGAAATTGATAGCAACATTGTTAGATGGTATTCTGAGTTTATTGGATAGGGCATAGATGATGGATGTGGGGACTTTCACTAGAGAGTGCGAGGCTATTGATGCCCAAACTTCTACCGTTAAAGTGCAGAGGGGATGAGGATCAACGTGAAGAGGAGTATGTTAATTTGGAGGAAGAAGATGTTGATAGATAGATTGAGAGTTTGGAGTAGGAATTAGACTGAGAAGAGGATGAAGTTGGAAGGATGTTTATGGATCAAGATGGAACTGTGAAGACAAATATACTAGGCCATAACGATCCAAGTTCGATGAAGTTGATGGAAGAGAGTATGGGTAGGTGTTCCTATCCACCTTTGATAAATTATATTGTAGAGAAGTATGGAGGGTTCATACGGGGCATGGGTGGATTCTTCTCGGAGACTAAGAGAGATGGCCTTGTGATGTGGAAAGGGAAGGTCGTATGACTTCCCCTCACCATCTTTTTGAAGCTCATGAAGGAGGTGGGCTCACTGTAACTTGCTTGAGATGGTGAGATCCCTGGGGGCTTGAGATGCCATTAAATGACACCTCATGATGAGCAGAACTAGAGGAAAGCTTGTGTGACAGGAAGAGGTGACAATGGTTGCACATGTTTGGGTGCATGTGTTCTTGTGTAGTTGATGTTACGGTCAGATTAGCTACCTGACTAGTTGATTGCACGAGGGGATCCAACACATGTCATTCTTACAGGTTGCAATACATGAATAGACATGGTATATATGTTGAGATGAGATTCTTCGGTATTAATGAAGACACTTGATGTGAAGGTTGTTCATGATGAGGACAATCTTCAGGCTTTGGTTAAGAAGTTTGTCGAGGGGTGTATTGTGGAGGACGACAACCATTTTGAAGGTTGGGGGGGGGATGTCAAGCCCTCATGCTTGGCACCCAAGCATGCCTGATTTAGGGCGAGTTGAGTTCAGTGGAATGATTTGGTCGGCACAAAGAGCGTGCTTGAGATGAGTTCAATGGAAAGAATTCGGTGAGACAAGCGCACGAAGAACGCACCCAAGATAAGTTCGGTGGAATGATTGGAACAAATTGGAGAGCCGACATGACGAGGGTGCTTAGCCGAGGCGCACTTGACCGAAGACAAATCGTGCCTAGCCAAGATGCGCCTAACCAATGACAAGGTGTGCCCACTTGAGACGCCCCCGCCAGAGTTGCAAAGGTACGTGAGCGAGGATGAGACATGAAGGCACATGACCTAAGGTGAACCAAAGGAAATTTTGTATGCGACAAACGATGCGACATTATTTGGGGTTTATGGTCGGCTTGAACGAAGGAAGGTTGGCTCGAATGTCCAACTGACACATCCCTTGGAAGAGACATGACTATTCATGGAGGGTGAATCATATATATAAGATGAGAGGAGAGGAGTTAGAACATCAATCAACCGAAGATCAACAACCTCTCATCGCAAGACAAGAAGGGGACAATGAAGGAAGAAGAGAGTTCGGTCTCACGAAGGAGCTTGCTCTCTAAAGCAAGCTGCAAAAGGAAGTTATGCGAGCTCGTGGAACAAAGTATTGTTGAAGGCGGTACACCATGGGGTGTTTCTGTATTAAGGTTGTGTGCAGGTCGAAGGGCTTCAACTTGTTTATTTTTTGGGTTTGGTTGTGGGTTGCTAGTTGAAGGGTTTGTAACTCGGTTACTGTATATTTGTATTAGTGAAGGGTTGTGGCAGGGAACTGTTTGGAGTTTGGCCCAACGGAACTGAAGTCCATTATAAACTGAAGTTTTGTATATTGAAGTTTTATAGTCAAAGAGGAGTGGGGAAATTGTTTTGAAAGTTTCCCCTCTCGTTTATTGAAGTGTTATTTTTGTACATGATTTGTGTTGTTTATGAATGAATATGATTATTGTTGAAGTTAAGGTAATTGAAGTAAATTGTAATTGAAGTTAAGTTTTGAAGTGACTATTGTACTGAGATTTGGTTGAATAGTAATTTCGCAAGTATAAGATATCGATCTCACTACAGGGTACATGGGTTAGAGGCATAATATGAGCATTAGTAAACTCAAGTTGGTTTCACCATTGAGGAGAAAGTGCACCGATGCCACACACCTCAGGGGATTCAAGAAGCTCATAGCTCAGAGGTGCACCATTGGGGCATGACACCCACATTTTGATCCTAGACATTGGCTTGCCCGAGGGAAGTTATTTCTAGGAGGGAAACCTCACCATGTTTTGAGGCTTATACCTATGAAAATTCCTAAACCGTAATTCCTACTGCAGCAACTGATGATATTTGTCCTATTTGTTAAATTCCTTCAAACAAATTACTTGCAGTTTCCTACGACAAATATCAAAATACATACGCTACAGCATTCACTTAATTAAATATTATACGAAAACAAGAGACTGAGCAAGAAAGAAAATACAACACAATAACACCATTATTTTTGGACAAATGTCCTCAGAAAACCCCAATGAGGGAAAACCGGTGCAACAAATCTGAGGGTTTATTATTATTAAGCAGTAGCAAATTTGGAATACATCCCTGAATACCACAAGGGTTATTCAGTTACAGAGAGAGAAATACCAGTAGAAATCTTTTTGAGATTACCTCAGACATTCATTGAGAAAAATCCCGGTTGATCCGGTCACTGGATGAGGTGCCTCTTATAGGCCTTGCTGCCTTTGCACAGTCCTCACGCAATCCCCGCGTCAACCCCTCTAGACATTGCGTCACCCAACCAACTGATTGATTTGCTGCCCGGAGTCACAGCTCTTAGCCTTCTGGTTTGACACCCTGGCTCCCGGCTGCTGAAATTGACTCTGCTGCAAAATTTGGACTCTCTCTCACCATCTACGCTGCCTCTGCATGGCCCCGCGTCAGCCTCTGTGTGAGAGTTGCTGGATCACTCTCTCCCTTTCTTTATTGATGATTTTCCAGCTGAGAAAATCCCTCTCTCCGGATACTATCCCTGGCCCTCAACTGCAAGAAATCTACTCGATCAGAATTTCCTCCTAAGAACTTCTCACTTCAGAAATTCGATCTCTTGATCTCTCGGTGTGTTTTCCAAATGACCCACAAGCTTCCTTAAATAATCTTCTCATTGACATTCAATGACCCAGATTAAAAGCTAATCAATGGCTAAGATCATTTTAGCTTGATCCTTGTCTTCTTCTAGAAGTTACACCTATGATTAGATTAATACCCATTAATATTTTTAATTTTGTAAGTTTAGACTTAGGGGTCCATTAAAAATATTAATTATTTTAATAAAATTGTTATTGGGTGGAATTTCCCAAAACGCTTTTTGGGTTCTTTGGAATACATGTGCCCAAGTCTCCCTGCAAAGTTTGATGCCTAGAGCACATTTGATGCAACCCCAAATCAACAATACCATGCCTTTAAGAGGGATATTGAGCCACTTGATTCTGAAAGACTTCATCCTTTGGGGGACGACTCTCTATCTTTGATGGTTTTGTTTGCATTTGGCATACCTTGTTTATTATCTTAGTCTCCTTTACTTTGTGAATGAAAAGTGACTTTCCTGTAATTTTTCTAGGCTTAGGAGTTGGTGTTGCCTTTGCCTCTACTTGAGCCAAACCAAAAATATTATTAGTGGAGGTATACAACTTGCTTCGACAATTAGATTACTATGTTTGAATTTTTATCATAGAATAATAGTCTCCCACTTCTGAATCATTCATGGCAATGGTGGGAATGTCTTTTCCATTTTTTTCTCTTTGGTTCTCTCTCTATATTTTCTTATTTTGTCAACTCTATTTTTGGTCACCTCACTACTGATTGATTCCCTCTAAGTCATTGTCATGAGTGGGCCCAACTTGAGATACTTCTTCCTAAATGGTTCTAGTCACCATGCTCCTTCCTCCTTGTTACTTTCTTGTAACGTTGGTTTTGGTTGTTTCATCCTTTAGACTGCAGCTATGGGATTGCTTAATCATTTATCCAACACATCCTTCGTCTAATATTTTGCTTCTTGACTTAGCTAGTACCACTCTAGTGTGGTAACCAATTTTCTCTCTTTCTATATCTACCTTTTTCTATTGTTTTCTTTCTTCTTTTCTCATTCTCTCAACATCTACATACTCATGTTAGATATTTTTGTCTTCACTAGTATGTCACTAGTTCATCACAACTCACACCTTTGCTTGTTTTGTGATAGCATTGTCTCATGTAGCCTTTTCTTTTGCCTTTCGAAAGTCACTTCTTCTCATGCTAGGGCTACCATGGTGATCGTATTTCCAAATCTTGGAAGAGACACGGCTGTTCATGGAGGGTGACTCATATATATAAGATGATAGGAAAATAGTTAGAACATGAATCAACTGAAGATCAACAACCTGTCATTGCTAGAAAAGGAGACAACGAAAGAAGAAGAGAGTTGGGTCTCACGAAGGAGCTCGCTCTCTAAAGAAAGTTGCGGAAGGAATTTGTGCAAGCTTGTGTATTGCTGAGAGTGGTACACCATAGGGTATTTGTGTATTGAGGTTGTGTGTAGGTTGAAAGGCCACAACTTGGATATTTATTGGGTTTGGTTGTGTGTTGCTAGTTGAAGGGTTGTAACTGGGTTATTGTATATTTGTATCTGTGAGGGCTTGTGTCAGCGAATTGTTTGGAGTTCTTCCCAATCGAACTGAAGTCCATTATAAACCGAAGTTTTGTGTATGGAAGTTTTATAGTCACAGAGCAGTTGGGAAATTGTTTTGGGAGTTCCCCCTCTCGTTTATTGAAGTGTTATTTATGTACATGATTCGTGTTGTTTATGAATGAATACGATTATAGTTGAAATCAGTAGAGCGAACTTATACGACGTGCCACATGTCATTGTTTCGACCTTCGGTTCGAAAAAGATACACAGAAAACTACAATCCGTTTTTATCGTCACCGAGCAGTTGGGAAATTGTTTTGGGATTTCCCCCTCTCGTTTTTAGAAGTGTTATATATGTGCATGATTCGTGTTGTTTATGAATGAATGCGATTATAGCTGAAATTAGTAGAGTGAACTTGTACGACGTGCCACGTGTCACTGTTTCGACCTTTGGATCGGAAAAAGATACATAGAAAACTACAGTCCGTCCTATTTCTGTAACTTCTTATGAAATTTCAATCTGATGCTTAGAGAGAAAGTTATGACGATTTTCCCAAGGTCACCTCTTTGGAATGTAATTCGGGAGTATGCAAAAAACCTAACTTCCTGAGATCATATCTCCAAAAATACATCGAGAGAAAATTTGAAATTCGGAGCCGAGCTTCACCAAGATTTCAGCTCAAATGGGTTTTAATTTCAGATTCTGAACCTTCGTTGAAACAAAATTATAGCGAAAATACCACAATGACCTGTTTGAGATGGAATTCTGGAGCCTGTAAAAACCCTAACTTCCCCAGATCATATCTCCAAAAATATAGCGAGAAAAGATCTGAAATTTGTACCCAAGGTTCATAACGATTTCGACTCAAATGGGTTATTTTTTTAGCTTCTGAAACTTCGTAGCGAAAAAGTTTTAGCGAAAATGCCACAATGACCTGTTTGTAGCAGCGAAACCCTAGAATCCAAAGCTCTGATACCAAATGTTATGAAACTAGCACACAAAAAGATAGGAAAGATAGTTCAGTGACTTAAAAATCAGCCTCTTCGAGGGGGAAAACTCCTTTACATTACACAAATGAACAATTATTGGATGATACAAATGACAAGGCCTCCTTTCTATATATAGGAGCCTAAGGGGTCATAATATAATCAGAGCCGACATAACAATAATACTGTAAGGGAACAACAATAATAATAGTGGGCTTCTATGGGGCACAATAATAACAATATGGGTACTACATGGGAACAACAATATAATAAGGGGGTTGCACTAATAACAATAAGGGGTTACACTAGTAGTATAGGGACCTAACACCTGTCATCGCTAGAAAAGGAGACAACGAAAGAAGAAGAGAGTTGGGTCTCACGAAGGAGCTTGCTCTCTAAAGAAAGTTGTGTAAGGAATTTGTGCAAGTTTGTGTATTGCTGAGAGTGGTACACCGTAGGATATTTGTTGTGTGTACGTTGAAAGGCCACAACTTGGATATTCATTGGGTTTGGTTGTGTGTTGCTAGTTGAAGGGTTGTAACTAGGTTATTGTATATTTGTATCTGTGAGGACTTGTGTCAGCGAACTGTTTGGAGTTCTTCCCAATCGAACTTAAGTCCATTATAAACCGAAGTTGTGTATGGAAGTTTTATAGTCACGAAGTAGTTGGGAAATTGTTTAGGGAGTTACCCCTCTCGTTTATTGAAGTATTATTTACGTACATGATTCGTGTTGTTTATATGAATGAGATTATAGCTGAAATTAAGTTAATTGAAGTAAACTATATTTGAAGTTAAGCTTTGAAGTGGCTATTGTAGTGAGATTTAATTGAACAAGAATTTTGCTAGTATAAGATATCAGTCTCGGCATAGGGTACATGGGCTAGAGGCATAGTACGAGCATTAGTAAACTGAAGTTGGTTTCACCATTGAGGAGAAAGTGAGCTGGTGTCGCACACCTCAGGGTACTCAGGAATCTCATAGCTCAGAGGTGTGCCCTAGTGGCGTGACTCCTAGATTTTGAGGCTACTAATTAGCTTGCCTGAGGGAAGTTATTTCTAGGAGGGAAACCTCATCATGTTTTGAGGCTTGTAACATGCCTTTTGGAGGGATGTTGAGCCTCTTGATCCTAAAATATTTCATCCTTTGGGTGATGACCCTTTATCTTCGACGGTTTTGTTTACATTTGGCATACCTTGCTTATTGTCCTAGTCTCCTTTACCTTGTGGATGCCAAGTGACTGTCTTGTAAATTTTCTAGGCTAAGGAGTTGGTGTTTCCTTTGCCTCTACTTGAGCCAACCGAAAAATATTATTAGTGGATGTATATAATTTTTTTGGACAATGAGATTACCATGCTTGAATTTTTCGCATGCAATAGTAGTCTCCCACCAGTGAATCATTCATACCAATGGCGAGAATTAGTCTTTTCCATTTTTTTCTTCTTGACTTTCTCTCTATATTTTCTTGTTTTTTCAACTGTATTTTTGGTCACCACACTAGTGATTGATTCCCTCTAAGTCATTATCATGAGTAGGGCCCAACATGAGATACTTCTTCCTAGATTGTTTTAGTCAACATGCTCCTTCCTCCTTGTTACTTCCTTGGAACGTTGGTTTTGGTTGTTGCATCTTGTAGACTGCAGCTGTGGGATTGCTTAATCGTTTATCCAACACATCCTTTAATATTTTTCTCCTTGATTTTTCTAGTACCACCCTAGTGTCGATTTGGAGGAAGAAGATGTTGATAGATGGATTGAGAGTTGGTAGTAGGAATCAAACCGAGAAGAGGATGAATATGGAGGGATGTTCGTAGACTGGGATGGAACCGTGAAGACACTAAGCCATAACGATCCAGTTTCGATGAAGTTGATGGAAGAGAGTATGGGTAGGTGTTCCTATCCTCCTTTGGTAAATTGTATTATAGAGAAGTATGAAGGGGTCATACCAGGTATGGGTGGATTCTTCTCGGAGACGAAGAGAGATGGCCATGTGATGTAGAAAGGGAAGTCGTATGACTTCCCCACACCACCATCTTTTTGAAGCTCATGAAGGAGATAGGCTCACTAGAACTTGCTTGAGATGGTGAGACCCCTGGGAGATTGAGATGCCATTGAATGGCACCTCATGATGAGCAGAACCAGAGGAAAGATTGTATGATAGGGAAGAGGTGACAATGGATGCAAATGTTTGGGTGCATGTGTTCTTGTGGAGTTGATGCTACTGTCAAATTAGCTCCCTGACCAGCCGATTACATGAGGGGATCCAACACATGTCATTCTTACACGTTGTGATACATGAATAGACATGGTATTTATGTTGGAGATGATATTCTTTTGTATTGATGAAGACGGTTGATGCAGAGGTTGTTCATGATGAGGACAATCTTCGGGCTTTAGTTAAGAAGTTTGTCAAGGGGTGCGTTGTTGAGGACGACAACCATTTTGAGGTGGGGGTGGGTGGATATCAAGCCCTTAGGCTAGGCACTTGAGCACGCCTGATTTAGGGGGAGTCGAGTTCAGTGGAACGATCTGGTCGACACGAAGAGTGTGTTGAAAGTTGTTACTAGGTTCGGTCTTCATAATGACATGTAATTATGATTTTATGTAAGGAGATGTAAATAAATGAAAATTATTATATTGACTTGCTTCATGGGTTTCATGAGAAAAGATTTTGTTTTTGAGTCAAAACTCCCTTTGAGATTGTTTAGGATTTATTTGTCATCTAGTCATAAAATGTAAGAGTAATTGTCATGTTACAGTATGTAAAAGTTCATCTTGTCTATGTAAAGTATCCTCCAAAGAACTTGACACCAAATCTCTTCAAGTCTGCCTACAAACATTAAAGAAGTTGCCAAGACAAGTTGGCCTACATCTAGCTATCAAGTTGGCCTAAAGACCCAAAGAAGAGGGGTATAAGTAGGGGAACCAACCTCCATTCTAAGCATCAAGTTCGAACTCCATTCCAGAAAAGAAGTGTAGAAGGAAGTGCGAAAAGGAGGCAGTAAGAAAGGGTTTTCTCTAGGATAAAAAGTTCACTCTTCTAGGGTATCGAAGGAAGAATCTTCTGGGAAAATCGAAGCAAAATCCTTTATAACAGTGAAGTAGATTCTTCTGGGACAACGAAGTAAATTCTTCTGGGGTAGCGAATAAGGAATCTTTTAGAAGGCAGTGACTAAGTTTCTTCTGGGATAGAGAAGGAAGGAATCCTCTGGAATAGTGAAGTAGAGACCGAGTTTCTCTAAAAGACCTAAAGACCGAGATTCTCTAGGGCAATTGTGAATGTGCACTATAAGAAGTAGATACCGAGTATCTCTAGAAGAAGCAAGAGAAGGAAGGACAAGGAAGACTAGGTTAGTGACAAGGTTCTTGAAAGAAGATACTAAGAGTTAAGCGTCAGTGCCATGGTCTTGGTACTTATCAATTGAAGATCTAGAAGAAGAATTTTATTGGGCTTTCCTCTCTAGAGGTGAGAGGTTTTGGCCCTGGCTTGGGAAACCTATATTTTGTGTCACTTGTCTTTATTTTGGTAATTGTCTTGATGAAAAAGAACACACTAATAGACTAAGAAAGTGAAAGATCATAAGTAATTGAAGAACAAGCATATCACAAGCAATTATCAAGTAGAGAAATTGCTAACATTGAATGCCCTAGATTTATCAACAGTGCTCGCCTAAGGGGTGTTCGATGGAAAGAATTTGGTGAGACAAGTGCATGACGAACACACCCGAGATGAGTTTGGTGGAATGATTGGAACAAATTGGAGAGTCAACACCAGGAGGGTGCCTAGTTGAGGTGCACTTGACTGAAGACAAGGCGTGGCCTGCCTAGATGTGCTTGACCACGACAAGGTGTTCCCAATGGAGACGAGCTCGACTGACGACAAGGTGTGATCAGAATTTGCTCTTGAGAGCTTCTCACTTCAGAAATTCGATCTCTTGATCTCTCGGTGTGTTTTCCAAATGAACCACAAGCTTCCTTAAATAATATTCTCATTGACATTCAATGACCTAGATTAAAAGCTAATCAATGGCTAAGATCATTTTAGCTTGATCCTTGTCTTCTTCTAGAAGTTACACCTACGATTAGATTAATACCCATTAATATTTTTAATTTCCTAAGTTTAGACTTAGGGGCCCATTAAAAATATTAATTATTTTAATAAAATTGTTTTTGGGTGGAATTTCCCAAAACACTTTCTGGGTTCTTTGGAATACATGTGCCCAAGCCTCCCTGCAAAGTTTGAGGCCTAGAGCACATCCGATGCTACCCCAAATCAACAATACCATGCCTTTAAGAGGGATATTGAGCCACTTGATCCTGAAAGACTTCATCCTTTGGGGGACGACTCTCTATCTTCGATGGTTTTGTTTACATTTGGCATACCTTGCTTATTATCTTAGTCTCCTTTACTTTGTGAATGAAAAGTGACTTTCTTGTAATTTTTCTAGGCTTAGGAGTTGGTGTTGGCTTTGCCTCTACTTGAGCCAAACCAAAAATATCATTAGTGGAGGTATACAACTTGCTTCGACAATTAGATTACTATGTTTGAATTTTTATCATAAAATAATAGTCTCCCACTTCTGAATCATTCATGGCAGTGGTGGGAATGTCTTTTCCATTTTTTTCTCTTTGTTTCTCTCTCTATATTTTCTTATTTTGTCAACTCTATTTTTGGCCACCTCACTACTGATTGATTCCCTCTAAGTCATTGTCATGAGTGGGCCCAACTTGAGATACTTCTTCCTAAATGGTTCTAGTCACCATGCTCCTTCCTCCTTGTTACTTTCTTGTAACTTTGGTTTTGGTCGTTTCATCCTTTAGGCTGCAGCTATGGGATTTCTTAATCATTTATCCAACACATCCTTCGTCTAATATTTTGCTTCTTGACTTAGCTAGTACCACTCTAGTGTGGTAACTACTTTTCTCTCTTTCTATGTCTACCTTTTTCTATTGTTTTCTTTCTTTTTTCTCATTCTCTCAACATCTACATACTCATGTTAGATATTTTTGTCTTCACTAGTATGTCACTAGTTCATCACAACTCACACCTTTGCTTGTTTTGTGATAGCATTGTCTCATGTAGCCTTTGCTTTTGCCTTTCGAAAGTCACTTCTTCTCATGCTAGAGCTACCATGGTGATCGTATTTCCAAATCTTGCCTTCATTGGTGCTTTACCAGTCTTTGTATCTCTTGCACCCTAGGTAGCTACAAGTGGGCATAGCTATCTCATAGTTTCATAGCTATTTCACGGACTTTGCCACTTTAGATGACCTTTATTTCTATCTATTTTGCAATTCACGAGGTCGCTTGGATGATTATGAGGATATATTGTTACCTTGGAAACATCCTTGAACAAGCTCCAACTTTCAAGACATCTCTTTTTTTTAGAGAATTATAAGTATCGCAATTCTAACCATTCTTCCTTGGATTTTTACATTTCATATATTCTTCTTGCTTAACACTACTATTATCTAGCTTGTTTAGCATGGACCCCATTTTATGTATTTGACAAAATTTTGGCTTGGGACAATGGGAGATGATTTTGTGATTGTTCATGTGCATCACATTTCATGGGGCAATTTCATAGTTGACATGGTAGTACACATATGCGACGACATTGGTCCCTTCGTTTCTGGACCATTTAGGCAAATTTTGCGTGCATGGGCTTCCTTTTGACATTTCATTGTTAATATCCTTGAACGACCTCATATTTCATCATCTTTTTAGCTATTTTACCTTGGAATAAAGCTCCAAACCCTTTGCGGACACATTACTTGCTATTTGCGAACATGTGGCTTCATTATGTTTCACTTGGGGAGGGTCATTTCATAATTTTTGGAAGTCACTTTGATGATTTTTAGGATATGTTCTTATGTTCGAAACCTCTCCTTGAACTTATGAGCTATTTTGGAGGAGCTTTCAAAATATTTGGCCCTTTTCACTTGACGTGCGTGGATCTCCCACCGCTAAGCATTGAGGGTTAGGCACTCGAATGTGCTCAAGTTAGGCTGAGTCAAATTTGGTGGAATTACTTGGACGACACGAAGAGTGCCCTCGAGATGAGTTTGGTTGAACGACTTTGGTGAGATGGGCACATGAAGAGCACGCCCAAGATGAGTTTGGTGGAACAATTGAAACAACTTGGTGAGTTAGCACGACAAGGGTACCTAGCCAAGGCACGCTCTATCGAAGAAAAGGCACGCCTAGCTGAAGATAAGATGCGCCCAACCAAGACACGCCCGTTCGATTTACGAAGGCACATGATCAAGGATCAACGTGAAGAGGAGTTTGTTGCAGAAAAGTATGGAGGGTTCATACGAGGTATGGGTGGATTCTTCTCGTAGTCGAGGTGATATGGCATTGTTCCATGGAAAGGGAAGTGGTATGACTTTCCCTCACCACCATCTTTTTGAAGCTCATGAAGGAGATGGGCTTATTGCCACTTCCTCAAGATGGTGAGACCTCTAGAAGCTTGAGATAGCATTGAATGGCACCTCATGATGAGCATAGTCGGAGGAAAGATTGTGTGACATGGAAGAGGTGACAATGGTTGCACATGTTTGGGTGCATGTGTTCTTGTGGAGTTGATGCTACAGTCAGATTAGCTACCTGACTAGTCGATTGCGCAAGGGGATCCAACACATGTCATTCTTACAAGTTGCGATACATGCATAGACATGGGATATAAGTCAAAGACGAGATACTTCTGTATTGATGAAGACAATTGATGTGAAGGTTGTTCACGATGAGGAGAGTCTTTATGATTTGGTTAAGAAATTTGATTAGGGGTGTTTTGTTGAGGATGACAACCATTTGATGCGGGGGAGGATGTCAAGCCCTTAGGCTAGGCACCTGAGCACGCCTAAGTTAGGCCGAGTCAAGTTTGGTGGAACGACTTGGTTGGCATGGAGGGCGTGCTTGAGACGTTCAATGGAAAGACTTTGTTGAGACGAGCGCATGAAGAATGCACCTGAGATGAGTTTGGTGGAATGATTAGAACAAATTTTAGAGTCGACACGATGAGGGTGTCTAGTCGAGGCGCACCCAATCGAAGACAAGGTGCACCTAGCCAAGATGCACCCCACCGAAGATAAGGAGTGCCGAGCTGAGACGCGTTCGCTCGAGTTGCAAAGATACACGACCAGGGATGAGGCGCAAAGGCACATGACCAAAGGTGAACTAAAGTAAAGTTTGTATGCGACAAATGATGCGACATAATTTGGAGTTTATGGTTGGCTCAAACGAAGGAAGGTTAGCTCGAATGCCCAATTGACACCTCCCTTGGAAGAGACATGATTGTTTGTGGAGGGTGACTCATATATATAAGATGATAGGAAAGGAGTTAGAACATGAATCAACCGAAGATCAACAACCTGTCATCTCTAGAAAAGGAGACAACGAAAGAAGAAGAGAGTTGGGTCTCAAGAAGGAGCTCGCTCTCTAAAGAAAGTTGTGGAAGGAATTTGTTCTAGCTTGTTTATTGCTGAGAGTGGTACACCATAGGGTATTTGTGTATTGAGGTTGTGTGTACGTTGAAAGGCCACAACTTGGATATTTATTGGGTTTGGTTGTGTGTTGCTGGTTGAGGGGTTGTAACTGGGTTATTGTATATTTGTATCTGTGAGGGCTTTGTGTGAGCGAACTGTTTGGAGTTCTTCCCAATCGAACTGAAGTCCATTATAAACTATAGTTTTGTGTATGGAAGTTTTATAGTCACAGAGCAGTGGGGTAATTGTTTTGGGAGTCCCCCCTCTCGTTTATTGAAGTGTTATTTATGTATATGATTCGTGTTGTTTATGAATGAATGCAATTATAGCTGAAATTAAGTTAATAGAAGTAAACTATAATTGAAGTTAAGCTTTGAAGTGGCTATTGTAGTGAGATTTAATTGAACAAGAATTTCGCAAGTATAAGATATCAGTCTTGGCAT
The DNA here is from genome assembly GCA_031772625.1 of Pinus tabuliformis. NCBI lineage: Eukaryota > Viridiplantae > Streptophyta > Pinopsida > Pinales > Pinaceae > Pinus > Pinus tabuliformis. The sequence continues at coordinate 593,047,846 of CM062812.1, read as the reverse complement.
AGGGTACATGGGCTAGAGGCAGAGTACGAGCATTGGTAAACTCAAGTTGGTTTCACAATTGAGGAGAAAGTGAGCTGGTGTTGCACACCTTAGGGGACTCAGGAATCTCATATAGCTCAGAGGTGTGCCCTAGTGGCGTGACTCCTAGAATTTGAGGTTACTAATTAGCTTGCTCGAGGGAAGTTATTTCTAGGAGGGAAACCTCAACATGTTTTGAGGCTTATAACACGCCTTCTGGAGGGATGTTGAGCCTCTTGATCCTAAAAGATTTCATCCTTTGGGGGATGACCCTTTATCTTCGATGGTTTTGTTTACATTTGGTATACCTTGCTTATTGTCCTCGGCTCCTTTACCTTGTGGATGCCAAGTGACTTTCTTGTAAATTTTCTAGGCTAAGGAGTTGGTGTTGCCTTTGCCTCTAATTGAGGCAACCCAAAAATATTATCATTTGATGTATATAGCTTTTTTGGACAATGAGATTACCATGCTTGAATTTTTCGCATGCAATAGTAGTGTGTCATTGGTGAATCATTCATGCCAATGGCGGGAATTGGTCTTTTCCCTTTTTTTTCTTTTTGACTCTCTCTCTATATTTTCTCATTTTTTCAACTCTATTTTTGGTCACCACACTAGTGATTGATTTCCTCTAAGTCATTATCATGAGTAGGGCCCGACTTGAGATACTTCTTCATAGATGGTTTTAGTCAACATGCTCCTTCCTCCTTGTTACTTCCTTGGAACGTTGGTTTTGGTTGTTGGATCTTGTAGACTACAGCTATGGGATTACTTGATCATTTATGCAACACATCCTTCCTCTAAGATTTTGCACCTCAACTTTGCTAGTACCACCCTAATTTTGATTTGGAGGAAGAAGATGTTGATAGATGGATTGAGAGTTTGGAGTAGGAATCAAACCGAGAAGAGGATGAAGATGGAGGGATGTTCGTGGACCAGGATGGAACTGTGAAGACACTAAGCCATAACGATCCAGTTTCGATGAAGTTGATGGAAGAGAGTATGGGTAGGTGTTCCTATCCTCCTTTGATAAATTGTATTGTAGAGAAGTATGAAGGGGTCATACCAGGTATGGGTGGATTCTTCTCGGAGATGAAGAGAGATGGCCATGTGATGTAGAAAGGGAAGTCGTATGACTTCCCCACACCACCATCTTTTTGAAGCTCATGAAGGAGATAGGCTCACTAGAACTTGCTTGAGATGGTGAGACCCTTGGGAGATTGAGATGCCATTGAATGGCACCTCATGATGAGCAGAACCAGAGGAAATATTGTGTGACAGGGAAGAGGTGACAATGGCTGCACATGTTTGGGTGCATGTGTTCTTGTGGAGTTGATGCTACTGTCAAATTAGCTACCTGACTAGTTTTACACAAGGGGATCCAACACATGTCATTCTTACAGGTTGCGATACATGAATAGACATGGTATATATGTTGGAGATGAGATTCTTTTGTATTGATGAAGACAATTGATGCAGAGGTTGTTCATGATGAGGACAATCTTCGGGCTTTGGTTAAGAAGTTTGTCAAGGTGTGCGTTGTTGAGGATGACAACCATTTTGAAGTGGGGGGCGGGGGCAGTATCAAGCCCTTAGGCTAGGCAATTGAGCATGCATGATTTAGGGGGAGTTGAGTTCGTTGGAACGATCTGGTCGACACGAAATGCGTGTTGAAAGTTGTAACTAGGTTTGGTCTTCATAATGACATGTAATTATGATTTTATGTAAAGAGATGTAAATAAATGAAAATTATTATATTGACTTGCTTCATGGGTTTCATGAGCAAGGATTTTGTTTTTGAGTCAAGACTCCCATTGAGATTCTTTAGGATTTATTTGTCATCTAGTCATAAAATATAAGAGTCATTGTCATGTAAATGAAGTCATGTTACACTATGTAAAAGCTCATCTTGTCTATGTAAAGTATCCTCCAAAGAACTTGTCACCAAATCTCTTCAAGTTGGCCTACAAACATTAAAGAAGCTGCCAAGACAAGTTGGCCTACATCTAGCTGTCAAGTTGGCCTAAAGACCTAGAGAAGAGGGGTATAAGTAGGGGAACTTAGCCTCCATTCTAAGCATCAAGTTTGAACTCAATTCTAGCAAAGAAGTGCAGAAGGAAGTGCGAAAAGGAGGCAGTAAGAAAGGGTTTTCTCTAGGATAAAAAGGACACTCTTCTAGGGTATCGAAGGAAGAATCTTCTGGGAAAATCGAAGCAAAATCTTTTGGGACAGCGAAGTAGATTCTTCTGGGACAACGAAGTAGATTCTTCTGGGGCAGTGAATAAGGAATCTTCTGGAAGGAAGTGAATAAGTTTCTTCTAGGATAGTGAAGGAAGGAATCCTCTAGAATAGTGAAGTAGAGACCGAGTTTCTCTAGAAGACCTAGAGATCGAGATTCTCTAGGGCAATTGTGAAGGTGCACCATAAGAAGTAGAGACCGAGTATCTCTAGAAGAAGCAAGAGAAGGAAGGACAAGGAAGACTAGGTTAGTGACAAGGTTCTTGAAAGAGGATACTAAGAGTCAAGGGTCAGTGCCATGGTCTTGGTACTTATCAATTGAAGATCTAGAAGAAGAATTTTATCGGGCTTTCCTCTCTATAGGTGAGAGGTTTTGGCCTTGGCTGGGGAAGCCTATATTTTGTGTCACTTGTCTTTATTTTGGTAATTGTCTTGATGAAAAAGAACACACTCATAAACTAACAAAGTGAAAGATCATAAGTAATTGAAGAACAAGCATATCACAAGCAATTATCAAGCAAAGAAATTGTTAACATTGAATGCCCTAGATTTCTCAATAGAGCTCGCTCGAGGGGAGTTCGATGGAAAGAATTCGGTGAGACAAGCGCACGAAGAACACACCCGAGATGAGTTTGGTGGAATGATTGGAACAAATTGGAGAGTCAGCGCGACGAGGGTGCCTAGTCGAGGCACACCTGACCGAAGACAAGGCATGGCCCACCTAGATGTGCTTGACCATGACAAGGTGTTCCCAACAGAGACGCGCTCGACTGATGACAAGGTGTGATCATAATTTCCTCTTGAGAACTTCTCACTTCAAAAATTTGATCCTTTGATCTCTCAGTGTGTTTTCCAAATGACCCACAAGCTTTCTTAAATAATCTTCTCGTTGACGTTCAACGACCCAGATTAAAAGCTAATCAATGGCTAAGATCATTTTAGCTTGATCCTTGTCTTCTTCTAGAAGTTACACCTACGATTACATTAATACCCATTAATATTTTTAATTTCCTAAGTTTAGACTTAGGGGCCGATTAAAAATATTAATTATTTTAATAAAATTGTTTTTGGGTGGAATTTCCCAAAATGCTTTCTTGGTTCTTTGGAATACGTGTGTTAAATTTGGCAATTAGGGCCAAACTCGATGTGGGTCATCTTATTTATGGTAGCTAATATTTTTCTTGGATTCCTCTCGTTGAGAGGTGTAGGATTGATCTAACGATTATCCGATTCTGACAAGTATTTATGGAGATATGAATTTATTTGTATTTACTTGACAAATTGTCAAGGGCAGTTAGCAGCGAAATGTGTGGCACATGCTCAACGTTTTATATAAATACAAATGAGGTTGAGGCATTATTCACTCATTTCATCTCTCACATTCTTCTCTCTTTCCTTAGTTGATTGGGTTTACACAGGTGCAACTCACACATGGGAAGAAGGAGGACATAGAAAGGTAAGGAAGGAAGACGCAGAAAGGAGGATGCGGAAGCTGCAAGTGGTCTCTTTGACCAGCGTGGACATTTCAGGGTTGCGGTTTTGGTGTGGCTGTCTCTCTTAGGCAAGCCGCAAATTATGGCACACAAACTGAGGCATAATGACCTTTGGTTTGACCAACGTTGACTGCCCTAGTTTGTGGTAGTAGGTTGATCACGTTTGATTGGGTTCTTCAGACTATTTATGGGCTGCTTCTTCTTGCTGTTGGAGGCCTAGTTGACTGGGATATTGACCAAGTACATTGGAGGTCATTTCTATCTTGTTTGACCAGCTTTGACTTTGCTGGTTAGGCTTTGCTGCTGCTGTCTTAAAATTACAGATTTATGTATTTGTACTATCTCTCTCTCTCCTAAACTATTGAAGATTATAGAAGAATTGATCAAAGCGTTTCCCCACATTGGGGTTTGTACCTGGCTGGCCGCCACATCTGGTGTCCCTTGTCTTGGTTTGTTTTCTGTCGATCTATTAATTTTCTATCTGCATTTTGCTGTATGCTAATGTGATTGCTAAACAGTGGCTAATAAGAAGAAATTGAAGTAAACTGCTCTAAGCATAGAACATACCATAAATTAACATGGTATCAGAGCTGAGGTGAAGACAAAGCCCAAGCAAGAGCAAGAGCAAGAGCAATCACTGAAGGCTGTTGAAGCAATCTTAAAAGACTTCATGGGGTCCTCATCACACTTCCTCGCTGAAGACAAGCTCCGTGAGAAGTCTGACTATCACGGATGGAAGATGTCTCTCGATCTGACATTGGAAGAGCAGGAAGTGTTGGACCATGTGAGAGGTAGAATCATTGAGCCTCCATCAAATGCATCTGTTGCTGCAAGGAACAAGTGGACCAGGGTGAAGTCAAAGCAAAAAAGGTCATCCGGGACTCTATCGACAAGCACTTGGTGGTCTACGTTTCCGAGTTGACCACCTCCAAGGAAATCTACGATAGACTGGTAAGCTTATTTAAAGTTAGTGATGCAAATCAAGTTTTGTGCTTAAGAATACGCTGAGGGAAATTAAGAAGGGCAAAGATGAGATTATGCAAGCCTAGTTCTTAAGGATCACCGAGATCAAGAATGATCTCCTATCAATTGGGGAAGTCATTCCTGATAGGGAACTGACCATCACAACTCTTGGAGGGCTCCCATCCGAATGGTATGTATTTAGAACCACTCTTCTCAACAATAATGTAATTCCAGGATTTGAGGAATTGATGGTGAGATGCATTCAAGAAGAGACAAGGATGGAAGAGCAGGAAATGCCTGCATTTAGAGGCAATCCCGCTACTTTCTCCTCCCATGCTAAAAGGAGAAATAATTCTAGGGCAAAATCTAAGGGAAAGGCCGGACCGAAAGGTGGAAGGAAAGGAAGATGTTTCATTTGCAACAAAATTGGCCACTATGCGAGGGAATGTCCTAATAGAAAGGACACATCTCATGATGATGATCAAAATCACTCCAAGGGCAATTCCAACAACAATCAAAGGAAGGGCAGGTTCAATGGCAAAGGAAAGAGGAATGCTAGAAATCAAGGAAGTGGTCAACCCTCCAAGAAGGCAAGAAACTCCAGGTATGAATCTAACGTTGTTAACAATAAGCAAGATGAATGCTATCTAATATCAGCCCTCTCTACTATTTCTCCTCTAGACTCGTTGGGCAATTGGCTTATTGATAGTGGTGCCTCAAGGCACTTCATTGGTTACAAAGAAGCTCTCTCTAATCTAATAGAGAAGGAGACCAACCTGGAGATTATTCTTGGAGACAACTCCAAATATCCCGTGAAAGGCGTATGGAATGTTTCTCTTCAATTGAATCAGGGTAACACAATTCACTTGCAAGAAGTCCTACATGTACATGATCTGAAGAAGAACCTGGTGTCCATTTTAGCAATGGAAGACAAAGGCTACAAGGTGGCCTTCACTCTTGGGTTTTGATTTGACTCTTTATATCAAGTCGGAGGAATTCTGCTCGCTGTCATGTCTTGTGACACAACTGTTCAGTCCGACTATGGCAGCGGAGGTTTGCTCACCTTCATTATAAAGATTTACTCGATGTGAGACAAATGGTGATAGGGATACTCGAGTTTAAAGTAGAGAAAGAAGGTGTATGTCCGGGATGTGCCGAAGGAAAGCTAAAAAGGGGACCATTCCCCTCAAGCCATAGCAAGACCTCTGATATATTGCAGATGGTTCACTCCGACATATTTGGTATGATGCTTGTGAACTCCTTGGGAGGTTATTTATATTACCTCACTTTTACAGATGATTATTCTCGCAAGACTTTGATATACTTCTTGAAAAAGAAGGATGAAGTGTTCTCCTGGTTCCGTCACTTCAAAGCCTTGATCGAGAATCAAACTGAGAAGAAGATCGAGATCTTAAGAACTGATAATGGGACCGAGTATGAATCCAATGAGTTCCATGAATTTTGTAAGGAAGCTGGCATTAAGAGGGAGACCACAACACCATACACTCTTGAGCAAAATGGTGTGGCAGAAAGGAAGAATCGTACGATTATGGAAACTGTTTGTTACATGCTCCATGATCAAAGGCTTCCGAAATTTCTATGGGTCGAAGCTGCAAATACTACCATATATGTTCAAAACTGATGCCCTCATCAAGCATTGGATTCGAAGACTACCGAAGAGATGTTCACTGGTAAGAAACTTGATGTATCTCATTTTAGAATTTTTGAAGTTTTGTTTATTTTCACGTGCTGAAAGAGAAAAGGAATAAATTGGGTGCATTTGGAAAGAAGGGAATCTTTGTGGGATATAGCGAAAATACTAAGGGCTATAGAATCTATGTGGCTGGTCAAAGGGAAGTTGAGATTAGCCATGATGTCACCTTTGACGAAGATATGGCTCTTAGCAAAGTTGACAATCTTCCTATACTAAGGAAATCTGGAGAAGCTGACACCAGCAAACCGGAGGAAAAGCAAGATGAAACGATGCCTGAAGTGGAAGAACCCATGGACCCTATTGATCCCCCTCCGCAAGAGCCTTCCTCTTCTAAGAAGAGGCCCTCATGGCTTAAGGGGACACTTGATGATGCCGAAGGACACATTGCACCCAGAGGGACTTTCCGAGAAAGCAAGAAGCCGACCAGGTATCATGGATACTTGACCATTATGAGCACGATCATTCAAAATGAGCCCTCATCGTTCACTGAAGCTGTGAAGCATCAAGTATGGAAGGATGCTATGACTGAGGAATACGAGTCCATCATGAAGAACGATGTCTGGGATGTGGTCCCCAGACCCCAGGACAAAACTGTTGTCACTTTGAAATGGCTTTACAAGATAAAGCATGGAGCTGATGGAAGTGCTGAAAAGTATAAGGCTCGTTTTGTCGCTCGTGGCTTCTCTCAAAAGGAAGGTATAGACTATGACGAGATATTTGCACCTGTTGCCCGATATACCACCATCTGCTTGATCATAACCCTTGCTGCTTCGCAAGGATGGAACCTACATCAGATGGATGTCAAGACCGCGTTCTTGCATGGTTCGATCAAAGAGGAAGTCTATGTGGAACAACCCGAAGGATTTGAGATTCATGATCGAGAATCTCACATATGCAGGTTGAAGAAAGCCCTCTATGGGCTGAAGCAAGCACCCCGAGCTTGGTATGAGAGAATCGATAGCTACTTGATGAAGCTGGGATTCACTAGGAGTGAAGCTGACCCTAACCTTTACTTTAAGGTTGAAGATGATAAACCTCTCATACTAGTGTTGTACGTTGACGACCTCTTTCTGACAGGTGCAGACCCTCTCATTCACAAATGTAAGAGGGAGTTGGCTTTCGAGTTTGAGATGAAGGACCTAGGACTGATGCACTATTTCCTAGGACTGGAAGTTTGGCAGAAGCCAGGGGAGATTTTCCTATCTCAAGGAAAATATGTGGTGAAGATATTGGAGAGATTCGGTATGGTGGACTGTAAGCCCGTGACTACCCCGATGGAGCTTGACTTCAAGAAGTTAAGCGGTAGTGCTGCCGGACCTGTTTTGCAAAATGCTACTGAGTATCGTCAACTCATCGGAGCATTGATGTTCTTGGTGAACTCCCGTCCGATATATGTTTTTCAGTCAACACATTGAGTCAAAATATGGTTGAGCCTCACCACTCATATTGGATTGGTGCCAAGAATCTATTGACATACCTTCGTGGCACAATCCCTCATGGGTTGAGATACATTGCCGGAGATGTGAGACTACAAGGATATACCGATGCTGATTGGCCAGGCAGTGTGGTGGATCGAAAGAGCACTTTCGGGTGCTATTTCTCTTTTTGATTTGCCTCGATATCCTGGATGAGCAGGAAATGGAAGTCGGTGGTTTTGAGCACCGTTGAGACAGAGTACATTGCTGCGAGTATGGCCTCTTGTGAGGCTGTCTGGTTGCAGAAGCTCTTCAGTGAGTTGTTTGGAATTACATTGGATACTACCATGATCCTATAAACGAGATTCGTTTATTAGAGAATCCCATATTTCATGATCGCTCCAAGCATATCGATATCAGGTATCACTTTATCCGGGATATGGTACAGCGGGGAGCGATAAGGCTCCAACATATTGGTACAGATGAGCAGGTCGTTGACATTCTGACGAAGCCCCTGGGAAAGGTCAAATTCTTGACTTTCCGAGAACGACTTGGAGTTGTTGAGAGACCCTCTTATGAGGGTCCTGCATGATGGATGCACTGAGCTCTGGGAGCTCCGAGGGGTGTGGGGTATTTCTTGGAGCGACATGCGACCACACAGCGACTCACCCTCCCCTAGTGGTGCGCTATGTACAGGGTGAAAGGTTCAGCCTTCCCCTGTGATACCCCCTGGCAACTTATGGACGAGATGAATGGTTCTCCTGTCGAGGCACCCTATCCATGCAGTGTGGGACTCATGGGAAGTACCTCTCATCTGATCAATGAGTAGGGAAATGGGTAGGGACCATAGTAGTACCATCCTCCATTGACCCGAAGTCAGTCCCAGAGAGTGTGGCATACCACTCTTACTGATCCCAGATCAATGGAGCTCATCCTAGCATAGGGAGTATGGTAGATAAAACGATGGATGGAGTTCTCCCTAGTTGAGAGGGAGTGTTAAAATTGGCAACTAGGGCCAAACTCCATGTGGGTCATCTTATTTATGGCAGCTGATATTTTTCTTGGATTCCTCTCGTCGAGAGGTGTAGGATTGATCTAACGATCATCCGATTCCGACAAGTATTTATGGAGATATGAATTTATTTGTATTTACTTGACAAATTGTCAAGGTCGGCCAGCAGCTAAATGTGTGGCACACATGCTCAACGTTTCATATAAATACAAGTGAGGTTGAGGCATTATTCACTCATCTCATCTCTCACATTCTTCTCTCTCTCCTTAGTTGATTGGGTTTACACAAGGAGCAACTCACACGTGGGAAGAAGGAGGACGCAAAAGGGCAAGGAAGGAAGACGCAGAAAGACATAGAAAGGAGGACGCAGAAGCTGCAGGTGGTCTCTTTGACCAGCGTTGACCAGTGTGGACATTTCAGGGCTGCGGTTTTGGTGTGGCTGTCTCTCCTAGGCAGGCCGCAAATTCTGGCACACAAACCGAGGCATTTTGACCTCTGGTTTGACCAGCATTGACTGCCCTAGTTTGTGGCAGCAGGTTGACTTCAGATTGACTACGTTTGACTGGGTTTTTCGGACTGTTTATGGGCTGCCTCTTCTTGCTGTTGGAGGCCTAGTTGACTGGGATATTGACCAAGTATATTGGAGGTCATTTCTATCTTGTTTGACCAGCTTTGACTTTGCTGGTTAGGGTTTGCTGCTGCTGTCCTAAAATTACAGATTTATGTATTTGTACTATTTCTCTCTCCTGAACTATTGAAGATTATAGAAGAATTGATCAAAGGGTTTCCCCACATTGGGGTTTGTCCCTGGCTAGCCGCCACATCTGGTGTCTCTTGTCTTGGCTTGTTTTATGTTGATCTATTAATGTTCTATCTGCATTTTACTGTATGTTAATGTGATTGCTAAACAGTGGCTAATAAGAAGAAATTGAAGTAAACTGCTCTAAGCATAGAACATACCATAAATTAACAATGTGCCCAAGCCTCCCTGCAAAGTTTGAGGCCTAGAGCACATCCGATGCTACCCCAAATCAACAATACCATGCCTTCAAGAGGGATATTGAGCCACTTGATCCTGAAAGACTTCATCCTTTGGGGGACGACTCTCTATCTTCGATGGTTTTGTTTACATTTGGCATACCTTGCTTATTATCTTAGTCTCCTTTACTTTGTGAATGAAAAGTGACTTTCCTGTAATTTTTCTAGGCTTAGGAGTTGGTGTTGCCTTTGCCTCTACTTGAGCCAAACCAAAAATATTATTAGTGGAGGTATACAACTTGCTTCGACAATTAGATTACTATGTTTGAATTTTTATCATAGAATAATAGTCTCCCACTTTTGAATCATTCATGGCAATGGTGGGAATGCCTTTTCCATTTTTTTCTCTTTGTTTCTCTCTCTATATTTTCTTATTTTTTCAACTCTATTTTTGGCCACCTCACTACTGATTGATTCCCTCTAAGTCATTGTCATGAGTGGGCCCAACTTGAGATACTTCTTCCTAAATGGTTCTAGTCACCATGCTCCTTCCTCTTTGTTACTTTCTTTTAATGTTGGTTTTGGTTGTTTCATCCTTTAGACTGCAGCTATGGGATTGCTTAATCATTTATCCAACACATCCTTCGTCTAATATTTTGCTTCTTGACTTAGCTAGTACCACTCTAGTGTGGTAACCAATTTTCTCTCTTTCTATATCTACCTTTTTCTATTGTTTTCTTTCTTCTTTTCTCATTCTCTCAACATCTACATACTCATGTTAGATATTTTTGTCTTCACTAGTATGTCACTAATTCATCACAATTCACACCTTTTCTTGTTTTGCGATAGCATTGTCTCATGTAGCCTTTGATTTGCCTTTCAAAAGTCACTTCTTCTCATGCTAGAGCTACCATGGTTCGTATTTCCAAATCTTGCCTTCATTGGTGCTTTACCAATCTTTGTATCTCTTGCACCCTAGGTGGCTACAAGTGGGCATAGCTATCTCGTAGTTTCATAGCTATTTCACGGACTTTGCCACTTTAGATGACCTTTATTTCCATCTATTTTGCAATTTACGAGGTTGCTTGGATGATTATGAGGATATATTGTTACCTTGGAAACATCCTTGAACAAGCTCCAACATCAGGACATCTCTTTTTTTTAGTGAATGATAAGTATCGCAATTCTAACTATTCTTCCTTGGATTTTTGCATTTCATATATGCTTCTTGCTTAACTCTACTATTATCTAGCTTGTTTAGCATGGACCCCATTTTATGTATTTGACACGTTTTGGCTTGGGACAATGGGAGATGATTCTATGATTGTTCATGTGGCATCACATTTCATGGGGCAATTTCATAGTTGACATGGTAGTACACATACGCGACGAAATTGGTCACTTCATTTAAGGACCATTTAAGCAAATTTTGCATGCATGTGCATCCTCTTGACATTTCATGTTTAATATCCTTGAATGACCTCATATTTCATCATCTTTCTAGCTATTTTACCTTGGAAGAGAGCTCCAAAACTTTTGCGGACACATCTACTTGCTATTTGCGGACATGTGGCTTCATTATTTTTGACTTGGGGAGGGTTATTTCATAATTTTTGGAGGTGATTTTAATGATTTTTAGGATATGTTCTTATGTTCGAAACCTCTCCTTGAACTTATGAGCTATTTTGGAGGAGCTTTCAACATATTTGGCCCTTTTCCCTTGACCCGTGTGGACCTCCCACCGTGAAGCACTCAGGCTTAGGCACTCGAATGTGCTTAAGTTAGGCCGAGTCAAATTTGGTGGAATTACTTGGATGACACGAAGAATGCCCCCGAGATTAGTTTGGTTGAACGACTTTGGTGAGATGGGCACATGAAGAGCATGCCCAAGATGAGTTCGGGGGAACAATTGGAACAACTTAGTGAGTTAGCACGACAAGGGTACCCAGCCAAGGCACACTCTATCGGAGAAAAGGCACACCTAGCTGAAGATAAGATGCGCCCAACCGAGACGTGCCCATCTGATTTGCGGAGGCACATGACCGAGGATCCACATGAAGAGGAGTATGTTGCAGAAAAGTATGGACGGTTCATACCAGGTATGGGTGGATTTTTCTCGGAGACGAGGTGATATGGCATTGTTCTGTGGAAAGGGAAGTCGTATGACTTTCCTGCACCACCATCTTTTTGAAGCTCATGAAGGAGATGGGCTTATTGTCACTTCCTCAAGATGGTGAGACCTTTAGAAGCTTGAGATACCATTGGATAGCGCCTCATGATGAGCATAGTCGGAGGAAAGATTGTGTGACATGGAAGAGGTGACAATGGTTGAAAATGTTTGGGTGCATGTGTTCTTTTGGAGTCGATGCTACAGTCAAATTAGCTACTTGATAAGTCAATTGCGTAAGGGGATCCAACACGTGTCATTCTTATAGGTTGCGATACATGCATAGACATGGGATATATATGTCAAAGACGAGATTCTTCTGTATTGATGAAGATAATTGATGTGAAGGTTGTTCATGATGAGGACAGTCTTTATGATTTGGTTAAGAAATTTGCCAAGGGGTGTGTTGTTGAGGACGACAACCATTTTGATGTGTGGGAGGATGTCAAGCCCTTAGGCTAAGCACCTGAGCACGCTTGAGTTAGGCCGAGTCGAGTTCGATGGAACGATTTGGTTGGCATGGAGGGCGCACTTGAGACGTTCAATGGAAAGAGTTTGGTGAGACGAGCGCATGAAGAACGCACCTGAGATGAGTTTGGTGGAATGATTAGAACAAATTTGAGAGTTGGAATGACGAGGGTGTCTAGTCGAGGCGCACCCAATCGAAGACAAGGTGCACCTACACAAGATGCGCCCGATCGAAGATATTATGGGTAGATTCTTCTGGGAGACGAAGAGAGATGGCCATGTGACGTAGAAAGGGAAGTTGTATGACTTCCCCACAACACCATCTTTTTGAAGCTCATGGAGGAGATAGGCTCACTAGAACTTGCTTGAGATGGTGAGACGCTTGGGAGATTGAGATGCCATTGAGTGGCACCTCATGATGAGCAGAACTAGAGGAAAGATTGTGTGATAGGGAAAAGGTGACAATGGCTGCACATGTTTGGGTGCGTGTGTTCTTGTGGAGTTGATGCCACTGTCAAATTAGTTACCTGACTAGTCGATTACACGAGGGGATCCAACACATGTCATTCTTACAGGTTGCGATACATGAATAGAGATGGTATATATGTTGGAGGTGAGATTCTTTTGTATTGATGAAGACAATTGATGCAAAGGTTGTTCATGATGAGGAAAATCTTCGGGCTTTGGTTAAGAAGTTTGTCAAGGGGTGCGTTGTTGAGGACGACAACCATTTTGAAGTGGGGGGGGGATATCAAGCCCTTAGGCTAGGCACTTGAGCACGCCTGATTTAGGGGCAGTCGAGTTCGGTGGAACGAATTGGTTGACATGAAGAGCGTGTTGGAAGTTGTAACTAGGTTCGGTCTTCATAATGACACGTAATTATGATTTTATGACAAGAGATGTAAATAAATGAAAATTATTATATTGACTTGCTTCATGGGTTTCATGAGCAAGGAGTTTGTTTATGAGTCAAGACTCCCACTGAGATTCTTTAGGATTCATTTTTCATCTAGTCATAAATTATAAGTCATTGTCATGTAAATGAAGTCATGTTGCACTATGTAAAAGATCATCTTGTCTATGTAAAGTATCCTCCAAAGAACTTGTCACCAAATCTCTTCAAGTCGGCCTACAAACATTAAAGAAGCTGCCAAGACAATTTGGCCTACATCTAGCTGTCAAGTTGGCCTAAAGACCCAGAGAAGAGGGGTATAAGTAGGGGAACTCAGCCTCCATTCTAAGCGTCAAGTTCGAATTCAATTCCAGCAAAGAAGTGCAGAATGAAGTGCGAAAAGGAGGAGGTAGTAAGAAAGGGTTTGTCTAGGATAAAAAGAGCACTCTTCTAGGGTATCAAAGGAAGAATCTTCTGGGAAAATTGAAGCAAAATCTTTTGGGACAACAAAGTAGATTCTTCTTGGACAACAAAGTAGATTCTTCTGGGGTAGCAAATAAGGAATCTTCTGGAAGGTAGTGAATAAGTTTCTTCTGGGATAGCGAAGGAAGGAATCCTCTGGAATAGTGAAGTAGAGATTGAGTTTCTCTAGAAGACCTAGAGACAGAGATTCTCTAGGGCAATTGTGAAGGTGCACCATAAGAAGTAGAGACTGAGTATCTCTAGAAGAAGCAAGAGAAGGAAGGACAAGGAAGACTAGGTTAGTGACAAGGTTCTTGAAAGAGGATACTAAGAGTCAAGGGTCAGTGTCATGGTGTTGGTACTTATCAATTGAAGATCTAGAAGAAGAATTTTATCGGGTTTTCCTCTCTAGAGGTGAGAGGTTTTGGCCCTGGCTGGAGAAGCCTATATTTTGTGTCACTTGTCTTTATTTTGGTAATTGTCTTGATGAAAAAGAACACACTAATAGACTAACAAAGTGAAAGATCATAAGTAATTGAAGAACAAGCATATCACAAGCAATTATCAAGTAGAGAAATTGTTAACATTGAATGCCCTAGATTTCCCAACAGAGCTCACCCGAGGGGAGTTTGATGGAAGGAATTCAGTTAGACATGCGCACGAATAACACACTCAAGATGAGTTTGGTGGAATGATTGGAACAAATTGGAGAGTCAACACGAGGAGGGTCCCTAGTCGAGGCGCACCTGACCAAAGACAAGGTGTGGCTCGCCTATATGTGGTTGACCACGCCAAGGTGTTCCCAATAAAGACGCGCTCGATTGGCGACAAGGTGTGGTCAGAATTTCCTCCTGAGAACTTCTCACTTCAAAAATTCGATCTCTTGATCTCTCAGTGTGTTTTCCAAATGACCCACAAGCTTCCTTAAATAATCTTCTCGTTGACATTCAATGACCCAAATTAAAAGCTAATCTATGGCTAAGATCATTTTAGCTCGATCCTTGTCTTCTTCTAGAAGTTACAGCTACAATTAGATTAATACCCATTAATAGTTTTAATTTCCTATGTTTAGACTTAGGGGCCCATTAAAAATATTAATTATCTTAATAAAATTGTTTTTGGGTGGAATTTCCCAATACGGTTTCTGGGTTCTTTGGAATACATGTGCCCAAGCCTCCCTCTAAAATTTGAGGCCTAGAGTACATCCGATGCTACCCAAAATCAACAATACCGTGCCTTCAAGAGGGATGTTGAGCCACTTGATCCTGAAAGACTTCATCCTTTGGGGGACGACTCTCTATCTTCGATGGTTTTGTTTACATTTGGCATACCTTGCTTATTATCTTGGTCTCCTTTACTTTGTGAATGAAAAGTGACTTTCCTGTAATTTTTCTAGGCTTAGGAGTTGGTGTTGCCTTTGCCTCTACTTGAGCCAAACCAAAATATTATTAGTGGAGGTATACAACTTGCTTCGACAATTAGATTACTATGTTTGAATTTTTATCATCGAATAATAGTCTCCCACTTCTGAATCATTCATGGCAATGGTGGGAATGTCTTTTCCATTTGTTTCACTTTGATTCTCTCTCTATATTTTCTTATTTTGTCAACTCTATTTTTGGTCACCGCACTACTGATTGATTCCCTCTAAGCTAAGTCACATGACACGAGGACACGAGACATGGAGGACACGTAAATGCGAGTATTCGACATGAAATGCAACAACCTAGAAATAGGACACGAGGGACACGTTTTATATATATTGGTGTGCATCTAAAATATAGTTCTTGATCTATATTAAATTGCATGTTGCAACTTATCTAATCAAATTAAAATATAATTACTTCAAACTTCATAGTTCATTTTAAAAAAATAAATAGAATTAGAATTTAGAAATTAGAATGTGATATGCTTGGTCTTGATTCTTGAATGTTCATGTTCATTGTTCATGTACAAGCACATAAGAAACTACTAACTATAAATTTAGAACTTAGATATTAAACAGTAAAATGCAAATTTTGCACTAAGTCATCAAAATCAAAATGTATTACTGTTTACATAGATACTGACTCCCGAGAGAATGCCACTGGAAAATACAAAAGAGTAGATACTTAATAAGTAGGAATATCATAGCTCGTCACTGTCGTGACTCGTCAATGGTACTGGTCATGACTTAGGAGCCACTAGCCACTAGCCAGTGAGATGCGAGTCATGACTCATCACTCTATCAATAGTCCATGTCCTCTATGTCATAATCGCCATCACTGCCACTGCCATCTGACTCTATTCCATTCTCCTCTTCTATGCCACTGCCATCTGACTCTATTCCATTCTCCTCTTCTATGCCCAATCCAAGATCTGCTGCTGCATTTGTTGGTGTGGAGGATGACCCCTCAAGATACTTTGGCTCATCATCAAAAGTCGCTGGATCTAGCACTAGGTCATTAAGATCCATGTTGGCTAATGCCAACTCAATATTGACGTCCAAGCCCATATCATCAGGAAACACATCCCACATATTTTGTCTTTCCCTTCAACCACTCTTTCCTCTGCCTGTAAATAAGACGAAGGTTGGTGTGCACATACACCATTGTCTCCGCCCTGGATTGCTCAAGCTTGCTCTTTTTCAAACTATATAGATTCCCATAAGTGCTCCAATTCTTCTCACAACAAGAAGATGAAGTAATTTGAGAGAGGACCCTCAAGGCTAATTGTTGTATAATAAGGCATGCTGCCCATGAGTTGCCCACCAAGCATAGGCATCTTTGACCCCCTATCTCCAAGTACACCATACCCCCCAAATCTCTTGTTGCTAGTGGAGAACTCTACAAAGCCTTCCTCCACCTCAAGAAAAGATGCTCTATCCTGAAATATCCTTATGAATGCTATCTTCCTCCCTTGTGAAATCTCTCCATCCATGTGAGGAGGGTATCTGTGTGAGGTCCCACTACATAGCCACTCTTGACTATAGTACTTGGGATTCAAAGAGTGAGCTAAGCAATGCAAAGGTGTGCAATTCTTATCCCACCTAGAGATAAGAATATTCTGTATGGTGGACCATAAGCTCTCTGCTGATGTCTCATATCTAGGGCACCCATTCTCCATAACAATAGTCTTCACAGATTCAAACATGGAATCCCAACCCTCATAAACCTCTCCTAAAATGGGCTGGTCCGTGTCTGCAAACCGCAAGAAATAAATGATAGGGTTCATGATATTTATGGTAGGATCCATCCTCTCCCACCAACCATCATCTAACACTGTGCCCTTTACCTTTTTTGAAGTAGTTTGATCCGTCTTTCTCCACAAATACCAAAGATCTGAAATAACCATGGCCCCAAGAGCGGCCTTCACCTCCTTCAACCTCTTAAGCATGATGAATGAGGAAGCAAACCGAGTATCTGCAATCTTCAACAATGATAGATGTGTGTACTCTTTAAATATTGTGAGGGCATTGGTATGGTTTCGTACAAAATTTCGGATATGGCGTGCATCTTCAATAAGATTGTCAATCCATGTCAAATCTGAAGCAATAGATTTGAGCACTAAATTCAAAGAATGAACAATGCATGGTGTCAAAATACTTATGGATATTTAGTTTCCACAATCAAGCCAGCACCTTTGCAAATAGGTGCATTATCTGTGATGATTTGCACACAACTTTCAACGCCTACATCTTCAATAACATTAATAAATAGCTCACCCATATATTGTGCATCCTTGTGTTGTCCAAGAGCATCAACTGCTTTCAAGAAGACCAGCCCATTTTGAGAATATACCATGAAATTGATGGGAGGATGGCGTGCTGTATCTGTCCATCCATCAGAAACAATACTGACACCAGATGAGATCCATGATGATTTAATAGGTTGTAGAATTTTATCCACCTCCTTCCTTGCCTTAACCAACAATGTGGTTCTAAGCTTCTTTGAACTTGGAGGCACATACCCAATTGGAGCCATATCAACTAGAGCTCGACACATCTCAATAAACAAAGGAGACCGTGCAACATTAAAAGAAATGAAGTTGAGATAGAAAAATAATGCCATTGTAAGATCAACCTCATCTCGCTTCTCACGCTGAAAAATCTTGTCCATTGGACCACCACAAGTTTGGGCTGCCCTCTTTTTTGTTGGCTGAATTTCAGCCCCTCTCCCAAATCTACTACTACTAGCATTCCTCAAGAATGGAAGAGGATCTTCATTTTTTCTAATTTTCCTGCTTGCTGCCACCACATTCCCAAAGCCAGTTGCATCCTCCCTTTCCAAATCCATTCTTTCTTTAGCACTGATCTTTTTGCATGCTCCAATTCCACAAGGAAGGCCCAACAAATGGCCCTTAACTCGAAAGTAAGTGCTCTTAAATTCACCCTTGCAGAAATTACAAGACCAAAGCACATTCCCTCCCACACCAACCTTTGGCCCTTGTTTCTTGGTTACATACTTCCATAGAGGGTATTTTCTTAGTTGTGCTTGTTGTCTTGCTACAACAACATCATATGTTAATGCTGGCTGAGAAGCACCTAAAGCTTCACTTGAAGCACTTGGGGCACTATGACCAACAGAAGGTGAAACAAAAAAACTTGGAGGGGGGGACCACGAAAAGCACCACCCTTGTCTTTCCTTTGACCTCTGCCAGCTGCCTTGGATGATTGAGCAATTGATCTTATTGCTGTTATAAAGTCCACACTCCACGGGTGTAATAAAAATGACTTGCGAGTGCAAGTTGTCAGTGCCAACAGTCACCAAATCCTTCACCTACAAAAAAAAATGATTAAACAATTAGCTATAAATATCATTCTGGGTTTTATATATAAATATATCAGACTTCAGTTCAAACTTCAGCAATTGAATGTTTCTACTTTTGTTGGGACTACCAAATTGAGTGATTAAACTTGGAAGATGTTTGTTTCTCCATTCCCCACCTTCCTACAATTCTGGAATTTCAATTCTGATCTGAAAAATACCTGCTGTGCAAAAATACCATAAAATTTCCTTCTTTACAGAGTGCCCAAAAAAGTCTCTGAGGCCTTGCCAAAATGCCCACCAGACCTCCTTAAATGAATCAAAAGAGAAAATTGAAGATGCAGTTCACTATTCTGCCATGCTGTCTACTAAATGCATGTCCTAGATTTTCTTGATCCATCTTCAAATGCACCTGGCTGGTCTACCAAACTGCTCTCTGACACTGCTTTTGACATTTCCAGAAAATGCATGTCATCATCACTAAAATGCTTGCCAAGGTCTGGTCAATGACTCAAAACAAGTTTTCAAAGTTGTTTTTGATTCTGCATTCAATTATCTATAAACCTATTTTATCTCACACCCTAAATAAACTTCTAACTTCTTGTGTACTTGAAGAAAATTTGCCCTTATTTCTACAGCTCAGGAAATGCACACCCAGGGCAATGTAAACATGCTCAAGTCCTGAAATCTGAATTGGAATACTTCTAAGTCTTCCACACCTATCTATGCATTCAATTGCACGCAGGATAGCTTAATTGGCCAAGGATTCTCGTGCATCATCACAAGTATAGGAAAATGACTAAGAGCCTTTGGAAAGTTAACCAAATTGATGCACAGTTAAGGTTAAACCTGTTTGGATCAGGTTTTGCATACAAATAACAAACACTGCCTATATAGGGCAATTGTGTATTGGATTACAAGGGAAAATCTTTGTAAATTGACCCCATATCAAACACTGATTCTAGTATTGATATGTTACTCTTAACTGGAATGCTCACACTGGAAAAGTTCAGTTTAAGGAATTTCCTTAAGCAATATCATCCATGAATGGAAGAAAAAAGCTGAAAAGTTGACATACGGTGAGAGAAGTGCACATATTACATAATATTCATATATACACGGGATGAAAGAAAGGGAACGACCTAAAATACATATTAATTATAATATTTAGTTACATGACACTCAGCGGGTTATGAGTCGAATCTAGTGCCAAATACATATTGCTAAATTTAATATAACTCAGAACTGCGCTAAACGGCTACGGGCTAAATTGTACAACCACGTTAGTGCCGACGGCTAAACGAACTATAGTCTAGACTCTGTAGACTATAACAAAGCTGCAGCGTGCAACATATATCAGTCTATGGACTACGGCTTACCTGAACCTCACACCTGGTAGATACTAGCACTGCTGCACCAAGCTGCCAATTTTCCAAACCTTCCAGCGACCAAACGGCTCCATAGAGATGACTCGGTTCCACGACGATTATACAGCGACAACATCAGAGGAAAAGAACAAAAGAACCCTGAAAAATCAATGGCGTGGGCTTTAAAGCTATTGTTTTCGTGGGGCACGTATTCAACTCGGGAAAAACGTTAGGGCAACGTTTTTTAGACTTCGAAAACGCGTTTTCCATTACTAGGACACAATGAAAACGACGAAGTACGTTTTATGTTTTCCAGGACACATTCAAAAACGTTTTCAACACGTTTTAGGGCATTTTTCGTGTTTGACACATGAAATATGGGACACGAGACCCTGGAGGACGTGTCCTATGACTTAGCCTCTAAGTCATTGTCATGAGTGGGCCCAACTTGAGATACTTCTTCCTAAATGGTTCTAGTCACCATACTCCTTCCTCCTTGTTACTTTCTTGTAACGTTGATTTTGGTTGTTTCATCCTTTAGATTGCAGCTATGAGATTGCTTAATCATTTATCCAACACATCCTTCGTCTAATATTTTGCTTCTTGACTTAGCTAGTACCACTCTAGTGTGGTAACCGATTTTCTCTCTTTCTATATCTACCTTTTTCTATTGTTTTCTTTCTTTTCTCATTCTCTCAACATCTACATACTCATGTTAGATATTTTTGTCTTCACTAGTTCATCACAACTCACACCTTTGCTTGTTTTGTGATAGCATTGTCTCATGTAGCCTTTGCTTTTGCCTTTCAAAAGTCACTTCTTCTCATGCGAGAGCTACCATGGTGATTGTATTTCCAAATCTTGCCTTCATTGGTGCCTTACCAGTCTTTGTATCTCTTGCACCCTAGGTAGCTACAAGTGGGCATAGCTATCTCGTAGTTTCATAGCTATTTCACGGACTTTGCCACTTTAGATGACCTTTATTTCCATCTATTTTGCAATTGACGAGGTCGCTTGGATGATTATGAGGATATATTCTTACCTTGGAAACATCCTTGAACAAGCTCCAACATCAAGACATCTCTTTTTTTTAGTGAATTATAAGTATCGCAATTCTAACTATTCTTCCTTGGCTTTTTGCATTTCATATATGCTTCTTGCTTAACACTACTATTATCTAGCTTGTTTAGCATGGACCCCATTTTATGTATTTGACACATTTTGGCTTGGGACAATGGGAGATGATTCTATGATTGTTCATGTGGCATCACATTTCATGGGGCAATTTCATAACTGACATGGTAGTACACATATGTGATGAAATTGGTCACTTCATTTAAAGACCATTTAGGCAAATTTTGCATGCATGGGCATCCTCCTGACATTTCATGGTTAATATCCTTGAACGATCTCATATTTCATCATCTTTCTAGCTATTTTACCTTGGAATAGAGCTCCAAACACTTTGCGGACACATCTACTTGCTATTTGCGAATATGTGGCTTCATTATTTTTGACTTGGAGAGGGTCATTTCATAATTTTTGGAGGTCACTTTCATGATTTTTAGGATATATTCTTATGTTTGAAACCTCTCCTTGAACTTATGAGCTATTTTGGAGGAGCTTTCATCATATTTGGCCCTTTTCACTTGGTGCGTGTGGACCTCTCACTGTCAAGCACTCAGGCTTAGGCACTCAAATGTGCTTAAGTTAGGCCGAGTCAAATTTGGTGTAATTACTTGGACGACACAAAGTGTGCCCCCGAGATGAGTTTGGTTGAACGACTTTGGTGAGATGGGCACATGAAGAGCACGCCCAAGATGAGTTCGGTTGAACAATTGGAACAACTTGGTGAATTAGCACGACAAGGGTACGCAACCAGGGCACTCTCTATCGAAGAAAAGGCATGCCTAGCTAAAGATAAGATGCACCCAAACGAGACATGCTCGGCCAATTTGCGAAGGCACATGATCGAGGATCAACATGAAGAGGAGTACATTGCAGAAAAGTATGGAGGGTTCATACCAGGTATGGGTGGATTCTCCTCGGAGATGAGGTGATATGACATTGTTCTGTGGAAAGGGAAGTCGTATGACTTTCCCGCACCACCATCTTTTTGAAGCTCATGAAGGATATGGGCTTATTGTTACTTCCTCAAGATGGTGAGACCTCTAGAAGCTTGAGATACCATTGAATGGTGCCTCATGATGAGCATAGTTGGAGGAAAGATTGTGTGACATGGAAGAGGTGACAATGGTTGCACATGTTTAGGTGCATGTGTTCTTGTGGAGTTGATGCTACAGTCAGATTAGCTACCTGACTAGTCGATTACGCAAGGGGATCCAACACATGTCATTCTTACAGGTTGCGATACATGCATAGACATGGGATATATGTGAAAGACAAGATTCTTCTGTATTGATGAAGACAATTGATGTGAAGGTTGTTCATGATGAGGATAATCTTTATGATTTGGTTAAGAAATTTTTCGAAGGGTGTGTTGTTTAGGACGACAACCATTTTGATGTGGGGGAGGATGTCAAGCCCTTAGGCTAGGCACCTGAGCATGCTTCTGTTAGGCCAAGTGGAGTTTGGTGGAACGACTTGGTTGGCATGGAGGGCACGCTTGAGACGTTCAATGGAAAGACTTTGGTGAGACGAGCACACGAAGAACACACTTGAGATGAGTTTGGTGGAATTATTAGAACAAATTTGACAGTTGGCACGACGAGGGTGTCTAGTTGAGGTACGAGGACAAGGTGCACCTAGCTGAGATTTCATCCTCAAATCTCAAGATGTGTGGTTGAGATCATTTCTCCCAAATGACCCCACTCATACATTGACATTAATGTGCTCCCTAGGCTAAAAGGGATAAATTCCTAGTGACACCTCTCCTTGGTACTATTTTCAACACTCCTTCTTACTGAGGAAGGTGTTTCTCACCACTCCCATCCTGTCTCTAAAAAATACATGCTTTCCCCTTGGCAATGATTTGGTGAGAATGTCTGCTACCTATTCATCAGTGGATATATACTCGAGCTTCACTGCCCCTCACTGAACCTAGTCTCTGATGAAGTGATACTTGATCTCAATATGCTTTGACCGGTCATGAAATACTGGATTCTCAGAGTTTGATACAACTCTGATTATCACAGTATATCATAGTTGGTCTCAACATCTGGCCAAATAAAGCCAAAAGCATCTTGCGAAGTCACAATGCCTCGCATCCTGGCTAACTAGCTGGCATATACTCTGCCTTTGCGCTGCTCAATGCCACTTACTTTTGTTTCTCGCTGAACCATGATACAATAGCTGAACCCAATGAGAAATAACACCCAGAAGTACTCTTCTGGTCACTAGCATTGCCACCCCAATCTGAGTCTATGCAACCAATCAATCTAACTCCATCAATCCTGACATAGTCCAAACCAAAATCCATTGTGCCTTGTAAGTACCTCAACACATGTTTTACAGCCACACAGGGTACTCTCTTGGGCTCCATCATAAACTAACTTAACATGGTGTTAACCAGATACATCAATGAACCGATCAACTCTCGATACAAAGTGGGGTTCACCAACTCACAATCTGAAGCATGTAGCTTCTTCCAGTTGGTGATCATAGGAGTAGCCATAGGCCTACAACCCTCCATATGGAATCTCCCCAAGATATCACCTGAATACTTGCCCTGGCCCACGAAGATATGCCCATCCTCCTGCTAAACCCCGAAACCCAGAAAGTAATGTATCAACCCTATATTAGTGATATCAAACTTTGAAGCAAGATCTCTCTTCTAGTGCTGGATGAGCCTGTCCTCCCCTGTAGGCTGTAATAAACAAGTCATCCAAATAGAGAACCAAAATGAATGGATTGTCACCTGCCATGATAAAGTATAGGTTTGGATTTGCATCACTCTTTTGGAAACCCATTTGCTGCAAGTAGGCATCTATCCTCTCATACCATGCCCTTGGTGCCTGCTTAAAGCCCTTAGGCTACTCAATGTACACCTATTCCTATATAATTCCATTGAGAAAGGCGGTCTTCACACCCATCTGGTGAATCCTCCATCCCATCTCAGCTGCTATAGATATCATTGCCCTAATGGAAGTATAATGAGCAACCGGTGCAAAGGTCTCCTCATAATCAACTCCTTCTACCTGTGAGAACCCTTGCGCCGCATATTGAGCTTTGAACTTCTCCACGTTGTCATCCGCAACATGTTTGATCTTGTAGAGCCACTTGTAAGTTGCCATTTACTTCCCCTCAGGATGTGGCACTACCTCCCAGACATCATTATTCATGATAGAGGCATACTCCTCCACCATGGCATCCCTCTAGATCTGTTGACTGGCGACCTCCTCAAAACTAATTGGCTTTGTCTCCACAACATTTGCCACAAAGCCACCCAACGTCTCTGGTATGTTCTCCCTCACTGACCACTTGCGTCTCTCCACTGCCTCCTGAGCCTCCTTTAGGGTCTCCTGAAGCCATTTTGGCTTCCTCTTCCTTGTGGTAGTCTCTTGTGGTGGTATGGGAAAATCCTTAATTGGTGCCTCTCCTCTTGATGAGGAAGGCTCTTCCATAACCAATGGAGATATTGGACTCTGAGATCCTGTGCCTGATGAGCTTGCACCAGGTGATCCTAAACTAGGGGAAACTGTACTCTCTGAACCTATCACCCCTGAAGAAGTGAACCTCTTGACCCTGATCCACCACTCGATGCTCCTAAAACCTGTATTGTGGCCCCCTTCTAAGGATCACGCTGCTCTACCTGATCAACCTCTCGAGACCTCCTTAAAGTCCTCTCCTCCTGAAATCTCACATCTTGCCTCAGGACAATCTTCCTTTGTGCAGGAAGATATATACGATAGGCTCTATTGGTCTCACTGTAACCCACTAGGATACCCTTCTTTGCAGTGGGTTACAACTTCGTCTTCTTCTCCTCAGGGTAATGTGAATAAGTAAGGCACCCAAATATCCTAATGTGCCCAACTTCCGGCTTCCTGCCAGTAAACACCTTCTTAAGTGTCTTGCTCCGCAAGACTCTGTGTGGACTCCTGTTTTGCAAATATACAACAATGTTACACGCCTCGACCCACAAGAAGAAAGGTAAACTCTGATCATGCAACATAGCTCTAGCTGCATCCACAATGGTCTTGTTCTTCCTCTCTTCAACCCTATTTTGCCGACGTTTGTAAGGCACAATGAACTCCCTCTTGATGCCAACACTCCCACAAAACTCCTTCATCTCCGTGGAGGTATACTTGCCCCCATTGTCTGATCTCAAGGCTCTGATTTTCCTCCCTGTTTGTTTCTCCACAAGAGCGTTAAACTCTTGGAACCTCTGGAAGACCTCATCCTTGGTCTTCAAGAAGTAAATTTAGGTCTTCCTAGAGTGGTCATTAATGAAAGTCTCGTAATACTCACATTTACTCAATGAAACATAGGACATGGAACCACATATGTTAGAATGAACCTGCAACTCTGCTGTCACTGCTCGGGAAAGGTGTCTTGGTGTACTTTCCCAAAGCACACCCCCTTCACACATCATGATGCTCTGTGCTGAAGTCAGGCAAACTTGTAATCAATTGCCTCAACATCCTGAAAGCTCCATGGTGTAAGTGGGCCATCCTTCTATGTCAGATCACACAACACACTGCTACTGGTCTGCGCTACCATAGCTCTAAGAGGCCAAAACATAAGTCTGTATAGTCTCCCAGCACGAGCTCTAATCACACGAGCATATTCGATACTGGATCCTCTGGGATATATCAACACTTGTCCCTTTCGGAACAATACCTAAAAGCCCTTGTCTTCCTAGCTAGAGATTGATATCAAACTCTTCTTCAACCCCGAAAGACAAAGAATATCTGTCACCTTCAAAGGAGGTGATGACTCCCTCTGAAATGAAATTGTCCCCACTCATGCCGCTTTGACTTTGGAGTTGTCTCCAAGCACAACCTCCAATTCTACATCATCCTCTAAAAGGCTCTAAAAGGCTCATGAAGTGTTGTCTCACTCTGGGCATATGGCAAGATGCTCCACTATCAATGAACCATTCAAGGGAAGATGTAATATGAGGGGCTAAACTCACCACCAATGCACACTCTGAATCAAATCTAGCCACCAAATCATCCACCTTAGCTGAAGTTGCAACTCCCTGTTTCTTCTTGCCCTTCTTGTTGGGACACTGTAACATAGTGACCCATCTTCCTACAAGCAAAGCATTCCACTTTACTCATGTCCTTCTCCTTAGCCTTATGCTTCCACTTCTCTTGCTTTGCTCCACTAGAAGACCCCTTCTTGGCCTTCTTCTTCTTGCCCTTTGCAGCAAGAGCATCATTTTCCTTTTCACCTCCACCACTCTTGTTGCCCCACATCCTCCAACCAGGAAAATGCTCTTTGGCCACCAAGCCATGGATAAAACCATCCCACTTCTCGTGGAACCCATCCAAAGCAATTCTAACCAATTGTTCATCTGGAATAGCCTCTCCAATGGCAGCTAACTCATCCTTCACCTATGAGATCCTGGTGAGATATGAGGTCACATTGTCGGTCTTGGTCATCTTGGTGTTGCGTAGCTTTTGTCTCAACACCATCTTCCTGTTCTCATTAGAACTCTGGTGTAAAGAGACCAAGGACTCCCACATCTGATAGGAAAATCTCATTCCGAACACATGAGGGAATAAATGGTCCTTGATGGCATCTAGAAGGATCTTCTTTCCCTTCACATTCTTCTTGTTGAACTCCACCAACTGAGTTGGATCAGTGGGTGCTTGCACAACTGCTTCAACCACATCCCACACTTCAACTTCCTCCAATCTCTCCTTCCATGTGCCAATTTTTTCAGACCTTGCCAATCTGTCCTCTACTCTCAAGTTTCAACCCTGTTGCCATGCCCCACAATCAACAATTTGAAGCAAATCTGTGAGTTAGAACCTTCTTCCCTCTGAACTGCTGAAGTCTTTGGGTTTCTGACAATTTATCAAAAGGTTTTGGTTCACTGTTAGCAGAATTTAATGCTTGCTGCCCTCTTTATCAGCTGTATGGAATTTTAGATCTGAGCCTTAAACCTTTCTCTGATACCATGTAAGAAATTTAATGACCTGCACCCTTAACCTATTTTACGATATTGCAAGTGTTTGTTTAGGCCCAACCCACATGTTTTGACATGCTGATATAACTTCTACATGCATTTATTGCAAACATAAACAGTGCATCTACACTTTTTCACTTTCCTAACAGCTGATAATTTATTTAAAATTAATGCAACCATTCATCACATAAGAGACACTTAATTTTAGTCAAACTGACCCTGGAAAAACCTCACAGCCTCTTGGGGAAAACCAGTCTTCAAAGGAGGATTTTATTGCTTCTTAAGGAAATAATTACAGAGCAGAAATAAAACTACTTGTCTCCCTTTTGTTTGCTTCTCAGAGGTTCCTTTCACTGTAATTGCTGGGCTGATGTTTTCTTCTCACAGTCCTCTCATTTGAGTGAAGAAGTCGACCTCCTATCAGCTCATAGTACACATGTATTTTGTATTTCTGAATGGGCTCCTCTTCACTTAGAAACTCAGTCTGTCTGCATGGCTCTCACACAGGCTACAAAGTCTGAGCTAAAACGCACTCAGAAACAACACACAAAAGCCTTCCCGAGTTTTGTGTTGATAGTCCCAAAATTTTCGGGATCCCGAGTTTTGTGCTAAGAGTCCCAAAATTCTCGGAAGCCCGAGATTTACACTGCTCAGGCCCAAAATTCTAGGCCTCTTATCTGCTGACAAATGGGTGAGAGGAATAAAGTCTGTATGCTGCCTATAGTTCAGAAATTACTTTGACCTGGGTGCTGAAGATTAAGAAGTTGCTCCTTAAGATATTCAAGCCTCCTCCAAGGCTTAAGCTCAACCTCTTGAGATTTGAACCACAACTAAATTATGTCTTGTTCTCTTTGTTGTTCAATTTCCTTCACACAAAACCCTTCCTTCTTTTCTCCTTACTGCTCCACACTTTCTTCTCAATGCTCTCTCAAGTATGTAGGGAAGAATGAACTTCCCTTTTCCTCTTTTGTCTCCTTGGAAAAGATTGAATCCCTAAATCTAGTATCCAATCGCTGACATTTCATCCTCAAATCTCAAGATGTGTGGTTGAGATTATTTCTTCCAAATGACCCGCCTGATACATTGGCCCTATCACTTAAAAGTCTCCTAGTACCTTTTTAATTTCTCATAAAGTACTTTAATATTAGAAAAGTAGACTTAATACTTTTAACATAAAGTCATTTTATAAAGTACAAGTGACTTTAACATTAGAAAAGGTACATGGTACAACACTTCCAAATACCATTTCCCACCATGACATTGATATAACTCATAAATGTCATCAAGACAAAATCCATTAATGTGCTCACTAGGCTGAAAGGGATAAAAGCATAGTAACACCTCTCCTTAGTACTATTTTCAGCACTTCCTTGGAACGTTGGTTTTGGTTTTTGTATCATGTAGACTACAGCTATGGTATTGCTTAATCATTTATCCAACACATCCTTCGTCTAATATTTTGCTTCTTGACTTAGCTAGTACCAATTTTTTCTCATTCTATATCCACCTTTTTCTATTGTTTTCATTCTTCTTTTCTCATTCTCTCATCATCTACATACTCATGTTAGATATTTTTGTCTTCACTAGTATGTCACTAGCTCATCACAATTCACAACTTTGCTTGTTTTGTGCTAGCATTGTCTCATGTAGCCTTTGCTTTTGCCTCTCGAAAGCCACTTCTTCTCATGCTAGAATTACTATGGTGATCGTATTTCCAAATCTTGCCTTCATTTGTGCTTCTCCAGTCTTCATATATTTTGTACCCTGGATAGCTACAGGTGGGCTTAGCTATCTCATAGTTTCATAGCTATTTCATGAAGTTTGCCACTTTAGATGACCTTTATTTTTGAAATTGACGAGGTCGATTGGATGATTATGAGGATATATTCTTACCTTTGAAACATCCTTCAACAAGCTCGAACATCAAGACGTCTCTTTTTTCAGTGAATTATAAGTATCGTAATTCTAACTATTCTTCCTTGGCTTTTTCCATTTCATTTGTGCTTCTTGCTTAACACTACTCTTATCTAGCTTGTTAAGCATGGACCCCATTTTATGTATTCAACACGTTTTGGCTTGCAACATTTGGAGATGATTCTATGATTGTTCATGTGGCATCACATTTCATGGGGAAATTTCATAGTTGACATGGTAGTACACATGCCACGACATTGGTCACATCACTCAAAGGCCCATTTAGGCAAATTTTGCATGCATGGGCATCCTCTTGACATTCCATGTTGAATATCCTTGAACAACCTCCTATTTCATCATCTTTCTAGCTATTTTGCGCTGGAATAGAGCTCCAAACCCTTTGTGGACACATCTAGTTGCTATTTGTGAACACGTGGCTTCATTATTTTTGACTTAGAGAGGGTCATTTAATAATTTTTGGATGTCACTTGTATGATTTTTAGGATATTATTACGTTTGAAACCTCTCCTTGGACTTATGAGTTATTTTAGAGGAGCTTTCAACATATTTGGCCCTTTTACCTTGATGTGTGTGGTCCTCCCACTGTCAATCCCTCAAGCATAGGCACTCGAATGTGCTTGAGTTAAGTAGAGTCAAGTTTAGTGGAACGACTTGGACAACACCAAGAGTGTGCCCGAGATGAGTTTGGTGGAATGACTTTGGTGAGACGGGCACATGAAGAGCGCTCCCAAGATGAGTTCTAGTGGAACAATTGGAATGACTTGGTGAGTCGACACGACAAGGATACCCAGCTGAGGCACGCTTTATAAAAGACAAGGCATGCCCAACCGAAGGCAAGATGTGCCTAGTCGAGACACGCTCGTCTGATTTGCGTATGCACACGATTGAGGATCAACGTGAAGAGGAGTATATTGCAAAAAAAATTGTATGGCTCATACCATGTATGGGTGGATTCTTATCGGAGACGAGGAGAGATGGAAGTCCACTATAATATGAAGTTTTGTGTTTTGAAGTTTTATAGTCAAAGAGCATTTTGGAAATTGTTTTGGGAGTCGCCCCTCTCATTTATTGAAGTGTTGTTTATGTAAATGGTTCGTGTTGTTTATGAATGAATGTGATTATATCTGAACTTAAGTTAATTGAAGTAAACTCTAATTGGAGTTAAGTTTTGAAGTGGTTGTTGTAGTGAAAGTTGATTGAACACCAATTTCACAACTATAAGATATCAGTCTCGGTATAGGATACATGTGCTAGAAGGATAGTACCAGCACTAGTAAACTCAAGTTGGTTTACCATTTAGGAGAAAGCGTGTCGGTGCGCCACACCTCAGGGGACTCGGGAAGGTCATAGCTCAGAGGTGCTCCCTCGTGGCATGACACCCATATTTTGAGGCTAGACATTGGCTTGCCCGAGGGCAGTTATTTCTGGGGGGAAACCTCACCATGTTTTGAGGCTTATATCATGCCTTCAGGAGGGATATTGAGTGTCTTGATCCTAAAAGATTTCAACCTTTAGGGGACGACCCTCTATCTTCGATGGTTTTGTTTACATTTGGCATACCTTGCTTATTGTCTTAGTCTTCTTTATCTTGTGGATAAAAAGTGACTTTCTTGTAAATTTTTCTAGGCTAAGGAGTTGGTGTTGCCTTTGCCTCTACTTGATCCAACTCAAAAATATTATCAGTGGAGGTATATAGCTTGCTTGGATATTGAGATTACCATGTTTGAATGTCTTGCATGCATAGTAGTCTCCCACTTGTGAATCGTTCGTGCCAATGGTGGGAAGACATTCTTTCCCATTTTTTTTCTTTTTGCCTCTCTCTATATTTTCTTGTTTTGTCAACTCTATTTTTGATCACCTCACTAGTGATTGTTTCCCTCTAAGTCATTATCATGAGTAGGGCCCAACTTGAGATACTTCTTCCTAGATGGTTCTAGTCAACATGCTCCTTCCTCCTTGTTACTTTCTTGGAATGTTGGTTTTGATTGTTGCATCCTGTAGACTGCAGCTATGGGATTGCTTAATCATTTATCCTACACATCCTTCCTCTAATCTTTTGCTCCTTGACTTAGCTAGTACCACCCTAGTGTCGTAACCAATTTTCTCTCATTCTATATCAACCTTTTCTGTTGTTTTCAATCTTCTTTTTTCCTTCTCTCAACATCTACATATTCATGCGAGATATTTTTGTCTTCACTAGTATGCCACTAGCTCATTGCAACTCACACCTTTGCTTGTTTTGTGCTAGCATTGTCTCATGTAGCATTTGCTTTTGCCTCTAGAAAGTCACATTTCCTCATGCTAGAGCTAACATGGTGATCATATTTCCAAATCTTGCCTTCATTGGTCCTTAACCAGTGTTCGTATCTCTTGCACCCTAGGTAGTTACACGTGGGCATAGCTATCTCATAGTTTCATAGCTATTTCATGAACTTTGCCACTTTAGATGCCCTTTATTTCCATCTATTTTGCAATTGACGAGGTTGTTTGGATGATTATGAAGATATATTCTTACCTTGGAAACCCCTCTCCTTGACCAATGAACACTTTTTGAGGCATTGTCCACCTATTTAGCACCTTTTCACATCACACATGTGGACGTATGAACTTCTAGGGCTAGACATTGGCTTGGTTGAGGGAATTTATTTCTACGAGAACAACCTTACCATGTTTTTGGGCTTATAACCTGCCTTTGGTGCTTCACTAGTCTTCGTATATCTCGCACCCTAGGTAGCCAGATGTGGGCATAGGTACCTCTTAGCTTCATAGCTATTTCATCAACTTTGCCACTTTAAATGCCCTTTATTTTTTAATATGGAAATTTCTACCTTTTATTTTTGATGGTGCTAAAGCAGTGTCAATATGCCCCTTGTTTTCTCATGTTGATTTTGTTCACCTCGTGTTCTTGTTATGGAGTCAATGTCACCTTCTACCTTCTTAAAGGTAAAACTCTAACATGACTGTTGTCGGATTATAACCTATTTTGGTAGCGATGTTACCATTTTCACATCATTCGCATCCTTCAACAAGCTGCAAAATGAAGACACCTCTTTTGTTAAATATAAGTTTTGTATTTGTTTCTCGAAGGCTGTTCTTGGCTGTGAAACTGCGCCGAGAAACCAACTCCACCAACTTTAGGTTCAAGCTGGTCCTTGAACTAGAGGGGGATCCCTCAAGTGTTACGAGGCTTTTTTTTTTTCTGTTCACTGCCACTGGATAACATCCCATGAAGCACAATAGCCAGATCTAGGGGTTGTTGTATAGGGTGGTTGCTTCGGGTTTCCAATCCCCACCTAACAAATAAAGCTCTCTCTTGCAGAGGCCTTATCAAAGTGCCAACGTTCAACTATGGCAGAATAACATAGCTTGAAAAGTTGATGATGGAAGAGGTAGAGATATTAGGTAGCGTAGATATTCACACTGAACACTTAGACTAGCTAATAAGATTAGAAAGCATGAAGAGACACTCTCAACAGCTAAACAAAATACATACAGGAAATGTTTAGATAGCGACAATCTTGTGATGTTGAGGGATCAACAGTGACACATTGTCATTCTAATCTACTCATTAATGAAAATAACTTCATGTGGGATTTCAGGGGGGTTAACACTCAACCCAACCTTTCCTGAATACCTACACACCCCCACATGCATGCAAAAATAAAGATATGGAATTACAAGAAAGAACATACATCAGAAACAAATTGTCATAAAACTGAAGCCAAAAACCTTTGATTGAAAATTCTGTAGTCATTCTGATTTACTCATTAATGAAAATAACTCCTGGAAATCTTGTATCTTAATCAGGTTAGATGCTCTACCACTTATCTTTTCACTGTTAACTGTATCCACATATCTAGTTGCCTTCAAATCTGGGACCTGGATTTGGTTTATCATTCACTGCCATCTGTAATCTAATTGCTTGAAGATATTGAATTTTTACACTAGTTTTCTACCCTTAAATCTGGGTCTTCTTGCTTAAATCACTCAAGTACTACTGACTAGAGGAAATATTAATTGTTACCTGCCACCTCACATCCCAGCATTCCTCAATTGTATAACTGATCCTTGAATCTTTGAATTGACCGTCTGAAATTAATATTTTGCCATTATGACAGGCTTGATTTTAAATCTGCTACTGGTGCATAATGATGATTTGTGTCCATACTTTCAACCAGTTTCTTTTAAAAATTGTCACATTTGATTTGGCTTTTCCTCGAATCTTCCTTGTCTCTATCCTTAGGCTTCTTTGCAAATTCACAGAGCACCAAGTGCCAATATCATCTGAGAATTTTTTTGGTGTCTGCAAGTCCTAATCCAATGAACTTGCAGGTTGCTCTGTCGAGTTATAAAAACCCTGATTCTAAGGAACATTCAACTGCTCTTCTTTGGGCATGCTTACAATTGACTTAGATGAATAAAATTAGGGAAAAGAAGCAAAACAAGTATTGGAACTACTCTTGATCACTATTGAAGAAGTCAAGTCCTCATAAATTCTAATGATAATAGATGAAGGTTGTTAGACACTCCATTTTCATACTTCTGAGGAGGCTGTAAATCATTCTTGGAAACAAAATTACTGTCTTCGAGTTTTGGATAAGTAGGTTCCCAAATATTTTCCGTCGTATCTTACAACAGTGTTGCATAAGACACTTGAAACCAATAATTATCCTGAATATCCTTTAGGCTTATGGCCCAATTGCATGATTTGAAATTCTGCAGCTGCGCTTTTATTAATTTTTTAGTTGAATTCAAGGTTATCTCGATCAGCTTCACTGCAACCTCTTTCCCATCGTAAATTATTCTGCAAACAGACCCAAATGTTATTTGGGCATGTTGACATTACTTTTGGCACTTGATTATTTCATTGGCATCTGAAGTTCATTAATTATCTCAGGTTTGAATCATCTTGAACTTGGCTTCAAAGGAGTAATCCTTTTATCCAAACCTTCAATGATTTCTGTTATCCGTAAATGTATAAAACAATTACCTAAGAACATAGATCTATATCATGGTGATGCCATATCATTTTTAATGTGCACTATTTTGGATTTTGCTGTCTGTAGGAATAATACGATGCCACAAAGAATTCAGAGTATATGAGATTCTCCAATGAGGGCCAACATGAGTTAATGTATGGCTTTTAGAATCTACTGCTGCAAATTTTCAAATGCAATGCATATCTTTCGACTGACACCTTGGTATTCTGTTTTATTGATCTGCATTCTAAAAACTGCTTATTTTATGTCTCACCTTTCCATCCAACTAAAACCCTTCAAGATAGTTGCTGTTCTTTTTGCTAAATGTGTAGGATGCTTATAGTGCATCAAAACCTCTAATGGACTTGTTTGAAAAGTCCTCAAAAATGCCCCTTGCAAGCTTGAAATGTTCTTTACCTTGTAATCAAGACCAAAATATACTTGCAAACAAATTCATGAAGGTTTTTGAAGCGAACAAAGTTCTTCTTAAGATTAATTACTCCAAAAGACTTGGAATATCAAATTATCCATTAAGGATATAAATATTATATTAAATATGTGAATAAGAATAAGAATGATGATGAATTACAATGAGAACGAGAGGCTTGCTTATATACCAAGCAAGTGTCTCTTCATGAAGAGTCATGTCTTATTAGACATGCCTCTTCAACCTAATTACTACTTAACTAATAATTAATTATGATTATTATCATTTACATTATATTTATATTATTTATATATTTTATTCGTTACATTGCCTCCTTCCTCAAAGAGCTTTGTCCTCAAAGCTTGTCGATGAAAAAAGGCTTGATCTCTTTTTCGGCTTTGAAAGTCTTTCTCTCTTGGAACAGTCATCTTTGTCGATACAAGATGATATGATCTTCTTAGTGACAAACAGAATTGTCGCACTGAGAAGGGATCAGACCATCCCAGATTAATTTTCTGTATAGTATTCTGATCACTGGAATTTTGTAACGACTTGTCAGTGTAAGACTGGATGGATGTTACGTCATTATTCTCTGAAACATTAATTTGTTGTCTTTGGTTTGAATGGTCCTGATACGTAGCTTGGTTGATTTGTCTACTCTCGTGATTCAGATGTCGATATAAAGTTTTTAGATTTTCTTTTGGTGAAGATGTTGTTGAATTGGTTATGGAACATTCACTTGGGATGTCCATTGTCTGAACTGCAACATCTAAGCGTGTCGTTTCTTCAACTGATTTGTCTTCTTGAGTTGTCATATTCACTGGATCGGTATTCGTTCCCTTATTTTCAACTTGAATTGTTGTAACTGGAGATTTTGATACTTCTTCTTGAGTGACTTGTTCCAACTTATCTTTTAATGCTTTCTTATCCTCCTTAAGTTTCTTAGTTTGATTGAGCAGACTTTGATTATGGTTTCTCAGACGTAAAAGTTCTTTGGTTTTTGATTCATCAACCTTATTTTCAGTGTTTTGAATTTTAAAATTTTCATCTTTTAGATCTCTGATTTGTTCTAATAAATTTTTATTGAGGTTCTTTAAACGCAAAGTTTCCTCTTCTTGTTCTGATAAGTGCTCCTTGAGTTCCTTCTTTGATGCTTTAGCTTTCTTGACTTGTTTGAGTAGCTTTTTTTGGTGATCTCTTAGGCACGAAATTTCTTTGTCTCTGCTGCAGATGACTTCTTCAAGCTCTTTTTGCTTCTTTGATATAGTTTTTTCGTTATCTTGAAACATCAAATCTGAGATATCCTTAAGGTCTTCTAATGAAGATTTTATTGATTTTGATTTACTTGTTATGTCTCGAAACATGACCATCTTCCCTTTATAAGGAAACGTCAAAACTTATTTCTTTATGTTTAACATGAATGTACCCAAATCCTTAAACCAAGGTTGACCGAGTATGATGTCAGTGTTTCTATTCGTCCTTACAACATGAAATTGAGATATGTAGTCATAATGACCTATTGTCACTTGTAGATCACTAATTTTATACTTGTTTTGGTCAAAAATATTTTTCTTTACACTAATGCTTAGCTCTGGAATTAATAGTTGATTTGCCAAGTTGATGTTGATATAATTTTTATCATTGCTTGGGTTGATGGCGACATTAACTTCTCTTCCTTGGATATTTCCTTTTAATGTAATTACTCTATGATCTGTAACTGAAAGACCATTATAGGAAAACCTTTCTTCCTTCATCATTTTAACTTTGTATGGAATTTTTTTTTAATAACTTATTTTATCTCCCTTTATATATATATATATTTCCAATATTCTCCCTTAATGTGGATTGTTAAAAACTTGAATACCCTTTTATTAAAAAAAATACTCCTTTATATTGTTGCCCTCTTCTTTATATTAAGACCCCTTTTCAAAATAACTTTATTATCTTAAAATAATAATAGTTTCACTTTTTTTTTAATAATAAATTGGTCCCTTTTTTATATACTTAATTACTCCCTTGATAACTTTTTAATGTCACCCCACTTAATATAAAGGTCATGTCTTTTCATATGACACGGTCACGATGTTCACAATACTTTTTAAGTAAAAAGTAATATTTACCTTTCACGTAAGAGCTTTTGGATCCTTGTTTTCTCTTTAACTTTTAAAATACCATGGGCTATTACCATGGGTTGTTTCTAAAACCTCGGTTAATGTTCTCCACGTAAAATGTAAAATGTAAAACTTACTACTGGTTTCTAAAACCACGGGCAATTACCATTGGTTTCTAAAATACCATGGGCAATTGTTTCTAAAACCTCGGTTAATGTTCTCCACGTAAAATGTAAAACTTACCACTGGTTTCTAAAACCACAGGCAATTACCATTGGTTTCTAAAACCACGGGCTTCTCCACGTAAAATTTCTAAATATACTTGAAAAGATTCCCGCTTATCTTTATTATGCACTTTTATCAATAATGTAAAACCCTTTATATATATATTTTACTTTCCTCTTTATATATATATATATATATTTTACTTTCCTCTTTTTTTTTTTTATATACCCTTCTTTATTCTTTATTTTTAAATAATGGCCAAAGACCTAAAAATTGGAGAATCTCCCAATATGTAGCGAAACGCTTTAATTATGACAGCAACGAAGTTGATGATAGGTTGATAGCCAAAGGCCTGGTGATCAACCAACGTGGCTATGATACCACATGAAGCGAACAAAGTTCCTTCTTAAGATTAATTACTCCAAAAGACTTGGAATATCAAATTATCCATTAAGGATATAAATATTATATTAAATATGTGAATAAGAATAAGAATGATGATGAATTACAATGAGAACGAGAGGCTTGCTTATATACCAAGCAAGGGTCTCTTCATGAAGAGTCATGTCTTATTAGACATGCCTCTTCAACCTAATTACTACTTAAGTAATAACTAATTATGATTATTATCATTTACATTATATTTATATTATTTATATATTTTATTCATTACAGTTTTGCCTCTCACTTATTCGTTGAAAGTGAAACAATTAGCCGGTAGCTTTTATAAACAAATCCAACTCTGGCAATATATCCTTCCCACCTATAGACCTCTTAACTGGAGCTTCTTTGGTTTTTGACATTGAATTGATATGACCATATTACTATTCTTCAAACAGAAAGACTCATATGTATGTGCCATCGGCTTTAATTTCTCGACACTTCAACTATTTCCTCGATTATCTTTGGGCTCGTCACGAGTTTTGGATTCTCTGCAATCCAGTTAAGGACAATCTTAACTTTTTCATGGGTTTAAAAACTGAATAGATATAGGCAAGTATATGCCTCAGTGCCAGGGTACTGCAAGAATCTTTTTCCAACAATGGCAGTTTTACCAATAACTATACTTGTGCCATAATCAAGCAAAATTCCCTATAAAATATGAACAACTGGATGAATATCTATCATAAAGACCTTCCTTTTGCAATTTTAACGGTCAGGGCCAACAGTCATTGCTATTGATCTCATAATGCATGTACAACATATAACAGGCAAGAACAATTCATCAATGTTCTTCAGGTTGCAGAAACAGAGTTTGATCATGATGATCCCAAAGG
Organism: Pinus tabuliformis; assembly: GCA_031772625.1. Taxonomy (NCBI): domain Eukaryota; kingdom Viridiplantae; phylum Streptophyta; class Pinopsida; order Pinales; family Pinaceae; genus Pinus; species Pinus tabuliformis. Next base: position 593,009,867 of record CM062812.1, on the reverse strand, counting down.
TACTGGAGCACTTGCCAAGCTATTTAGTAACAATAAAGATGCAGAAATCCTATTTCAACTGTAGTGGTCATGACTTCCTTGTTAGCAGAGTTCATTGAGATCCAAATCAATTTTACTATCACTTAACCATGGCTTTTCAAAAATGACTTGAGAAGTCAGCTTATTCCTGTTCCTGAAGAAACTCAATCTGAACTGCAAAATTGGATGCCAGGAGAAAACAATTCGTAAAACCTTAAACCTTTATGTGTGTACAAACCCTTGATGCCTATATTCTTCAAAAAATTCATTCTCTTTGTCTTCTTCAGTTGCTAAAGAAACTACAACTTTCTTCACTCGTTGAACCTTTTCCAAGGCAAATTCTACAGTGCTAGAGCAAGAAGTGCATGTCATTCCTTTTATGCGAAGAGGACATACAACTATTGCAGATCTCTCATCAACATCATCTTTTATCAAGGTGGCTTCAAAGCCAGCGTCTTCAATTGCCTCCCTAATAGATTCCTCCTTGTGTTGAACATGGCTTGTCAAATTTGCCTTTGTTGAAGAATTTGTTTACCCCCTATCGACTATTTGGAAATAGTCTCTTCACTGCAATTGTGTACTTTACATAAATCATATGTGCAAATAGTAACTAGTGCACATACGTTGCCTTTGATGCATTCTTGTGATAATTTGAGAATGTGGTTCTTCTCTTTCTCATCTTTGGGGTCACTTCTGTTATTCAAGAGGGTATGCAAATTCTGGGGTAGACCCTTGCTCAATCACCAAGTACTTGAGCTTTAAGCATGAGACCCCTCATTTCACTTTAGCAAGTCTGTGTATGCATCTTCTCGAACAATGTTGTTGAGTGAAAACCCTAGTCTGAAATTAGTCGCAAAACTTTCATGTGTATATAGTACATGACAGTCTCCATCTAAATATTTTTCATTAAAACTTTCCAGTTGCAGACGATTACATATTGACGCATCATCCACCTTTGGTGCCTAAAGATCGAAAGCTTCTCATATAACTAATTTACACAGTATATGAATCCAGGTTTTGGAATTTCAAGCTATCTTTTACAAACTTTGGAAAGGGACTCAAGCAAATGCTTTTTGCAAAATTTGCCATTGAAATTTCCTTTCCAACGATTGTGAAAAGTCCAAAATATGCTTTGTGCTGTCGTTCTCATGGGGAAGATGAGATGCTTTGCATCCGAGACATGGCCACATAAAGAAACTCATTGCCACCTTTAAACTTGTCTGGCAGAATTAGCTCCTGCGCTGTCATTGTAAACCACAAGTGGATTGCGGGAGGGGGTGTAAACAGTAAGAGGTTTTTAGAGCTGGGTTAAGTGTTGAACAACTTGCGGGGTCCACAATTCAACAATGGCCGTGGATTTTCCTTGACATCCTTGGATCATTGACACTTGGCGATATCCCTATTCTCGCTGACAAGGAGCGTTGGGTTTTGACAAAGTGGAAACACATTATATATTTTCATATATGAGAGTATATCCCACATCGTAAGTACAAAAGTTTCCAACCCACTTTATATACTCAGGTGCATATGGACGTAACCAACGCGTTGGGCACCCTTTATCTCCTCTCTTGGCTTGGCGCTTTGAGTATTGAGCTTTGACTTGGCTTGTGATTTGACTGCTTGGTGGACTTCGATAACATATATGGGATAGAATAAGGACTTGGAGATCAGGCTTTCAAGCCTAATATTTTGCATTAATTCTATATTTTAAATAAAACATTTTATAAAATTATATAACTATACTTTTATAAAATTAAATTCATTTAAAATTAAAATTATTATTAAAATAACCCAATCAATTTGTATAAAGACCATTTTGCGACCGAAGTTCACATATGTCTGAGAGTCTGGGTAGGAAACTGGTTGACACGCCAAAAAAAAATTGCAACATTTTGAAGAGGTCAAAATATGTTACAAAAAAAAGTATAATATTTCTAACTATTTGTTTTGGTTTTTATGCATTTCATTGATACTTGCTTCTTAACAACATTCCTATCTATTTTTTTAAGCATAGACACCCCATCTTATGGATTGGACATGTTTTGTCCAAGGACTCTTTGGGATGACTCTGTGATTGTTCAAGTGGTGACAAATTTCGCAAGGAAATTTCATAGGTGGTAGTACACATAACCCAAGGCATTAGGCACATTATTCGAGGCACACTTGGGCAACTTTTGCATGCATGGGCATCCTCCTTACATGCCAGGTGCTCAACTAATGTCACCCTCCCTTGTTTTTTCGTCTTGATTTTTTGCACCTCCTATCCTTGCTAAGGAGCCGATGTAACCTTCTTCCTAGAGGTAAAACTATAACATAGTCATTGTAGGATTGTATGCTATTTTGGTATTGAGATTACCATGTTCACATCCTTCACATCCTTCAACAAGCTCCAACATCAAGACATTTGTTTTGTTCAGTGAATTATAATTATCGTAATTATAACTATTCTTCCTTGGCTTTTTGCATTTCATATATGCTTCTTTCTTAACTCTACTCTTATTTAGCTTGTTAAGCATGCACCCCATTTTATGTATTCGAAACGTTTTGGGTTTGGACAATGGGAGATGATTCTATGATTGTTCATGTGGCATCACATTTCATGGGGCAATTTCATAGTTGACATGGTAGTACACATATGTGGCGACATTGGTCACATCATCCAAGGCCCATTTAGGCAAATTTTGCATGCATGGGCATCCTCTTGACATTCCATGTTGAATATCCTTGAACGACCTATTTCATCATCTTTCTAGCTATTTTGCACTAGAATAGAGCTCCAAATCCTTTTCTGACATATCTACTTGCTATTTGCAAAATGTATTTCTATATCTTTGACTTGGAGAGGGCCATTTCATAATTTTTGGAGGTCACTTGCATGGATTTTAGGATATATTCTTATGTTCGAAACCTGTCCTTGGAATTATGATCTATTTTGGAGGAGATTTCAACAAATCTGACCCTTTTCATTTGGTGCGTGTGGACCTCCCATTGTCAAGCCCTTAGGCTTAGGCGCTCAAATGTGCTTGAGTTAGTCCGAGTCAAGTTTGCTGGAACGACTTGGACGACACAAAGAGTGCATTTGAGATGAGTTCGTTGTAACGACATTGGTGAGATGACCACACCAAGAGCGCACCCAAGATTAGTTCGGTGGAAGAATTGGAATGACTTGGTGAGTCGACATATCAAGGGGTACCCAAACGAGGCATGCTCTATCAAAGACAAGGCATGCCCAGCCAAAGACAAGGTGCGCCCAACCGAGACAGGCCCATTCGATTTGCGAATGCACCCAACCGAGGATGAACGTGAAGAGGAGTATATCGCAGAGAAGTATGGAGGGTTCATACTAGGTGTGTGTGGATTCTTCTTAGAGACGAGGATAGATGGCCTTGTGATGTGGAAAGGGAAGTCGTATGACTTCACCATACCATCATCATTTTGAAGCTCATGAAGGAGATGGGATTACTGTCACTTGCTCGAGATGGTGAGACCTTGGGATCTTGAGATGCCATTGAATGGCGCCTCATGATGAGCATAATCAGAGAAAAGATTGTGTGACATGGAAAGAGGTGACAATGGTTGCACATGTTTGGGTGCATGTGTTCTTGTGGAGTTGACTCTATGGTCAGATTAGCTACCTGACTAGTTGATTGCATGAGGGGATCTAGCACATGTCATTCTTACAGGTTGCGATACATGCATAGACATGGGATATATGTTAGAGATGATATTCTTATGTATTGATGAAGACAGTTGATGTGAAGGTTGTTCATGATGAAGACAACCTTCAAGTTAGGCCGAATTGAATTCTATGGAACAACTTGGTTGGCACAAAGGGCGTGCCTGAGAAGAGTTCAATGGAAAGACTTTGGTGAGACGAGCGCATAAAGAACACACCTGAGATTAGTTTGGTGGAATTATAACAAATTCGAGAGTTGGCATGATGAGGGTGCCTAGCTGAGGTGCACCCGATTGAAGACAAGACGTGTCCTAACGAGACACGCCCGAGCGAAGACAAGGCGTGCAGAGATGAGATGTGCCCGAACGAGTTGCGAAGGTACACGATCGAGGATGAGAAGCGAAGGCACATGACGGACGATGAACTGAAGGAAAGTTTGTGTGCGACAAATAATGCGACATAATTTGGAGTTTATGGTCGGCTCAAATGAAGGAAGGTTGGCTTGAATGCCGAATCGACACGTCCCTTGGAAGAGACACGACTATTCATGGAGGGTGACTCATATATATAAGATTATAAGAGAGGAGTTAGAACTTCAGTCAACCGAAGATCAATAACCTGTCATCACAAGAAAAGGAGACAACAAAGGAAGAAGAGAGTTGGGTCTCACAAAGGATCTCGTTCTCTAAAACAAGTTGCGAGAAGAAGTTGTGCAAGCTTGTGGAATGAAGTATTTTTGAGGGTGGCACACCATGGGATATTTGTGTATTAAGGTTTTGTGTAGGTTGAAGGGCCGCAACTTGGTTATTTATTGGGTTTGGTTGTGGTTTGCTAGTTGAAGGGTTGCAACTCAGTTATTGTATATTTGTATTTGTGAATGGTTGTGGAAGCAAACTGTTTGGAGTTCTTCCCAACCGAACCAAAGCCCATTATAAACCGAAGTTTTGTGTTTTGAAGTTTTATAGTCAAAGAGCAGTTGGGAAATTGTTTTGGGAGTCCCCCCTCTTCTTTATTGAAGTGTTATTTATGTACATGATTCGTGTTGTTTATGAATGAATGCGATTATTACTGAACTTAAGTTAATTGAAGTAAACTGTAATAGAAATTAATTTTTGAAGTGGTTGTTGTAGAAAGTTTTGATTGATCACCAATTTCACAAGTATAAGATATCTGTCTCGGTATAGGGTACATGGGCTAGAGACATAGTACGAGCATTAGTAAACTCAAGTTGGTTTCACCATTGACGAGAAATCGCATTGGTGTCTCACACGTCAAGCAACTCAAGAAGCTCATAGCTTAGAGGTGCGACTTGGTGGCGTGACACCTAGATTTTGAGGCTAGACATTGACTTTCCTGAGGGAAGTTATTTCAAGGAGGGAAACCTCACCTTGTTTTGAGTCTTATACCATGCCTTTGGGAGGGATATTGAGCCTCTCGATCCTAAAATATTTCATCCTTTGGGGGACGACCCTCTATCTTTGATGGTTTTGTTTACATTTGGCATACCTTGCTTATTACAAGTGACTTTCTTGTAAATTTTCTAGGGTAAGGGGTTGGTGTTTCCTTTGCCTCTACTCGAACACCCCCAAAACTATTATCAATGGAGGTATATAGCTTGCTTGGACAATGAGATTACCATGTTTGAGTTTTTGGCATGCAATAGTAGTCTGCCACTTGAGAATCATTCATGCCAATGGCGGGGATTAGCCTTTTCCATTTTTTTCTTTTGTTGGAAATCCTGAGAGGGGGGTGAATCAATAATTCTTTTCAATTGCTATTTTTACCAGTTAAGATCACTTATATTTAGAACACAAAATGAACAATATAGAAAAAAGGATTTTATTAATCAGATATAATGAGGACTTAAATCCTCTTATTTAGAATGAATCAAGTACAATAATAGTTTAGGGAATCAACCCTAGATGAAGACACCAATCTTCAATCTCCCAGGCTCCAACTTGTACTTTGCCAAGCACCAACTTGGACTTCACGAGGCTCCAACCCTATCTTCCAAGGCTCCAACCTTGTCATTTTGAGGCTCCAACACTATCTCTGGTACAGGAACCAACCTACTCTTCTCAAGGACTCCTATCCTCTAGGGCTCCAACCTACAAATTCAATTGTTCAAGATAAGTTTAGTAATTCTTCACGGCTCCCAATATCTTCGGCAACGAGCCCTGACAATATCTACACCTTCAGCTTTTCCCTCAAACGATCTCCAAAGCAGTCAACTCATCAATGACAACTTTGTCTTCTCATGAAGGTGTCACCTCTGCTCTTCATGTTACCCAAACTAAATCTCCAAGGTCATCTCATGATGGCTTCAACAATGCATCATGGTTTCCAATAATGTCTCCAAGATCAGCTTCAAGATATCTTCACAAGGTCTTCAATAATGCTCCAAGGTATCTTCAATGATGTATGCTTCAATGCAATTTTCAAGTACTCTGCTCTAGGGATGTCTACACTAGCCTCTAGGATTGCCTTCAAATGACACGTAATAGTTGTCTACAGTTCTGAAATAGGTCAATAAGTCCCTATTAACGCTTTAGTAATGTGTCTCTAGATTGTCTTCAAGGGTGTCTCCAAAATATGCTTCAACACAGTTGTTTCAAGAATGCCCTTCTACTGCTGTAAGTATGCCTCCAATGGTAATTGTTCATTGGTACAGAGGTATCTACATCACATTTCAAGCTAATATAGGAGAAATTCCTTCAGCAATACTCTCACTGGATTGTTCTTAAACTATACCACTAGTCCAAGCCTCTGAAATGAGCTTCCACAGGTCTACTGACCACAGGTCCGAGATAAGACAGACAAATCTGCAATCCGAGCTGTTACTGTCCTTGATCTTAGCTTCAAGTCCGAGCCTCTTATATGACTGTTCCACTAGTCTGAAGTTTGAGCCTTCTAGATCATAGACTTGAGCTTCCAATCACAGAAGACTGGGTTCCACAGGTGACTGTTACTGTTAATATGAGCCTCTTCAAATTCTGAGCACAGGTCTGTCTTTCCACAAATAACTGTCCAAATTTATTTGCTATCACAGGTTCAAGGCATGTGTCTTGTTACCACGGGTCTACCACAGGTCTGAACCTCCGAGCTCCAGAAGTTTAAGTCCAAGGCTCTTTATGTGACTGTTCACTAGTTTTATTACTGAGTTAGCTGTCCGACCTTAACATAGATAGCACTATAATCTAGACTGATTTTCCTATCCAAGCTTGCACTTTGAGTTACCATAGGACAACCACAGGTCCGAGCACTTTACAACACTATTCTGAACTGGAGGGATGACTGTCCACACAATTTGAATTATAATCCGAGTTTCACTACAGGTGACACTTCAGGTGACCATTCTAGGTGGTTTGCTGTAAGACTGTTTAGCCCAAAAATCAATCACTGAAACTCAAAAAAAAGAATTTGCCCAAACAACAATGTGTTGAAGTTTCTAAGTCTACTTAGTTAGAAACCCTCCATGCACTTTATCTGATTTATTCCTACCTACTTATTATGTTACTTAACAAGTTATTTACAATGTAAATACTAAAAATAAACACTAGTGCATGCTCAACATATTACAGATCAACAACTAAAGGAAACAAAAACAATCGCACCATATGACACCATTATTTTTGGACCAATGTCCCTGGAAAAACCCAATGTGGGAAACCCGGTGCAAACTATCTAAGGGTTTTCTTATTAAGCAATATCAGAGTACAATCTTGGTGCCGAAGCTGGCCTACCCAACAGAGAATTTCCTTGGCAGTAATACCTCTAAGTTTTTGACAAATCTCCTGGCTGAAACCTCGGATAATCCTTTCGGCAGCTCCTCAGCACCGATCTGCCCTAGAAACCCCAACGTCAGCCTCTCTCTGGACTGCATCAACCCCTCTCTGCCCAGCACTGGCCCTGCATCACCCCGGATGGGTTTGCGTCAGCCTTAGGAGGCCTTGCGTCAGCCCTCTGGCCCTCTGCATTAGCAACGCTGGCCTCTTTGAGGCTCTGTACCTCTCCCGACTGCCTCTGCATGGCCCTGCGCGAGCCCTGGCTGGCTCTGCGTCACTCTCCCTGGCTATTGCGCTGCTCTCCTGGCACTATCTCTGCCTCTTTGTCTCTCTGTACTCAATGCCCTTCAGCTGCAACTCCCGATCACTAATTCTACCTCTCTTAGCAAACCCCGTTCTAGAGAATATAATGACTGATCACTCTGGTGTGTTCTTCAAGTGACCCTCAAGCCTCTTCTTATACTTTTCCTGTTGACATATCAACGGCCGAGATTAAATCCCTAATCAACAGCTAAGATTAGATCTGGCTTGATCCATGTCTTTTGGACCATTCTAACACAGTTTCATATTAATTCACATTAATATTTTATTTTCCCTAAGTTTAGACTTAAGGACTCCATTAAAAATATTAATTATTTTAATATCTCCTGAACTGTTTAGAATCTGCCCAAACCATTTCTGGGTATTGGAGATCTCATGTGCCCCAACCTCTCCACCAAATTTCGTGGCTAGAGCACATTTGATGCTACTCCAAATCAACACAATGTCTTCTCTGTCCTCAGCGTTTTTTTAACTTCTATGCCTTCTCTTTGAATTTCTATGATCTTCACTGATTTTTTTTTGATGGTGAAATGAAGTGTTTAATGTCGTATTTATACACATTTTGTTTTTTTGACGAAGAGTCACATCTATTGGCTAAGGTACATGAGCCTACAAGTCAGCTTAGGTCGGCTAGGATAAAATGTATATTTTATCATCTTAAAAAATCATTTTCTCACAAACTAGGAAGAGTTAGAGGACGAGTGATAGCTCGTTGGAAAGAGGAAAAAGTCCTCTACAAGCTTATGCCAAGTTCATCCTTGAATAAGGTCATTTTATCATCAATAAAATTATTTTTGTGAACTGTCATCATTATTTTTCAATGGCAACCTTTAGGATTTTATCTTTATGTTTTAGGCATTCAATTTTTAGGGCTCCTTCATCATAGACTTAGGCCATTAAGCTTTGGGGCTTCTTCATTAGGGCTTCTTCATCAAGAACAAGGATATCATATAGCTAGGGTTTCATTAATGAATATGGTTAATGCTATGGCATACAAGGTAAAGGCTCTTTTACATGGGTTCTTTATTTGTGAGGGCTATGGCATTCTCACCTAGGCTAGAACATCATATAGCAAGCATTAGTTCTAGGGCTTGCAACAAGAATTTAGGACTAGGGCATTATGATCAATAATCAAGAGCTATCCAAAGCTAGGGTTTCATGGGCATCTAGGGAAACATCACGCATCACAAGAATATTTGCCATCTCCAACAATGCCATATTGACATCAATGACAACCTTGACCAACAGTCTCCCCCTTTGTCATTGATGGCAATATTCTTTCCCTTCCAACAATTTCTCCCCCTTTGACATCAATGGCAAATGGGGTGCCCAAGAACTCCCCCTATCAAGTTGCTTCTCTTCATCGTATTTTTTCATCAATGATAGTTCTTCATAGATATGTTGCTCCTGTTGTCATGGTGCTCTTGCTTCAATGAAATTTCTCCCCCTAAGCCTTTGCATGCCTTCATGGAAATGGATGAGGTAGATGATCAACCGACTCCCCCTACTTGCATAAACTCCTCTAGCTCTTCTTTTTGCTTTAGACAAGAAAGATTGCTGCCTTGTGATCAAGTGGAAGACATCTTCACAATTTCATGATTTTCTTCAATGGAGTTACTCCCGAGAGATGATCTATCAAGATTTTCCATGTATGACTCATCAAGGGTTTCATAGGGCTCTTCTCGGATAGCTTCTGCAAGAATATTTAAGAATCACAAGCTCCCCCTAACTGTATGTGTGGTCTCCTTTTTGGTAGAGTCTCATCATCAAAACTTGGAATATCATATCTGCCAAAGATGTCTTCATCAAATCAACAACATGTGTTGTTGGCTTGAGTGTTCAAGAGACTTTCAGATCCAATTTGCTTCCTTCTCCATACTTGTGTAACTTTCTTTTCTGGCTTGGTAGTCATGGTTTTAGCTTGTTTAGGGACCCAAGTCAAGTTACAATTACAAGCCATATGTCCAATGTTATGGCATTTGAAGCACTCCATCTTGTTCATGAATGAGGAATCATGACTTCTTCTTGCAAAGTTTCTTCTAGGGAGCTGATGGGGACCATAATATTTGTCCTTGTGGTATGCCCTACAATCCTTTGCCATGTGCCCAAAATTTGTACAAGAATAACAATAACCAAAAAATATACTTTGGTACCTGGAGGATGGAGATTTCCTTGATGTACTTCCAAAGTCATTATGTCTTGGGATCCTTTGATCAAATTTATTGCCTCTTGCATTCTTGACACCATCTGCATATCTTCTTGGAGTAGGGTTTCTTCCAATGTCATCTTGACTCTTCTCCTTGCCTTTGCTGGAACTGGGAGCATCAATATTTCTTCCAAGTTTCTCCACATCCTTGATGTTTGAAGCATTAGGGTTTGCATCATTTTTGTTTGGGGGTTCACCTGCATAACCAAGACCTGATTTATCAAGAGGAGATATTTGATGACTTAGGATGTCATCTAGGGTTTGAGAGCTCTTTAGACTTTTGTTTAGATGATCAACTTCTTTCTTTAGGAGATCAATTTCTTCTTTCATCATCTTGCATTCTTCATCCTTCTTTGCTAGATTGATCTCCATTTCTTCCTTTATCCTTGAAGCTTCACATGTTTTGGCCTTGAGAGAGGTGATATCTGATTTTAATTTGAATATCTCTTCTTCTCTTTCTTCAAGTTGGCATGTCATGGCATTTCTTTCCTTTTCTGCTTCATCGACTTGTCCTTCTAGGAGTGCCAAAACTTCCATCACCTTTTTAGCTCCTTGTGCTTGTTTCTTTGCTTCTTCTAGTTGAGATTTAAGGGAGGAGACCTCTTCCTTGTATTGACCAATTTTCGCTTCAAGTTTGTTCAAGTCCTTGTGTCTTTGTTCAAGATGGCTTGACAAAGTGTCTTCCTTTTTCTTTGCTTTATCCAATTGATTTGTCATGGATATGACTTCTTCATGATGCCTTTTCTTGTTTTGATGAAATTCCTCCTTAAGCTTGGTGAGCTCCTTATCTCTTTCTTGTACCTGAAGCTTAAATAGGTCAACTTCCTTTCTTGTCTTGTCAAGGTTATGGTCACCATCTTGTGATTTCTTCTTGAGCTCCTCATTTTCTTTTTTCAAACTGCTTATCTCTTCTAGGGAAGCTACAAGTTTTTCCATGAGATCTTCTTGGAGGTCTTCTTCATTTTCTTCATCTTCTAGGTCTTTCTTGGCCTTGATGTCTTCATTCTTGTTTTCAGCTTCCTTAATGGGTTCTGGATTTCCTTCTTGCTTTCCATCATCTTCTTGATTAGAGGTCATGGTCAATGCTCCTTTTGAGTGAAGATCTTGAAGTTTGTCCCACATACCTTTTGCCGATGAACCTTTTTCCACTTTGGCCTTTATAGGATCTGGTAGCCCACTCAAGATTGCCTTCATCGCTCTTGCATTATATTCCTTGGATTCTTCTCCCATTGTGGTTTCAGTAATCACTGATTCCCAGACTTCAAAACCTTGAGCCATTAAAAAATTCTTCATTCTTGCCTTCCATATTTCAAAGTTTCCATTGAACAATGGAGCTTTCCCAATTTGATTATCTTCTACTTTCATGGTTGAAGAAGAGACATCTTTAGAAGGGTTGGAGGATTTCTTCCTTGGCTTTTGCATTTGTGTTCTAAGGATCTACGTTTAAGCTGTTAGGCTTTGAGAGAAGGTTTTGGCTCTGATTCCAATTGTTGGAAATATTGAGAGGGGGATGAATCAATATTTCTTTTCAATTGTTATTTTTACCAGTTAAGATCACTTGTATTTAGAACACAAAATGAACAATATAGAATAAAGGATTTTATTAATCAGATATAATAAGGACTTAAATCATCTTCTTTACAATGAATCAAGTACAATAGTAGTTTAGAGCTCCAACCCTAGATGAAGACACCAATCTTCAATCTCTCAAGCTCCATCCTGTAATTTGCCAAGCACCAACTTGGACTTCATGAGGCTCCAACCTTAAGGGCTTCAACCCTATCTCTAGTACAAGCTCCGACCTGGTCTTCTTGAGGACTCCTATCCTCTAGGGCTCCAACCCACAGCTTCAATTCTTCAAGATAAGTTTAGTAATTCTTCACGGCTCCCAATATCTTCTGCAACGAGCCTTGACAATCTACACCTTCAGCTTTGCCCTCAAACGATCTCTAAAACAGTCAACTCATCAATGACAACTTTGTCTTCTCATGAAGGTGTCGCCACTGCTGTTTATGTTACCCAAACTAAAACTCCAAGGTCACCTCATGATGGCTTTAGCAATGCATCATGGTCTCCAATAATGTCTCCAAGATCAACTTCAAGATATCTTCACAAGGTCTTCAGTAATGCTCCGAGGTATCTTCAATGATGTATGCTTCAGTACAATTTTCAAGTACTCTGCTCTAGGGATGCCTACACTAGCCTCTAGGACTACCTTTAAAGGACACTTAATAATTGTCTACAGTTCTGCAATAGGTCAATAGGTCCTTATTAACGATTTAGTAATGTGTCTCTGGATTGTCTTCAAGGATGTCTCCAAAATATGCTTCAACACAATCATTTCAAGAATGCCCTTCTATTGTTGTAAGTATGTCTCCAATGGTAATTGTTCACAGGTCCAGAGGTATCTGCACCACAGTTCGAGCTAATATAGGAGACTATCCTTCATCAATACTCTCACTGGATTGTTCTTAAACTATACCAGTGGTCTGAGCCTCTGAAATGAGCTTCCACAAGTCTACTGATCACAGGTCCAAGATACCATAGACAGGTCTGCAATTCGAGCTGTGACTGTGCTTGATCTGAGCTTCAAGTCAAAGCCTCTTATATGATTGTCCTTGATATGAGCTTCAAGTCCCGCTGCCGAACTGCCCCTCTCTGCTAATCTGTGCTAACCCTTTGATGCTACTACGTTGTTGTTGTATCTGCTTTGTGCCCCCCTCACTGCTGCAACACTACACCACGCTGCTTCAGGCTTTGGCACTCTAGCTCTGCCACTGTCACTCCATCATCCCTCGCACCAACTGGCTCCTATCAATCTGCTACTATCTTTAAGGGCTCCCGTAGCTGTATGTGATCCAAGAGTTTGGGCACCTCAAGGATCCTGCCCCTTTTGTGTAGTCCTCCCGACTACAGCTCAATATCGCCCCACCTCTTCTCTAGAGGTGCATGAGCACTCATGGCACAATCATCATCATTGCCCTCTTTGTCAGCTTGCATTGGAGCAACCTTTGAGTCAGACTTCTCTTCTTTGCCCTTCTTCCGAGGGCACTGAGTGGCGAAATGACTCAGTTCTCCACATCTGAAGCCTATGACTTTGGATATATCTTTCTTTTCCTCTTCTGCTGCCCTTGCTGTCCCGTTGATGTGAGAGCTGCATCCTCCTCTTCCTCCTTCTTGGCTCTGATCTCTTTTCCGTTGCTTCTCGCCTTGGTCAACTGTCTGCTTTCTTCCTGTGGAAGAGCTGCCCACATCTCCTCCCAACTGGGGAGAGAAGCTCTGCCCAAGATGCTCTGGACAAAGGTATCCCAACGTTTAGTGACTGCATTCAGGGTAGTCCTGACCATGAATTCAGGATCTAGTGTAGACCCTACGGAAGGTAGTTGGTCTGAGATCCCTTGCAACTTGAACTTGAGAAGGAAGCGATCGATTTCTTCTCCCTTCTGCATCTGATATTGTCTCGGCTGACACTCAAGCAACATCTTCCGTTGAACGGAAGTTCCCTCGTACAAAGTGGTCAAGGCCTCCCACATTTCCCTTGCTGTGTCCTTCTTAGCAATATGTGGGATCACATGATCCTTGACTTCGCTTTTTCCTGAGCCTCCTTTGTACTTCTTGAGAGGATCAACATAAACCGAAACAACAACCGTCTTTAAGGCATAATCCTTGATGCGATTTTTTTCCAAAATTGCCAGGACCCTGGCCTTCCAGATGACAAAGTTGGATGCTCCATCCAACTTGTCCTGATCCCTTAGTCCATTAACTGCCATCTCTACTCAAATGAATGTCGAATAGGTTCTCTTCTCCCTCTTTCACTACTGCCCCAGCAAAACTCAGATCTGGATTTATTTGGCGCTAGAAATCCTCTAAGGTGTTGATCTAGATTGTCATTGATGTCAATATGGCAATATTTTGGGATACCAAATGATGATGTGAAGCCAAGGAGAAGCAGATCAGTGAAGCAACAGGAGCAAGAAGCCAAGGAGGGAAGCCATTGGAAAGACATTGGAAGAAGATCTATCGGAAGAACGAAAGAGTAAAGAGAAGCCACAGAAGCGAGAACCCAACAGTAAGGACCAAAAGGAAGAAAACAACGGAGGAGCATTGCAGTGGAGGAGCATAAACAGAGTTATCGGAGAAATCGTATCGACAGTATATAATATCGGCATTTTCTATTATATGCCATTGCTCAAAACCCGCCGATTGCGATATATAATATGGACCTGAACTATTTATGGTAACAACTCTATTGGAATATATCGCATCCGCTGCATCGCGAACTTTAAAGCCTTGCCACCGCTCAAAACCCCCGATTGCGATATACAACACGGACCCGATAGCTCCATTACAATACGACTTAATGAAACATCGCGTCCGCTGTATCAGAATTGTCATATCACAAGTCTTAAAGGATGTCACGTTCAAATCCGCCGATTGCGATATAATATTGTGGACCTGCTGCACCGTTATAATATGCTCTATTGTTATATCGCATCCGCCATACCGGAACCTTCACATCATAAGTTATGTACCCCAAGTCTTAAAGAAATGCCTCACCAAAACTGCGATTGCGATATAATATGTGGACCCGACGGATTTATTAAACAATTTATTAAAATATCGCATCCACTGCGTTGCAAGTTTCAATGAAGGCTTGACACATTCAAAAGCGCCGATTGCGATATTACTGTGGACCTGACGGACCGCCGATTGCGATAAAGATGTGGATCCGAAGATTTATTAAAAACAACTTATTGAATATCGCATCCGCTCCATCGGCAGTAGGGGTATCGAAAATATTACATCGTGAAGCCAAAGGGTTGCAATTGCTGGATTTTTATGAAGTTACGATTGCGATAGAGTGGTGGACCCAACGGAGTTATCAAAACAGTTTAATATAATATTGCATCCAGTAGGGGCAATCGACCATCGGCTATGTTATGGGCACGACTTGTAAAAGACCTCCGAAAGTTGCGATTGCGATTGAGGTAGTGACGTGGCATGTGGGACCTCCCTATGGGTATAGCCTCTTTTATGTGATTTCTGTGATTAATCAAGTCTACGATATAATTGGATGAAAGACTGTTTCGATATAGTTTAATATACAATAAGTCGGCTACTCTTCCAAATTAACGTGTCTTTTGGGTATTGGGGAAACCCGTATAAATACAAGTTATAATACCTTCACCTTATGCATCGATCGGGATCGGGCACAGAGAAGAATTAAAAAGTTCACAACTCGTGAACTTGAAAAGACAGAGGAAGCCGAAGGTCTAGCAGAAGACGAAGGTGCAGCAGAAGCCGAAAGTCGAGCAAAGAAGGAAGCAAAAGACAGAGTGGGAGGACAATCTTTTGACCTGATTCATCTTGGAAGGTTTGGACCCGAAGTGAAGCCATAGCGCAGACAACGACCTGTTGCAAAGACTACAAGGACAGGATTTGGTAAAGAAGTTCTTGGAAGCAGTATAATACAATCAAACATTTCTTGACAGAGTAAATCTATAGGGTCAGAGCCCTTGGGGTTGGTGCCTCAGAATTGGAAGGATTGGTGTCCTTGGAGTTGGTGCTCCTAAATTCAAGGTTGGTGCCTTGGTAAGACAGGGTCGGAGCCCTAGAGGTTGGAGCCTCATCAAAGTCCAAGTTGGTGCTTGGCAAAACTCATCAGATATTGTATTCAATTTTTTTCTATATTTAATAAAATCATTTCTTTGATTAAAATTGTAAAGAATCTAAACTGGTAATAATAACAATTGAAAAGAAATACTGATTCACCCCCCTCTCAGTATTTCCAACAATTGGTATCAGAGCCAGCTTCTTCAGAATCAGCCTAACAACTAGAAGAAGGATTCTTAGTTACAATGAAGAATCAAGAAATGACAGCAGGAAGGCTTCCCTTGTTCGATGGTACTAATTTTGGTTTTTGGAAAAAGAGAATGTCTTACTACTTAATGTCCCTTGGACCTGAAGTTTGGAATGCTATTTTGAATGGGTACAATGCCTCTCCCACTCTTCCTACTGATCAAGATGAAAGCAAAGTGTACATTTCCAATGCCAAAGCTTTAAATTCCATTACCAGTGGAATTACTGATTCTGAGTTGATGAAAGTCTTGAATTGTGATTTGGCCAAAGAAGTATGGGATAAACTGGTTAGCTTATATGATGGGTACTCCAAGGTTAATAAGGCAAGGCTTCAAACTCATAGGAGGCAGTTCGAAAGTTTGAAAATTGATGATGAAGAAGATATCGCATCATACTTCCTCCAAGTAGCTGAAGTAGTCAACTTTCTTAAAGGATTGGGAGAAAAGATAGAAGAAAGCACTGTTGTTCAAAAGGTCTTAAGATCTCTCCCAGATAGATTTGACTCCAAAATCAATGCTATAGAAGAAATGAAGGAACTAGACACTCTCAAAATGGATGAACTTCATTGAATCCTCACTGCCTATGAGATGAGAAAAGGAATCCAAAGTTCCAAAGATGCAACATTCAAGGCCTCAAAATAAAAAAAAAGGGAAAAGGATTGAATACCAACAGTGACGACTCCGATGTTGAATCTGAATTGGCGCAATTTGTACGAAGACTAAAGAAAGGATCCAAGCTAAAAGGTAAGCATCCTCTTATTTGTTTCAACTATGGAAGAATAGGTCATTACGCTGCAAAATGTCCTCATAAGCATGACGGTGATAATGAGGAAGGAAGGATATACAAAAAGAAAGGATTTACTAAGAAGAATTTCCTCTCTAAACAAGATGAATCTGATGAGGATGAATATGTGGTCATCAAGAAGAAATCATCCAAAGATATCTTCCATCACAAAGAAAGTAATGATGAATCAGATGAAGAGAATGACTATGCTAGAAGCAAGGAAGTACTATTTATGGCATTCACTGAAGATGATGAACCAAGATAGGAAAACGAAGAAGATACAAATGAATTACTGATAAGTACCATTGAAGAAAATGAGGAGTTACGAAAGAAGGTTATCTCTCTTAAAACGGACAAAGAGGAAGCTAAAAGAAGGGAGGACATTATATGTGAAAGACATGAAGCTGAAATAGTATCTCTCAAAAAGGAAATGGAACAAATCAAAAGAATTTGGCAAAGTTCTCAAACACTTGATCACATTCTCAACACTCAGAAATCTCAAAGTGACAAGTCCGGGATCGGTTTTTCATCAAGTGCCAAGGATAATACAAGAAGCTATGCCGACGTACTTTGCAGCAATCCAAAAGAAGAAAAATCATCTCATCAAAGGCCCGACTCAAATCCAAAGAATGAAGAAAGAGCAACTCCAAGGAAGAAGGTTTATTCAAATCATGGCTATTATAACAAGTACCAAACTATCTTTCTTGGATAGTGTTATTATTGTAAAAATTTTGGTCATCAGGCTAAACATTGCATGGCTCGTAAGAATGAAGCACCAAGATTGAAGAATCAGACAAACAAACCATGTAGTCTCAAAGGGCAAGGACAAATCAAGACTTTCAACTCGTTTGATCCTTTGGCCAAATTTGATCCAATTTGCTCATTATGTAATGATAATGGACATAGTGAACAAAATTTCCCCCTCAAAAGTAGAGAAGCAAAAGATGAAAATCCCAATATGGATAAATGTGGTCTAGCTTTATGTGCTCACAGTGAGGAAAATCTGTGGATGTGCTCATAGCGAGGAAAATCTGTGGATGTGCTCACAATGAGGAAAATATTTGGTCTGTGGATAGTGGGTGCTCCATACATATGAAAGGTGACAAAAGGAAGTTTGTCTCATTAAACAAAAACGAAGGAAATGTATCCTTTGGGAGTGGGTCTGCCAAAATTTATTGGAAAAGGAACCATTACCCTTATTAATGGAAAAGGAAAGGCTCAAAATGCTTTGCTGGTAGATGGGCTCAAACACAATCTCTTGAGTGTTAGCCAAATCTGTGATCAAGGACATAATGTTGTCTTCAACACTAAAAATTGTGAAATAAGGAACTCTTCCTCAGGAGAACTTGTGGTGAAAGGAGTTAGAACATCAAATAACATCTACATTCTGAACAAAATTCAAGAAGATAAATGTTATCTAAGTCAAACAGGTGAAAGCTGGTTGTGGCATAAACGACTGGGGCATACAAGTTTTGATAACTTGATCAATATCAGCAAAATCAATGCAGTAAGGGACATTCCAAAGATGTCCAAACCAGATCAAGCTGTATGTGGCCCATGTCAACATGGCAAACAAACTAGAACCAACCACAAGACTAAGGAGTTCTTCACATCAAAACCTATAGAGGTCATTCATGCAGATTTATGTGGGCCAACCAGAACTCCAACACTCCAAGGAGAAAGGTATTTTGTTTTATTTGTTGATGACTATACTAGAATGATGTGGGTATATTTCATAAAATATAAATCTGAAGCATTTGAATGTTTTAAGAATCTTAAAGCTCTTGTAGAAAATGAAAAGGATTCCAAAATTAAATGTCTTAGAATGGATAGAGGAGGAGAATTCACATCAAAAGAATTTGATGAATTCTGTAAAGAACATGGAATCGAAAGAGAGCTCTCTGTTGCTAGAACACCTAAGCAAAATGGGGTAGTTGAAAGGAGAAACCAAACTGTTCAAGAAATGGCCAAAACTATGTTACTAGCAACTGACTTGCAGCCAAAATTTTGGAAGGAAGTAGTCAGGACAACAATTTATACCTTGAATCAAACTCAACTAAGACCAAATAATGAGAAGACTCCTTATGAATTATGGAAAGGAAGACTTGCTTCAGTAAAATACTTCAAGATTTTTGGAAGAAAATGCTTCATAAAGATCAATGATGACTCACCAGGAAAATTTGATTCTCGGGTTGACGAAGGAATATTTCTTGGGTATTCTACCAGAAGCAAAGCTTACAAGTGCTACAATAATCGACTATGGAAAATAGTGGAAAGTATTGATGTGAAGATTGATGAAGGGCTTCTAGAAAAGAAAATTGAAGATCATGAAATTGATCCCTTTATTGAAGAAAGCGAAGAAGAACCTGAAAAGGAAGAAAAAGATCAAGAAAAAAAAAAACAAAAAGAACCATCTCAAACTCCTTCAAAAGTAAAATTCCTCCAAAAACATCACTCGGAAGAACAGATTATTGGCAATGTAGATGAAGGAATACAAACCCGAAGAAGGATGACAAGTACACCAAAGAGAAATGATGTTGCTCTCCTATCTATGATAGAACCAAAAACTTTTACTCAAGCAAGGATCCTCATTGGGTGGAAGCCATGGAAGAAGAAATGTCTCAAATCGAGAAAAATGAGACATGGGAGCTGGTACCTCGTCCAAAGGATAAAAATATAATTGGAACTAAGTGGGTGTTCAAAAACAAAATGAATGAAGATGGACAAATCATCAGAAATAAGGCAAGACTTGTCTGTAAAGGTTATTCACAAATTGAAGGAATCGATTTTGAAGAAACCTTTGCATCGGTAGCTTGTATGGAAGCTATAAGGATGTTCTTGGCATTTGTATGCTCAAAAACATTCAAAGTCTATCAAATGGATGTGAAATCAACATTTCTGAATGGGGAACTCAAGGAAGAAGTTTACATGGAGCAACCAAAAGGTTTTGATCTACCAAAAGGAAAAGACTTTGTATGTAAGTTGAAAAAGGCATTATACGGTTTGAAACAAGCTCCTAGGGCGTGGTACGCAAGATTGGATCACTATATACAACAACAAAACTTCAAAAAGGGGGTGGCAGGAAGTAATCTCTACATGAAGATGGATGAGGATAAATTACTAATCACCCTTGTATATGTTGATGATCTGATTTTTGCTAGCAATAATGATGAAATGAGCCATGAGTTTGCTCAAAATATGTCAAAAGAATTCGAAATGTCAATGATTGGTGAGCTATCCTACTTCCTTGGACTACAAGTATCGCAAACCACAACAGGCATGTTTATCTCTCAAACAAAATATCTCAAAGATATGCTTAAAAGATATGGAATGGAAGAATGTGCACCTATGAGCACACCGATGACCACAAACTACAAACTAAGCAAAGATGATGATTCCCCCCCGGTAGATGCAACTCTTTACAGGTCAATAATTGGAGCTCTCTTATACTTAACTGCTACAAGGCCCGACATTATGCAAGTAGTGGGAATGGTGGGAAGATTTCAATCAGCTCCTAAGCAATCCCACATGTTGGCTGTGAAAAGAATTCTCAGATACTTGAAAGGAACCCCTGACTTTGGTCTTTGGTATCCCAAAAGCACAAATACTACAGTGATAGCTTATACCGATGCTGATTGGGCTGGAAGCATGGATGATCATAAAAGAACCAATGGAAATGCATTTTTTATGGGAGATTGCTTGGTAGCTTGGCTCAGCAAAAAACAATCATCTATATCTCTCTCTACAACTGAAGCCGAATATATAGCCGCAACTAATTGTTGTACACAAATACTATGGATGAAGGAAGCTTTGAAGGATGTCAACATAGAAAATAAATAGCTAATCACCATCTATTGTGACAACACAAGTGCTATCAGTCTCAGTAAAAATCCAGTGATGCATTCAAAAACCAAACATATACCAATCAAGTATCATTTTCTTCGTGAATAGGTGGCTGAACAAAACATCAAGTTGGAATATATCAATACTAAGGAACAAATTGCAGATATTTTCACCAAACCTCTTTCTCGAGAAGCATTTGAACATCTCCATCAAAAGATGGGGGTTATTGCTTTAGCATCACACTAAACCGATTCTTAAGATGCCACATGACAGGGGGAGCAGTTTGACAGGGGGAGTCCTTGTGCACTCCTTTGCCATTGATGTCGAATATGACCGCCCAACCAACCGCAAAGACCACTTATCATAAAGGATATATTAGGGCTGTAACGAAAAAGAAAGAGGTTCACCAGTCTTGTTAATACGGGATTTGCTAAAAGAATGGGATTCAACAATTGAAGAATTAGACCATCCATAAATAGACTTAGAGCACCTTCTGTAAATATAATTGGGATTCTTACTCTGGGTTTTCATAATCGACATGATTGTCGTGAGGGAGAGAAGACGAATATTGCCACCAATGACAAAGGGGGAGGTTGTTGACATAGATTGTCATTGATGTCAATATGGAAATATTCTGGGATACCAAATGATGATGTGAAGCCAAGGAGAAGCAGATTAGTGAAGCAACAGGAGTAAGAAGCCAAGGAGGGAAGCCATTGGAAAGACATTGGAAGAAGAGCTATCGGAAGAACGGAAGAGCAAAGAGAAGCCACATAAGCGAGAACCCAACAGTAAGGAACGAAAGGAAGAAAACTACGGAGGAGCATTGCGGCAGAGGAGCATAAATAGAGTTATTAGAGAAATCGTATCGGAAGTATATAATATCAACGTTTTCTATTATATGCCACTGCTCAAAACTCGTCGATTGCGATATATAATACGTACCCGAATTGTTTAGGGTAACAGCTCTATTGGAATATATCGCATCCGTTGCATCGCGAAATTTAAAGCCTTGCCACCGTTCAAAACCCCCGATTGCAATATACAACATGAACCCAATAGATCCATTACAATATGACTTAACGAAACATCGTGTCCGCTGTATCGGAACTGTCATATTGCAAGTCTTAAAGGCTGTCACTTTCAAATCCGCCGATTGCGATATAATGTTGCGGACCCACTGCACCTTTACAATATGCTCTATTGTTATGTCGCATCCGCCATACTGGAACCTTCGCATTGGAAGTTATGTACCCCAAGTCTTAAAGAAATGCCTCACCAAAACTGCGATTGCGATATAATATGTGGACCCGACAGATTTATTAAACAATTTATTAAAATATCACATCCACTGTGTCGCAAGTTTCAATGAACGCTTGACACATTCAAAAGCGTCGATTGCAATATTACTGTGGACCCGATGGACTGCCAATTGTGATAAAGATGTGGATTCGAAGATTTATTAAAAACAACCTATTGAATATTGCATCTGCTCCATCGATAGTAGGGGTATTGTAAATATTAGTAGACTAAGAAGGATATGTCAGAGGAGACTTAATAGTATAAGTCTTCGACTACAAATTCTTCAATGTTGTTGTTCTTAGGTGGAGTTTCATCTGCAAAAATTGCATGTTCACTTTCTCTCTTCTTATTCCTTGGATATTCAGGACATTGGCTTTTGTATTGTCCCATATTATGATAATTGTAGCATTCAATCATTGATAGATCAACTTTCTTCTTTGGTCCTTTGAATTTCTTGTATCCTCCCTTCTTTTTGTGATGAGCAGAGTAGACATTTGAAGTGATTTCTTCTTCATCCTCCTTGTTACTTACTAATGAGCTACGAGCTTCATCTTGACTGCATGCATTCCACATTTGTTCAAAGGTTAGTGTATCTTTCCAACTGCTAATTCCCAATCCAAAAGAGCTCCAAGATTTTGGTAGACCTAATAGTGCAAGATTACGAGTTCTTTCTTTGGTACAACTTCATCAATCGCTTGGATTTCATCTCTTATTCTAGATATCCTTACAAAATATGATGACATAGTATCATCTTTTGTCATCTTTATTGTTCTTAGTTCATTCTTGAGACTAGCTATCTGACCAATGTTCTTGATGGTAAATAACTTGGAGAGGACTTCATACATTTCTTGAAGGAATCTATATTGGATATTTATGGGATTAGGTTGTCCTCTTCTTATATGATCCTTCTTTTGTTCCTTCCTCCTCAACCCTACTTTCAATAGACCTTCAAGCTGCCTTTTTCTTTCCTCCTTCACCTTAGCTTTGATACCATGTTAGAAAATAAAAAAGGCAAGAAGATTATTTTATGTTGATAATTACTTGTGATATTCTTGTATTCTTATTAACTTCTTTTTATGTTCTTCTTTTATCTTCTTTTCATCCAACAATCATCAAATCAAAATATGAAGATCAACGACACCAGATGTAGGCACTCAACCAGGGCTAAAACCTCTCTTTAGGGGAAAGTCCCATCAAACTTTTCCACCAATCAAATTGAGATAGACCAAGACCTTAGACCTAACAGAAGACTCTTCTTGCTCCACCAAGTCAGTGCTCAAACTATCCTTCCAGACTCCAAGGTGTTGAATTTCCACGAGCTTGGGTCTAAGTTAGAGTCTTAAAATCATTGACGCTACCAAACCAAGAATTTCAACCATAAACTACTTTGCACAACGGAAATATAAAGCAGTAAATCACATATGCACAAATATACACGGTTTTTAACAAAATTGTACAATATTGTACAATCCCAATCTTCATTATATTAAACCAAATCTGAATAATACAACAGTCTATGGTATACAAGATACAATGACAAACTTCATTGTGCAACTTTGATGTTGTATCTTGTCCTGCTGGTCCTTCGCTCCCGTACTGCTCACTAGTAGTGCCTTAGTCCATCAAGGCCACTACACATCGAGACTCCAAGAGGGCTGCCTCCTAACAATGCTGCAAGTCACTTTTGCTGCATGTACATGGGCTCATCAAACTACTCTCTAGGCTGGCCAATACCTAAGCTCCAATCTGCCTTCTAGTAGCCTCTTTCGTCCATCAAAGAGCTACTCATAAGGCTCCAAACTTCACCCAATCACGCATCAACAATGTCCTTCTTGTCTGCTGCTCTAGGGCTACTTTGGGTAGCCAACACACTGCCCTCCAATCATATCAATGGCACCCAATCACGTCACTGTCAATTCTGCTCCTAGGAAGACTCTTCACCTCCTCAGAAGATCCTCCACATGGCACCAACAGGCTGCTCCAATCACGATCCAATTCTGGTCAATACTTTGACCCAACACTCCTCCACAAAACACTGTTGTCCTCCACGCTTGCACTTGTTGTCACTGCAATTCTGGTTAGGGCACAATATGCAACCCTCAACCCTCCACACAGTCAGCAACTAAGCCCTTAAATGACTGCGGTCTTCCTTGGAGAGAGCCCTCCACTGCCACGTTGCCTCAAATAGGCCTTGTTAACCCCAACGTTGCCCTTGAAACAACCTTAGCTGCTTGCTATGTCCTGCGGCCTAGCTAAGAAGCTAGTTGTAGCTGCGGCTCCCTCAAATACTAACCCAAACAGTCCCTACACAACACTGTCATGCTCCTTAGCTCCTCGGCCCACACTGTCCAACAATCCGGCCTTGAAACAACTCTTAAACAACCCTTAAAACAGTCCGTTGTCTCCTACAACACTTGGCCTCAACCACAAGCCTCTCCACGTTGTTTTAGGGTAGACTCCCTCATGTTGTCCCTTGACTTCTTCTTGCTACGACCTCTTGCAATTTCAGAGCTCTTTTGTATGATTGTTGCACACAAAATGGATGCTTCAAATGACATGTCTTCACCCTCTTTTTATAGCCTAAAGTGGGCCTCCAACGAATTAGTGAAGATACCCTTCTATTGGAGTATTTTACGTCAAGCCTACATGACTTGAAAACCAATAATTAACTGTCAATTTCAAAAACTCATAACTTCGTTTCTAGAGCTCCGATTTGAGTGATCTTTGGAGCATTGGAATCGACTCACCAAGCTCTATCACCTCAAATTTTCCCAAGCTCAAATTCATCATAGTTTTGAACCAAATCCCGATGGGTGCAAAACTCCACACTTGGGTTCCAAGCCCACAAGATACCCTTGTGGTGCTTTTCCCTCAAAACCCTGAACCCTAGGGCTTGGAGTACCTACCAAGCTACACAAATCAACACAAAGATCACCTGCAACAATATCGCATCAATATTGCGTCAATAGACAGAATTTCGACCCAACTACTTCAGAATTTCGTCGTAGCTACTTCAAAATTTTGGCCCAACTTTAGTACTGTAATTTTGGCCCTTCCAACAACCCAACTTTGAACGTGTGAGACAGAGAGAGAGAGAAAATTCGATCACTTTTGCTAGACAAAGACGTCATTCTCCTTCACTAATCTTATCTCCTTCCTTGAATATAACACCCTTTTTCTTCTCGAGCAATTGCAGATTGGACTTGTTGTGAATGTGTGCCAAATGAGGTCGAGTTGTCGCCTTTATATAGTGAATCTGTGAGGGCAAATTCCCTTGATGAGGCCAACTTGTCCTTCTTGAGGTTGACTTGGTGGAGGAGACCTGAAATACCTATTTTACATTAAAATAAATTTATTTCCTGATGGACGAAGCCCAAGTGTTGATTTGTGTAGCTTGTGAGGTACTCCAAGC
This sequence comes from Pinus tabuliformis, assembly GCA_031772625.1. Taxonomy (NCBI): domain Eukaryota; kingdom Viridiplantae; phylum Streptophyta; class Pinopsida; order Pinales; family Pinaceae; genus Pinus; species Pinus tabuliformis. The sequence continues at coordinate 592,984,662 of CM062812.1, read as the reverse complement.
CATAGGGTTCAGGGTTTGGGGGGCAAAGTGCCACAAGGGTCACTTGTGGGCTTGGAACCCAAGGATGGGGTTTTGCACCCATTAGTGTTTGGGGAAATTCTAGTAGCACATTTCTACATGTGATGGCATGAGATGTTAGAGGGTGGAAAGGAGAATCCAACGCTTTGAGAATTGTCGAATTCCTAGTTGTAGAAGTGGAGAAATGAATTTTTGAAGTTGACAAGTAATTATTGGTTTTCAACTCATGTAGGCTTGAAGTAAAATTCCTCCAATAGATGTGTCTCTTCATCAATTCATGGGGCCCCCTTACTGGATATAAATAAAGGGTGAAGACATGTTGTTTGAGCATCCATTTTGCAACACACTCGAAGAAAAAGACTTGTTGGAGGAGAAAGGGTGCTCAGATTTCTTAGCTTGATTGGGTCGCAGATAGAGGACAGGACAATGTAGAGAAGAGGGAGCTTCTTGGTTGTTGTTTTGGGTTCTATTTGTCTTGTGGGGAGGCTGAGTCAAGTAAGGGAAAAGGAAAGTCTATTGGGCAATGTTTTAGGGGTAGGAAACTACCTAAATTGTTGGCTGACAGCTATAGGTTTGTTGTGTGCTAGGCCACAGGCCATAACACAACAACAAAGGGTGCAGAGAAGGGTTTAGAAGGGCTGGTATAACCCTACAACATCAGCATGGTAGAGAAGGGGTATTCTAAGACTAGGCCACAGATTTTGGGAGACTGCTAAGGGTTGTTCAGGGGTTGGTTAGTGGCTCTTGCACCCTGCAAAGTATGCCCTAACCAGTGACAGTCAAGGGCAGTGTGAGGATAGCAGTCTTGGAATGGGAGTTTGATTATTGTATGATTCAGATTTGGTTTATTATAATGAAGATTGGTGATTGTACAATATTGTACAATTTTGTTAAAAACTGTGTATACTTGAGCATATGTCATTTACTGCTTTATATTTCTACTGTGCAAAGTAGTTTATAGTTGATATTCTTGGTTGGTAGCGTCAATGATTTTAAGACTCTAACCTAGACCCAAGGTTGTGGAAATTCAACATGGTATCAGAGCATGTCTGAGCTACTTTGGAAGTAAGTAAATCAGATTTGTGCGCAGCAAAGTACAATGTGAGAGGGAGTTGGTCACATTGTAAGTGAAGGGCTCACTACAATGTCGAATTCGCAGGCAAGTCTCCGGTATGAGGACAGGTTGGAAGGGTTGTCCAAGTATAGTCCTTGGAAGGAAAGGATCAAGTTGGTATTGCAGGTCAACAAGATCTGGGAGTTCGCCGAGAAAGAGATCAAAAAGCCAACCGATCCTAAGGAGCTAGAAATATTTGAAGATTTGGATGTGAGGGTGAGATTGATCATCCTAGATGGTGTGAAGGATGCCCTAATACCTCATTTGTTTGGGAAGAACAATGCACATTAGATGTGGATGGCTCTTTCGAATTTGTTCCAGAATAAGAACGAGAATCGGGTATTGGTATTGGAGTATAAGTTGAAGTGCACTAAGATGATAAAGGGTGAAAGCATGACCTCGTATTTGACAAGATTGTCTGAGGTCAAAGATGAGCTTGCTTCCATTAGTGTGACTATCTCATATGGAGATATGCTAAGGATTGCCTTGAAGGGGTTCACCGAGGATTGGAAGCCCTTCATCTAAGGAATCATTGCCAGGGAGAAGCTGCCAAACTAGGATAGGATGTGGGATGACTTCATTTAGGAAGAGTTGCGAGATGAGGATCTTCATCCAAAGAAGTCTTTCGATGATGACATGGCACTTGCAGCGTGAATGAAGGGTAAGCAAAAGAAGGACTTGAGTAAAGTCAAGTGTTTCAACTATGGCGAGATGGGTCATTATTCATCGAGATGTCTGATGAAGAAGAAGGGAGATGATGAGAAGAGGAAAGGAAAGCAGGTCGCCGGTGTTGCCACTTCAGCTGAGATAGATGATCTCACTAGGAGATTGGAAGAGGAGGACTTTGCTATGATTTCTCATTTCTCGCAGGGTATTGTCAATGAGGATGGATGGTACATGGACAATGGTGTGACGAAGCATATGACAGGGTCACAGGAGGTTTTTGAGACTCTAGCTGAATGGGACTCGAAGTTGCACATGGTGTTGGGCGACAAGAGTCAGTTGGAGATCCGAGGATCGGGTGTTGTGCCATTCAGGATGGAGACAAGATGTGTGATGCGGGTCCAGGATGTACTGTTTGTACTAGGACTTAGATATAGCGTGATTTCCGTCTCGATGATCAAGAGGAAGGGGTTTGAGGTCTTGTTCCAGGATGGGAAGGCAAGACTCAGGCCCAGAGGCTCTAAGTCCGATGGGATTGTACTTAGAGTTAGAGAGCATGGTCTCTACAGGTTGACGGGCAAGCCTGTGGATCATGGAAAGAAGCAGGTGGAGCAGGTATAGGTTCTAGAGAAGCAGGAGCAGGTGCAGGTGTAGGCTTGAGAGGAGTAGGAATAGGTTTCCAAGAAGAAGGTACAGGTTCTCGAGGATCAGGTTTGAGAGACATAGAGGGAGTCTAGTTTGAGAGGGAGCTTGTAGATTCAAAGGGAGACTATGCAGTCAAAGAAGAGTGTGTGGTCAGTGGGGAGCAATGGTGCTCCTACAATTGCAAATAAGGAATCATAGAGAGAGTGGAAGATGTTATAAGATAAGAAGAAGAAGCAGGGTGCTTCCAACAATGACAATGACACTTCTGAGAAGGGCGTAGTTCACCTTACAAGGATTGTTGTGATTGTGAGCACCAGGAGTTGGGCAAGCGTTGCGAGTAGTGATGATGATGACAAAGTACTTCCTAGTCTTGAAAGTACCTCCCTCGCTAAGGGGGAATGTTGATTTGTGTAGCTTGGGAGGTACTCCAATCCCTAGTGGTTTAGGGTTCGGAGGGAAAAACGCCACAAGGGTTACTTGTGGGCTTGGGACCCAAGGATGGGGTTTTCCACCCAATCGTGTTTGGGGCAATTCTGTAGCACATTTCTACATGTGATGGCATGAGACAATAGAGGGTGGAAAGGAGTATCCAACGCTTCGAGAATTGTCGAATTCCGTGTTGTAGAAGTGGAGAAATGAATTTTTGAAGTTGACAAGTAATTATTGGTTTTCAAGTCATGTAGGCTTGAAGTAAAATTCCTCCAATAGATGTGTCTCTTCATTAATTCGTGGAGCCCATTTATTGGTTATAAACAAAGTGTGAAGACATGTTGTTTGGGCATCCATTTTGCAACATACTCTTGAAAAAAGAGACTCGTTGGAGGAGAAAGGAAGCTTAGATTCCCTAGCTTGATTGGGCTGCAGATAGAGGACAAGACAACGTGTGAGCTTCTTGGTGGCTGTTTTGGGTTTTGTTTTGTCTTGCAAGGAGGCAGAGTCAAGTAAGGGCAAAGGCAAGTCTATTGGGGAATGTTTTAGGGGCAGGAAACTACCTAAATTGCTGGCCAACTGCTACAAGTTTACTGTGTGCTAGGCCACAGGCCATAGCACAGCAGCAAAGGGTGCAGAGATGGTTTTAGAAGGGCTGGTATAAGTCTACAACAACAGCATGGTAGAGGAGGGGTCTTCTAAGACTAGGCCTTAGATTTTGGGAGGCTGCTAAGGGTTGTTCAGGGGTCAGTTAGTGGCTGTTGCAGCTTGCAAAGTATGCCCTATCCAGTGACAATCAAGGGCAACGTTAGGACAACATACTTGGAGCGAAAGTTTGATGTGTGTTGGGTCAACGTTTTTTGACTAGATTGGATCAGATTGTTTGGGCAGCCTGTGGGAGCCAATTTGGAGGCGAGATTGGGTGATCGTGTGTCTTCATCGGTGCATATTTTGTAGTGATTGGATTGGGTGCCATTGATCTAATTGGAGGGCAATGTGTTGGCTACCTAAAGTAGCCCTAGAGAAGCATAAAAGAAGGACATTGTTTGGTGCGTGATTGGGTGAAGTTTGCAGCCTTATGAGTAGCTCTTTGATGGACGAAAGAGGCTACTAGAAGACAGATTGGAGCTCGGAAATTAGGCCTACCCAGAGAACATATTTACGAGCCCATGTACATGTAGCAGAAGTGACATGCGACATCCCTCCTGGAGTCTCGATGTGTTTTCCTTTGAAGGACTAAGGGACATCTAGTGTGCAGTACAAAAGCGAACGATCGACATGACAAGATACGACATAGAAGTTGTAACGAAGTTTGTTATTGTATCTTGTATGCCATTGATTGTTGTATTATTCAGATTTGATTTAATATAGCAAAGATTTGTGATTGTACAATTTTGTTAAAAACTGTATGTTGAAATTTCTAAGTCTAACCCGTTAGAAATTTTCCTGCACTATCTGGTTTATTCACCTACTTGTTTAATTACTGAACAAGTTATTTAACCATATAAATATCGAAATAAACACAATCTAGTCTCAACCATCTATAGATCATCAACTGAAAGAAATAAACAAACACACAAGGGACACCGTTATTTTTGGACAATCGTCCCTGGAAAAACCCAACTTGGGAAAACTTGTGCAACAGTTATGAGGGTTTTATTATTAAGTCGCTTTTCTTGAGTAATACCTCTCTTCGGAAGTAGATATTTGGCAAGTCTGCTCCACGAAACTCTCGCCAACGCCTCTCTGAGGCTTTGTGTCAGCCCTCCTGGCCTCTGCGTCAACCTAGAACGCTCTATGTTAGCCTACAAATGGTCTGCGATGGCTCTTTGGCCCTCTATGTCGCTCCTGCTACCTCTGCATCTACCTCACTGCCTCTGCGCTTATCTTTCAGAACTATCTCTTTCTCTTTTCTATACACTCACTACTCCTCGTTGCAACTCTGATCATTGGTTCGATTTCTCTCAGCAAATCTCGCTCCAGAAAATCAAACTGACTGATCAACTTGGTGTGTCTCCAACTGACCCTCAAGCCTCCTGTTATACTTTTTCTGTTGTGTCTTCAATGGCCGAGATTACATCTCTAATCAACGACTAAGATTAGATTTGGCTTTATTAATATTTTTATTATCCTAAGTTTAGACCTAGGAACTCATTAAAATTATTAATTATTTTAATATCTCTCTCACTGGGTAGAATTTCTCCAAACCATTTATGGGTCTTGGAGATCTCATGTGCTTTAGCCTCTCCACCAATTTTCATGGCTAGAGCACATCCGATGCTACCCCAAATCAACACTTTATATACTTGTGCATATGTGATTTACTGCTTTTTATTTCCGCTGTGCAAAGTAGTTTATGGTTGAGATTCTTGGTTTGGTAGTGTCAGTGATTTTATGACTCTAACCTAGTCCCAACGTCGTGGAAATTCAACACCACGAAGGGTCTTTTACATGATGATAAGGACTAGGACTATTGACATGAACCCTAGAGGCCTACAATGGAGGGTTTGACTTAAAAACCATTGGCCCAAGCATGAAACTCGTGGTTTAATAAGTCAATTTATTTTATAATAAAATTTCTTTTTCTTTCTTTTCACAAATACAATTTTGAAGACTGACACTAGTTATATTTTTCAACAGTATGTAGATTGCTTAGACAATGGGATTACCATGTTCGAGTTTTTAGCATGCAATAGTAGTCTCCTACGGGTGTATCATTCATGGTAATGGAAGGAATTAGTCTTTTTTTTTCTTTGCCTTTCTCTCTATATATATTTTCTCATTTGGTCTCCTTTTTTGGTCATTTCACTAGTGATAGATTCTCTCTAGGTTATTGTCTTGTGTTGGGCCCAACTTGAGATACTTGTTCCTAGATGGTTCTAGTCACCATGCTATTTCCTCCTTGTCACTTCCTTGAAAGGTTGGTTTTGGTTGTTGCATCTGCTATGCAAAGTACTTTGTTGTGGGATTTGAGTTGGTAGTGTCAGAGATTCTAAGATCCTAACCTAGATTGTCCAGTGTCGTGGAAAAACAACAGTGCTCAAGTAGTGACAATACCTCCCTTGTTTTCTCCTCTTGATTTTGTTCACCTTGTGTACTTGCTAGGAAGTGTTGTCACCTTCTCCCCTCCTAAAGGAAAAAATCTAACATGACGATTGTAGGGTTATAACCTATTTTGGTAGTGATGCTACCATTCTCACATCTTTCACATCCTTAAACAAGCTCCAATGTCAAGACATCATTTTTTTTAGCTAACTATAAGTATCATATTTATAACTATTCTTCCTTGGTTCTTTTGTATTTCTCTTATGCTTGTGGCATAACACCATTCCTATCTATCTTGTTGAACATGGACACCCCTCCTATGTGTTGATGAAAATGTAACTAGGTTCGGTTTTCATGACATTGTAATTATGATTTTTGTAAAACAAGAAAATAAATTTATTATTCCTTGCTGCGTGGGTTTCATGAGCAAGAAGTTTATTTTTATAGATGGCTCCCATTGAGAGCCTTAGGATTTAGATTTAAGGTCAAAGAGTCAAAGTCATGGATAAGGAGCTCTTCATGAGCCTATGTAAAATGTATACAAGTCTAGAACAACCCTCCAAGACAAGCACACTCTTCCCAAGACAAGCACAAAGAAGTATGCAAGCAAAACGATAAGGAGAATAGTCATATCAGCATCAAAAGATATATATAATTATCATGTTGGCTCAATAAATAGACACAACGTTTCACACTGTATGTCGGCTCATTTATGGAGACGTGACAACTATAAATACCCCGCTGGAGTCACCACAGGAAACACAGAACTTCGGATTACTCTGCAATTTCGGATGGTACAGTAAGTACAGATCTCGGATGGCACAGTGAATCTCGGACTAGTCTGCAACTTCGGATGGGTGCAGGAAGACAGAATCTCAGACTAGTCTGCAACTTCAGATGGGTGCATAAGGTACAGGATCTCGGTGATGAAGTATTGTGTCTCGGTGCAAGTAATAAGTGTCTCGGCCTCCTTATAATCACAGTTTCAATACTGAAACGCAGTCATACAAGAATGCAGTCACACAGTCTTGAGGAAGATCACACACTACTCGGTATAACAACAATGATAAGGATCTCGGTGGTCCTACAGGAATATTCTCAATATACATACATAAACCTTGTTGTTATCTCATGAAAGTGCAAAGATGATCACAATGTTACAACAATAATGATCTCCATGATAACTTTGATAATGCAGCAGTAGAAAGACCTCAGTGACACAGTGATGAAGCAAGCAATGGTGCAATTGTAAGGACTCCTGTGGAATCATGATGATGATCTCGATAAAGCAGTAATGATGATGTTGATCTCAACAGTAAAGAAGAGGATTGGTGTCTTGGTCTTGGAGGATTGGTGTCTTAGTTGGTCAAGGTTCATGGTCTTGGTATTTGTCAATTGGAATCTCTATAAGAAGAATTTTGTGCAGGTTTTCCTCTCCAAGAGGGAGAGGTTTTGGCCCTGGAAGAAAGCCAACATCGTGTGTTCTTTTCTCTTTGTTTTGGTAGCTATTTGATGAACTAACAAAGACACACTCTAATAATAATATCAAGTGAAGACTATGCTAAGAAGAAAAGTCAAAACATCTCACAAATGGTTATCATGCTAAGAAGAATCACATTAATCCTACTTGCCCTAGATTCTTCAACATTATGTATTCAACATGTTTTAGGTAGGGAGTCTTGGGGATAACACTATGATTGTTCTTGTGATGTCACATTTCGTAAGGCATCTTCATAGTTCTCGTTGTAGTACACATATCCCAAGTCATTGGTCACATTTTTCAAGGCACATTTGGGCAAATTTTTCATGCATGGGCTTCCTCTTGACATATCAAGTGCTCAAGTAGTGTCAATACCTCCCTTGTTTTTTCCTCTTGATTTTTTTCACCTCGTGTCGTTGTTAAGTAGTTGGTGTCACCTTCTCTGCTAGATGTAAAACTATAATATGATCATTGCAAGATTGGAACTTTTTTTGGTATTGGGATTATCATGTTCACATCTTTTACATCCTTTCACAACTTACAACATCAAGACATCTCTTTTTTTCAGTGAATTGTAAGTATCATCATTCTAACTATTGTTCCTTGGATTTTAGCATTTCATTTATGCTTCTTGGTTAACACTACTCTTATCTGGCCTATTAGGCATGGACCCTGTTTTGGCTTGGGACAATGGGAGATGATTCTATGATTATTCATGTGGTATCACATTTCATGCGGCAATTTCATAGTTGACATGGTAGTACACATATGCCACGACATTGGTCACATCATTCAAGGCCCATTTAGGGAAATTTTGCATGCATGGACGAGTTAGAACATCAATCAATCGAAGATCAACAACCTCTCATCGCAAGACAAGAGGAAGATAGAAGGATGAAGAGGGCTTAGTCTCACAAAGGAGCTTGCTCTCTAAAGCAACATGCATAATGAAGTCGTGTGAGCTTGTGGAACAAAGCATTGTTGCAGGTGATACGTCGTGGGGTATTTCTATATTGAGGTTGTGTGCAGGTCGAAGGGTTGCGACTTGGTTATTTTTAAGGTTTGGTTGTCGGTTGCTAGTTGATGGGATGTAACTTGGTTATTGCATTTTTGTATTAGTGAAGGGTTGTCCCGAATTGTTTGAAGTTCAACACAACTGAACTGAAGTCCATTGTAAACCGACGTTTTGTGTGTTGAAGTTTTATGATGGAGGAGTAGTTGGGAAATTGTTTTGGGAGTTCCCCCTCCCATTTATTGAAGTGTTATTTCTGTACATGATTTGTGTTGTTTATGAATGAATGTGATTCTTGCTAACGTTAAGCTAATTGAAGAAAACTGTACTTGGAGTTTAGTTTTTAAGTTGTTATTGTATTTATATTTGATTAAATACTAATTCTGTAAGTATAAGATATTGGTCTCTCTACTGGGTACATAGGCTAGAGATGTAGTTCGAGCGTTAGTAGGGTCAAGTTTGCTTTGACATTGAGGAAAAAGCGTGCTAGTGCCGCACACCTCAGGGGACTTAGCAAGCTCATAGGTCGGAGGTATGCCCTTAGGGCATGACAATTGGTATTTTTGACCACTGGAGTGGCACCTAATGATTATATGAAGACTCCATGCCCAAGGATGATCCAGAGGACACTTGTACCATTAGATATCATCAGTCAACAAGGTTTTTTAACTCTACTTCCATTTTCTCATCATCTTTATTGTACCCAGATCCCACACCCTGCGGGGAATTGTAATAAGTGATACTAGTAATGATGTGTTTTGAGTCTATAATGGGCCTAGGATGTTGGGACTTGATTAGCAAACAAGTACACCTTTGAGTGTTTTTTTTATCTGGCTAATTATCCCTTCTTTTTTAAGAGGCGAATAATTTTCTAGGTTTTTTCACTCACTTTTTACGCCAAAGCCGGAGTGACGGTTTGAAAGTTGAGCCCCTAACACATTCTAGTGTCTAGAGTCAATGTATATTATCATACTGGATCACACAAAAAATTTCGTGGAATTTGGTTAGGTCTAAGTAGTCATTTTTTTAATTTTTTAGATTTTCTGCACTGCGGAAATTGCTAATAACATTGTATTTGTAATGCAATAAGTGATGTCTAGATAAGATAATTTATTAATGTCCAACAAATGACCATAATAGATCAACGGGGTTGTCGGTTACAATGATTACATCATGCCAAGCTGGTGGACCAAACGGTCCCCTTTAACATTTATTTTAAAAAGCAGAAAATACATCTATAATCTAAGTAAATGTAAATGTAGAAGCTATAAGCTCTCGGCTTTGAAACAAAGCACTGCAATGAAGCAGAGAAGGAGAAGAAGAAGAAAAAAAGGGGGGAAGGAGTCTCCTGCCTCGTTCCTACTCCTAACATCCAAGGTCGAGAGAAGAAAATTGAGAGGAGCTTGTCAAAGTCTATTGTCCTGTGGGCATACTGGGCTGTCGCTGCTGTCGCCTGGAGGTTCTAGGGTGCCTCTTAGGGGTGGATCCAATCCTGGAGTGCTAGTGCAGTCTGGTGGGTCGGCCCCCCCCGGGACTGCACTGATTTGGTCTCAGTGTCTGTGGGTCGGTCAATGGTTCTTTTGGTGTCTGATCTGGTGGGTGGCTGAAGAAAACGGGCCCGAAATCTGAAGGCCTCCTGGAGATAAAGTGCAAGGCATCTCTGATCAAGATATTTGAGGAAGCTGGTCAAAGTCTGAGAAGACCTGAAGAGACAATGGAAACGACCTCGAATCTCGTAGTAAGCAGGGCATCCGAAGATGAAGTGTGTCTCTGTCTCTATCTCCTGTAAGTGACAGGGCTGGCAAAATCCTATTTGCCCTATCGATGTGGTGATCTGTCTCCACCCGGAGTCTGTGAGACCCAACTTTGAGCTGTCCGAGGGGGATTCTAAGGGCATGCATCCAATGCTGGAACGTGTATTGGGGTTTGATGATGAGCCCATCCCTGATCTCTAGGCAATGCTCTGCGTAGAAGGCCATTTTTGGACGCAACCCATTGGGAGGATTGGTCCATGTAGGCTGAATGTAACATCTATAAATATCCTCCTTAATGATTTTGTTCAGCTCTTGCTGATTAGGAAGGAGGTGGCCTGGAGCATTCAAAGAGTACTGAAAAGGAGGGAGATGGTCAATCTGGATTCCTGAAGCCTCCAGAAGCTCTGTCAACCCGGTGTGCCAACATTTGGATCAGCCTGTCTGTATACAGATGATGTTCTCCGAGGAGCAATATGATAAATATGGGTATCTGTCACGACCCTTCCTCATGTTTGCCAGGCCTCGGAGCCTGTGCAGGAACGACACTAACCTGAATATCACCTCTAGGCAGAAAGGTTGAGCCCCGAACTCTGTTAGAATGATGTGCTGAGGAACTGTCTGCTTGCACCTAATGAAACAGCACAAAAGGAGGGTTTGGACCCGCTCCATTGAAGCCCAATCTGACTCTAGGAGAGAGGGACCCCAAATCTCTGAGCCCTAAAGCACTGTGGGGCGAATCAAAGTATCCATGATGCTCATTTTGGGCGAGATGTCCTAGAAATGGTGCTGGAAACATTGCCTCTCCAGAAGGGATAGGGAGCCATACCCTTTGTTGATCCGAGGCTGAAGGGCTGGCCGTACGCTGAAGCGAGGCCCTGAAAACTGAACTCCCAAATATGTATAGGTGCTGACAATCTCGATCTCTTCTCCTTTAAATAGGAAGTGGAAGTCCGAGGTTTTCTTGACTCCATTGAAGATAATCACTTTGGTTTTACCCAAGTTCACAGTTAGATGCCTCCGGTCACAAAAAGCTGCGAGAGCATCCAGCTATCTCTGAAGGCCTTCTTGGGAGGAGGCAATAAGGGCAATATCGTCTGCAAAGAGGAGGATGGAAATCAGGACCTGGTGAAGAAGACACCCATCTGTATCCTAGATATGCTCCCAGAGGAAGGACTCAAGCTCATCGATATAGATCCCGAATAAAGTAGGAGAAAGGGGGCATCCTTGCTTGACTCCAATGGTGCTTCGGATGAAATCCGACATTCCTCCGACTGTGCGGAGATGGCCAAGGACAGACTCAAAGAAGCGCATGATAGCTGTCAGGAGAGTTGAGGAAATGCCAATCTCTCTTAGCCTCTCGAAAAGATCTTCCCTCAGGACTGAGTCAAAGGCCTTCCGGAAGTCTACAAAGCAACAATACACTTTAGAGGATTGATGCCTAGCCTCCTCGATCACTGCACGAAGAGTAAGGATGTGGTCGATCGTCTGGTGGTCTGGGCGGAATCCTGCTTGGCCCTTGGCCCTGAGTTGTCTCTGCTCAAGGAAATGGGAGAGTGTCCTGTGGAGTGCTGTAGCATATAGCTTGGAGAATGTGTGCCCAACCATGATTGTCCTGTAGTTGTTAGGGTCGCAAGTAGGCCCTGACTTGTGGGTCGGGTAGATAATGTGGTGTGACCAACCATTCAGAAATCCATCCCGAACCACCTGGTTGAAAAGGTCCACCAAATATCCTACTAGGGGGCGAAGTCCATGCTTGAAGAATTCTGCCTGGAAGCCTTCTTCGTCTGCTGCCCTGTTGTTATTCATTGCCCATATTGCCTCTCTGATATCTTTGTCGGAGAAAAGGTGGCAGGAGGTGGGGGGGGGAAGTAACCTGAATCAGAGGTTGCCCAAGAATGTCATATGGGGTATGAAAAGTTGTATGGGGTATGTGTAATAAAATGTGCACCTCTCACCCTCAACTTTCCACTAAGACACACTTTGAGGGGTTAAAAATGTGTTTTGAACCCTCAAAACCCACTTTTCCTAAGTTTAGTGGGAAATCTGGCAATTAATTAAGCCATAAATTAAATAAATGGAAAAAAATAAATATCAACACATGCTAAATGTTGTGGAAATGAGGTGGAAAATTATGGAGGAGTTAAATTGAAGTCCCAAGGTGATGTGGACTTCTAAAATCAAGGAAAGGACATGTGCTCAAATAAAATAGATCTCTGTTTTATTTGTATGATAATTATAATTCATTGAACAAAACAGATGTGTTAATGTTGGAGCTTGTTTAGGCGTATAAAAGATGTGAACATGGTAACCTCAATACCAAAATAAGTTGCGATCCTGCAATGATTATGTTATAGTTTTACCTCTTGGATAGAAGTTGACATTGGCTTCTTGGCAAGCACAAGAGGTGAACAAAATCAAGACAAAAAAACAAGGTAGGTATTGACACTAGTTGGGCAACTAGCATGTAAGGGATGTCCATGCATGCAAAATTTGCCCAAATGTGCCTGGTATCATGGGACCAATGCCTTGGGATATGTGTACTACCACCTATGAAGTTCCCTAACGAAATGTGACACCACATGAATAATCACAGAGTCATACCAAAGAGTCGACCATAAACCCCAAATTATGTCGCACCGTTTTGTTGATTTGGGGTAGCATCGCATGTGTTCTAGCCACGAAATTTGGTGGAGAGGTTAGGGCACATGAGATCTCCAATACCCAGAAAGGGTTTGGGCAGATTCCAAATAGATCAGGAGATATTAAAATAATTAATATTTTTAATGGAGTGAAAATAAAATATTAATGTGTATTAATATGAATTTGTGTTAGAGTGGTCCAAAAGACATGGATCAAGCCAGATCTAATCTTAGCCGTTGATTACGGACTTAATCTCGGCCATTGAGTTGTCAACAGGAAAAGTATAAGAGGAGGTTTGAGGGTCACTTGGAGAGTACACCAGATGATTAGTCATTCTATTCTCTAGAGCGGGGTTTGCTAAGAGAGATAAAATCAGTGATTGGGAGAGCAGTTGAGGGGCATTGAGTAAAGAGGAACAGAGAAGGCAGAGATTGTGCCGGGAGAGTAGCGCAACAGCCAAGGAGGGTGACGCAGAGCCAACAAGGGCTCACACACGGGCAGAGCACCAGAGGGGTCAGCGTAGCTGACGCAGAGGCTCCTAGAGTTGATGCAGGACCCCCTGGGGCTGACGCAGGCCAAGAAAGGCTGACGCAAGGCCAACTTGAGACAGAGAGGGCCTGACGCAGTCCAGATTGGGCAGACGCTGGGGTTGCAGGAGCAATTTTGTGCTGAGGAGCTACTGAAAGGGTTTTCTGGGGTTTCAGCCAGGAGATTTCTTTCAAACTGTGAGCTATAACTGCTAAGGAAATTCTCTGTTGGGTAGGCCAGTTATGGCGCCCAGATTGTACTCTGATATTGCTTAATAAGAAAACCCACAGATAGTTGCATCAATTTTCCCGCATTGGGTTTTTTCGGGGACATTGGTCCAAAAATAATGGTGTCATGTGGTGTGTTTGTTCTTGTTTCTTTTAGTTGCTGATCTGTAATATGTTGAGCATGCACTGATGTTTATTTTTAGTATTTACTTTGTAACTAACTTGTTAAAGAAAAACTAACAAGTAGGTAGGAATAAATCAGAAAAAGTGCATGAAGGGTTTCTAAGCTAAGTAAACTTAGAAACTTCAACACGGTATCAGAGCATGATTGCAGATCATAGGAGGACTAAAAGACAATAGCTATCCTAGTCAACCCTAAAGATAATGACAAGTACGAGGAGGCGATGGCAAGGGCCAAGTGCATTATCCTTGACGAGGTCAAGGATCATGTGGTACCACATATAGCCGAGAAGGAAACGACAGTTGAGATGTGGGAGGCTCTCAAGGACCTGTACTAGCATACTTCTGTGTAGAGAAGAATGCTGCTCGAGAACCAGATGAGGTCGTATCAGATGAAGAAGGGTCAATTGATTGACTCCTTCCTTGGAGGACTGAACGAGATCTGAGATCAGTTGACTGCTATAGGAGCGACACCGAATCGAGAGCTTATGGTGAGAATAGCCCTGAATGCTGTCTCAGAAGAGTGGGAAGTGTTTGTCCAGAGCATCCTAGGCAAAGGGACTCTTCTACCTTGGGACGAGATGTGGGCAGCTCTTCGCCAGGAAGAGATTAGACGACAGTCAAAGATAGGTAGTAGCGACAAAGGGATCAAAGTCAAGCAGGAGGAAGAGGATGTGGCCCTAGCATCTGAGGGAAAGCAGGAGAAGCGGAAGAAGAAAGATCTCTCCAAGATCAAGTGCTTCCACTGTGGGGAGATAGGTCATTATGTGACCCAGTGCCCAAGGAAGAAGAGTAAGGGAGAGTCTTACAAGACTAAGGCAACGCCAGCACGGGCACAGAAGGAAGTTTTGACAGACCATGACTGTGCCATGAGTGCACAGGCACCACTTGAGCCGAAGTGGGGAGACATCAAGTTGTAGTCAGGCAGGCTGCAGGCGATGAGGGGTAGGATCCTCAAGGCACCCAGCCTCTTGGACTAGACCTTGCTAGTAGAGCCCCGACGAGGAGTAGCAGGACTGGCTGAGTGGGTAGAGACGGAAGCGGATGGAGCAGCAGAGAGATCTACAGTGCAGGAGTCACAAGACAGCGCAGAGCTAGTAGGCTACAGCAGTGCGAGAGGCACAGGAGTGTTGCACCAGTGCAGGAAGGCACAGAGAGGTGTGTAACGGTGCAAGATGCAGGGAGTTGTTGCATCGGATGTGCTCTAGCCACGAAATTTGGTGGAGAGGTTCGGGCACGTGAGATCTCCAATACTCAGAAAGTGTTTGGGCAGATTCTAAACAGATCAAGAGATATTAAAATAATTAATATTTTTAATGGAGTCCCTAAGTCTAAACTTAGGGAAAATAAAATATTAATGTGTATTAATATGAATCTGTGTTAGAGTGGTCCAAAAGACATGGATCGAGCCAGATCTAGTCTTAGTCGTTGATTAGGGACTTAATCTTGGCCGTTGAGATGTCAACAGAAAAAGTATAAGAGGAGGCTTGAGGGTCACTTGGATAGTACACCAGATGATCAATCATTCTATTCTCTAGAGCGGGGTTTGCTAAGAGAGATAGAATCAGTGATTGGGAGAGAAGCTGAGGGGCATTGAGTATAGAGGAATAGAGAAGGCAGAGATTGTACCGGGAGAGTAGCGCAACAACCAAGGAGGGCGATGCAGAGCCAACAAGGGCTCACAAAGGGCCACGCAGAGGTAGCCAAGTTTTGCGCAAAGCACCAGAGGGGCCAGCGTCGTTGACGTAGAGGCTCCCAGAGATGACGTAGGGCCTCCTGGGGCTGATGCAGGGCCAGCGTGAGACAAAGAGGGGTTGACGCAGTCCAGATTGGGCAGACGCTGGGGTTGCAGGAGCAGTTTTGTGATGAGGAGCTGCCGGAAGGGTTTTCTAGGGTTTCAGCCAGGAGATTTCTCTCAAACTGTGAGGTATAGCTGCTAAGGAAATTCTCTGTTGGGTAGGCTAGTTACGACACCCAGATTGTACTATGATATTGCTTAATAAGAAAACCCTCAGATAGCTGCACGGGTTTTCGCGCACTAGGTTTTTCCGGGGACATTGGTCCAAAAATAATGGTGTCATGTGGTGTGTTTATTCTTGTTTCTTTTAGTTGCTGATTTGTAATATGTTGAGCATGCACTGGTGTTTATTTTCAGTGTTTACTTTGTAAATAACTTGTTAAAGAAAAATTAACAGGTAGGTAGGAATAAATCATAAAAAGTGCATGAAGGGTTTCTAAATTAAGTAAACTTAGAAACTTCAACAATACCAGTTCAACAGTGTTTTGCAAGGGTGTTGGATCCTAGTTTAGGATCAATACTACAGTTGGTTGTTGTCCTGAAAGGTCACCTAGCTGCTGTTGCTATAGGTGACAACCAGGCCATGTTTGGGTATGATATGCTGGACATATTATGGGACAGAAGCAGTATTTACAACATGTATAGGTACAACTGTTGCAGTGGAAGCAGTATGTACAACAACATGTATAGGTATAACTGTTGCATAGTGGAGGCAGTATGTACAGCAGCATGTATAGGTACAACTATAATGAATGCAACATAGTGGAGGCAGTATGTACAGCAACATGTATGGGTACAACTGTGAGTGGTGCAGCATAGTGCACCATGATGGGTACAACCATGATTGGTTGCTTTTCCGTGAAAAGAGCAGCTCAGTGAATGGGTGCAGCATGATGACGAGATGCAGCATGATGGAGAATCAGTTGAAGCAACATGTCTTCAACTGATCTCATGTATCATCTTCTTAGAGATGATCTATGCTCTTATCTAGATAAGTCAAAGTGTTGACTTCTGTTGTAAATGTACTATCTCTCTCTCTTTCTCTCTCTCTGCTGAACTATTGAAGAACATTAAAGAAGAATTGATCAAGGGTTTCCCCACATTGGGGTTTGTCCCTGGCTAGCGCCACACCTTGAGTGCTCTTGTCTTGGCTTGTCTTCTGCGATTTATGTTTATGTTCTATCTGCAGTTTACTTTAATGCTGATTTGATTGCTAATCTGGAAAAGATATTGAGCTAACTATGAAAATTGAAATAAATTGCTCTAAGCATAAAACATACCTAAACTTAACATGGTATTAGCGCTGAGGTGAAGACAATGCCCAAGCAAGAGTGAAAGAGCAATCACCGAAGACAGTTAGGAAAGGACAAAAGGATCAATGGGTTCCTCATCCCTCTTCAAATTCACCGAGGGAGAAATCGAAGCAAAGAATATTATCAGAATGGCACAGTGGAATATGGCCTACCTAAAGATCACTTCATTGGAAGATAGGATCTTAGGTTGGAAGGAAAGGCAGAAAACTAGTTCGGCCATTATGCGAAGGAGTGTCCAAATGGCAGGGACACATCACTTGATGATGATAACAATCATTCTGGGGACATCTTCAATGGTTAGAGGAATGATAGGTAACGCAGGTCATCAAGGAAACAACCGACTCTTCAGATAAAGCAAGGAACCCCAGGTATGAAGAATCAAATGGTGTTTCTAATAAGATAAAGAAGCATTATCTTGTATTGGCCCTCTCCTTCAGATTCTTTGGGAATTTGGCTTATTGATTATAGTGCTTCAAGGCACTTCATTAGATAGAAGGGTGCTCTCTCTCATTTGGTAGAGATGGAAATAATCGTGGGATTATACTTGGAGTTGGTGCCACCTATCCCAGAAAGGGTGTAGGGAATGTTACCCCTCAATTGAATGAGGGTAACTCGATTCATTTACAGAATCGCTTTTATGTACCTGATCACAAGAAGAACCTGGTGTCCATTTTGGCAATGGAAGTCAAAGGTTACAGGGTGGCATTCATCGATGGAAAGGTACGTGTTTGAAAATGAATTTTTCAAAGATGCTTTTACTCATGGGTTCAGGGTTGGCAATTTGTGTCAAGTTGCAGGATGGGATCATGAAATATCTCATCTATAACACCTGAGATATACTTTATGAGGCCCTAACCGATGTGAGTTAGATGGTGACTCGGATACCTGAATTCAAGAAGAGCATGATTGTACATGTTTGAGATGTATCGAAGGAAAATCTTACAAGGGGACCATTCCCCTCATGTAGTAGGTCCACAGGTTTGGAACAACCCGAGGGGTTTGAGATTCATGATTGGGAATTTCATGTATACAGGTGGAAGAAAGCCCTCTATGGCTTGAAGTAAAACACCCCGGGCCGAATATAAGAGGATTGATAGCTATCTGATGAAGCTGAGATTCACTAAAAGTGAAGCCGATCCAAACCATTGTTTGAAGGTTGTGGATGATAGACCTCTCATACCCAGTGTTTTACGAAACGGCCGTACCGAAACGGAAACGGCCGTTTCGTTCCGAGTTATTAAAAAAAAATTTGAAACGGCCTTTGACCCGGCTCGGTTGACCGGGTCAGCTATGACCCGGCCGAGTCAGCCAATGACTCGGCCGGGTCATAGCTGACCCGGTCAACCCGGCCGGGTCCCGTCAAAAAACGGCCGAGTCAATAGCAGACCGGCTGGGCAGCGATTTAACAAAAAATTAAATACTTTTTGCTGATTTGGAGCTGAGTTAGTTAGGGTTTGTGGACATGAAAAGGTTATTGTGATTTGTTAAATGCATTTGGGGTCCATTTCCCCCTCCCAAACTCTATTTAAGACAGCCAAATGCTCTCATTTCACTCACAGCAGTCTTATGCATTTGAGTGAGAGTCTTCTTTGAGAGTTAGTGAGCAGTTCTTGAGCTTGTTTTGGAGCAGCAGTGAGGAGTCTTGGAGGAGCATTGTAGCTGGAGTGAGGAGCTTCTTGGGCAGCCATTTGGAGTAGCATTGAGGAGCTGATTTTTGGAGCAAGTTTGAGGAGGCAGTTTGTGCCTGGAGGTATTTTTTTCCACCTCTATAAATCTGTTTTTACTTATTAAATTTTAGGTGCATATCAAGATAGCTTAGAGAGTGTTTTTAGTCAAATAAATGAACATTGAATCAATTTTTATTTTTTTTTTTCATTTTCAGATTGTTTTCCTAGTCAAAAAATGGCACCTAGAGCAAAAGATGCTGCTTGGGCATATGTTGAAATGGTTGATGATGAGATGTGTTGCAAGTTTTGCCATAGGAAAATTAAGTCAGGTCCTGGGGGGATTCATAGGCTGAAACAACACTTGGCAGGGATTAAAGGCAATATTACTGCATGTAAATCCCCCGAAATTGGGGAGATTAGAAAGACTTTGTTGGAAAGCTTTGAAAAATTTCAAGAAGAAAAGACTAGGCAAAAAGAGATACAGGCTGAAATTGGGAGGAAGAGGGAGATACAAAGAATGATGGCTGCCAACCCCCACTATGAGTTTGAGGGTTCTTCCTCTATCCCTCAAACTGATGCATCAAACCCTTTCCGTTATGTTCCTCCCTCTTTTGCTTCTGTTCAAGATAAGGGAAAGGGTAGAATGAAGGGTGATGGGACTATCAAAAGTTTTTTCACTCACTCAGGCTCCTCTCCATCAGATGCACATGGTCCTGAAGTTAGTAAAGGTCTTTCTCAGCCCACTTTAGATGACCATTGGAAGAAAGAATTGAGGGAGACTGCTTGTGACTACATAGCTAGATGGTGGTATGATGCTGATATCCCCTTTAATGCTGCTCGTTCACCATATTATGAGCCTATGTTTGAGGCCATACATGCTGCTGGAAAAGGCTTCAAAGGCCCTACTATGCAAGAGCTAAGGGGGTTTCGTTTGCAGAAAGAAATTACATCAATTAATGAGTATTTGCAAGATTTCAAGGAATCATGGGCAAGAACAGGGTGTACCATCATGTCAGATGGATGGACTGATCAAAGAAACCGTACCATCATAAACTTTCTTGTCTTCTGCCCACAGGGAACCATGTTTTTAAAATCAGTTGATGCATCTGATAAGGTAAAAGATGGCCACTTGTTGTTTCAGCTATTGGATGAGGTTATTCAGGGTGTGGGGGTGGCTAATGTTGTTCAAATCATCACAGACAATGCCTCTATGTTCTTGCTGGTAGACTGTTAGAGGAAAAACACAAGACCATCTTTTGGACCCCATGCGCTGCACATTGCATAGACCTCATGCTTGAGGATATTGGGAAATTAGATTGGGTCAGAAACACTGTAGATAATGCCAAAAGCATAACAAAATTTATCTACAATCATACACTGGTTTTGAGTCTCATGAGGAAACACACTGGAGGCAAGGATATTATTAGGCCTGCCATCACTAGATTTGCTACACATTTTTTGACATTGCAATCTATGCTTTCCCAACATAGAAACTTGCAAAAGATGTTTTCCAGTGATGATTGGAATAATAGCAGTTGGTCTAACAAACCAGAAGGCAGAGAATTGAGAAGGAAAGTCCATGATGAAACTTTTTGGAGAAAGGCAACAGAGATTGTGAAGGTTGCTGAGCCACTAGTTAAGGTGTTGCGGTTGGTGGATGGGGAAAGGTTGGCTATGGGCTTCATTTATGAGGCTATGGATCAAGCAAAGGAGCAAATAAAGGCAGCATACAAGGATAGAGTGGCAAAGTATGGGCCCATTTGGGCAATCATTGATGAAAGATGGAACAATCAACTCCATCGCCCTATACATGCAGCTGGGTATTTTTTGAACCCACGGTATCATTATAAAGCTAAGGAGTCAGGAGCTTTGAGGGGGGAGGTCAGAGATGGTCTGGTTGATTGCATTGAGCGCATGGTCCCATCGGAGTCTGATCAGCTACTGATACATCAGCAGGTCACATCCTTCAGCAATGCAACAGGTACCTTTGGGAAGAACCTAGCAAAGATTGCAAGAGAAGCAGATGAGCCAGGTAAACAAAAATTTCAATTTTCAATTTCTCAATTTCAAGTTAGATATAATTTGTAATTTTGTTGAGCTTCAGCCTTCATCTAACTCATAATTCATTACACTCCTATGTTTTTTGCAGCACAATGGTGGGAGGCCTTTGGTGGCCAGTGCCCTGAATTGCAAAGGTTTGCAATTCGTATTTTGAGTCAAACTTGCAGTGCATCTGGGTGTGAGCGCAATTGGTCTGTCTTTGAGAGGATTCACACAAAGAAGAGAAACCGTTTGGAGCAAAAACGGTTGAATGATCTAGTTTTTGTCCAATACAACCTTCGGCTCAGACGGAACCAATTGCTGAACAAAAGACCTGATTCAGATCCCATTGTGTTGGAAGACATTGATCCAACATCAGATTGGGTAGTGGAGAGTCGTCTACCAGAGTTTGATCCTGATGAGGATCTTGATGAAATTGATGTTGGAGATCCACTGCAGCGTGTTCAGTTGAATGCAGATCCCAATCCACCAGCCTCAGTCTCACAGCCAGCTAGTAGGACTCCAGTTGTAGGTGCTTCGCCTTCCTCTGCTCAGCCACGACAGAAGCGCAGCCGCATTTGTACTCTATCTCAGCTTGCATCTGCTGCACAGCCTAGTGGTACTGGTACTGGCACCACTTCTACAGTTGCAGTTGGAGACGATGATGATGAGGAGGAGCCATGGGGCCCCTTGTCTGGCTCTGATGATGATGATCCAGAGATTGGTCGAGATGATCTTGGCTCCTCTGGCAGTAGCCAGTAGCTACTAGCCTCCTTGGTTATTTGTATTTTGTTTTGACTCTTGAGTCTTTGATCATGTATGACAGACTACAGTTGACTATGTATTTACTATTGCCATTGGGTACACCGTACCATTTTGATATAATGGATTGGTTCATGAGCCTACTTTGATCATATGTTGTCTTCCATGTATATTATAATGTTGTGTGTTTGGAAACTTGAATGAAAATCTTTAAAATTATGTTTAAAATATTTAAAATTATGTTTTTTTATAAAAAAAATAAATATTTAATGTATTTTTTACAACGACCGAGTCATTGAAATCGAGCCGGCCGAGTCATTGCCGTTTCCGAGTCCGAGTCCGAGTCAATCCTCGGCCGAGTCCGAATCCGAGTCCGTTTTGTAAAACATTGCTCATACCAACACCTTATGAGAAACGACCTATTTCTGACAGGTGCAGACCCCCTCTCACTTGCAGAAGTAAGAGGGAGTTGGATTGCAGATATGGAATGGTAAACTGCAAACCCGTGACTACCTCGAGGATCTTAACTTTCAGAAGTTATATGGTGGTGATGCCGGACTAGATTTGGGAAATGCCTCTGAGTTTCATAAACTCATCTGCATTGATGTTCTTGGTGAACTTCTGTTTGTATATATGCTTTGCAGTTAGCATGGTGAGCTCATATTTGGTTGAGCCTCACTAGATTGGTGCCAAGAATCTTATGAGATATCTTCAGGGTACAATCTCTCATGGATTGAGATACACTGCCGGAAATATGAAGTTGCATGATTATTCGAATGCTGACTGGGCAGGCAGTGTGGAGGATCGCTAGAGCACTTCTCAGTGTTGGTTCTCTCTGGATTCTGCTTCAATATCATGGATGAGCAGGAAGCAAAAGTCGGTTGCTATAAGCACCGCCGAGACTGAATACATAGCTACGAGTATGATCTCGTGTAAAGCTGCTTGGTTGTGGAAGCTCATCAGTGAGCTGTTTGTACACATGATGAATACCACTGTGATTCTTTGTGACAACCAGGGGGGATTCGATTATTGAGGAATCCCGTATTCGATGATTGCTCCAACAGATAGACATCAGATACTACCTTATATGGGATATGGTAAGTCGATGAGCGAGGAGGCTCCATCGCATTGAGACTGATGTACAGGTCGCAGACACTTTGTCAAAGCCCTGGGGAAAGGTCAAATATGTGATTTTCCCGAACGACTTGGAGTCGTTGAGAGACCTTCGTATAAGGGTCCTACATGTTGCATGCACTGAGCTCTGGGAGCTCTGGGGGGCTTGGGGTACTTACTAGAGCAACATACGACCATAGGGCGACTCACCCTCCCCTAGTGGTGCGCTATGTATAGGGTGACAGGTTCAACCTTTCCCTGTGATACCTTGTGGCGACTATGGAACAAGATGATTAGTTCTCCTGTGGGCCGGGATGATTAGTTCTCCCGTGGCAACTATGGAACGGGATGATTAGTTCTCCCATGGCAACTATGGAACGAGATGATTAGTTATCCTGTGGGCCGGGATGATTAGTTCTCCTATGGCAACTATGGAATAGGATGATTAGTTCTCTTATGGGCCGGGGTGATTAGTTCTCCTGTGGAAACTATGGAACCTGATGATTAGTTCTCTCGTGGTGACTGTGGACAGGATGATTAGTTCTCCTGTCGAGGCATCCTACCCATGCAGTCTGGGACTCATGGGAAGTACCTCTCATTTGATCAATGAGCAGGGAAATGGGGTTAGGGACCACGGTAGTACTATCGATGGACGCATCATTGTATCTACTGTACTCCCTATGCTAGGATGACCTCCATTGATCTGGGATCAACGAAATTGATCTGGGATCAATATGAGTGGTTTGAGACACTCTCTTGTGATATTGATCTGGGATCAATAAAATTGACTTCGGGTCAGTAAGATGAAACTGACTTCGGGTTAGTAGAGAATGGTATGAGACATTCTCGATCAATTATTCTTCTTCATGGTTCAACAGAGCAGAGCAGAATTGAGCAGAGCTTAGCAGAGAAGAGCAATGCAAGGCACTGATGGCAGAGATAGTACAATCAGACATATGGATTAGCGGATGGAGTTCTCCCTAGTTGAGAGGGAGTATTAAAATTGGAAACTAGGGACAAACTCCATGTGGGTCATCTTATTTATGGCAGTTGATATTTTTCTTGGATCCCTCTCATCGAGAGGTGTAGGATTGATCTAAAGATCATCCGATTCCGATAAGTATTCATGGAGATATGAATTTATTAGTGTTATGGGACAATTCATCAAGGTCGGCCAACAACCAAATAAACCCCACTTGTGCTCAACGTTTTAGTATAAATAAAGGAGGACTTCAAGTCATTTAGACTCATCTCTTGTGATCTCACTCTCCACTTGTTTTGGGTTTTTGGTGGAAGAGGAGGTCTAGAGGAGATGCCTTCTACGCAGCCCAAAGAAGGGTCATCTAGGAGAGCCCTAGCCGCAAACTTGTAGGAGATTTCGCGCAGATCTAAGAGGCCCTAATTCGCAGCTAGAAGAGCCCTAATCCGCAGCTAAAGGGAGCCCTAATCCGCAGCAAAGGGAAGGCCCTAATCTGCAGCTAGAGGAAGCCCTACGCTGCCCTACCTAAGGGTGGTATGAAGATGCCCTAGCCGCAACAAGAGAGGATCAAGAAGAGGATAGTTTGCTGGGTTGATTTGCGGATTGTCCTAGGACTGTTTGAGGGCTATCAAGACAAGTCCGAGTTGCTGTTCAAGGGCCGAGTTGTTGGGTAGTGAAGGTCGGAGAGCTAGAGGGACAAAACACTGGAGAAGAAGGTGTGTTTGGGCATGCGTAGGGACTGTCTCATGACAGTGCTAGGCTGTAGGGCTTATCACACAGAAAGAGCTGCGTAGAGGGCTGTTAAGGTGGACTAGCTCCGCAGAAGGCAGTGTGGAGGAGGCTTCACTAGGAATGCTGCAAACCTTTGAGGGTTGGTTTGTGGACTGTCATAAGGGTTTAGGGCTGCAGCACGTGCCCTAACCAGGGCTGTCACAAACACAGACAAATATCAGTTCAACAATGTTTTGCAGGGGTGTTGGATCCTAGTTTAGGATCAATACTACAGTTGGTTGCTGTCCTGAAAGGTCACCTAGCTGCTGTTGCTATAGGTGACAGCAGGGCCATGTTTGGGTATGATATGCTAGACATATTATGGGACAGAAGCAGTATGTACAACAACATGTATAGGTACAACTGTTGCAGTGGAAGCAGTATGTACAGCAACATGTATAGGTACAACTGTTGCATAGTGGAGGCAGTATGTACAACAACATGTATAGGTACAACTGTAATGATTGCAACATAGTGGAGGCAGTATGTAGAGCAACATGTATGGGTACAGCTGTGAGTGGTGCAGCATAGTGCACCGTGATGGGTACAACCATGATTGGTTGCTTTTCCGTGACAAGAGCAGCTCAGTAAATGGGTGCAGCATGATGACGAGATGCAACACAATGGAGAATCAGTTGAAGTAGCGTGTCTTCAACTGATCTCATGTATCATCTTCTTAGAGATGATCTATACTCTTATCTAGATAAGTCAAAGTGTTGACTTCTGTTGTAAATGTACTATCTCTCTCTCTCTCTGCTGAACTATTGAAGAACATATAAGAAGAATTGATCAAGGGTTTCCCCACATTGGGGTTTGTCCCTGGCTAGTGCCACACCTTGTGTGCTCTTGTCTTGGCTTGTCTTCTGCGATTTATGTTTATGTTCTATTTGCAGTTTACTTTAATGCTGATGTGATTGCTAATCTGGAAAAGATATTGAGCTAACTTTGAAAATTGAAATAAATTGCTTTAAGCATAGAACATACCTAAACTTAACACTAGGCTAGCAACGAAACACATCAGAAAGCTACATTAGCTTTAATCTTACCAAACTTGAAGCAGGGAAACAACTCTGTCATCAAATATCAAATTAAAATAGGATGGAAAAAGCTAGCCATCAACAAAGCATCAAGGGACCCTTTAATCTGCATGACATCATCAATTGTGCATAAAATTTTTAACATAGAAGGTATCCTTACATCAACATGGCACGAGGTCTCTTAGATATTGAAAGAGATTTGGTGGATTTTACAAGGGGTTTCATGATTGGTAATGATGGCATTTGAAGCTCTGCAATTAGGAAAGGTTTCTGGAAAAGAACGGGGATAAGCATTTGAGCTCTACCTCCAAATTTTAAAAGAACCAAAGAAGCAAAAGCTATGGGGATGGAAACCATTGGGGTAGCTAAAAAATTACGATGTTCTACAGGTGTTGAGAGCATAAATAGTGGTTATAGAAGATGCTACAAAATTATGACTGAGTTAGTAGTGAAGTCCTAGACCACAAGCAAAAACTAAACAAGTTCAGATGGAGAAAGAGGAAAGTTTACCGAATTGGATCTTCACCAAAATCTCTTTGAAGTAAAAAAAACTTCTGATACGCAGAAAATATGTATAAATGTTTTATTAAAAGATAAAATTACAGATGATGCCTTTTACAATGGGGTTTCCTGGCTTAAATATTGCCACGGGCACCCTTTGGGGAAAGGGCATGATCTTATGATCGTGCCCTTTCGTCTAATTAATCCTAAAATTAAATGATACATCTAAAATTAAAGACTAACTAATTTTTTACATAACATTGCCTTCCTCTCGAAAGAATGCTTTGTCCTCAAAGCATAAGTAACGACGGATGTTGTTGAAGGATGATTCATTCTCCCAGAAAGCGTCTTCTTCGAGTAAGTCCTTCCACTTGATCAGATATTCTAAGATGATCAAGGTCGCACATTTTAAAAGGTCTTGGATCAATCTCTCAATTTCCATTTTTTGGTGATGTGAATATCGGTATGGCTTGATGTTGACGGAGTCTGATCTTACCTTGACTTCTATTGTATGCTCAATTTCCCTATTAGGTGGCATCTTCATAGGTAGGTCTTGAAATACTTTTTCATGCTTCCGAATCAGATCTTGTATCTCTGGTGACTCTTCTCTGGTCATATTTGCATATAACATTTCTAATTGGTGACATTGTATTGCATAAGCAGGTGCTCTTCTTTGACTCAGCTTCGTCATCTGAGATGATGATACAACTTGATTTTCTGGTGCTTGGAATCCATGTAGCTTGTACTTCTGACCTCCCCATTTGAATTTTATAAATTGTACTTGATGGTTGGCGGCATAAGTACCTAAAGTTCGTAACCGTTGGATACCTAAGACTACATTTACTCCTCCTAACAGTACCGTGAAGAATGGAGACTCTAGATTAAAGTCTTGAATCTGCAAATTGACCTTATGGCATTTCCCTACCTTTTCAATCTTCTTACCATTAGCTACCATCACTTTCATGTTTGGTAAGGGAAACTAAAAGATATTGAGTCTCTTTGCCACGGTTGCATCTAAAAAATTGTGTGTGCTTCCAGAGTCGACGAGAACCACTACGTTGTTCTTCTTTATGTGTCCTTTTAACTTTAAAGTCTGAGGTTGTGATATACGTGTCATCGCTGATAATGATACTTGTGGAATACTTCCATCATCTAGTTCTGGTGAGAATTCTGGGACGTCTTCTGTGTCTTCTACGTCATAATCTTCACTGTTTGAATCATTGGTTGCTTCACAATTATATAGGTTCTTTGGTTCTTTTCCTTTAGCACATCTATGTTTGGGGTCCCACTTCTCACCACAGCGTTTACATTTACCCTCTTTTATCCTTTGCATTTCCACATTAGATTTTTCATCTTCACGACGATGTGGTGGAACATATCTTGTATTATTTGAGTCCACATACTGGGGTATCCTTCGTTTTGCATAAGCTTTTTCCGCTGTTGACCAAAATATTGGTTCGGATTTCTTTTCGGCTGTTTTTGCTTTTCGTCTTGCTACTTCTATAGATGTAATGTCATGCATCTCAAGTTCTGCTTGTAAATGGGTTTTGAGTCCCGAGATGTATGACTGAATTAGACGAGATTCTGATAACCCAGGTACTCGTGTTACTAAGGTCTCCCATTCTTGAGTGTATTCATCCACACTTCCTTTTTGTCATAATTTGATGAGTTTTGAAAAGAATTCTTCTTCCTTTACACCTTGGAATCTTTTGAAGAATGCATCTTTAAATTTTCTCCAGCTAATGACGTGTGTTGTCTTTTTCCACCACATATACCAGTTATATGCTTCTCCTTCCATTTTCATGGATGCATGCCTGAGCTTTTCGTCATCGTCATTGATGTCATATATCTCAAAGTATTCTTCTGCTTTATTTATCCATGCAACATTGTTTTTTTCGTTTCCATCGAATTTAGGCATCTCGACTTTTGCCCGTCGCTGGTATGTTGCTACTGGTTGAGCGAAAAAAGGGTGTTGATTGGTAAAGTTATCCCAGAGTTGCTTGTTTGTAAAGGCTGTGTTACTTGCTTCTTGGTGGGGTGTCGCTGATTTTTTTGGGGATTCAACTTTGTCATGAGAGTCTGTGGACTTAGTTGAATCTGACGAGATGTGTTCTTGATTCTCTTCACCTTCTTTTAGTAGTTGTTCGGGTGTACAATTCGACCTTTTACACAGACTTTTCAGCATTGTTAAGACCTCTCTGATCCCTGCTTCTGTCTGGACATGGTAATCTTCCATCTTTATTTCTATTCGATTCGTCGTATCTTGAAGATTTTTGATTTTGTCTGCTTGCTCCCCAAGCTTGCTCTCGACTTCATTTAATCTTTTATTGACCTCGTCGTGGTTGTTATTTATTTTATGCTCTGCATCAACCAATTTTTTCTGGAAATCCGCCATTGTCATTGTCGACATTGAGCGGGTTTGCGGGGGCGTGTATTTATTGGCCAGCGAAAATATTTTCCCTCTTTTTTTTAGCTAAAATAAATTTTATACATATAAATTTTAATTAATTAAAATAAATTTAATTAATTAAATTAACTTTTATATATATATATATAACTTTTTAATTAATTAAAATAATTTTTATATATATATAATTTTTTAATTAATTAAAATAAATTTAATTAATTAAATTATATATATTATATATACTATATAATATAATTAAATAAAGTTACGTAATATATATATATATATATATATATATATATATATATATATATATATATATATATATATATATATATAACATATATATGAATTAATGGTATAGCTATATATTATATATATTGTATATTACTCCCAAACCGTCACGTTGGCTGACGGAACCCGTTGATTCTTGGCGTTCGTTACGCGAACAGTCGTGATTCTTGGTGTTCGTTACCCGGATGGCTGGTGAATGTGGACAGGATTAATAACCGCACACCACACAGGAATAATGAAACGTGAGCTTACAGCTGGTATGACGCAGCCTTCCCGCAGAGCCCACGCAGTCAGCCAGTATGACGCAGCCTTCCCG
The DNA here is from genome assembly GCA_031772625.1 of Pinus tabuliformis. Lineage (NCBI taxonomy): Eukaryota > Viridiplantae > Streptophyta > Pinopsida > Pinales > Pinaceae > Pinus > Pinus tabuliformis. The sequence continues at coordinate 592,955,929 of CM062812.1, read as the reverse complement.
TTGACTACAGTGGGGAAAGAATGTAGCGTTTGATGAAGGAGAAGACCGAAAGCTGGACAGAACAGAAAAACAAGTGGTTGGACGTCGGGGACCTGGACGGAGTAGGGTTACACGGGAACTAGACGGAACAACGCTGTATGATACGGTTGTTGGACGAATGACAATAGCGTTGGACGGATACAGGTGTATGAGATGCGAATGGCATCCTAAAAGGTCTGTGCAGCGGGAGAGTGCCCGAGGATCAACCGCTCTGATACCAATGAAGTAAAAAAAACTTCTGATACGCAGAAAATATGTATAAATGTTTTATTAAAAGATAAAATTACAGATGATGTCTTTTACAATGGGGTTTCCTGGCTTAAATACTGCCACGGGCACCCTTTGGGGAAAGGGCATGATCTTATGATCGTGCCCTTTCGTCTAATTAATCCTAAAATTAAATGATAAATCTAAAATTAAAGACTAACTAATTTTTTACATAACACTCTTTGTAAATTTTGTAACAAGCATTTAATTGTTTTTATTTTGGCAAAGTTGAGGAAATGTCTATAATTCACTTGGAAGTTGAAACAAACCATTGTAATGGTTGGCCTTCAAAGGTATTCCATTAAAAATGAAGGCTCTAGAGAAGAAGGGCATTCAATAGAGAGAAGAGATGACAAGGAAATGGAGAATAGCAGAGATGAGAGCTCAAAGAAGCAATCTACTTGATGATTAGAAGAGAGGACAGATTCTGTCCTGTGATGAGTGAAGATTGTTGTTGAGCCATAGCCATCTGCAAATTTCCAGTCAGTGAGTAATAATACACTAAATGTGTGTATAGCTCACCCTTTTGTAATTAATTGCCTGCTTAATAAAATCTTCAATCAACCCAGTTTTCTTCCCAGTTGGGTTTCCAGGAACATCTCTCCATATCTGTGTTTTAATGTTATGTACTCTGTGAGATTATTGTTGTCATTTATGGTGTATTGTTGGTGCCATTTGCACACATGGTTATGATAAATAGTTTCATCCTATAATCCCCACTAGTATTTAATAAATTTCAACGGCTCACTATTTTCCTCCATCCATTATACTCTGAGTTTGAAGATCAATGGCAATCATCTCAGAGCCGTTGCACTTACATAGGAGGTTTCCAAATCGGTTTACTTGAGTCTAGTGGACTGTTGGGCATATTTAGAATTGTTGGGTGTTTTTCATTTTGCCTAGGTTGGTCCCCTCTCCTCTTAGCAATGTTTTTTCTGCTGGGCAAATTCAAGGTTATAGTTGGACGTCCATGAGCCTGTAAACATCCCCCAAACCAAATGTAATTTCTGAAGCTGCACCAGAATTGTATGCAGTCATATGCAAGCCACACAGACTGTACACACCTCCAGCAGTGTGTCGTAAGCATCCCCTACAGCAGCCCAATCATCCCTCTGTTGTTCGCTGGTCCATTGCCTGTATAATCAGTGTGCCAATTCCTTAAACCTCTTTGTGTTTCACTGCAAAATACATTATAAATGGATTCTGGACAGTGATGAGGCAGACTTTTTATTTTGCTCAAGTACCATTACACAATTTGCCAAAGTGCTGCAAGTAGGTTTCATGCCAAATCATATATCTTTCATACACGTTCTATCTACATGCAACCATGCAAGCATTGGTGGTGAAAGGGAACTTGTCACATCTTGTTGGAATCTTAATTTCAAATTTACTAGAATCATAGGCAATGGTTATAAAAAACATAGAGCACAGTGTAAGGCAAAGTAGGAGACTGATTCACGTGAACCATGGGAAGCCAGCTGATTGTAAACACGTTTTCAACGAGAGTAAGCTACTTCACGCAAACACTAGGCCACGTATATGAATGGGATTTGAATTTGACAGAGAATGCACCATTAGTGATAGTCTTTTGTTCGAAAAAAAGAAGACCCAGGGACAAACCTTATGAAACTATGGTTGTGGCTGTTTTGTTTTTGTAGTGATGAAAATCATGGAATGGAGTTTCTGTGTATTTCAGTTGTTTTTTTAATGTAAATCATATTGTATATCGACGAGGCTATCATCCACAAATACAGCGATCTTTCTGCACTGTTATGATATGATTGATTATAAACTCATAATATTTTGCAAATTGTTATTAGTGCAAGGGTCAAGATTATCATGGAATTTGATAATGTGTCCCTTAACCTTGAGAATGCTAAGAATTAGAAAGAGGGAATTGACCAAAAGAATGGGTAGGATGGCCACATGGCAGCTGAAAATGGAGATGGGTTATTGGAGAAGAAAAGCGAGAAGGGTGGTTTGTGCTATGGGACTTGATTACAAGATCAGGAAACGTTCCAAAGCATATTGAGGGTGAACAAGTTGTGGCCGGGTGGCCTACATGGTTTTCTACCATTTCTAGAGAAGTAATTAAAGGCTGGATTCCATGTAGAGCTAACACCTTTGGGAAACTCAATAAGATTGGTTAAGGGACATATAACAACATTTACAAGGATCGAGATATAGATACTGGGAAAACTGGGGAAATACAACAACATTTACAAGGCTCAAGATATAGATACTGGGAAAATTGTTGCCCTAAAGAAGGTTCGTTTTGACAATTTGGAATCTGGAAGTGTAAAGTTTATGGCAAGGGAGATTTTGGTCTTGCAATGGCTTGAACATCCTAATTTGGTCAAACTGGAGAAACTGGTAAGCTCAAAAATGCCTTGTAGTTTGTACCTTGTATTTGAATACATGGAGCATGGCCTTGTAGGTCTTGCAGCTTCTCCAATAAGTATTTTTACTAAACCTCAGGTAAAATGCTATTTGCAATAGTTGCTTTCATGGCTTGAACAATATTGCAATAGAGGTGTCTTGCATCATAATATTAAGGGTTCCAATCTGCTTCTTTACAATGGACGCATCTTGAAAATTGCTGATTTTGGATTGGCTACATTTTACTATCCCAATCAGAAGCAACCTATGACTAGTAGTATAGTTACACTTTGGTATCGACCCCCAGAACTGTTGTTGGGGCTACAGAGTATGATGCAACTATTGATCTTTGGAGTGTTGGTTTCCTCCTAGTAGAATTATTGGCAGGGAAACCAATAATTCATGAATGCACAGAGGTAGAACAGTTGCACAAAATATTTAAGATCTGTGGTTCACCATCAGAGGAGTATTGGAAAAAGTTGAAATTGCTACATGCAACTATTTTCAAGCCACAACAGCCATATACATGGTGTATATGAGAGAGTTTAAAGATTCACGTCATCATCCTTATCACTTATTGAAACTATTCTGTCAATTGATCCAACAGATTATTGTATTGCTTCTGCTACACTGAAGAATGAAGGTTAGGTCAGTCTCTCCGTGTGCAAAATATGGACTGCTACAGTTCTAGCAAATTTCTATGTTGGGTCTTTCTTGAGGATTTCCCAATGCAACTAGCTTTTTTGAAAAAATAAATCAGATGTGCAAGCTGTAAGAGAATGTTTCTATTGCCTTGGATGGGACATACTTTTCTAGATGGTCCCTGGTTCAATTTCTAATGGTTCTTGTGAAAATTCCTAGATCTAACAATCTCAGGAATCCTACTGCGACCAGCTGAATCTACTTCTCCTAGATTGTAAATTAAGTTACAAACTTATTTCAGATTTCTTCATGAAATATTGAAGCAAATTACTGAAGCAGCCTACACCAATTAAATATGATTTTGAAACATAGAAACTGAGAAAGGAAAATAGAAACACATAGGACACAGTTATTTTTGGACAAAAGTCCCTGGAAAAACCCAATGCAGGAAAACCGGTGCAGCAGCTCTGAGGGTTTATTATTATTAAGCAGTAGCAAATTCTGAATACATCACTGAATACCTCACAGGGTTATTCAATTCCAGAGAGAAATATTGGCAGAAGCTTTGTGAGTTTACCTCACACAATCACTGAGAAAAAAGTCCTGGCTGATTCGGTTGCTGGATGAAGTGCCCTTGGCAGGCACTGGGCTATCCCTGCGCTGCCTCTACGCTGTCCCAATGTCAACCCTCTCAAGCACAGCGTCACCCAACTAGGGAATCGATTAGTAGCCTAGAGTCACTACTCTCAGCCTCCCAATCTCACACCCCAGCTTCCGACTGCTGAAACTAACCCTTTGCTCTGACTTTCGACTTTCTCTCTTTGCCTCTGTGTCAGTTCTGCATGGCCCTTTTGGCCCTGCGTCAACCTCTGCGTTACTTCTGCGTGGCCCTTCTAGCCCTGCATCAGCGTCTGCGTCAAGGCTTCTGGATCACTTACAACCTCTCTTTGTTGATGTATCTTCGACAGAGAATCTCTCTCTCCGGAAGCTGCTATCCCTGCCCCTCAACTGCAAGAGATCTCTTCAATCAATTTTTCCTCCTGAGAACTTCTCACTTCAGAAAATCGATTTCCTCGATCTCTTAGTGTGTCTTCCAAATGACCCTTAAACCCCTTCTTATATCTTCCTGTTGGACAACCAACGACCTAGATTAAAACATAATCAAGGGCTTAGTTCATTTTGACTTGATCCATGTCTTTTTCTAGAAGTTTCACCCCTGATTAGATTAATACTCATTAATGTTTTAATTTTCCTAAGTTTAGATTTAGGAACCCCGTTAAAAATATTAATTATTTTAATAAAATCACTTCTAGGTGGAATTTCCCAAAACACTTTCTGGGTTCTTTGGAATACCTGTGCCCGAACCTTCATGCAAAATTTGAGGCTTAGAGCACATTCGATGCTACCCCAAATCAATAGTCCCTCTTAGCGAGGAATGTGCTCTAGCAATACACTGCCTCTCTGCATACTGCTTTGACTCTGAAGCATCGTCTTTGCACTGTTGGTGTTTGACCTGTTGTCCACCAACCACTGCGATGCTGCTCCTACTGTATTGTTGCCTTTGACACTGCCACTGCCAATGCTACATCTGTATTGCAGCTCCCTCTGCATCTGTGTTGCTGTTGGTCCTTCCTCCCAACACTGCATCTGCACTGCAACTCAGTTGCTGAGAGAAGCAACTGAAAACACCCAAAACTAGGCAAGTATCTAGTGGATACTCCTCGATGCTGATATCCTGGCTGATGTTAGTCCCATTTTGCCTCTGAAGCCACTGCACTGCTGAAGCTCTGCATTATGCCTCCTCGCACTATTGCCTCTCTGCTTTGTGTTGCTCAGTCTCTGGCTCTCCTAGCCACTACATCTGTCGAATCAACACTCCATGGCACCAACTGAAACTCCACCATCCTGCTACTACTGATCATGGGCTCCCGTAGCAAGGTGATGATCCAAGAGGTGGGCTCCTCAGTAGTCCTCTCGACTGCAACTCTATATCAACCCACCTCCCTCCTGGAGGTATCTCAACTGTCATGGTGAACTCCTCCTCGTCAATCTTTGCGGCTGCAACCTTTGGATCATGCTTCTCATCCTTGTCCTTTTTCTTCAAAGGACACTGGGATGCATAGTGGCCCATCTCACCACATCTGAAGCACTTCACCTTGGAGACGTCCTTCTTACGTCTCTGTTGCCCCGACTGTCCCTTCGATGCAAGGGTTGCGTTATCCTCTTCCTCCACTTTGGGCTTCGACCCACTGCTGCTGCTACTCCCGTCAAGTTTGACCTTGACTAGGTCTCTCCTAAGCTCTTCTTGTTTTAGAGCTACCCACATCTCATCCCAATTTGGCAATGCTGCTCTGCCCAGGATACTCTGGACAAAGACTTGCCATTCATCCGAGACTAAATTTAGAGCCAGGCTCACTAGCTCCGAATCCTGAGGTGTATGCCCCATAGCCAACAACTCATCAGTGTCTCTTTCAGCTTCATGAGGAATGAATCCACTCGCTCTCCCTTCTGCATCTGAGCAAATCTCAACTTTTGCTCTAAGTACCTCTTTTGCTGCTTGGAAGTTCCCTGATACAATGTGGCCAAGGCATCCCACATCTCCTTAGCGGTCCCTTTGCTGGCAATGTGGCACACCACGTTATCCTTGACTCCATACAGGATCATCCTCTTCGTCGTAGCCATCTCAGCTTTGTACTTTTTCAGCGGATCTACGTCTGCAGGTTCAACCACAACATTATCAACGTACATTTTGAGGGCATGCTCATCTAGCAGGAAGGTCATCCTAGCCTTCCAGATGGCATAGTTGGAAGCCCCTTCCAACCTGTCCTGATCCCTCAAGCCACTAGTTGCCATCTCCTCCGAAAACTATCGAATTGCTTCCTCTTTCTCTCTATTGCGTAGCTCTTGGGCTGACTCACGCACTCCCTGACAGAGTTGGTAAGTTTCTGTTCAACAATTGAGAAATATTGATTTCCTCGACAACAAATCACTGAGGAAGTGTTCCCTCACTATGTGATATGCTTATTCCTTTTGAAGACTTTTCTGCCCAGCACTCAACTTGTAGAAACCACGTCCCTCTAGCTTTGCGTAGCTCCCTCTACTTCGGCAAATTCTCGATCCGGTAGTCTTAGCTCTCTTGCGGCTCACTTAGAGAGAGAAACCCGCAAAAATACAACCCTCTTGGCTAGAACTGTGCAATCCCTTAGGGGATTCGAACTGCTGCTTGTTGTAGCAAGTTCTTCTCTTCCCTGTTTCACATCAATACCTCTGGCACCATGTGAAAATTCCTAGATCTAACAATCTCAGGAATCCTATTGTGACCAGTTGAATCTACTTCCCCTAGATTGTAAATTAAGTTACAAACTTATTTCAGATTTCTTCATGAAATATCGAAGCAACCTACACCAATTAATATGATTTTGAAGCATAGAAACTAAGCAAGGAAAATAGAAACACATAGGACACATTTATTTTTGGACAAAAGTCCCCGGAAAAACCCAATGCGGGAAAATCGATGCATCAGCTCTGAGGGTTTATTATTATTAAGCAGTAGCAAATTCTGAATACATCATTGAATATCTCACAGGGTTATTCAGTTCTAGAGAGAAATACTGGCAGAAGCTTTGTGAGTTTACCTCACACAATCACTGAGAAAAAATTCTTGGCTGATTCGGCTACTGGATGAAGTGCCCCTGGCAGGCACTGGGCTATCTCTGCACTGCCTCTACGTTGTCCTAGTGTCAACCCTCTCAGGCACAACACCACCCAACTGGGGAATCGATCAGTAGCCCAAAGCCACTACTCTCAGCCTCCTCGTCTCACACCCCGACTTTCGGCTGCTGAAACTAGCCCTCTGCTCTGACTTTCGATTTTCTCTCTCTGAATTTGTGTCACTTCTGCATGGCCCTTCTGGCTGTGCATCAACCTCTGCGTCAAGGCTTCTGGATCACTTACAACCTCTCTCTGCTGATGTATCTCCAGTTGAGAATCTCTCTCTCTGAAAGCTGCTATTCCTGCCCCTCAACTGAAAGAGATCTCTTCAATCGATTTTTCCTCCTGAGAACTTCTCATTTCAGAAAATCGATTTCCTCAATCTCTCTGTGTGTTTTCCAAATGACCCTCAAGCCCCTTCTTATATCTTCCTGTTGGACAACCAACGACCTAGATTAAAACATAATCAAAGGCTTAGATTGTTTTGACTTGATCCATGGCTTTTTTTAGAAGTTTCACCCTTGATTAGATTAATACCCATTAATATTTTAATTTTCCTAAGTTTAGACTTAGGAACCCCATTAAAAATATTAATTATTTTAATAAAATCACTTATGGGTGGAATTTCCCAAAACACTTTCTGGGTTCTTTGGAATACTTGTGCCCAAGCCTTCCTGCAAAATTTGAGGCTTAGAGCACATCCGATGCTACCCCAAATCAACAGTTCTAAGAGTCATTCCTTGGCACCCACTCAACAACTATAATCTGTGTGATGCTTCTTCCATTCAAATAAAGTTCTCAATGTATAACTGTTCGAAGATTTCTCTATGAAAATTGTAAGCTACCATAAAGTGGTTGAAATGAATAATAGACGACCTAGATTAAAACATAATCAAAGGCTTAGATTGTTTTGACTTGATCCATGGCTTTTTTTAGAAGTTTCACCCTTGATTATATTAATACCCATTAATATTTTAATTTTCCTAAGTTTAGACTTAGGAACCCCATTAAAAATATTAATTATTTTAATAAAATCACTTATGGGTGGAATTTTCCAAAACACTTTCTGGGTTCTTTGGAATACTTGTGCCCAAGCCTTCCTGCAAAATTTGAGGCTTAGAGCACATCCGATGCTACCCCAAATCAATAGTTCTAAGAGTCATTCCTTGCCACCCCCCTCAACAACTATAATCTGTGTGATGCTTCTTCCATTGAGATAAAGTTCTCAATGTATAATTGTTCGAAGATTTCTCTATGAAAATTGTAAACTACCATAAAGTGTTGAAATGAAAAATAGTCTAGATGGTGTGAAAATTTCAAAACTGAAATCCTATTGCAGCAACTTGAACTTATTTTTCTAATTGTTAATTATTTTAACAATTTATCTGCTATGACTAATATAAAAAAAATCACACTGCAACCTTCACAAATAAAATACTACGGAAATAATAGCGTTGGAAACTGAGAAAATTCTAGCACACACACAAAATAAAAATGACGTCGTTATTTTTGGACAATTGTCGCTTAAAAAACCCAACTTGGGAAAGTCGGTGCAACAGTTGAAGGTTTTTTATTATTATGCAGCAATGAAAATCTAAGTACAATCTGGATGCACAAACTGGAAATCCACTACAGGAGAAACTGGCCACAAAAATTAGTGAGACAAATTTTGTCTCACCCGACACTAATCCAACTCCAAACTGGCTCTAAATGGGCTCCACAGAACCCATGCGTTAGCCTTTGCGTCAAGTTTGCGCAGCCACTGGTATGCCTTGCCTGGAACTACAACTGATCAAGCCGTTTGCCCAATCCAACCTCTGAGAATGACTCGTTGATCCCTTTCGGAAATATTCTCAACATTCAACAACTGAATCGACCCTCTGTCTAGCCAAATCGAATTGTTGCCTCTAAAGCTTCTGCATTGCCTCTACGTAGCCTCACTGAGGAAACTCGACCCTCCTGTAGTTGACTCTCCGGATCTGGAAAATCTCCTTCGGACTCACTGTCCCTGCCCCTCACTCACTACTTCGATCTCTGGCTCTTCAACAACTGATTGTTGCTACCTCGGAAATTGATTTGCCAAGGAAATCGAACTTTTGGTGTATTTTCTACAAGTGCCCATCGAATTCGTCTTATAATCCGTTATTGGAGCACCAACGACCATGATTAAAACTTAATCAATGGCTAGGATCATCTTGGAGTCATTTTGTGTGAGTTTCTAGATGATTCACACCTTGACTTAATTAATTCTGTTTAATTAACCATATTCCCTAAGTTTAGAGGTAGGAAATATTTAAAATTGGTTAATAATTTAATTAAGCCATCTCTAGGTGGAATTTCCATAAATGATTTTTGGGTTTTGGAGATCCCATGTATTCTAGCCTCTCCACCAAATTTCGTGGCTTGAACACATCCAATGCTATAGAAACTAACACTCCCTTTTAGCAAGGACTTTGTTCTCTCTCTAGTGTTGCACATCCTGTCACAACACCCTGTCTCTATATCACCTCTGTCATGCTACTGATTTTTGGCTATACTACCCACCAACCACTGTGCAACTCTGATGCTGCATCTATGTTGCTGCTAACACTGCTATATTGTTGCCAACACTGCATCTGCACTGTAACTCCCTCTCATTTGTTGTTGATGCAACTGCAACTACTACAATTGAGAAGCATTCAAAATACTGAATCAACTATGTTCAGTATGATGCATCGGTCTCCCGAGTTTTGACTGCTACTAGCACTGTCACTGAAGAATTTGCGCTGCTACTGACTCTGCTACTGAGCCACCTGCTCTGTTGTCAACACTGCACCGCGCTCCTCAGCATCTTACTGCCACTAGTCTACAACTGTCACTTTGGTACTGACTGCATCAATTGTCATTGATCCATCCTGCTATTGAATATTGTGGGCCCCTGTAGCTAGGCAATGATCCATGAGGTGGACTCCTTAAGGAGCCTACCCAAATTTGTAGCTCTCTGGGGCTACAACTCCAAGTCGCCCCACCTCACTCTTGGAGGTATGGCTGCCAACATCGCGAAGTCTTCCTCCAACCCGGAGGACAATCTATATATCGCAACATGTGCTAATTCTTGGTCTTGCTTCTCCTGCTTCTCCTTCTTTCTGAGAGGACATTGAGTACTGTAGTGGCCAAACTCCACACCTGAAGCACTTGACCTTAGATAGTTCCTTCTTCTTTTTTTGTTCCCCCTGCCCTTGACTGGGACCCTTTGGACCGAGGGCCACATTCTCCTCCTTCACCACCTTTGGTCCACTGCTACTGCTGCCATTGATGGAGCTCTTTAGCAAAACTTGCCTCAACTCCTCCTGCTACAAATCAGCCCACATCTTGTGCCAATCTGGTAGCTTGTCTTTGCCCAATATACTTTGGACAAAGACTTGCTACTCCTCAAAGACACTTTTCAGTGCCAATCTCATTAGCTCTGTTGGTTGAGGCGTTGCCCCAACAACTGCAAGTTGGTCTCGGGCCTCCTAAATCCTAGTGAGGAAGGTATCTATGCCTTCCCCCTTCTGCATCCTGATGCATCTTAGCTTTTCTTCTAGGAACATCTTCCACTGCTCAGAAGTGCCCTGATATAGTGTGGAGAGAGCATCTTGTTGACCCTGCCGCCTACACCTACCTACAAGTCAGTGAGAAAAGCCTTCAACCCCACAAGGTGTGGTTGGTGGCAAGGAACTTAGAGAAGGGGTTGTCACACTAAATCCCTTCTCTCTCCGTTTAAGCTATCTCCTAGGTTAGCAAAGGGAGGTGGTCCCTAATGAAAAGTTAAGTTAAAAAGAGATGTGATTTTCTAGGAGAATTGTTAGAGTTAAATAGATTATTTTTTTAATGATTTATAAGCAAAAACTAATATGATCAATAACCATCATAAGGTAAGCATGAAATACATAAACAACCAGTGCCTTCCAAGTATTTGCTCTTTAAGAAATGAAATTGTATTTTGCTTAAACTAAAACTAGAATGCTTCAAAAATTGAAAGCAAAGTAATCCTGAAATGGAGACCAAGATGACATGAAAGAGTCAACATGATAATCTACAATTAGTGTACAAGAACTAGATCAAGACATGCAAGTAGAACTCCATACTTGTCTAGTTAAAACAATGCTCTAGGTAGCAAATAAAATCCTTGAAAGCACAAGACATTGATCAAGAATAATATTTAATTTAAATTTATGTGATCTTAGTAGGCTAGAGGAAAGGAAACTCCCTCTTTCAAAATCATTTGATGAGATCCTTGAGGAAAATTGATTGGGTCCTTCTATTCTTGATCTTGGGAATTAGTTCGTCTATTGGAGAGCTACCCCACGCCCAAGTAAATCCTTCAATCAAACTAAAGATCTCTACACACTTGAAAAAAGATGCCAGCAATCATAAGGGATTAGATTATACAATGGAGGAGAAGGCTAGAGATTTGACCAAAAATCTTCTAGTGCTCCTCTTCCTAGAGTATTTCTCTAACCCAAAAACCATACAAGATAACTTTCATATATTAATCCAAACAAGTGGCAAAATGATAACTAGCATAGTCCAACATACATGTAGAATGTAAAGCACAACAATTGAAATAACTTCACCTCAAGAAATGGAAGGAGAACATCAACACAATAGTACCCCAAAGTATCTTTTATTATATGAAAAATGAATACAAAATCTAGCAGAGTCTCTGCAAGCCCAACAACTCGTTCTATATGATACAAATGAGAGCTCAAGGTTCATATAAATAAGAAAAATGGGAGCCAATCCCAATGTGGGTGCAAGTGACAAGTGGAAGGGTGAAGATCCCAAAGCAAAAACGAATTTGCAAGTGGTTGCAAGAACTGTCCAAGTGTTGGAGATCACTGTTGTAAACTGCTCCCTAACTGGTTGTGTATATCTCCCTTGAGAATCAACGTTCATCCATTGGTAACCTGTGTGTGTGTCTCACTGCTGCCACATGTAATTAGAGTGGAAAGGTGAGGAGGCAAAGCTCCACTAAATCTGCTGTGCAATCCCATCTAATCTGCCACCTCAAATCTAATCAAACTAGCTCTGCGTACTTGTTGTAAGTGTTATGCATTTGGTTGCCTCTAAACTGCTGCATATGATTGAGGATGAGTGCCAGTGTGGGGTATTCAAATTGAATTGATGTTAACTGTGCATTCAATCTTTTCCTCATGTGCATATTGGTTGAGCTGCCATGTGTAATCAGCGTACAAGCAAATCAAACTTGCGTGGAGATGGAGTGGAGTTGTTGCGTTGACACTTTGACTAGGCCAGCGTGGATCTCTTTTATGGCATGCGCTTATTTTCTTTTGGCTATACGTAGATTATGGAGAGTGGGGTCCATTCCCCACTCATTTTATTAGAATCCGAACTTTAATCTCCAACATCAATTAAATCAATAACTTAACTTTTCACCATATAAAATATTTCAATGTGGCCTCTTTAACTCATCGTGGAACCTTTTGACTTGCCACTTGGAACTTTGACTTTGACTTTCCTCCATGTGGTGGGCCCCACATGGCTGCCACATCACCTTTGATATTCCCTTATATTTCCATGTCAAAATTTGACTTATTTTGACTTTGGAAAAATTTAGAAATTTTTTCACTTTTTGAATTTTTTGATTTTTTTGCCATTATCACTAGGAAAATCGGCTTTTGAGGGACTATAAGTCATTTTTTGACCCTTAAAGTGGGTCCTAGGATAATGTTGGGTCTCTGAGGATGAATTTCAAGTAGTCACACGCTCCAGACATTTCCTAAGGCCACTTATTTACACCATTACATAGAAAATAATTAAAAAAATCTCGTTTTGCGGGAAATTTTTAATTTTACAAAAATCCTACTTAGACATAGCCAAATTCCACGAATTTTTGTGTATGATAATATACATCGACTCTAGACACTAAGATGTGTTAGGGGCTCAACCTTCAAACCGTCACCTCGGCTTTGGGGTAAAAAATGAGTGAAAAAACCCAGAAAATTATCCGCCTCTAAAAAAGAAGGGATAATTAACGAGATAAAAAAAACACTCCAAGGGGTGATCGTTTGCTGATCGAGTCCCAACATCCTAGGCCTTTTACAGACTCAAAATCTCATCATTACTAGTATCACTTATTATAATTCCCCGCAGGGTGTGGAATCTAGGTACAAGAAAGATGATGATAAGATAGAAGTAGAGTTAAAAAACTCTGTTGATTGATGATATCTGATGGTACAACTGTCCTCTGGATCATCCTTTAGCATGAGGTCTTCATATGATCATCAGGCGCCACTCCAGTGGTCAACACATCCCACATCTCTTTGGCAGTATCCTTGCCAGCTATGTGTGAGACTATATGGTCCCGTACTCCATCCAGGATCAACCGCTTCGCCTTAGCCATTTACTTTCTGTATTCTTTTAGCTGATCCGCATCCTAGGGAACTATCACAATACTGTCTATGTAGAGCTTCAGTCCATATTCATCCAACAGGAAGGACATCCTGGCCTTCCAGATGGCATAGTTGGAGGAACCTTCCAACCTATCCTGATCTTTAAGCCCTGCTGTGGCCATCTCAAGAATTGTTGAAAACCCCCTCTTTCCTTTTGCCTGGCTGCTGCTTAGCTACTCACACTCCTTCCTGGAATGGGCAGATCTACTAGTTGCTACTGTCAATTTGCCTGGAAAAATCGAACCTCTGAGACTAGAAGTTCCCTGAGAGAAATTTTCCCTCTGTTGTGTGTGCTTTTCTCTTCCACCTGATGTTGATTCTGCTACTGCAAACTGCAGCAAAATCCTCTGCATCCAACCAGAAATTTGCTCAGTGAAAATCTGAGTTGCAACTTCTCCCTTTGACTACAGGAATCACTCTCCTAGGCAATTCGACTTTTCTGTCAACCTGCAACTGAAAATCGAACCCTTGCCCCAATAACTCGGCCTTCCTATCAAGGAACTGTGTTGCCTCAAAATTTTTGGCCTGCTACTCCCTTTGAGCAGCGAAATTCTTTTCCTTCGCTTCTAAGCTCCCCGACTGATCACTCATGCTCTGATACCATGTGACAATTTCAAAACTGAAATCCTATTGTAGCAACTAGAATTTATTTTTCTAATTGTTAATTATTTTAACAATTTATTGGCTACGACAAATATCAAATAAATCACACTACAACCTTCACAAATAAAATATTGCGGAAATAATAGCATTGGAAACTAAGAAAATTCTAGCGCACACCATAAAAATGACACCGTTGTTTTTGGATAATTGTCCCCGGAAAAACCCCAACTTGAGAAAACTAGTGCAACAATTGAGGGTTTTTTATTATTATGCAGCAGTGAAAATCTGCGTACAATTTGGATGCACAAACTGGCAATCCACTATAGGAGAAACTAGCCACAAAAATTAGTGAGACAAATTTTGTCTCACCCGACACTGATCCAGCTCCAAAACTTGCTTTGAATGGGCTCCACGAAACACCTGCGTCAACCTCTGCGTCAATCCTGCCCAACCACTGGTACGCTCTACCTGGAACTGCAACTGATCAAGTCGTCTGCCCAATCTAGCCTCTGAGAATGACTCATTGATCCCTTCCGGAAATCTTCCCGGCCTTTAGCAACTGAATCGACCCTCTGTCTGGCCAAATCGAACTGCTGCCTCTGAAGCTTCTGCGTTGCCTCTGTGCAGCCTCACTGAGGAAACTCGACCCTCCTGTAGCTGACTCTCTAGATTTGGAAAATCTCCTCCAGACTCACTGTCCCTGCCCCTCACTCACTGCTTCGATCTCTAGCTCTCCGGCAACTGACTGCTACCACTCTGGAAATCGATCTGCCAAGGAAATCAAACTTCTGGTGTTCTGGTGTATTTTCTCCAAGTGCCCATCAACTTCCTCTTATAATCCATTGTTGGAGCACCAACGGCCAAGATTAAAACTTAATCAATGGCTAGGATCATCTTGGAGTCGATCTGTGTGAGTTTCTAGATGATTCGCACCTTGACTTAATTAATTTTGATTAATTAACCATATTACCTAAGTTTAGACTTAGGAAATATTTAAAAATTGGTTAATAATCTAATTAAGCCATCTCTAGGTGGAATTTCCAGAAATGATTTCTGGGTTTTGGAGATCTCATGTATTCTAGCCTCTCCACCAAATTTCATGGCTAGAACACATCTGATGCTACAGAAACTAACAGATGGATGACCCAATGGTCAAAACCTAAAGGTTATCATGGGTAATGAATATGGAAAAGTAGGAACGTCCAGTGAACTGGATACTTGCATTGAAAGATGAACAAGAGTTAAAAGCATAACAATGTCAATGTAGCAATATTGCTTGCAGATTGATGTTGAGTACTATAGGGATCATGACAACTCTCTTTATTTAAATAAATTCTCAATATCAAGGCAGTGACAACAACAATACTTCTGTAGAATCCCAAGATCTTGCGGGTTTCTATCATGTCAACTAAAAACTAGTAAAGGGAAGAGACAATGTGCCAATTGAGAATCCAAGAAAGTTGAACTAAAGCCCTTGAGGCATTTCCTTCCAGGCAAGGTAAAATGTTAGTCTTTTTAACACAAAATGTTACAACCTCGGCTCTATTGTAATTTATTGGAAACAATGATTAAATTCTGAAGAGTGCAGATGACGTTGGAAAACTTAGCTACATGATTGAAGACATATAATGAACCAACAGAATATGAGTAGGGTCATCAAAGAATGGAGTGTGCATCTTAAATTTGTAACATAACATTCTAGGAAGTGAGCTAAGAACAACATGTTTAGAATTACGACATTCCTATAAGCCCAATTCGACCTCTGATTCAATATTGCACACCAAGGCTCTTCTTTGACATGCAAATTACAGTAGTTGTAGTGGAGATATAACCTTGAGTTGGCCCATCTTCCTAGTATATTGGTTCGATGACAATACATTTGCTATATTTGGTGGCAAGTTTAAATCAGACTAAACTGTAATATGATCTATCTTCTCCCTTGATTGATGGACAAGAAAAGATCCAATCTAGGACTACTAGCTAGAAAATCAATATTTTTCCACAATGCTTAGTGCTCATGCATGTAGGTTGTTTAGGGAAGATGATGTAGAGGGATGCCTTGATTTACAAGAAAGTTCAATGGTTTTTTGGTTTGGATCAAAGAAGGGGAAATGTGGCTCTATGACGATGGTAAATAAATCTCTTGTAAATGAGACTATCTAGTGAGAGAATATCATGTCCATTGGCACTCTACTAAAACCAAGCTGAAATTATCGAAGGTGGTCAAGGACAAGAGAGATATTTCTTTTTGTAGCTTTAGAGAGTAATGTAATGCTGTCAATATTTGGATAGGCTCCAAACATCGAGTATGTAATTTCACCTAAAACCAACCAACCCTAATAACTTGAGTTTGATATTTCTTCTAAGGTTTGTATTATACTCTCCAAACCTTGATAATGCTCCTAGCAGTTGTCCTCTACTCTTATGATAAGAAATTAATATAACAAGCTCTATGGTACAACGTGGTAAGGGTAAATGGAATTCACATGATCTATAAGTAGAGTTTGAGGATTTCATAGCTTGTACTATGAGATAAGTGTAATATACCCTATAGGAACAAAGATAAATGCAAATAACATACAAATATTTAGTATAAAGTAATAAAAATAATCAATGCAATTGTAATGGTAACCAAAATAAGATACCTTGATTATTAGGAGCACAATGTTCACTTGCCTCTTTTAGGGGCGAACCCCTAGTAGAGTAAAGCTTAGTTGCAATAATTCTCCAAGACATCTTTTACAATGTTTCTACCTCTATATATACAACTTTCTAACCTTCTAGAACATTCTAGAGGAGGAAATCCTTCTAGCAAGTCCTCATAATAGTTGTAGTCACAATACTGCGATCATTGTCTAATAATGATGGCCTTTCTTACATAACCATATATTAATCTATCTGTTAATGGTTAGGGAGGCTAGGACCCTAACATGTCCTCCCCCTTAGAGAACAACCTTATCCTCAAGAAGAGTTGAGATGTGGAAATTGGTGTAGAATGTTAGCAGGCTGGAAGGTGCCACTTCAAGTGGTTTATCTTTCCATGTATTAAAACTTCTTGAATGGTGTGATGGTAGAGATGTCTCTCATAGTGCTTGAGGACTACTAGCTGCAACCAAATGGTGTCGTATGCATCCAATTTCGATAGATTGGTTTTAACAATGCAGTTGGATCCAATCACTTTCTATTTAGGGCTTGTTTCACTTGATTACTGTACATGTGGCTTGAACAACCCATCATTTATGTATTTTGGATTGGTTAATGGTAGATAAGTGTGTTTTACTTCTCCATAGGTTAGATTAGTGGACTTCCCTTGAAATATTAGTTGAGCATCTCTTTATAAATAGAGATGCATTTCCTCATTGGCACTCATGGTTGGAGTGGGGGAGAAATCCCTAAGCATTTTGATATTTTGGAGACTTTTATATTTAGAAAAAAAATTAGACCCCATTCTTTTAGCTGCACCTAGGGAGTCGGGTCAACCTAATAACCACCTCCTTTGGGTCAGGATGTAAGGGGGTGTGTTTCAATATTCTGGCTGTTATTAATTGTTGGGAACTGTATCCAAGCTCTAGTGTGTTGATCGGTCAAGGGAAGATAGGGTAGAGGAAGTCCTCCTTGAGGTTACAAACCCTAACCAAGATAGCAAGACACTTACTCATTAAGAAGAATTTGGTTTGTGAATCTTCTAGGGTTTGTTTGAGGATAACAAAGGTACAATTGATGCTCATTGTAGGCACATCAAGTAGACAACAAAGGAACGCAGTTAGTTTGGGCTTGTTTTGAAGGTAACAACCTTAGAAGTGGCCCTCCTAGGGCTGCAGGTAACCACATTAGGGCAACCACATCCTACAACAAACATCTGCTCCATTCCAACAGTCATTCTATGACTATATATTGTACAAAGAGTTGATCAGGCTACCCTTCTAGGCTGTAGGTACCCACAGGAAAGGCAATCGGGCTCCTATTCTCTAAGCCTGCGGATTATCTTCAGTACAGTCAGACTCCTATGCAGTAAATCAAAATAACACAATAGATATTAGATTATTATAGCTCACCTAGTTTTTATTAACATATCATAATTGCAGTTGGATCTGGTTTCCTAAATTGTTGATATTGCAAACAGTTTTGTACCGGTGGACTTATTACATGGTTTCATTGAGCAGTCAACCCTACTTATTGCGATTTTGTGAAGAATCATATTGTTGATGTCAGTGCTTATATTATTCATGCATATATATTGTTTATGAATGTGTAACACTAATTTATTCAAGAAACTTAGACATAATAGAAACCCTAAGCGAAAATTTACCCTAGAGAATTACAGTTTGGACCAGATGTGGGTCATCAACAAGGCAAAAAGATTGCAAGTTCTTAGTTTTCTACTTCTTAGAGCATTATTTCATTGTAAATTTACTTGATTTACTTGATGATTTTACTTGATTGCTTAGATAATATAGCAGGTAACACCCTTCCAACCAGCTATGCTAGCAATACTCCTACAGTAAACAACCTTGCACATGAATAAAGATTCTTTATAGAAACCATAGGTCAAACTGCGAAATAAGGTGTATTATAGATTTCAGCTGTCAGGGTGTCAAATGTTAACCCTAGCTAAAACCCATTAGCAACAAAGCAATAGGTAGGCATATTGATTAGGAAAACAAAATATTGTTTATTTATTTTTCCTTATTCAATTGGACTTTTAATTAGTACTGTGGAAAGTGGAAATTGCCAATATGCCACTATCATTTTAAAATTGCAGAACTTCCAAGCGACAGTGAGTGTGTGGGTGCTTAATAGGAATTATGTTTGAGCCCTCAGCTCCAATGGCTCAAAATTAAAAATTTGTGGAGCTATATCATTGCAGGTTCAACTTGGTCAGTAAGAGAGTAAGACACTAAGTTTAAATGCATGCCCCTATCTTATTCATTGGCCCATATTCACGCTAGGATCAGGAATACACACTCATTCTTCCCCGATAAAGCCACCCTAAAATGTCAAGGTCATTTGATCTAATAAATTTCCTATATTATAATCAAAACAATGTGTATCATTACTATCTATTAAAACTCCATTTAGTCCAGCTTCTAACTAGCTAGATCTGAACTTCATGCAGAAGACTCTAGTTGATTGGTAAGGGATTGGTCATCCAAAAAAATGGAATTTAAATAAAGGAATACCACATTTATCCTAGGTCCTAACAACATTGAGATGAAAAGGCTACTACATCATTAAAATATCGAGTAATTGAAGAGAAAATCTATGAAACCATGAGAAAGCCCTAAAAAGCACTTGGAAAAAATTAAGGATAGCTAATCCTGACCTTTTTATGAGCCAATTTCTGCAACTTTGGAATTTCTTCATGCAATCTAGCCTTGGTGTGTCGAATTTCAGCATTCAAGGTCGTGACCATTGCCCTGTTCTTGTAATTTGCGACATCGTCAACTTTCTGGTACCAAAAAAGCCACAGAATTTAGCAGTTTTTCCCAGCATTTTAAAAATCGAGCCAGGGGAAATGTAGGGTTTACTAACCTGCTTTGTGGCCTCAATGTCGGACTCGACAACAGTATAAAGCTTGATGAAGGTGTTGTTGTCGAAGATCTGATTCTCCCTATATTTGTCAATATCGCACTTTTCATACTTGTTGCAAATGGCGTCCACCTGTGTGAGAATGTCGATGATGCTCATCTTCACAATGATCAAATATGATGTGCTCGATGCCTAGTGTTTCGGATCTTCGTTTTCCCTCAGAATTCCTTCCCTGAGATGGAAGCAAGGATTCTAACTGAAAGCCTTGATTTCAAATCTCTTGCAGTCGATCTTAATTGAAGGATTGATTAAACAATTTGACTAGAAGATTGACTAAACAACTAGATGTAGATTGCTAGACTGTCACCAGTGGAATTAGTAGTGGTTTATAGGAATTTGGCATGGTAGGTTGAATAAAGTTGTGGTAGTCCACCCTTCTTAGGAATTTTTTTGTGTTCATTTATGGACTCACAAATTTGGCACCATTTATGTGATCTCCAAAAACAATGTAATGTCATCTTAGTATTGTTTCTAGTGTTTTTAGAAATGAAGAGAAATTCATGTGACATCGAAAAACACACGATGTAATGTCATCTTAGTATGATTTCTAATGTTGTTAGAAATGAAGAGAAATTAATGGTGTGGACATTTAACATGTCATTATGCTATGATGTGATTAGTGTTGGGTTAATTTATCTTTTATCTATTCCTGTTGTGGTTGATGTGTGTAACTATAGGCTCATTATTTTCTTTTCAAGTGTGAGTTGACTAGGTTATTTTAACCTGTGATGAATGAATAAATTGAATGCTTGACTTCTATTTCCTTATGTGAGAGTATTATCAAATACAACATTTAGTGTTCCCCTTGCATGGAAATCCATTCTCTTCTATGTGGTGGTTAGGTTATTCATTTGCTCGAGATTCGTAAACTACGCTTGAGGAACTCCAACTAAACACCTCATATGTCTTCTTCAAGGTCCAACATAGGGACATTAAGCAACTGGACCTATACTCAATGGGCCCTTTCCTTTGTAGAGTGGGAAGTCCTTTACTCATTGCTTTTCTTGTCCCTACACTGTTCACTAAATATTATGCTCGATTCTAAGTGTAGGCCTTTGCCTTGATCTTCACTAAGCACAATGTTTCATCTTGTCATTGAGCACATTCACCAAGTAAAGCTGCTTTGCTCACTAGGTCTACATTTGGGAAAATTTCTTCCCTTTAATTCCCTTTTCTTGATAATGCACCTTTCTTTTCTTAGTGATACTGTACTTAACTAGAATTATCTTGTCATTATGCAATGAAATGCACAATAGGATGAAAGATGTGGTTGAGATACTCCATTACATGCAATATATTGTACACTGATGCAGAGATGAAATAAGCATTTTTGATCCATTTATTGAATAGGATGATGTGTTAGTGCTTGAATTTGTCTCCTACATTTTAAAGCCCTGATTTCAACAGGATTCATTGTCCATTGGTCTTTTACCCAATAACAACACACGAAAAGAAGGAACCTTCAATGACCTTTGACTTTGTTAGTGTCAATGGACCCTAAAGTGGTATCAAATTCTTGTGATGTTAAAATCCTTAATGAAAAAGCAAAATGAATGAGTCCTTTGCCCCCATATCTATGGTGAAATCCCCTAGGTTCAAGTAAATCATAGACAAAGGTGTGAGCCCCAAGAAAGTGTTGGAAGAAAAATAGAGGAAAGTGATAAGTATAAGGCATGAAGCAAAGGTTATGTGTTTAGTTTCCTTACTCACCAAGTACACAAAGCGTGTGCTTAGTGGGTGAGGAAGCATGGGTTGTTGAGTACATAGATTATTGAGTTCCCGAGCAAGGGGAAGCACTAAGAAAAGATGACAACGAGAGGTAGAAATTAATTATCCCACTAAGCAAAGAGTTCATTGTGTTGAGAAATCCAAAGAGTGGCAAGTTAATTGATTTCTCTTGTTATGACATTATCTTGTGATGTTTCATTATTATTATTCTTTTGTTTGATTTATCTTTTCCTTATCATCAAGACTAATGCCAAGCAACAAATAGAAGAGGGCATAAGATGTAGGCACGCAGCCAGGGAAAAACTACACTCTAGGGGGAAACCTGATCAAAATTCTTTCTCCAGTAGATTCAAAAACAAGATGAGATGACCAAGACCCTCATAACCTAGAGCAAAAACTACCTCCATCCATCAAGTCAACCTTGTCATGTCATATGGTAGTCTAATCATTCTTCGTTCCTGTAGCAGTCAACCTTCTTCACACTTTGTTCCCACTTCAGTCGAATCTTGGTCCTTTAGTCCTGTGGTGACAGCATGAACTTGGATCTTTGCAATTGCACCAGACTTGCATCACTAGCACTGAACTTGTATCACTGCAATAGCACCAAGCACCGAACTTCTCCATTGCAATAGCACCGAACTTCTTTACTGTGATATCACTAAACTTCTTCACTGTGATATCACCGAATTTCTTCACTATGATATTACCGAACTTCCTCACTGTGATATCACTGAACTTAATTTCTGAAGATGATCCGAATTTACTTACTGTGATTTGCACCGAAATAATTCCTGTGATATCCGTACTCACTTCATGTTGGAAAATGTAACTAGGTTTGGTCTTCATTAAATGTATTTGAGTCATCTTGTAATATACTTGTCAAAAGAATAAATAATTTTTTAATTATTATTATTATTATGACTTATTAAAGCATGGGTTTCATGCTTGCATCACCATTTTTCAGGTCAAACTCGCCATGAGTCATTGTACTTTTAAAGAGACCCTTCTTGGGCTTTTGAATCATGTAAAAAGGTTTAGTATTAAGCCAAATATAATTTATGTATCCTCCACATCAAGTCGGCCTAAGGACATCAATTCGACCTCCCTTAAAGCTTATAAATAGAAGCAAGTCGAATTCATTTGGAGGACCTCACATAAAGCAAGTTCAATATCTCTAAGGAAGTTGGGAAGTGCGAAATACGAAGCCGGGAAGCCAAAGGAAGTGCGAGTTGGTTGGAGTCTAAAGAGAATAAGAAAAATGAAATTTTGGTGCCTCTATCTCTTTGTTTTGTGCCCTAGTTTAGGAGATCGAAGTTTTTCAAAGTTTCGTTGATGCTGAAAGCTGCTACATAGTAGAAATTGCTAGAAGAGAGGTCGAAGATCTGGGAGGCTAACTTGGTGTGGAGGGAAGGTTTGGCCTTTGGCTAGGGTGAAGAGTCTCAAAGAATACTATTGAAAGGAAGAGAATTTAGATTGGGTTTTCCCCTCGAGGGGGGTTTTTCCCTGGCATAGTACCTATATCTGGTGTCCATTGTTTTATGTTCTTTCGCTTTAGTAATTGCTTGATGAACTAAAGAAAGAAGATATAAAGAAACGTAATAACAAATCAAGAACATCACAAGTAATTATCAAGTATAAGAAAATATTTCTGCCTTTTTTATTTTAAACACTTCAAAGGTCTCACGAAATCTCCTTTTTGAAATTAATCTGAGCTACATCATTGTAATAACACTGAAAAACTTCTCTCTGAAATTCTTATCCAAACTTGTCTTCTTGTATTCTGGGCGAAGTCTTTATGCTTGTATATATAGTTGTTTGTCCATCATAAATGAGCCGACATGAGTTCTTGAATAGAAGTGTCTCTATATTAGGCCGACATGAGTTCATTGAGGGAAGCCGACTTGATGATGAGGCCGACAACAAGGAGACTTTGATGGAGGAGTCTTTGACCAAACAAACTTTGACTTTTTACTCAAGTAAGCAATCCTAAAGCCTACAATGGAGGCTTGACCTATAACAATTGACCCAAGCATGAAACACATGCTTTAATAAGTCAGTTAAATTATTAATAATAAAATTTTGCTTTCTTTTGACAAATATTACATTTTGACTCAAGTACAATTTATGAAGACTGATCCTAGTTACATTCTTCAACACTCTCTCTTAACTAGGGAGGTATTCATATTTAAATATAACCATAGAGGTACATGGAAGATCTCAAAACACATAATCTACGAAGAAGTTTAGGCACCGCAATGCCATGGACTAGATTCCTAACCAGGGCAATCTATCCAAGGTCTCTCAACAGTTTAGGCATCACAATGCCACAGACTAGATTCCTGACCAGGGCAATCTATCCGAGTGGGACTAAGATGGACTCAAGCTTTCAGCCTCTCCAGGTACCATCAGGCTTACTTGCTAACCATCAACCCAGGGATCTAGGTGTGTATCTGAGGTCAAAGCTCTATGACCAACACCACCTCCCAACTTCAGGAACTAGACATCAACACAAAGTGTCAGCCAGATGTCTTCGCAAGCAATGTCTTACTCACAAAGCCTCAACTTCCCGATTATTCCAATAGGTAACAAATCCTTCCAAATCTCTCCCAATCAAACTGATTGACAACTCTAAGCATGTCAAAACATGTTATCAAATTTCCGAGAGATTTACCTATACAAACACAACCCCAATCAGTAACAAACTTTCAAATGTTTTTAAACATATACAAACCTCTAGGGTCTTCCAGACAACTAGATGTTGCTTTTCAACTTTTCATAGTAGGACTTGGAGCTTTCCCAATGAATCTTGACAGAAGATTCCTCAACCATGTAGCTTCCTTTCCTACTTCTCATGCAGTAACATATTTCATAAATCGATCCAGCTTTTCTTAACTCAACAACCCTTCAAAAATACATTCTCCAATTTCCTTCTCTCACTCATGGCCTTCACCAAAACTTACGGTTGTTAGTCCTGGTCTAGTGCATGTCACATGAAGTAGAGAACCATATTTGTCACTCCCTCTTAATCAGAGAAGATCTAATCATTTTTGTACAAGGAATATTCTCAACCATCCTCTTATCCTAGGGAAATTCCTTTCATCCATGCTCCTTCTCAACCTAGGGAGATTTCTTTCATTCAAGCTCCCTCTTAACTTAGGTAGTTCTACTTCTTCTTTATGACATCGAAGATTCTTTCGTGGCTTCCATCCTTCTCATTAGAGTTATCATTAGCATTCACATCATGCTTATCACATCAACTTTTCTTTACGAACATCTTCACTATCTTGAAGATCACGTACATGCACAACTTAGATAGCAAGTACAACCAAATCTGTAGAAGCATGAAGTTAACCACATCAAAATCACGGAAGCATTTAACTTTATATATCAGATGCCCAAACTTACAAACAAGAGACACATACTCTTCAACATCTTGCTAGGGACTTTGTCATAAACCCTAGACTACTTCATCAAGGCTTATTTCATAACAACTTTCATTTCATCTAGGGTTTCAATGTTTCTTCCAAAGGTGTGACATACCCTACTACAACATATAGCAAACCCTAGAATCAATTCAAACAAATATAGATCTACAAAGTATCTAACAACTTTCAGAATTCATATGTTAGACTTCCCACTAGGGTTTCATACAAACCCTAGATTTCATACATGAGATTTAACAATCAAAACCAATCATAGCTCAATCAATAACATGACTAGCTTCCACTAGGGTTTGTTGCAAACCCTAGATTTTCTCAATCAAACATCAATCACAACTAAAACTCAGATTTACACAAATCTCAAATTATCACATTGTCATCATACATCAAAGATTTTCACTTCTACTAAGGTTTAACTCCAAAACCCTAGATTTCACAAATATTATCATCCTAGAGAAACAAACTTTGACTAGGGCTTAGTTCCAAACCCTAGGACTCATGACCATCAACAAACAGGTCAACTCATATATCTAGGACTCCATCATCATGCATAGGCATTTCATATCATGTGTTAGTCAAACCCACTTTACAAATATCAATAAGAGTTAGACATATAACAAACTTGATCAGACTAGGGTTTGATCGGAAAAACACACACATGCCAAGGATTTCATTTTTAAGACATTATAAGGGTCTTTCTTATACACTCTAGCAAACCCTAATGATCTAGGGTTTTAATACAAAACAAACCCTAAATTACCAATACTTCAAAGGTTCGGGATTTCAGACATTATCATTCAACCCTAACAAGTTAGGGTTTCCATAACCATACCAAAACCCCAAACAAGACATCATCCAAGCATCAGTCAGTTACTTTAGAATTCATCAAAACATAAGATATTTTCTAACCCTAAGCAGATTAGGGTTTCACACATAATCATCGACATACCCTTAAGTTAGGGTTTTTACAATGAACCTTTCTATGGTTCCATAAGAGCAATCAGAGATATGAGGAGGGTAGATTTATCTAATGATGAATCACCCAATCAAGAATCTTTATGATTCAAGGAAGCTAGACAAAAAGATGTTAGTGATACAAATTTCAAAATAATATGAATGTACCTTTTATATTAAGAAGTTTTATAAGATGTATAGTCTAAGACATACCTAGAAAAACCTTGTAAGGATTCCTTGAAGTGTTCTCTTTGTATTAAGCCATGATCTTTTATACTTGTAATTCATACTTTGAAGCAAAACATGTGATACCAAGAACATGATTTAATTTTTCAAGTTAGATCTTCTATGTAACCATGGAGGATGGAATCATATGATATCGAAGATCAAGTTAATCATTCTTTCAATCAACATTAGGACTTTTACTTGACATCCTAGATTACTTGTAAACCCTAGAAGATAAGGATTAGGGTTCTAATATGTATGTTATCTAAGGATTACAATTTTTACCCTAGACTAGCTATAAACAAGGATTATATGAATCATTTAAGATTAGAGATATGAAAAATCTAAAAGATTATGAATATACGTACCTTGTGTTTACGTACCTCTGATTAGATAGCTTAT
The DNA here is from genome assembly GCA_031772625.1 of Pinus tabuliformis. Taxonomy (NCBI): domain Eukaryota; kingdom Viridiplantae; phylum Streptophyta; class Pinopsida; order Pinales; family Pinaceae; genus Pinus; species Pinus tabuliformis. The sequence goes on along the minus strand of CM062812.1, from coordinate 592,929,513 downwards.
TAGACTAGTTGCAATGACAATACTTACTTGATTTCTTTAAGTTGGTTCCTTGTGCTCGTACTATCATCTCAGATCCTCAAAGAGTGCTTTCTTTAAGTTGGTTCCTTTCATAGTCTTCAAATGAATGCTTTTAGATCTCGGATAATAGTGCTCAGAATTTTTTACCAGACTTGGATCACTTCATAGAAGTCATTTGAACTTCAAACTGTTCTTCAAGTGTAGGAGGATTGTTGTTGTTCTAGTAGTATGATGGTGATAATGATGAGCTCCTGCTCAATCCTTAAATGATGAACTTCTATCTGTAGTGAAGGTTCCCTCAAATTATTTAACTAAGGAGGCCTTAGACATTTGTTTGTCTTGGATGCTTCAATCTACTCTTGATAATGAGTTCGATCTCAGACAGTGACTTTTCTTCAATTCCAAAACCTTCTTGCCAATAAGGTGATTTTCAACCTTCTTTCACCATAGCTCTGATACCATGTTGAGAAATCCAAAGAGTGGCAAGTTAATCAATTTCTCTTATTATGACATTATCTTGTGATGTTTCATTATTATTATTCTTTCATTCGATTTATCTTTTCCTTATCATCAAGACTAATGCCAAGCAACAAATAGAAGAGGACACAAGATGTAGGCACGCAGCTAAGGCAAAAACCCACTCTAGGGGAAAACCTGGTCAAAATTCTTTCTTCAATAGATTCAAAAACATGATGAGATGACCAAGACCCTCATAACCTAGACCAAAGACTACCTCCATCCATCAAGTCAACCTTGTCATGTCATATGGTAGTCTAATCATTCTTCATTCCTGTAGCAGTCAGCGTTCTTCACACTTCGTTTCCACTTCAGTCGAATCTTGGTCCTTTAGTCCTGTGGTGACAACATGAGCTTGGATCTCTGCAATTGCACCAGACTTGCATCACTAGCACTGAACTTGTATCACTGCAATAGCACTGAGCACCGAACTTCTTCATTTCAATAGCACTAGACTTCTTTACTGTGATATCACCGAATTTCGTCACTGTGATATCACCAAATTTCTTCACTGGGAAATGCAATCTTTGAGCACACACGAGAAAAAGGAAAATATATAATGTGTTTAAGTACATGAATGTCGGGCAAAGGGGCATATAGTTGGTGGTCATGTGCTCAGCAAAAAGGGTGTTGAGGTCTCATTCCACTGCATTGAGGAAAGGAACTCCACATCAACAAAGAAGGCATTGTTGGTTTTCCTAACAAAGTGGAAGGGCCACAAAGGAAAGGAATGGAGAAAAAGGAAACCAGGTAAAGGCCCACTTGCTTGATGACCCTATGTTGAATGAATAAGAAACAATGGGTATCATTCAGCAGAACTCATGTATCGAGCAAAAAAGGGACATGAGAACAAAGTGCATGTTGTGGGTAAGGTGGTGTTAGACAAGTGTAGGAATGTGTGGATGTTTGATTCCCTTAAATCAATGATGCTCATAGAAGAAAGTTGAGACAATGGAGAGACTAAGGCAACCCCACTAGTACATATGTGGACCAACCAACCACTATCATATAACACTAGGGCCCATGTCTTGAAAGTGCATGTTGGCACATTTTTTCCATCTTAATTTAAATGGATAAAGCAAGGCTCCTTGATCCAATCCCCTTCATTGGAAGGAGTGTAGGGGACCAAGTGAGCACAACCTAAGACAATCATTTATATGTCTCATATGCTCAAGATGTCTAACAATGTGCTCATGACTATTGTAATCTAAATGAAAAGGGGGATCTCACTGAATATTGACAGTCGAACAAGAAGTTCCATAGCCTTTCTGCTTCCCATCTTTGGACAACAATGTGATGAATATTTTCAAAAACAGTAGTTGGACTTCTACAAATGCTCCAAAGTCCTACCAAAACCCTTGTTATACCATCCAACGCAATTCCTCTACTCAAAATCTCAGGTATTAACCCTTAAACTACTAACCCTAATTTGGCCTTATTAACCCTTAAATCGCTAAAATCTTAACCCTTAACCCCTTACACCTTGTATCCCTAAACCTTAAACCCCTTAACCCCTAAACCCTAATTAAAATCTACATCTTATGTCTACTTTTCTTAACTTACTCTCAATTTGTTGTGTACATAGAATATATCCATAACGAAAAAAGAATACATTAATCTTCTTTTACATTTAACATATAAGCATTTACAAAAACAATCTGCAATATAAAGAAATATAATGAATAACTTATCAAGGGATGATATTCATGCCCACCTTCAAGGTGTCCATACTTTCTACAATGTATTTTAGTTGTTTTTGTTAAAACTCTTTTCATTTATAGCCCATGCATTCTTTACAAGGGCAATAACATTTTTGATCACCCAAAGCCTCCAATGTAGATCTCACGTCTCATTGTCCTCTTGGAGGAATGTTATGTGACATTTTTCCTTACATAACTTTCAATGATGTTTATCTTAAAAAATAAACCTCAATAGTGTTTAACTATTTGTAATGCAACTATTGTAATATGATTGGATTATTTTAACTAACCTTGACCCTTTCCCCTAGGCCCTGATCTAATCTAGCCGTTAAGAGTCTTTTTAACCGTTGCCTGGTCAAATATAGCCATTGGAGGACCTGCATGCACTATTTAACTGATCGCTCGGATTTGTTCCTCAACTTGTCCTGACGATGAACCACACTAGTTGGTTCGAAACGCGTCGACAAATGATTCTCTATGTGATTTTGCCGAAATTATTCTCATAATCAAAGTATGGATCACAAAAGTCTAAACTTTTAAATAACCATTTCATTGGACTTTCAATGGTCATTGACCAAGAGACGTTGTCTAACTGGAAAAATATTGACTTTGTCAAACGTCGGTATTCCAATAAATAGATAATTGACCTGGTCAAACTTTGATATTTGACAAACATTCATTGTTGTCCCATATTTGATGAACAAAATTATCGTCGAATATTTGACTAACATGTCGTTAGATATCCGACAATAATTGTGTTTGTTGGATATCCAACAAATGTTGGTTTTTTTTTTAAATATATAAAAAATATTTGCAAGTAAAATCTGACATTATGACCAAACTATCGGAGTACGACATCATATTTTCCACCCATATGTAATAATGGGGGTTAGGGGTTAAGGGTCACAAGTTAAGAGGATAAGGGGTTAGGGCTTAGGGGGTTCATGGATTTTAGGTTAGGGGTTAGTGGCTTAAGGTTTAATGGGTCAAGGGGTTTATGGGTTATGAATTACGAGTGTAGGGGTTAAGGTATTATGGCTTGGGGGTTAAGGGGATAGGGAATTTAGTGGTTATGGGTTAAGGGCTTATGGGTTGTGATAATGGGGCCCCTAATCTCCTTATCACCACTATTGGGGGTTCCCCTGTCAATTGCTCTCATTTCCTTCCCTCAGGCCCCTTAGCCCATATGAAATTAGGTCCTAAGCGACCTTCTCATTCTCTAATGCTAGGATTATAGATCTTACTAAACCATGTTGGACCTCCCCTTGCCCCATTCAATACACAACAAGATCCTCCTCCCACCTTTTTGGTCATACCATTTAATTTCTCCTAATGTTATGAACCCCCAAATTTGGTCCCAATGCCCCTACAACTACACCCTTGGGCCCCCTTGGCTAAGGGCTTAAATGCATTAGGGTTTGTGGGTTGTGATAAGGGGGCCCTAATCCCCTTATCACAACTATTGGGGGTTCCCCAATCAACTTCAATTGCATGATATAGGAGAGAAATTGAGAGAAAAATACAATGAACTTGGAAAATTGAAAGCAATTGTTGAAGAATTAATGGAATGAAAAGCTACCATGGAGGTGGGGAAATAAAGTGGAGTTAATCCAAAACCATCCAACAATGTAAGAATTACATGTGTATACTATTTAATTATTTATATATGTTTGACCTATGTTTGACAATAAGGTTGAGTTTGACCTTATGTTTTCTCCTCTTAATGTATCTTCTAGCCCCACATATGTTGAGAGTATAGTGTAATTCTTTTTAGAAGCAAGCCTTTCCTAAAGAATGAGGCAATATTCTCACTAGATGCAAAAGGGAGATCCAATTGTAAGATGACCTTGGTCAGCTTTGTATTCAAGGCACAAAAAAGGGGGTCAAAAATGGATGAACCTAGATATGGATAGCTTGAAGATTGCACCATTAATGTAGTTGAGGACTGCTTGTGTCAGTTTTGAATAGACTTGGAGCAAACTTGGGGAATTTGAATGTTGTTTTGAGCATGTTATGGACAAAACCTTTGAGAAATATTGTAGACTTGTATGGGACTGTTACCCATACATTTGGTAAGAGAATGGACTAGTGTTAAAGGATGATCACAGCTAAAGGGACATCCTTATATCCTCTTTTCTTTTGCTTGGACATGAATTATGTTTGGGTCATGCATGGAGATGAACCTTACTTTATTCCTATGAACTTAGATGCATTTGTGGACATTAGACCGTATTGTTTCCCTTTGAAAGAAAATACGTGGAGGATATTTGGGGGAAATGTGATTGTCCATAAAATGTAGATCATATTTGGGGACCTTGTGGCTCATTTCCTTGGACGTCCTTGGAGGTCTTATTTGGAGGTGTTTGCGGACAAAAACCTAATATGACTAAGAAGATTAGTGTTGGAGCACCTATGGTTTGGGAGAAAGGCTTAGGGGTTCTAGGAGTTAAGGGGTTTAGGAGTCAAGGGTTAAGGGTAAGGGGTAAAGGGTTAGGGGGTTGAAGGCTAGGGGGTTGAGGTCTAGGGGGGTTAGGGGTTAGATGTTAATGGCTTAGTGGTTAAGGGTTAAGCATCAAGGACTTAGGGGTCAGGGGATTTATGGGTTAAGCACTTAAGGGTTACGAGATTTTGGTGTTAGCGGGTTAGGGGTTAAGGGTTCAGGTTTAAGAGGATAAGGGCTTAGAGCTTAGGGGGTTCAGGGATTCTAAGTTAGCGTTAGGGGTTAAGGGGTTAATGGGCTATGAGATATGAGTGTAGGGGCTAAGGAATTATGACTTTGGGGTTAAGGGGATAGGGGTTTTAGTCGTTATGGGTTAAGGGCTTATGGGTTGTGATAATGGGGCCCCTGATCCCCTTATCAAAACTATTTGGGGTTCCCCTATCAATTTCTCTTGTTACCTTCCCTCAAGCCCCCCTAGCCCCCATGCCATGAGATCCTAAGGCCCCTTCTCATTCTCTAATGCTAGGATTATAGACCTCAATAAACCATGCTTGAACCTTCTCACTTCTACCCATCCATGCTATCCTTATGGCCCCTTCTCCTGTTCGATATATCAAAAGATCCCCCTCCCACAAAATTCGTGAGAATTGAGCATTTAGAGGCAGTAATTTAACAACCACCTCTAAAAGCATAATTCTAGTGACTTTTGGTTGGGGGGGGTGTCCAAAATTTCCTCCAAAAGTTACATTGTTGTGACTTTTAAGGGTCGTTCAAGAATTCTAAGATAGGGGTTAAGGGTTAAGGGGTTAGTGGCTTAGGGTTTAGGGGATCAAGGGGTTAATGGATTATGAGTTATGAGTGTAGGGGTTAAGGGATTATTGTTTGGTGGGTAAGGGGATAGGGAATTTAGTGGTTATGGGTTGTGATAATGGGGCCCCTGATCCCCTTATCAGAACTATTGGGGGTTCCCCTATCAATTGCTCTCATTGCCTTCCCTCTAGGCCCCCTAGCCCCTATGCCATGAGGTCCTAAGGCCCATTCTCATTCTTTAATGCTAGGATTATAGATCCTAGTAAACCATGCTCAAACCTCTCACTTCTACCCATCCATGCTACCCTTATGTCCCCTTTCCCCGTTCAATACACCAAAAGGTCCCCTTCCACTAAAATTCATAAGAATTGAACATTTGGAGGTGGTCATTTAACAACCACCTCTGAAAGTTTAATTCTAATGACTTTTTGGGGGGTTGTCCAAAATTGCCTCCAAAAGTTACATTGTCGTGACTTTTAAGGGGGATATCAACCCCCCCCAAAAGTCACAAGAATTGAACTTTTGGAGGCGTTTTTGGACAACACCCCAAAAAAGTCATGAGAATTGAACTTTTAGAGACAATTGTTAAGTCACTGCCTCCAAATGTTCAATTCTCGTGACTTTTTTTCTGGGGGGGTTCAAAAATCGCCTCCAAAATTCAAATGCTCGTGACTTTTCAATTTTCATGACTTTCTGGGCAGGTTTTCAAAAAATTGCCATGAAAAATATATTTAGGGGCATTAATTTAAAAACCCCCTCCAAAAGTCATGAGAAAAAACTTTTAGAGGTGGTTGTTAGAAAACCCTCGAAACAGTTCAAATTTTCATGACTTTCGGGGGGTTTTAAATTACTGCCCTGAAATCCATAAAAAAACTTTTAGAGGCGATTTTGGCAAGATCACTGCAAACCAAACGACCCCTAAAGACCTTTTTTGTAGTAGTGTAGGTGTCAATACGTGCCAAGTGCCAAGTGTTAGTGCATCCTTTTGACTTTGCCACCTACACTTACCTACAAGTTAGTGAGAAAAGCCTTCAACCCCACAAGGTGTGGTTGGTGGCAGGGGACTAAGAGAAGGGGTTGTCACACTAAATCCCTTCTCTCGTTTAAGCTATCTCCTAGGTTAGCTAAGGGGGGTGGTCCCTAATGAAAAGTTCAGTTAAAAAGAGATGTGAGTTTCTAGGATTATTGTTAAAGTTAAATAGATTATATTTTTAGATTTATAAGCAAAAACTGATATCAACAATAACCATCATACGATAAGCATGAAATACATAAACAACGAGTGCCTTTGAATTATTTTCTCTTTAAGAAATGAAATTGTATTTTGCTTAAAACGAAAGTAGAATGTTTCAAAAATTGAAAGCAAAGCAATCCTGAAATGGAGACAAAGATGACATGAAAGAGTCAAAATGATAATCTACAATTAGTGTACAAGAACTAGATCAAGACATGCAAGTAGAACTTCATACTTGTCTAGTTAAAACAATGCTCTAGGTAGCAAATAAAATCCTTGAAAGCACAAGACGTTGATCAAGAAAAATATTTCATTTAAATTTATGTGATCTTAGTAGGCTAGAGGAAAGAAAACTCTCTTTCAAAATCGTTTGATGAGATCCTTGAGGCAAACCGATTGGGTCCTTCTATTCTTGATCTTGGGAGTTAGTTTGTCTATTGGAGAGCTACTCCACGCCCAAGTAAATCCTTCAACCAAATCTAAAGATCTCTATACACTTGGAAACAGATGTCAACAATCATAAGGGATTAGATTATACAATGGAGGAGAAGACCAGAGATTTAATCAAAAATCTTCTAGTGCTCCTCTTCCTAGAGTATTTCTCTAACCCAAAAACCATACAAGATAGCTTGCATATGTTAATCCAAACAAGTGGCAAAATGATAACTAGCATAATCCAACATACATGTAGAATGTAAAGCACAACAATTGAAATAACATCACCTCAAGAAATGGAAGGAGAACACCAACACAATAGTACCCCAAAGTCTCTTTTATTATATGAAAGATGAATACAAAATCCAGCAGTCTCCGTAAACCCAATAGCTCGTTCTATGATACAATATGAGAGCCAAAGGCTCATTTAAATAGAACAATGGGAGCCAATCCCAATGAAAAATGAAATGACAAGTGTAACTTGATGACAATCCCAATGTAAAACCAAATTTGTACAATTGGCTGATATGACTGTTGTGTAATCCTGTAGCTGTCAGTCAATAGAGCCTTGCTGGCCTATGTATTCCTCCTTGAGAATCAACATTGATTCTTCTCTAGTGGCAGCGTATTCTTTAGCTTGAAGTGGAGTGAGTCATGTGTGAAAAACTTGGAGTAAAAGGACACATATCCCTTGCAAATCTGAGCTGAACTGATGTGTCAATGTGAAAAATCTGTGGACTGTTCCTTGACTGCGTAGGAGTCTTTATGAGCTGGCAGATTACAAGTATGAGGTTGTGTGATAAGTGACTACTACTAGGTGGAGCAACATGGAGACCAAAGTGGAGACATACTCCACTAAATCTGAAATATCTCACACTTAATTCAACCTTCCAAATCTGCGTAGATCTCTGATGAATCGAGCTGTAACAAAGGCAATTCAGGTCTATTAATTGGCACTTAACTTTCTGATTGGATGGCAATGGATTAGTGGGGAACAAGACTTGCCTTACTTGGCCACATTGTCCCTTTTGACTGCTGCGTTGAGTTGATCCGTGTACAATTACTATACTTTGGAGAAACATTTACCATAAATTTTTCATAAACGTTTGCCCTCCGTTGATTTCCCTTGCTGCGTTTGAAACCTTTGACATTTATGGCATGTGCATATTTCTCTTTTAATTGCCCATACGTAGCAAAGGAGAGTGAGGTGGGGTCCATTCCCCACTCACTAACTTTACCTTATATTTTAATTCCATCACATTTTTTTTCTTTCTTTGAATTAAATCTAACTTGAATTTTTGCCATACATAATACTTCATGACTTCATCATGAAACAATTTGACTTCCTTTGACTTGGCACTTGGCACATTTGACTTTGACTTGTACGTTATGTGGTGGGCCCCACATACTTGCCACATCATCTTTGACTTCTCCTATGAACTTCCATGTCACCCTTCGATTCTTTTTTGACTTTGGAAAAAATTATTATTTTTTCCAATTATTAATTTTTAATATTTTTTCTCATTTTTTCCATTGTCATTAGGAAAATCGGTTTTTGAGGGACTATAAGTCAATTTTTGATCCCCAAAGTGGGTCTTAGGGTAATGTTGGGTCTCTAAGGATGAATTTCGAGTAGTTACATGCCCCAGAGATTTCCTAAGACCACTTATTTACATCATTACATAAAAAATAATAAAAAATCTTGTTTTGCGAGAAATTTTTAGTTATTAAAAAATTCTACTTAGACGTAGCCACATTCCACAGAATTTTTTGTGTGATCTAGTATGCTAATATACATCGAATCTAGACACTAAGATATGTTAGGGGCTCAACCTTCAAACCGTCACCTCGACTTTGGGGTAAAAAATGGTAAAAAAGCCCAGAAAATTATCTGCCTCTGAAACAAAAGGGATAATTAACCGGATAAAAAAAACACTCCAAGGTGTACTTGTTTGCTGATCAAGTCCCAACATCCTACACTTGTTACAGACTCAAAAACTCATCATTACTAGTATCACTTATTACAATTCCCCGCAGGATGTGGAATCTGGGTACAAGAAAGATGATGAGAAGATAGAAGTAGAGTTGAAAAACTCTGTTGACTGATGATATATGATGGTACAACTGTCCTCTGGATCATCTTGGGCGTGGAGTCTTCATATGATCATCAGGTGCCACTCCAGTAGTCAACATTTGGCTCCATATGGGGATGCATGCTAGATACAAAGTGATAGTGTGTAAGAACCTGGAATCTGCATCCATCGACAGAAGGCATATATCAACAGTATCCGTTCAAAATATCATCAAATGAAATCAAGCATAGAAATGAAGAAATTGAAATTTATTCTAAGAGCATAAATGATAATTTATTCATGAAATAAAACTAATTAAACAAAATGACAAGGGATAAGGTTAGAAATATGATACAAAAAGATGCCCCATGGCATCAGATGTCTTCAGTGAAATCCATCTTGAGAACCTGCCTACTCACAGGCAAGTCCATAGGTTCTTTCTTTGATGTGCCTTGCCCAATTTTGACTATCTTGAGATTATGACTTGCCCCAATATTAACATGTTTGTGGCCATCAGACATACCAAACCTCTTCCTTTTCCTTTTTCGGCTATTGATGTGTTGACGCTTGATCTTGCTCAAAATTGGTGGTTCATTTTTTATATATTTTTTTCTTTTTTCGCTTTTTTCTTTTCTTTTTGGTTAGTTGCGATGGTGATGATGATGATGCAATTATTGTCAATCCTACTGCTTTGTCTTGAAAATGCTTTGATGGAAGATTTGAAGTACCCAAGCTTTTGGAGCTATGCCTAATCTCTTCGTTTTGAATCTGTTCTGTTAAGTGGGGAAGAAAATTTGTCAACACTTCATCACTTCCTGTTTGACATGATCTATAGATAATGTCATTGTTCGGTTTCCTTGGATCTTCAACATTATATCTTTTTCCTAACTCTCGATCAACTCTGACAAAGGTATTATCAGGCATGGAGATGGTGGCATATGATAAGTCCATTTGAAGGATACCACCTAGATCTGATGCTCATTTTCTTGATAGGAGCATTCCCCATGAATTTGGAACATCTATCACAACAATATCCATAGTCATTATTCTATCTGTGTATGTAGCTAGGAAAACCTGTAAATCTTTAAGTATCTCACACACTTCAATTCTTTTAGAATCCATTGAACATATGTTGTGATAGGGCCTAGATACCCTTAAATTTAGTTTCTCCATGACTTTCTTGGTCATGACATTTGATGAAGCCCTTGAATCAAGCATGCAATTGTGTAAAAGATGATCATTCACTATCAAAGAAACATAAAATGGTAGATGATCTTCGTTCCCCACATAACAGTTCATACTTTTCAATACAATTTCCTCATCTTTTGGTTTGTCACTAGGCATTTCTTCCTTTTGAGTAACTTCAATGGCACTTAGTAACTTGGCCCTTTGAGATGGTATCTTTAAAAGTTCTGTCACTAGAATAGAAACCTTTGCATTATTCACCTAATTGCCCAAGTCAAAATTCAATTTTGAAGTAGGAGGAGAATTTTTTTTGTGATTATTCTGGTCTTGGATATCCCTTCTCTGATAAGTCATCCCTTTGTGTTTTTCCATAGCAAGAATTTGTTCGGATGTAGGTTTTTCCCCAAAAATCTTAGTGACTTCATCAAAATTTGCAATCATATTGTAAACCCCAAGATTATTAGGCCTATGGTCAATCTCTTGATTTCTCTCAATGGTGTATATCTGATCTTCCATGGGGAACATATTGATTTGACTAGTTGTCCCTACATATTCATCTCCTAACATGCCACTTTCCATGCTTATCTTCACATATGGGCATGTGGCTTCTTCATGGAATTCATTACATGGCCTACAAAAAGGGGGAATCTGATCTACCATGTTGGTGGATTCCAATGGATTTGGAGGCCTATGCTCCTGTTGAGAGTCTTTATTCTTTTGCCATCTATCATTTGGCCTAGGTTGGAATCTTTGCACTTGTGATCTCTCCATGGCCACCAATCTATTTTGCATGGCTTGCATTTCTTTAATGTGATTTGCTTCCATGCTCTTGATGAGTTGAGTTAATTCTTTAATAGGATCATGCATAGTCTCTTCCTTGGCCTTGCCTTTGGAATCATTTGATTTTGATGGCCCTCTATTGAAACTAGGAATTTCAGATTTTCCTGATTGTTTTCTAGCCCTTTCTATCTTCAAGGCTTCAAATTGAGCTACACTTAGATTCGTAGGCTCCTTCCTCCTCAACTCATAGGCAATGTCAACCCCAAAAGCATCTAGATATGAGCATAAAAGAAATTCATCAGGAGGTTTAACAGTAGCAGGCATGCTTTTTACTAATTCATTGAATCTCTTGTTAAACTCCTCCATGGTTTCATTCTCATTTTTCTTCATGTTGCTAATGGCATTGATCAAATGCCTATTTTCCTTCTTCTCTCCAAACTTGTCTAAAAATGCAGTTAGAATGGCTTGTAAAGAGTTATATGAGTTAGCAAGTTGCTCAGCGATCCAATGAAGAGCATCCTCTTCTAAATATAAAACAAAAGGTCTCATCTTCACATCCTCATAATTAACAGTGTTACACCATTTAAAGATACAAACATTAAAGTTTTTCACATGTGATGTAGTACTAATGGCATTGTTACCTTGAAAGCAAGGCAACTTTTCAGTAGCCTTGTCAGGGATATTGTGAGGATAACCATTTATGTTAGTTAAGTCACAAGGAGAACAAAGATCATTCATGATGTTAGGCTCTACTTGTTCTTGAAAAAGCAAATGAATATCAGAAATAAGCTCTTGCCCAAGACTAGCAAGAGCTCTACTACGAGAAAGTCTATTCAACCTCTCTCTAAAAACCCTTTCAGGATCAGGAGAGGGGATAATTAGACCACTTGAATTTCTCCTAGTAGAGACTCTTGCAAAATTTGGATTGAGTGGAGTCGCCACTTGAGCAAGAATCTAAATCTAAAGTTCAAAAATGCTAAAACCAAAAGGTTAGTCGATTTCCCAGGTACAAAAAAGCTTGTCCCTAGCAACGATGCCAAAAGATGTTGACCCTACTGCCTACACCTACCTACAAGTTAGTGAGAAAAGCCTTCAACCCCAGAAGGTGTGGTTGGTGGCAGGGGACTAAGAGAAGGGGTTGTCACACTAAATCCCTTCTCTCTCCATTTAAGCTATCTCCTAGGTTAGCTAAGGGGGGTGGTCCCTAATGAAAAGTTCAGTTAAAAAGAGACGTGAGTTTCTAGGAGAATTGTTAAAGTTAAATGGATTATATCTTTAAGATTTATAAGCATGCACTGAAATGAGCAATAACCATCGTATGATAAGCATGAAATACATAAACAACTAGTGCCTTCCAAGTATTTGCTCTTTAAGAAATGAAATTGTATTTTGCTTAAAACAAAAGTAGAATGTTTCAAAAATTGAAAGCAAAGCAATCCTGAAATAGAGACAAAGATGACATGAAAGAGTCAAAATGATAATCTGCAATTAGTGTACAAGAACTAGATCAAGACATGCAAGTAGAACTCCATACTTATCTAGTTAAAACAATGCTCTAGGTAGCAAATAACATCCTTGAAAGCACAAGATATCGATCAAGAAAATTATTTCATTTAAATTTATGTGATCTTAGTAGGATAGAGGAAAAGAAACTCCCTCTTTCAAAATTGTTTGATGAGATCCTTGAGGCAAACCGATTGGGTTCTTCTATTCTTGATCTTGGGAGTTAGTTCGTCTATTGGAGAGCTACCCCACTCCCAAGTAAGTCTTTCAACCAAATCTAAAGATCTCTACACACTTGGAAAAACCCCACTCCCAAGTAAATCCTTCAACCAAATCTAAAGATCTCTACACACTTGGAAAAAGATGTCAGCAATCATAAGGGATTAGATTATGCAATGGAGGAGAAGGCTAGAGATTTCACCAAAAATCTTCTAGTGCTCCTCTTCTTAGAATATTTCCCTAACCCAAAAACCATACAAAATCGCTTGCATTATTAATCCAAACAAGTGGCAAAATGATAACTAGCATAATCCGACATACATGTAGAATGTAAAGCACAACAATTGAAATAACATCACCTCAAGAAATGGAAGGAGAACACCAACACAATAGTACCCCAAAGTCTCTTTTACTATATGAGAGATGAATACAAAATCCAGCAAAGTCCCCGTAAGCCCAGTAGCTCGTTCTATGATACAATATGAGAGCCAAAGGCTCATTTAAATAGAACTATGGGAGCCAATCCCAATGAAAAATAAATGACAAGTGTAACTTGATGACAATTCCAATGTAAAAACGAATTTGTACAAGTGGCTGATATGACTGTTGTGTAATCCAGTAGGTGGCAGTCAATAGAGCCTTGCTGGCTTATGTATTCCTCCTTGGAATCAACATTGATTCTTCTCTAGTGGCAGCGTATTCTTTAGCTTGAAGTGGAGTGAGTCGTGTGAAAAACTTGGAGTAAAAGGGTACATATCCCTTGCAAATCTGAGCTGAACTGATGTGTCAATGTGAGAAATCTGTGGACTGTTCCTTGACATCAACGTGAGAAATCTGTGGACTGTTCCTTGACTGCGTAGGAGTCTTTATCAGCTGGCAGATTACAAGTGTGAGGCTGTGTGATAAGTAACTACTACTAGGTGGAGCAACATGGAGACCAAAGTGGAGACATACTCCACTAAATCTGAAATATCTCACACTTAATTCAACCTTCCAAATCTGCGTAGATCTCTTCTGATGAATCGAGTCGTAACAAAGGCAATTCAAGCCTCTTAACTGGCACTTAACTTTCTGATTGGCTGGCAATGGATTGGTGGGGGACAAGACTTGTCTTACTTGGCCACGTTGTCCCTTTTGACTGCTGTGTTGAGTTGATCCGTGTACAATTACTATACTTTGGAGAAACATTTACCATAGATTTTTCATGAACGTTTGCTCTCCGTTGATTTCCCTTGCTGCGTTTGAAACCTTTGACATTTATGGCATGTGCATATTTCTCTTTTAATTGCCCATATGTAGCAAAGGAGAGTGAGGTGGGGTCCATTCCCCACTCACTAACTTTACCTTATATTTGAATTATATCACATTTTTTTTTTCTTTGAATTGAATTTAACTTGAATTTTTTCCATGCATAATACTTCATGACTTCATCACGAAACAATTTGACTGCCTTTGACTTGGCACATTTGACTTTGGCTTGTACGCTATGTGGTGGGCCCCACATATTTGCAACATCAGCTTTGACTTCTCCTATGAATTTCCATGTCACCCTTTGATTCTTTTTTGACTTTGGAAAGAATAATTATTTTTTCCAATTATTAATTTTTTGAATTTTTTTTCTCATTTTTGCTACTGTCATTAGGAAAATCGGTTTTTGAGGGGCTATAAGTCAATTTTTGACCCCCAAAGTGGGTCCTAGGATTATGTTGGGTCTCTGAAAATGAATTTCGAGTAGTTACATGCCCCAAACATTTCCTAAGACCACTTATTTACATCATTACATAAAAAATAATTAAAAAATAATGTTTTGTGGGAAATTTTTAATTATTAAAAAATCCTACTTAGACCTAGCCAAATTCCACAAAATTTTTTGTGTGATCAAGTATGGTAATATACATTGTCTCTAGACACTAAGATATGTTAGGGGCTTAACCTTTAAAACGTCACCCCGACTTTTGGGTAAAAAATGAGTGAAAAAAACCCAGAAAATTATCCGCCTCTGAAAAAGAAGGGATAATTAACCAGATAAAAAACATTCCAAGGTGTACTTGTTTGCTGATTGAGTTCCAACATCCTAGGCTTGTTACAGACTCAAAAACTGATCATTACTAGTATCACTAATTACAATTCCCTGCAGGATGTGGAATCTGGGTACAAGAAAGATGATGAGAAGATAGAAGTAGAGTTAAAAAACTTTGTTGACTGATGATATATGATGGTACAACTGTCCTGTGGATCATCCTGTGGCGTGGAGTCTTCATATAATCATCGGGTGCCAGGCCAATGGTCAACACATCCTAAGTGCCAAATCTTCCTATGTTACTTCTCTCCTACTTTCCAATAATTAATCTCAAATAACTTTAATCTCTAACCATGCCAACACATGCCAAAGCATGCCAAACATGCTAAGACTTTCCAAGTGCTAACATGTGCCAAGTGCCAATGTGTGTCAGGGAGTGTTATGCATGCTATGGAGTGGCAAGGCATGTCGAAGAGTGCTAAGGTGTGCCAAAGAGTGCCAATGCATACCAAGGAGTGTTAGGGAGTACTAGGGAAACAAAAGGGAGCACTAGGTCAAAATGCATGGAAATGAATGAATATGAGGGTGTTCTAGGGAGTGTCAACAAGTGCTAGGTGTGCTAAGGAGGGAGTGACAAGGTATGCTAGGGAAAACTAGGGCATGTCAAGAAGTGCCAGAGTGTGCTAGGGAGTTCCAGGGTGTGCTAACATGTGCCAAATTGTGCTAAGGCATGCTAGGATGTGCAGGGTGCCAGGGTGTGCCAACATGTGTCAAGGAGTGTCCAGGCAACAAAAGGGAGAACCAAGCTAAAATGCAAGGAAATGAACACATAAGAGGGTTAATAAGTTAGGACTTTACCTTTTTCAAAAGAGGCATGCTAGGCACACTAACAATAGGTTCCAATACATGTCAAGTGCCAATATGTTCCAAGTGCTAATGTATGTCAATGCATCCCAAGGTGTTTTGGGGCATGTTAGGGACTACAGGGCATGCCAACATGTGCTTGGGCGTCCTAGTCATGAAAGATGTTCTAGGTACAAATATGTTCCAAGACATGCGAACTGCCAAAGAATGTTAGTGTGTGCCAAAGCATGTCAAGGTGTGTCAAGAGTGTTGAAGAGTGTTAGGTATCTCTCATTAATAGAATTGACTAAACTTGATTATGTATTAAATAATATGGTTCCTACACACACTAGTGGAACTTCATCTAAAGGGAATTTGCTAGATAATAAACCTAACAAAGATGAATAATGTGTTGACTCATAGGAAAACTATATTATCATTACTTGAGGGAAATGATACACACTAATTACTTCTTAACAAATTGAGTGACTCTAACCACTATGACCTTGGACACATAATGAAAAAGACTCCATAACAATGGTCTTAAATTGTTATCTTTTGACAAAAAATATAGCAAGAGTCACATAGCATCATCAAAAACTCATTGGAATGATCAATGATGACGAACATTTTTTTACTGTCACCAAAAATAACCAAAAAGAGTGTCAGTGAGGGCCAATAAAAGATCGTCACTAGAAGTGTCACCAAAGAGAGAATTAGTGATGGGCCTTTAACAACCCTCACCAAAAGTGTCATTGAAAATGGCTTTGGTGACAAACCTTAAAGGACCGTCACTATATGCACTTACAACAATGTCTTTTTAAGGATTGTCACCATATGCAACACTGGTGATGAACCTTAAAGGTCTGTCATAGGCATGACCCTCACCAATGACCTTTTTTTGTTGTAGTGAAGTTGTGGAAGGAAGTTGTGCAAGCTTGTGGAACGAAGTATTACCGAGGGTGGTACACCGTGGGGTATTTGTGTATTGAGGTTGTGTGTAGGTCGAAGGGCCGCAACTTGGTTATTTATTGGGTTTGGTTGTGGGTTGCTAGTTGAAGGGTTGTAACTCAGTTATTGTATATTTGTATCTATGAAGGGTTATGGCAACAAACTGTTTGGAGTTCCTCCCAACCAAACCGAATTCGATTATAAACCGAATTTTTGTGTATTGAAGATTTATCATCAAAGAGCAGTTAGGAAATTGTTTTGGGAGTCCCCCCTCTGATTTACATAAGTGTTATTTATGTACATGATTCGTGTTGCTTATGATTGAATGTGATTATTGCTGAGCTTAAGTTAATTGAAGTAAACTATAGTTGAAGTTAAGTTTTGAAGTGGCTATTGTAGTGAGATTTGATTGAACACCAATTTCGCAAGTATGAGATATTTGTCTCGGTATAGGGTACATGGGCTAGAGGCATGGTATGAGCATTAGTAAACTCAAGTTGGTTTCGCCATTGAGGAGAAAGTGCGCTAGTGCCAAACACCTCAGGGGACTCAGGAAGCTCGTAGCTCAGAGGTGCGCCCTGGTGGCGTGACACCCAGATTTTGAGACTAGACATTGGCTTACCTGAGGGAAGTTATTTCTAGGAGGGAAACCTCACCATGTTTTGAGGCTTATACCATGCCTTTGGGAGGGATATTGAACCTCTTGATCCAAAAATATTTCATCCTTTGGGAGACCACCCTCTATCTTCGATGGTTTTGTTTACATTTAGCATACCTTTCTTATTGTCTTAGTCTCCTTTACCTTGTGGATGTCAAGTAGAAATTTTCTAGGCTAAGGAGATGGTGTTGCGTTTGCCTCTACTTGAGCCAACCCAAAAATATTATCAGTGGAGGTATATAGCTTGCTTGGACAATGAGATTACCATGTTTGAATTTTTAGCATGCAATAGTAGTCTCCCACTTGTGAATCATTCATGCCAATGGCGGGAATTAGTCTTTTCCATTTGTTTCTTTTTGCCTCTCTCTCTATATTTTCTCGTTTTGTCAACTCTATTTTTGGTCACCTCACTAGCGATTGATTCCCTCTAAGTCATTGTCATGTTTAGGGCCCAACTTGAGATACCACTTCCTAGATGGTTCTAGTCAACATGCTCCTTCCTCCTTGTTACTTCCTTGGAATGTTGGTTTTGGTTGTTGCATCCTGTAGACTACAATTATGGGATTTCTTAATCATTTATCCAACACATCCTTCCTCTAATCTTTTGCTCCTTGACTTAGCTAGTACCACCCTAGTGTCGCAACAAATTTTCTCTCAGACTATATCGACCTTTTTCTATTGTTTTCATTTTTCTTTTCTCATTCTCTCAACATCTACATACTCATGTTGGATATTTTATCTTCACTATTACGTCACTGGCTCATCATGACTCACACCTTTTCTTGTTTTGTGCTAGCATTGTCTCATGTAGCCTTTGCTTTTTCCTCTCGAAATTCACTTTTTCTCATGCTAGAGCTACCATGGTGATTGTATTTCCAAATCTTTCCTTCATTGGTGCTTCACCAGTCTTCGTATCTCTTGCACCCTAGGTAGCTACACGTGGCCATAGCTATCTCGTAGTTTCATAGCTATTTATGAACTTTGCCATTGTAGATGCCTTTTATTTCCATCTATTTTGCAACTGACGAGGTCGCTTGGATGATTATTAGGATATATTCTTACCTTGGAAACCCCTCTTTTGGACTTATGAACACTTTTGGAGTTGTCCACCTATTTAGCCCCTTTTCACTCCACACAAGTGGACGTCTGAACAGTAGTTTCATAGCTATTTCATGAACTTTTCCACTGTAGATGCCCTTTATTTCCATCTATTTTGCAACTGACGAGGTCGCTTGGATGATTATGAGGATATATTCTTACCTAGCAAACCCCTCTCTTGGACTTATGAACACTTTTGGATGATTTGTCCACCTATTTAGCCCCTTTTCACTTCACACATGTGGACGTTTGAACTTCTAGGGCCAAACATTGGCTTCGTTGAGGGAATTTATTTCTATGAGAACAATCTTACCATGTTTTGGGGCTTATATCTAGCCTTTGGTACTTAACTAGTCTTTGTATCTCTTGCACCATATTTAGATACATGTGGGCATAACTAGCTCTTAGCTTCATAGCTATTTCATCAACTTTGCCACTTTATATGCCCTTTATTTTTTAATTTGGAAATTTTTGCCTTTTATTTTTGATGGTGCTAAAGCAGTGTCAATACATCCCTTGTTTTCTCGTCTCATCTTGATTTTGTTCACCTCGTGTCCTTGCTAGGGAGTCAGTGTCACCTTCTACCCACCTAAAGGTAAAACTCTAACATGACCATTGTAGGATTATAAACTATTTTGGTAGCGATGTTACCATTCTTATATCTTTCGCATCCTTCAACAAACTGCAACACGAAGACACCTCTTTTGTTAAATTATAATATTTATGACTATACTTCTTTGGTTTTTATGCATTTCACTTATGCTTGCTTCTTAACACCATTCCTATCTATTTTGTTAAGCATGTACCCACCTCTTATGGATTCAACACGTTTTGGCCATGGACTCTTTGGACTAACTCTATGATTGTTCATGTGGTGTCACATTTCATAAGTCAATTTCATAAGTGGTAGTACACATATCCCAAGCCATTGGTCACATTATTCAAGGCACATTTGGGCAACTTTTGCATGCATGGGCATCCTTATTACATGCTAGGTGCTCAACTAGTGTCAATACCTCCCTTTTTTTTGTGTTGATTTTGTTCACCTTCTATCCTTGCTAGGTAGCTGATGTCACCTTATCTCCTAGAGGTAAAACTATAACATAATCATGGTAGGATTGTATCTTATTTTGGTATTGAGATTACCATGTTCACATCTTTCACATCCTTCAGCAAGCTCGCATCAAGACATCTTTTTTGTTCAGTGAATTATAATTATCGTAATTATAACTATTCTTCCTTGGCTTTTCACATTTCATTTATGCTTCTTTCTTTACACTACTGTTATCTACCTTTTTCAACATAGAACCCCCTTTTATATATTCAACACATTTTGTCTTGAATATAGTTATTCAAGACAAAATGTGTTGAATATCAGTTATTGTTATCCTATTCCCTTTTAGTTTTATGGGGAATGCTAGTTAGCAGCCTCCATTTTGTTTCCTCCTAGTTTCTCATTTGTTTCCCTTCTTATTTAGGTTTAGAGTTGGTGAATAGTATAGGTACCCATGTTGTTTGATTAACTTCGTGTTGTTTTTGATAAGTCTCTTAGACATTGCTACTTTGCCCATGCTATTATAAATTTGTTCAAAGGCTATATCAACTATATTTAATATAATCAATAGCTACATTTAGCAAATCCCACCTAGGAGCAACATGTGTGTCAAGAAATTTATAGCTATAGAACTTTGAAGTTCATAAGTTCCATGCATTCTTGGAGATGGTATGAGATTGAGATTTGTGTAAGTGGTTCCATTTTATTCTTAATTATACCAAACCAATAGTTGGCTGTGGTTCGAGACCAATTGTTACACTAGAATCAATATGGAACCTAGGGAAAATATGCGATGAAATTGCTCTTGTGATAGCTTCTTGTACATGTTGTGTCTTGGACTGTGGATAATCTAAGACTATTAATTAAGGTATTCCTTCTACTCAAACATATCTTTGAAGAAATCTTTAACATATTTAGTGAGCATCTAAGTATTCAACAAACAATTGTACACTTTTTTTTTTTTTTTTTTTTTTGAATTTCTGATCGGAGAACCCACAGTAATGGAGTTTTTACACCAACGTTTCGAATCCCAAATGGGATCCATTACTGTGGGTTCTCCGATCAGAAATTCAAATAACACAAACCACAGATCTCTGAAATCCAATTGTACACTTGTAATTCATGTATTACAATTCTCATCTACTTGAATTTCTATTTACCATCGATAATGCCAATAAGACATACATTCTCGACTAAAAAATTTGTAATTTTCAGTAGATGCATCTAACCTTGTAGCTTTTCACAACTTGAACTTGGTCATTTATGAGCACCATCTATCTTTGATAGGTGTGTCTTGGACATGTTGACCCTGCCGCCTACACCTACCTACAAGTCAGTGAGAAAATCCTTCAACCTCACAAGGTGTGGTTGGTGGCGGGGAACTCAAAGAAGGGGCTGTCACACTAATCTCGACTCTCTCCGTTTGAGCTATCTCCTAGGTTAGCTAAGGGGGGTGGTCCCTAATGAAAAGTTAAGTTAAAAGATGTGAGTTTCTAGGAGAGTGTTATAGTGAAAATGGATTACTTTTAAGGATTTATGGGCAAATATGAAGTGAGCAACTTGAAATAACAATGCCAATCATTAATATGATTAAAAACCATAAAACCCCAGTGCCTTATAAGGAATTTGCTCAACAATTTAAGAGATATTTGCTCAAAGTAAAATGCAATGCTCTCAAAAGAAAAAACAAAGTAACCCTGAAATGTAAATAAGAATTGTTAGCACAAGATATGTAAGATACAAAATGCTTTTGAGATAATCAACTTTATAAATCAAAACATGTGAAACATATCTTGCCAAAACCCAAAAATTAGTAATTAACTTGGAAATGTAAAAGAAAGGAAGTGCTAAACCAAGACATCAATATGCAATTAGACTTGAAACATGAAAATAAAACACTTGTTTGAAATGATTACAATACTTGCTTTTGGAATATACTTTGCATATGAAAACTCAAACCATCAAGAGACAAGCAAAGTAAATGTAATGGAAAGTGCTTTTGGTTAATTTTATTAATTAGCTCTATAACAAGATTACAATTTAACTCTTCAATCGTCAAACCTCACCCTCGCTCAGACCTCACCCTCGCCCAATGATATGGATCTCACAGTGAGGAGTCAATAGAGGAGTAGAGGATCCCTAAAATGTCTGCTTCAACCAACTTATGTTGGAGGTAAAATTTTAATGAGGCTTGGGGCCTTCCTACATTAAAATGCCTAGATGAAATGCAAATTGTGTTAATTCCCCAAATTAAAATAATGATACATGCAAATGCTTCAAAGAGATTGATTTGCAATGCTTGAAAATGAAATAGCGTTCAACATAAGTTGCAATTTTAACTTCAATTGGAGGAATAAAATTAGCTTACAAGTGTTGCATGTTTTTCATCAATGAATTAAAATGATACAAGTAATTTGCTTGAAAGTAAAATTTGTTTCAAATAGACAATGACAATAAATTGCTCCAATATTCAAGATAACAATGTAGCATAAAATTGAAGCATGTATTCAAGTGCTCATGAAACAATTTACCAAGGTAAATGGAAACGAATCAAAGTTTGTTAAGAATATAAAATGCTTGCATGTAAATGATGAATTGCCCAAAGTAAAATGTAAGCTTGTAGCTCCAAGCAACAATGAGAAAGAAAATGTAAAGCTCAAACGAAATTGTAACAAACTTTAGCTTATTGAAATGTGATAGTGAGGTTGTGTTAGTTCCCAATTAAAGCATGCATGTAAGTGAATGAAGTATGAAAGCTTAAACCATGCAAATGTCAATCCACCCAAGAGAAGCCTCCCTCTAAATGGGGAGATAGGAAACTGTTGTCGCACAAATTGTCCAGGCAACGCGACAACGCTCAGACCGGGGGTTGTCACCCTGATCCCCGATCTCTCCATTTAAGCCGTCTCCCAGAAGTAGGCTAAGGGGGGTAGACCCTATGGGATAAATGAAGACCAACTGGGAATCAACTGGTTTGGGAGACACAGCAGGGGAAAACCAGCACTTGGTCGATTTTAGAATTTGATTAGATCTTTAAATGCTTAAGACCAGTGCCTTATGGAGTTAATGAAAACCAAGTAATTAATTAACTGCTGCTGCTTATGAAGTAATTTAATGATTGCTTGAAAATATTTACAAAATATCAAACATGTCACGAGCATTATATAATCCAAGCAGTGATTAATTTCACCAAATGCAAGATATTCAATAGATGCGCAATGTTCTAGCAATTAAATTTCAAAAGATCAAATACTTTAAGCAACCACGAAATTTAAATGCTAACCAGTTTCAAATAGTTAATCTCCAGATATAAACATTTAAGCACATTTAACTATACCACAACAAAAAAAGACTTTAAAAGGAATTTCCAATTTTTAATTAGTCTTTTTTCAAAATTTTTTAATTTTTAAATATTTTTATTATTATTATTATTATTTTTTTTTCCATTAAAATCTAAATTAGATTCTAAAAAAAAAACTAAGGATTAAACTTTCTATGCTTTTTTTTTTGGGGATTTTTTTTTAATTATATTAAATTTCTAAATTTAAATTCTAAATTAAATAAAACTCAAAATTATTAAAATCTAAAATCAAATCCTAAACTAAACTAGGACCAAATTCTAATAAAACAAATCTAACAAAATGAAAATCTAATAATAAAAAAAATTCAAAGTCCTAAACTAAACTATGCACTAAACTAAAAATAAAACTTAAATCTAATCTAAATCTAATGTAAATCTAACGCTAACCTAAAAAAATCGAACGAAAACTAACAAAGAAATAACGCATATAAAAAAAATCAAAATGTGCGTTTGCAGGTGAGATAGGTAGCAAAAGAAGCACGACGGACAAAGGGATGCAGCTCCGAGGAAGGGGTGAAGAGCGACGGAAGGCATAGGAGGCTGCGTGGATGAGCAGGCAACGTTTGAGAACGCAGGCTGCAGGATGGGTCTCACATAGGTTTTTGAGGAAGGCATGCAGAAAACTCGAGCAAGGGAATGGCGCGGAGATGGAAAAAGGAAACACGCGAGGCAACTTGGAACAAAGGGGACACAGAGAAAGGCAACAATGGAGAAAAAAGGTAAGGAAGAAGGTTGCAGGCTGAATCGAGGGCAGAAGGAAGACTTGCGTACAAGGATTAGGCGTATGGCAGCTTGATGGTGAAAGGGTGTGCGTGGAAATGATGACGTGAGGAGACTAATAACAACGTGTTGAGGGTGCCGTGGAGAAAGTGCAGCAAGGTGATGGATGTTTGCAGGTTTGAACGAGAAATGGCAGCGATGGAGGAATAAACGCAGAGCTTGAGAGGCGGGAGGCTTTCACGCAGGGTTGAGAAAGGATCTCGAGCAGGGGGAGGACGGATTGCAAGAGAGCAATGGATGGAGCTGATGAAGAAGCGTGAGGGAGACTGCGTGAGGAAAGCAGGTTGAGAAGACTGCGGAGTGGGGGAGAAAAAAGGTGAGATGGCAGCGTTGAAGGAGTATGGCCATCAGATGGGCAATGGCGTAGAGATGGCAGCATGAAGGCTGCACGGGAAATTGATGGGGAGCCTGTTGCAGGCCCAGGGCAGCGAACACCCTTGAAAAAAATTTCGAAATTTTTCCTGCAGAAACGAAAACCCTGGGCAACAGCAAAAAGCCTGAAAAACCCTCAAATTCCTTCAGAAAAACCCTGCAAGAACTGATCCTGAGGCCAGATCTTACCCTCAAGGGCCTAGATTTGGCTTCAAACAAAAATTTCTTCTCAGACCTGCAACCTGCAATGGCAAAACAGAATACCAGAAACAACATGTGGAAGAAACAAAACTAAAAACCCTAAAACCAGCTAAATAAATACAATATTCACAGTTTAAAGGCTCTAAATAGCCAGATTTGTCAATATGCCAAAAAGATACTTTTGAAGATTTTGAATTTAAGATGAGGTGCTTTAGAAAACCCTTCATGCATCCGCAACAGAAATTCTAATGATAAGCCCGAGATTAAAACCAGCTGGGCTCTTTAGAAAATGCAATCCGGGAGTTGGCTGGTTCAGCCGAGAACTTCCCCGAACGCCCGGTAAACTCAAAATCAAGGATATCCTGCACAGCTTAATTCAACCATTAACAAAGAGGGAGAAAACGATACTAAAATCCAGATCTAATGGAGATACCTGCCATCATATTCAGAAATTTAACTACCATTCAAACCCTAGCGACTAAACAAGATACCTGTGTTTAAAATCACTCTTCATCAAGCTATCATCAATGGCTGAAAATAAGTTTATGCAGAAAAATAAAACATCTTATAGCGCTTCCAGAAGAGTAACACCAACAAGATTTCAACCCGAAAGTCTTTTCTTTATTGCACATGAAAAATGACTACAAGAGAGCTTTCTTTAACACACGACTCTAAAATCGAATGATTTCAAATGACCCTTGACACCTTATTTAAAGGAAAATTTCCCCAACGGCTAGTTCAAGTGATCCATGTCAAAATGATCTTGACCGTCGATGAGGATCAAAATCTCTTTTAATCTCATCCTTCGAAATTTCAAATGCATTTTAATATATTAAAAATTTGGAATCTTGCATTTATTTCCTCAAAACTTTGACTTATTATTATTTTATTATTTTTAAAATTTTTTATTTATTTTTAAAATTAATTTTTTAATTTAATTTAATTTAATTTTTAATTTTTTAGTTATTTTTTAATTTATTATTATTAATTATTAATTATTTATATCTTTTATTATTTTTATTGGACCCTCAAACTTAGCCTTTGGAAAAAATCACCTAGGACCTAAGACTTATGAGGGGATAAAACATTTTCTAACCCTCAAGACACTTTACATCATGACTTTTACAATTTTACATCTCAAGGGGAAAACCCATTTGACACAGACCCTCATAGACTACCCAGTTCTGCGACACAAACAAAATCTAGCAGATCAAGCAATTTGTAATAAAATAACCTAACCAAATAGTTAGGACTATTCCCAAATCACTTTACATGGACTCGACCTAGCACACTAGGACTGCCCTAAGATTCTAATGACAAAAGCCATTCCAGCTTTGGGGTTAGGCTGAAGGAAAACTCTGTCGACCATTGGTTAGTGAGACAAAAAACTTTCCGGAACGTAGATTATCACTAGAAAATTAGGTTTGCCTGGGCAATTTACAAACATGACACAGATTCGCTAAGATTATTTACATTTTACACATGCAGACTGGGTTTACAACATAACACGATCAGGCTGATGATGGGAGTCGAATGGCACAGACACGACGATCAAGCACTACCCTTTTGCGAAAAAGGGAGTGTACTGCTATGGGTAGTTGATCAACATCTTGCTCTACTTGGGGACACGTTGCTGCATTGTAAGAATGTGAGAATCCAAAATCTGCATCCACGCAACACACCACAAAACATAAGTAGCGTCCATCCAAAAATCATCATATAACATTAAGCATAGGAAAGATATAAGCTCTTCATTTATTAACTATCTAGTAACATGAAAGTAAATCTAGTCCTAAAACAGAAATGAAAATGCTGAAAAAAGGAGTAGGGTTAGAAATACAGAGGATACCCTATGGCATCAGATGTGTTTAATATAGTGTATACTTAGCATTTGCCTTTCAGGCAAATCTGTCGGCTGCTTCTCAGATGTGCCATGTCCAATTCTGCATATGGTAGGACTTTTTCCTATCCGAAAATCAAGTTGCTCGTGGCTATCTGATGCATCAAATCTTATTCTCGTTCTCTTTCTTTTGCGTTTTTTCTTTGTGGTACACTGTATCACTGATGACGTGCAACTTTCTGCTTCAAAGCTCTCAAATGAAGTATGTAAGATATGCGTGACATGTCTTTCTTCATTCTGCATCTGCTCTGTCAAGGATGATGGATCAATCTCACAGGTGCGATGAGTTATAACTTGATCTTCTATGACTGGTGGATTAACCGTGTGAGCATCAACCTGATTATTAATTTCCCTATTATCCAGGTCACCTTCGATTAGCTACTTTTCAATGGAGCAATGGACCTCATAATAAGATGGAGCTTGTTGCAGCAGATAAGGAGGCTTCTGATCTATTGGCGTTCCCTGGTTTATTTCATCCTCTGACCACTGTTGAAATTTCTGAACCTGTATTGTAATGGCATGCATCTGACTAGAGTGTTCAACCTTCATGGCACTGATTTCCCTGGCATGGTCTTCTTCCATGGTCAATAACTTATTCTGAAGGCATATCTGATTAGCTTCCATATCTTTTATTACTTTATCGTCCTTTGCCTTTATGGTCATCCAACAATATTGCATAAAGTTTATTTCTTTCTTATGATTTTCTTGCAAGGTAGCCAACTGATTATTATAATCAAATCTCATGATGGTCATTTCATCATCCATGGTTGACAACTTGTTCTGAATAACACCTATTTCTTCCTGAAAACTTGCTTCCCTAGCAGTCACTTGATTTGAATGATTGAGTTCCATGATTGTCATATTTTCCTCTAAGCCTGATAACTTGCTTTGCATAAAATTAATTTCCCTGTCATGATTAGCTTTCATGGTCTCAATTTCCTTAGCATGCTAACTTTGCATGTCGGTTACATGATCAGAGTGTTTAATTTTCATGATTTCCATCTCCTTATCACATTTTTCCAGGTGGGTGCATAAAGTTCTCATATCATTGGCGTAATTAGTTTGATTGATCTCCATATTTTTTACCAGCAGCATTAGTTCTTCTATAATTTGCTTCTTATTTTCCCTTTCATTGTCAACACTGATTTTACAATTTGTCCCTGCTTTTCCACTATCATGGATTTGATCTGCAATGGTACAAGTGGATGGCACATTCTGATATGAAGAATTGTCTTGAAATCTTTCATCGACAACTGGACCCTTCATAAGATTACTTTCATTCTGTTGCACAATTTTAGGGGCACAAGGTGAGCTATCTTGATAACCATATCTATCTTTAAAAGCATTGACAATGTCTTGTAAAGAAGTGAAAGAATCTTCAGGACAATTATTAAACCAATTCAAAGCATCACCCTCTAAAGAAAGGACAAATAGACGCATTTTGACATCTTCATGATCATACTGAGGAGATCTACAATATATGATCATTATACGAGTAAACTTGCATAAATGCTTTCTAACAACGACTAAATCACCACTCGAGAACAAAGGTAATTTAAAAATGGTCACTTACAGAATATCATGGAGAAAATCAGTAAAAGGACATGGGGTAAACAAATAATCCATGATGAATAATGAAGGACCAAATGGATGATAGAGAGAGACCTCTGCTCAAGAAAATCAAGAGATAAAAGAAGTGGAGTCGCCACTTGAACACGAATCTAATTCTAAGATCCAAAAGATAACAAACAACCAGATAATAGGATATAAGGAGGGCTTCTTGTCTGGGAAAAATAAATGAAAAGGAATGGAGCCGCCACCCAAACAAGAAACAAACCAAGATGTCTAGGTGCTAAAGGTATGATTAAACGATATGACGAAAGATAGGGTGATGAAAAGATCAAATGACGCCAAAAAATGTTGGCCGCTTGACAGGCTAATGAATGGCGAAAAAGATGAGATGCGCCAAAAAATGTTGATTTTGCCGGCTCGAATGAGAGATGAGAAAGATGAAAGATGAATGTCGAATAAACCAAGGACAGAAAAAACTCTATCCCCGGCAACGGCGCTAAAAAATGTTGTCGTTGCCGGCTCAAATGAAAAGATGACAAATGAGGAAATGTCGATAAAATGTCGTTGAAGCGCTGAGAATCAAATATCCCCGGCAACGGCGCCAAAAAATGTTGTCGCATAGATTGCCTAGGCAACGCCACAACGCTCAGACCAGGGGCTGTCACCCTGATCCCCAATCTCTCCGTTTAAGCCGTCTCCCAAAAGAAGGCTAAGGGGGGTAGACCCTATGGGATAAATAAGACCAACTGGAAATCAATTGGTTTGGGAGACACAGCAGGGGAAAACCAGCACTTGGTCGATTTTAGAATTTGATTAGATCTTTAAATGCTTAAGACCAGTGCCTTATGGAGTTAATGAAAACCAAGTAATTAATTAACTGCTGTTGCTTATGAAGTAATTTAATGATAGCTTGAAAATATTTACAAAATATCAAACATGTCACGAGCGTTATATAATCCAAGCAGTGATTAATTTCACCAGGTGCAAGATATTCAATAGATGCGCAATGTTCTAGCAATTAAATTTCAAAAGATCAAATACTTTTAGCAACCACGAAATTTAAATGCTAACCAGTTTCAAATAGTTAATCTCTAGATATAAACATTTAAGCACATTTAACTATACCACAACAAAAAAAGACTTTAAAAGGAATTTCCAATTTTTAATTATTCTTTTTTCAAATTTTCTTTATTTTTAAAATATTTTTATTGTTATTTATTTTTTATTTTTTCATTAAAATATAAACTAGATTCTAAAAAAAAAAAAAAACCTAAGGATTAAACTTTCTATGCTTTTTTTTGGTGATTTTTTTTTTAATTATATTAAATTTCTAAATTAGATAAACCTCAAAATTATTAAAATCTAAAATCAAATCCTAAACTAAACTAGGACCAAAATCTAATAAAACAGAATCTAACAAAACGAAAATCTAATAATAAAAAAAAATCAAAGTCCTAAACTAAACTATGCACTAAACTAAAAATAAAACTTAAATCTAATCTAAATCTAATGTAAATCTAACGCTAACCTAAAAAAATCGAATGAAAACTAACAAAGAAATAACACATAAAAAAATCAAAATGTGCGTTTGCAGGTGAGATAGGCGGCGAAAGCAACACGAAGGAGGAAGGGATGCAAGTCCGAGGAAGGGGTGAAGAGCGACGGCAGGCAGAGGAGGCTGCGTGGATGAGCAGGCAGCGTTTGAAAATGCAGGGTGCAAGATGGGTCTCACGCAGGTTTTGGAGGAAGGCACGCGGAAAACTCGAGCAAGGGAATGGCGCAGAGATGGAAAAAGGAAACGCGTGAGGCAGCTTAGAACAAAGGGGATGCAGAGAAAGGCAGCAATGGAGAACAAAGGTAAGGAAGAAGGCTATGGGCTGAATTGAGGGCGGAAGGAAGACTTGCGTACAGGGATTAGGCGTATGGCAACTTGATGGTGAAAGGGTGTGCGTGGAAATGGTGACGTGAGGAGACTGATAGCAATGTGCTGTGGGTGCCATTGAGAAAGTGCAGCAAGGTGATGTATGTTTGCAGGCTTGAACAAGAAATGGCAACGATGGAGGAATAAACGCAGAGCTGGAGAGGCGGGAGGCTTTCACGCAGGGTTGAGAAAGGATCTCGAGCAAGGGGAGGACGGATTGCAGGAGAGCGATGGATGGAGCTGATGAAGAAGTGTGAGGGAGACTGTGTGAAGAAAGCAGGTTGAGAACACTGTGGAGTGGGGGAGAAAAAAGGTGTGATGGCAACGTTGAAGGAGTATGGCCAGCAGATGGGCAATGGCGTAGAGATGGCAGCGTGAAGGTTGCGCGAGAAATTGATGGGGAGCCTGTTGCAAGCCCAGGGCAGCGAACACCCTTAAATTTTTTTTTGAAACTTTTCTTGCAAAAACAAAAACCCTGGGCAACAGCAAAAAGCCTTAAAATACCCTCAAATTACTTTAGAAAAACCCTGCAAGAACTGATCTTGAGGCCAGATCTTACCCTCCAGGGCCTAGATCTGGCTTCAAACAAAAATTTCTTCTCAGACCTGCAACCTGCAATGGCAAAACAAAATACTCAGAAACAACATGTGCAAGAAACAAAACTAAAAACCCTAAAACCAACTAAATAAATACAATATTCACAGTTTAAAGGCTCTAAATAGCCATATTTGTCAGTATGCCACAAAAATACTTTTGAAGATTTTGAATTTAAGATGAGGTGCTTCAAAAAACCCTTCATGCATCCGCAACAAAAATTCTAATGATAAGCCCGGGATTAAAACCAGCTGGGCTCTTCAGTAAATGCAATTCAAGAGTTGGCTGGTTTAGTCGAGAACTTCCCTGAATGCCCGGTAAACTCAAAATCAAAGATATCCTGCACAACTTAATTCAACCATTAAAAAATAGGGAGAAAACGATAATAAAATCCAGATCTAATGGAGATACCTACCATTATATTCAGAAATTTAACTACCATTCAAACCCTGGTGACTAACCAAGATACTTGTGTTTAAAATCACTCTTCATCAAGCTATCATCAATGGCTGAAAATAAGTTTATGTAGAAAAATAAAACATCTTACACCGCTTCCAGAAGAGTAACACCAACAAGATTTCAACCCGAAAGTCTTTTTTTATTGCACATGAAAAATGACTATGAGAGAGCTTTCTTCATCACACGACTCTAAGATCGAATGATCTCAAATGACCCTTAACACTTTATTTAAAGGAAAATTTCCCCAACAGCTAGTTCGAGTGATCCATGTCAAAATGATCTCGATTGTCGATGAGGATCAAAATCTCTTATTATCGCATCTGTCGAAATTTCAAATGCATTTTAATATATTAAAAAATTGAAATCTTGCATTTATTTCCTCAAAACTTTGACTTATTATTATTTTTTAAATTTTTTATTTATCTTTTTTAATTTAATTTAATTTAATTTTAAATTTTTTAGTTAATTTTTCATTTTTTTAAATTTTTTATTATTTATATCTTTTATTATTTTTATTGGACCCTCGAATTTAGCCTTTGGAAAAAATCACCTAGGACCTAAGACTTATGAGGGGATTAAAACATTTTCTAACCCTCAAGACACTTTACATTATGACTTTTACAATTTTACATCTCAAGGGGGAAAACCCATTTGACATAGACCCTCATAGACTACCCAGTTCTGCGACACAAATAAAATCTAGCAGATCAAGCAACTTGTAATAAAATAGCCTAACCAAATAGTTAGGACTATTCCCAAATCACTTTTACATGGACTCAACCTAGCACACTAGGACTCCCCTAAGATTCTAATGACAAAATCATTCTGGCTTTGGGTTTAGGCTGAAGGAAAACTCTGCCAACCATGGGTCGATGAGACAAAAAACCTTCCGGAACGTAGATTATCACTAGAAAATTAGGTTTGCGTAGGCAATTTACATACATGACACAGATCTGCTAAGATTATGTACAATTTACACATGCAGACTGGGTTTACAACAAAACATGATCAGGTTGATGATGGGAGTCGAATGGCACGGACATGACGATCAAGCGCTACCCTTTTGCGAAAAAAGGGAGTGTACTGCTATGGGTAGTTGACACGTAGTGGTCAACAGATACCATGGGAGAAATCCCAAGCTCCCACAAACAAGTTAGATCCTTTATTAATATTACAATGAGAAGAGGGCCCTTCAAAGTTCTCAAGTATACTTCAAGGTGAGTCCTCACAATAATTTCTTGAAACTTGGACACTAGACCTCCTTTCTTGAGAAAGTAGTGACAAGATCTCACAAAACTTATGCAAGGGAAACAAGGTGTGAGTTTCCTCCAAATGCCCATGCTTAAAGAGGAAAATGGGCAGCCCTCTAGTAAGCTCGACTTGGCCAAAATAAGCCTCAAAAGGGCTCACGACATCCTTGGAAATCAAACCCCCAACACTTGCCAAAGGTCTTGCAAACACTTGTTAGATGTTGCAGGAAGTTGCTCTTCAAAATCTGCCACACAAGAGTTAGCAAACAATCCAAACAATGGCTGCAAAATAAGTTAAGTATTAATGGAAAAATCAGTAAGATAAAATGTATATGTACAATTATAATTTACAAAAGGCTAAGCTAAAGAGTGAGAGTAAACTCTCATTTTTGCTTAGCCATCTTCAAGCTCTTAGATAGCGAATGAAAGAAATGAAGTACAATGTTCTTTTAAAAGAGATTTAAATTTAGAAGTTCTCAGCTTGTGTACAAGCTATGTGTCGAAATCCCTGCAAAACCACTTTGTAAGATAAGACTATGAAGGTTCAAAGAACAAATGAGAGCTCCTTTAAGAATGTATCAAGAGTGGGTTGGTCTCTCCAAAGACTTCCCCTCACGTTTGATTCTGTAATCCCAACAAGATGTTCCCTTTACAAAACTTCAATCAAGAATTAGTTCCATATAGATTTAGCGATAAACAATGATAAGAAACTCTAGAGATTTATTTAAAACCAACTAGAGCATTCTATACCTAGAGCATACTTCTAAATCAAATGTCAATGCAAGATAGCTCTACATTAACAAATCTACAAGAGCATATGGAAGAAAATTAGATCAAAGCATGAATAAAAGGAATTATACCAATGCTCAACAATCCATCCCACTTGAAAAGGAGGAACACCTCATGAATGAAACCCCAAAGTCTTTATTGATATTTTTGAAAGTGTATAAGGCAGCATCGCTTCCGCAAGCACAATAGCTAGTAACAATATTATACAATGTGAGAGCCCATGGCTCTATTATATAGAGTTGGGAGCAAATCCCAATGAAGAATGACAATGACAAATGGCATTGGAGTCAATCCCAATGTAGAAGTGATTAAACAAGTGGCATGAGGTGACAATCCCAATGTAGAAGTGATTAAACAAGTGGCATGAGGTGACAATCCCAAAGAGAAATTCAAATTTGTTGAATGGAGCTCCAATGCCAAGTGTAAAAATCGAATTCTGGCAAGTGGACATCATTTTCTTCTTCCCTTATGTGCCAAATTCGAATTTTATGGTGGAATGACAAGTGTATATGGGTGGTAACCCATGTGGGGACGATTTCCCACAAAAATCTCTACCAAATATTCTCCCAAATCCTCCCAAATGTGCATTAACTTTACAAATTCGAATTTCCAAGCAGCTTTTTCATTTAATGCCAGAAATTCGATTTTATTTGAGCACATGTCCTTTCTTTGATTTTAAGAGTCCACATCACCTTGGGACTTCACTTTAACTCCCCCATAATTTTCCACCTCATTCCACAACATTTAACATGCATGGATATTTATTTTTCTCCATTTATTTAATTTCTGATTTAATTAATTGCTAGATTTCCCACTAAACTTAGGAAAAATGGGTTTTGAGGGTCCAAAACACATTATTAACCCCTCAAAGTGTGTCATAATAGGAAGTTGAGGGTGAGAGGTGTAATTTTGATTACTCATACCCCATACAACTTCTCTAGACTACACTTATTACAATTTAAATACAATTTTATTTGCAATTTTTGACTTGTGGGAAATCTAAAAATTAAAAAATGACTACCTAGACCTAACCAAATTCCACAAAATTTTTTGTGTGATCTAGTATGGTAATATACATAGACTCTAGACACTAAGATGTGTTAGGGGCTCAACCTTCAAACCATCACTCCAACTTTGGGGTAAAATGTGAGTGAAAAAACCTAGAGAATTATCCGCCTCTGAAAAAGAAGGGATAATTAACTAGATAAAAAAAACATTCAAAGGTGTACTCGTTTTCTGATCGAGTCCCAAAAACCTAGGCCTGTTACAGACTCAAAACTCATCATTACTAGTATCACTTATTACAATTCCCCGTAGGGTGTGGAATTTGGGTACAAGAAAGATGATGAGAAAATAGATGTAGAGTTAAAAAAACTTTGTTGAGTGACGATATTTGATGGTACAAGTGTCCTTTAGATCATCCTTGGGCATGGAGTCTTCATGTAATCATCAGGTGTCACTCCAGTGGTCAACAAGACAGATGGATAGTCCAAGACTGTCAATTAAGGTACTCCTTCCGCTCAAACATGGCTTAGAAGAAAATCATCAACCTATTTAGTGAGAGGATCTAAACCTTTTTGGCACATTTATTGACACCTTGCTGCAAAATTGTGAATGCAGTGGAATAGAATCATTGATCAAGAACAAATAATTCAATCAATTGGTTGATGTGCACAATTAGAGCAGATGCTACCACACCACAACACATAAATATTGTTGTTAGATTCACTCCTTGTACATGTAGACATTGAATGCATTCACTTTGGATCCCTTTGGGAATGAGTTGGATCTCATAGACTTCAGGTGGAGATTGTTCACCATTTTCCACATCCAAATAGGATTTGCCATATGTGCCATCTCCATGAGCTGGAGACAAAGGGTGCCCCTCATCTTTAGGTAAAGGATGCTACCGTCTCTGTAGGGGACTTGGGGTGCTTGCTCTCCACTTTTTTTATTATTATTGTGTTAGAGATGCCTAGCCCTCTTGATAAAGGAGATTTTCAACCATAGATCTCGATTTTGGCATGCCCCACCTTGCCATGGGACTATTGAGAGGATCACCTTTTGTTGTTTGATCGAGGCAACAAGAGAAAACGAGTGTCCTGGAGTTCTTCATAACATGCAGTGGTGAGATCTTGGGTATCTTTTCAAGATCACTCCTTAGGAGATTGACTGATATCCTCGAGGTTGATTTAGAGGTTTCAAGCAAGACATTCGACCACACAAACTCCCAGTGTTCAAATGGATCTAGAGTAGGGTACCGGCTTCATTTGTCAGATTACCTCCAACATTAGTTGAGCATCCAGATATATATCTGTTGTTTTTTCCTTTTGACCTTGGATGTAGGAGAGCAAGGGTCCCTCATAACTATGCCTTCCCTAGGATTGTTTAGTGATATCTGTAATGACCCACTTATAGCTATAAATAAAATACAAGTATTAGCATACATACGAGACCTCCATACGATAGCTACGTATGCATGGACCCGTATGTAACGCACTATATATATGATAAACCCTCAAACGAACAGAAAATGTTAGTTTTAATGTTAAATTTTAATTTGTAAATTAAAATTTATGAAATTAATAAAATTAATTAATTAAAATTATAAATTAAATAAATTCATTAAAATAATAAATAAACTTTATCAAATCAAATTTACATATTCGAATAAAATCACCAAATCAAATAAGATTTTGTTTTATAAAATTAACACGTATCAAAATTAGGACACGGAGATGGAGGGAGACGGTGAACGGAGACTTAAAAGAAGGAAGGTTATCTTGAGAGAAAGGGGAAAAAGAATGATCAGGGGGCGGTTGGAAGAAGTACAGTTGAGAGGAGGAAAATTTGTAACACAAAGTTATCGACAGTAAGGGCTGAGCCTTGTTTGTTCTGAAGTTTTTGGGCATGGGGGAATAGTTTGCGTCAATTGAGAAGCATTCTGGACTGAATACCTAGGTTGTACCCAGTTTGGCTGGGAGGTTTTGGTCTTTTGGTAACGGGAGTGAGAGCGGGAGCAATTCTGAAGCATCTTCATCCGCAGGAACGCAGGTAGGTACTTCTCATCAAATCAATTAATTTTGATATATGAATTTTGGTTAAACTTTAAAGCAGGTTTCATGTAGATTTCATATTTTGTTTAGAGTAAATGGCTGGTTAAATTATTTAGAGCATTACAATATCCCACCTTGTTATTCAAGGACTTCGACAATGAGCCATTTCCTTGATTGGCCCTTTTTCCCTTGATAATCAGGCCTAGGAGATGTCATCTTTGATGCCATCCACATCTCTCTCTCTTTGTGCATCAAGATGTTAAGTTTTTGAGTCTTGGGACTCTTACTTTCTATCAATGCCCCTATAATAGTGTTATATATCTTTTGGAGTTGGTTAGACCTAGTGATTAGCTTAGTTAGATGCTTTATCTACATTTCTCTTTTTCTTATCTTTCTGTATTTTTCTTTCAGCATTACCTAGGAGTTGGTTTTGCGCTTTTGTGGTCATTTGGTGGATATTTATAAATCTCAAGAAAGCCCTACTGTGATTTTACCTCCCCATTGTGAAGGCTTTTGTTCATACCTGTAACTATCATAGTAATTTTCAATTTGAGTACTTTGGGAGTTCAATTGATGTAGAGAATCTTTGGCACTGAGTAGCTTGTTATTAGATCACTGCCATCTGTAAAGTCCATCGAATATAAAATATAGCTTTGCTTTGAAATTTCAACATCTAATGCATAATTCACATGCCCAGAAGCTTTAAAATGTGTCATTCAGGTATTTTTCCACCCATTTCTCATCTTATTCTATTGTTGGGTATTGGATATTTGTAGGATCTGTGTAGCGTAGGATCTGTGAGTAGGGTACCAGTTTCATTTGTCAGATTACCTCCAGCATTAGTTGAGCATCCAGATATATATCTGTTGTGTCTTCCTTTTGACCTTGGATGGTAGGAGAGCAGGGGTTCCTCACAACTATGCCTTCCCTAGGATTGTTTAGTGATATCCCACCTTGTTGCTCAAGGACTTCGACAATGGGCCATTGCCTTGATTGGCCCTCTTTCCCTTGATAATCAGCCCTAGGAGATGTCATCTTTGATGCCATCCACAGCTCTCTCTCTCTCTTTGCATCAAGATGTTCAGTTTTTGAGTCTTAGGACTCTTACTTTCTATCAATGCCCCTATAATATTGTTATATATCTTTTGGAGTTGGTTAGACCTAGTGATTAGCTTAGTTAGATGCTTTATCTACATTTCTCTTTTTCTTTATCTTTCTATATTTTGCTTTCAGCATTACCTAGGAGTTGGTTTTGCACTTTTGTGGTCATTTGGTGGATATTTATAAATCTCAAGAAAGCCCTACTGTGATTTTACCTCCCCATTGTGAAGGCTTTTGTTCATACCTGTAACTATCATAGTTAATTTTCAATTTGAGTACTTTGGGAGTTCACATCAGTTTTCCTCTTGAGATTGTTTTTCTTGTCAATTGATGTAGAGAATCTTTGGCACTGAATAGCTTGTTATTAGATCACTGCCATCTGAAAAGTCCATCAAATATAAAATATAGCTTTGCTTTGAAATTTCAACATCTAAGGCATAATTCACATGCCCAGAAGCTTTAAAATGTGTCGTTCAGGTAATTTTCCACCCATTTCTCATCTTATTCTATGGTTGGGTATTGGAGATTTGTAGGATCTGTGTGTAGCGTACCTCCATGGCTTTGCTGCATTTCACGACAGATTTGTCAAATTCTTTGTAATCTTTAGCTTGAGTTCCTTGAATCTCTCTGTTAAGGAAATGTCAAAGGTGCTCAATTTGCAATTAACTTTTTGCATCATATCGCAATGCTCTTTTGTTGTGTTTTGGGTTGGTATTAGTGTAGTACATCTGTATAATTTGAATTTTTAAAGTACATATCATTTTTTTTTGCTTTGATAGTTATAACTGAGAAACAGAGGGCTTCTCTGCAGACTACACTCAATATCCTGATTATTTTTTAGTGTAATACCTCTGTATAACTTGAATTTTTGAAGTTCATATCAACAAAAATATTTGCTTTGACTGTTATAACCTAGACACATGGGGCTTCTCTGCAGACTACACTCAATATATAACCTGGTTATTTGTTAGCTTTAAATGTGGGCAGTATCTCTATAATTCTTTGTTGTTAGCCGACATGTTTCTATATTCCTTTAATAGAAGGCCATTTGCATTAAGTTACTGAGCTCACCTAATTCTTTGTTGTCAGCCGACATATTTCTATATTCCTCTAATAGAAGGCCATTTGCATTAAGTTACTGAGCTCACCAAAGTTGTATTATTAGACTTTTGTAAACTGGCAATATTTTCTGATTTCATGTTATTCCTCTTAAACAGTTTATTACGCAAAGTTTTCAAGTTGGGTAATTCACTGAATATGTAACTTCGTTATTTAATTTCATACATGAACAAGATCCATGATCATACATATACATGATCAAATATGAAATATGAGGTTTGATAATGTAATTCTACGCTTCAATGATGATTTTTAGTCATCCAAATTTAAAGTAAGAATTTCATCTAAACAAAATTGAAATTCCTGTAGATAGAACAAGTAGGAGTATAATTCACCTAATATTATCAAAATAGGTGAATTATCTTTGAGCAATCTTGTAAAAAAGATTGATATTTTTTTTACTATGTTGAATAATAATGATGATCTTTCATTGGGAGACAGGCTTCAAACTGGTATGAGAGGAGTGTTATGCCAAGTGCTCCTTTCAGTAAGATGCCAGGGGCAACTGCTCATGACAAGTTTAAATTCCCTGGTAGGCAGAAAGTTATAAGTTATTGTCAGCAGAAAATGGTATGCTAATCCACAAATTACTCGTAAACTTTTTACACTTAATTACGAGAGATCAAATAATTCATTGTTGTACTCATCTGTTAGGGGGCTCTCCAAGTATACCAGAGCTGACTACTTGAAGTCAGAAAACAGAATTATTCCCGATGGTGTGAATGCCAAGGTGAGCGGAAGTGAATATACATTACTTTGTATATATTTATATTTGGAATGTTTAGTTGATTATTTTGTATTATTTTAATTATGAATGTTTAGTTGATTATTTTAATTATTTTCTTCCTACAGTTGCTTGGTTGTCGCGGCCAATCGTCCAACCGACACCCTCGGCAGGCATTCTTTCAGCCAGTTCATGATTCTTCAGCTGAAATAGTTGCTTAGATTAGTGCTTTGTTATGGTTGATGAATGTAGAGCCTTAAAAGCTTGCCCTGTTCATCAAGGTATAATCTGCATCATTTCTTAATGAGTCAAGTTTATCTCATTAAGATACTCGTTAGTGGGTCATTAGGTGGGGGCGTACATCACGTGAATAATGATCATTCAAAGTTCTCCTCAGTTGTTTATTGCATGAAAGGTAAGTACACAGTTTGTGAGTGCATAGCCAAATCTGAACCTGAACAATAGGCAGGCTCAACAAGTATACAGTGGAGAGACATATCCAGCTTATGCTGTGGAAATCCAAGAGATTAACCTGAGATCTGGGAGAGTTCTCATGGATAACCAACCTCCCCCTACCAAGGTGAGCGGAAATGAATATACACTGCTTTGTATATATTTATATTTGGAATGTTTAGTTGATTATTTTGTATTATTTTAATTATGAATGTTCAGTTGATTATTTTGTATTATTTTAATTATTTTCTTCCTACAGTTGCTTTGTTGTCACGGTCAATCGTCCAACCGACACCCTCGGCAGGCATTTGTCAAGCCAGCTCATGATTATTCAGCTGAAATAGTTGCTTAGATTAGTGCTTTGTTATGGTTGATGAATGTAGAGCCTTAAAAGCTTGCCCTATTTATCAAGGTATAATCTGCATCATTTCTTAATAACTCGAGTTTATCTCATTAAGATACTCGTTAATGGGTCATTAGGTGGGGGCATACATCACGTGAATAATGATCATTCAAAGTTCTCCTTAGTTGTTTATTGCATGAAACGTAAATACACAGTTTGTGAGTGCATAGCCAAATCCGAACCCGAACAATAGGCAAGCTCAACAAGTATACAGTGGAGAAACATCATATCCAGCTTATGCTATGGAAATCCAGGAGATTAACCTGAGATCTGGGAGAGTTCTCCCAGATAACCAACCTCCCCTTGCCAAGGTGAGCGGAAGTGATTATACACTACTTTGTATATATTTATATTTGGAATGTTTAGTTGATTATTTTGTATTATTTTAATTATGAATGTTTAGTTGATTATTTTGTATTATTTTAATTATTTTCTTCCTATAGATGCTTTGTTGTCGCGGTCAATCGTCCGACCGACACCCTCGGCAGGCATTTGTCAAGCCAGCTCATGATTCTTCAGCTGAAATAGTTGCTTAGATTAGTGCTTTGTTATGGTTGATGAATGTGGAGCCTTAAAAGCTTGCCCCGTTTATCAAGGTACAATTTGCATCATTTCTTAATGACTCGAGTTTATCTCATTAAGATACTCATTAGTGGGTCATTAGGTGGGGGCATACATCACGTGAATAATGATCATTCAAAGTTCTCTTTAGTCGTTTATTGCATGAAAGGTAAGTACACAATTTGTGAGGCATAGCCAAATCTGAACCCGAACAATAGGCAGGCTCAACAAGTATACAGTGGAGAAACATCATATCCAACTTATTCTGTGGAAATCCAGGAGATTAACCTGAGATCTGGGAGAGTTCTCCCGGATAACCAACCTCCCCTTGCCAAGGTGAGCGGAAGTGAATATACACTACTTTGTATATATTTATATTTGGAATGTTTAGTTGATTATTTTGTATTATTTTAATTATGAATGTTTAGTTGATTATTTTGTATTATTTTAATTATTTTCTTCCTACAGTTGCTTTGTTGCCGCGGTCAATCGTCCAACCGAACCCTTGGTAGGTATTCGTCAAGCCAGCTCATGATTCTTCAGCTGAAATAGTTGCTTAGATTAGTGCTTTGTTATGGTTGATAAATGTAGAGCCTTAAAAGCTTGCCCTGTTCATAAGGTATAATCTGCATCATTTTTTTTAATGACTCGAGTTTATCTCATTAAGATATTCGTTAGTGGGTCATTAGGTGGGGCATCTATCTACATCACGTGAATAATGATCATTCAAAGTTCTACTTAGTTGTTTATTGCATGAAAGGTAAGTACACAGTTTATGAGTGCATAGCCAAGATATCATGGACATATGGTGGGTGAAACTTTCAAAATGTGTTAAATTCAAGATATACTTACTTACATTTATGGATGGAATTTTTAGTAAACTCATCAATGTGAAACTTTCAAAATGTGTTAAATTCAAGATATACTTACATTTATGGATGGAATTTTTAGTAAACTCATCAATCTAGAATATTATGAGGATAAATATTACATTAGTACTCAAATTTTAACTAGCAATTTAGAGTTTTAAAGGTGTTTATTTTTTTAAAATTAATACATTATTCTAAAAATTATTGCCAAAGTGGAGTGATGAGAAGGTAATCCAATTTTGAAAAGTTAATCTCCTCATGAAATGCAATATAATGATTGTAGAATAATTTACAATGATACTCATTTCTCATTAATATATTGCTAATTTTCATGGGGTTAAACATTCATTCAAAGAATCTCTCCAATGGGAACCATTGTTGTAAAACCCAATAGAGAAAAGGAGGCCCATTATGGGCATCTCAGGTTAAATGGGTGACAGGGTTGTTGCATAGTGCATGGTATTCCAAATAGTATGAACGAGAGTGCTTGGAGCAGATCTAGGTTGGTTCTCCTTAGTGGGTCATTAGGTAGAGGCATTTACATCACGTGAACAATGTTCTTTCAAAGTTCTCCTTAGTTGGTTACTACATGAAAGGTAAGTACACAATTTGTGAGTGCATAGTTAGAGATATCATGGATGGTTGATGAACTCTAGTGGGCAATCAGACAACCAATTGAATCAGCTCATTTGTTACATGCACAAAAGCCAAATATGGGGGTACAACTTCCAAAATGTGATAAATTCAAGATATGCTTACTTACATTTATGGATGGAATTTTTAGTAAACTCATCAATCTAGAATATCATGAGGTGAATGTAACTTACACAAAGGGAATGAACCAAACGCTGAGCATATGGAACTAGTTAAATGCCCATTAACATTGGCGACGATTGATTGGGCTAACCACTCGTGCTTAAAATGTTTGGAACATTCTATCTATCCCTCAAACACACCTACTAATAATAACTCAAATGCCCAACAACATTAACAACCAAATGAGTTAATCCCTTACACTTGAAATGTTTGGAAACATGTCATTGTCCAATAATGCATTTAAGTAAAAATAATATTTATCTCAATTTTAAATTTATTAAATATGGAAAAGAAACCCAAATTTATTCAAAAATATTAACACTAAACATTTTTAAATAAATTTAATTATTTTATAAATATTACCTAACTACTCAAATTTTAATTAGCAATTTATAGTTTTAAAGGTGTTTAATTTTATTTTAAATTAATACACTTCTAAAAATTATCCTCCAAGTGGAGTGGTGAGAAGGTAATCCGATTTTGAAAATTATGTTTAGTATTTAAGTATCCAATTTTGAAAAGCTAATCTCCTCATGTAATGTGATATCATCATTGTAGAATAATTTACAAATGATA
This sequence comes from Pinus tabuliformis, assembly GCA_031772625.1. NCBI lineage: Eukaryota > Viridiplantae > Streptophyta > Pinopsida > Pinales > Pinaceae > Pinus > Pinus tabuliformis. The sequence goes on along the minus strand of CM062812.1, from coordinate 592,887,100 downwards.
CTCATTGCTCATTAATATATTGCTATTTTTCATGGGGTTAAACATTCATTCCAAGAATCTCTCCAAGGGGGGGTCGTACTTTCATATGAAGTACGAGAGGAATTGATAATTTAAGATTGACAAGTGAGATACATAGGCTTTTGCAAATTTCATATTCTTCTTGCAAATGTTGGGTAAAAATAAAAATAAATTCATGTCCAAAACTATAAAATGTTTTCAATTAGACTTGTTGAGTCCACCCAATTCTAAGAGACACCCTCAACATGTTGCTGCAAGACTCGGCATTGAATTCGAAAATTTGAGTTTAGTGTTTTCATGTTGGCACTGTGTAAATTGCTTTGAACATTTCTTTTTCTCCAAATCTTATGTTCCATTTCATGGAGTATTTTCCATGTCTAAAAGCATCAATTTTTATTTTTATTTTCATAGTGGTAGGAACCACCTAACAGAAAAACATATTCATTTTAACCAAGAACACAACTAATACACCTTGCAACCTTTTCAGAAGCCTTTGTATCATAATGTGCCACTCAAACATGGTATATAACAACACCTTGAACATGAATGAATTTTTTTCTCCACTCATCAAATGTGAGGAGAATATGTCATTGAAATTTGCCTCTAACCTCTTTTTTGTCAAAATATATGGCATTAATTTTTTTTCATTACTAGGTCTGCCAAGTGTTGCGCTCTAGTTGGTGCAGATCTAGCCAACCAGGGCTTGCCCAAGTGTTGTGCCCTAGTTGGTGTTAATTTGGTCAACCAAGGCTTGCCAAGTGTTGCATTGTGGTTGGCCAGCATCTTTGTCAAACTTCTTAAACCAAAATATTTATGAATCTAAACAAAGTCATTTATACTTCCTGAAATAACATTACTCCTTTTTCTATATCTAGATTACCATTCACTAAATTTGGTAACACATAAGTTTGAAATCTTTTTCACAAAGCTTTGACATAAGTTAATTCACAATTGTATATAATTTTAATTTACAATTTTTTTCCCAAAACAAAAATTGCATTAATATTAATTTTGAGTCGCACATTTTTTCCCAAAAGAGCAATTTCTTCAACATAATACTTTGATGTTGATTTGGGGTAGCATCGGATGTGCTGTAGCCACGAAATTTGATGGAGAGGTTGGGGCACATGAGATGTCCAATACCCAAAAAGGGTTTGGGCAGATTCTAAACAGATCAGGAGATATTAAAATAATTAATATTTTTAATGGAGTTCCTAAGTCTAAACTTAGAGAAAATAAAATATTAATGTGTATTAATATGAATCTGTGTTAGAGCGATCCAAAAGACATGGATCAAGCCAAATCTAATCTTAGCCGTTGATTAGGGACTTAATCTCGGCTATTGAATTGTCAACAGGAAAACTATAAGAGGAGGCTTCAGGGTCCCTTGGAGATCACACCAGATGATCAGTCATTCTATTCTCTAGAACGGGGTTTGCTAAGAGAGATAGAATCAGTGATTGAGAGAGCAGCTGAGGGGCATTGAGTACAGAGGAACAAAGAAGGCAGAGATTGCGTCGGGCGAGCAGTGTAGCAGCCAAGGAGGGTGATGCAGAGCCAGCAAGTGCTCACAAAGGGCCACGCAGAGGCAGCCAAGTGTTGTGCAAAGCACCAGAGGGGCCAGCGTATCTGACGCAAAGGCTCCCAGAGCTGACGCAGGGCCTCCTGGGGCTGACGCAGGCTAAGAAAGGCTGACACAGGGCTAACGTGAGACAAAGAGGGGCTGACGCAGTCCAGATTGGGCAGATGCTGGGGTTGCAGGAGCAGTTTTGTGCTGAAGAGCTTCTGGAAGGGTTTTCCAAGGTTTCAGCCAAGAGATTTCTCTCAAACTTTGAGGTATAACTGCTAAGTAAATTCTCTGTTGGGTAGGCTAGTTACGGCACCCAGATTGTACTCTGATATTGCTTAATAAGAAAACCCTTAGATAGCTACACCGGTTTTCCTGCATTGGGTTTTTCCAGGGACATTGGTCCAAAAATAATGGTTTCATGTGGTGTGTTTGTTCTTGTTTCTTTTAGTTGTTGATCTGTAATATGTTGAGCATGCACTGGTGTTTGTAAATAACTTGTTAAAGAAAAATTAATAAGTAGGTAGGAATAAATCAGAAAAATTGCATGAGGGGTTTCTAAATTAAGAAAACTTAGAAACTTCAACATGGTATCGGAGCGTGATTGCAGATCACAGGAGGACTAAAAGACATCAGCCAAGCGGAGCAATAGCAACAGAAAACAACTGTCCCGAGGTGACAGAAGTTGTTTCCAGCAGCGCAAAAGCTAAGAAGTGTGACGCAGAGCCGGCGACAGCCACGCAGAAGAAGCCAACAGCTGCACAGAGCCTCAGAGAGGCCAGCGTTGTTGACGCAGACCCATCTGAGGTGACGCAGAGCCAGCGTGAGGCAAAGAGGGACTGACGCAGTTCATAGAGAGGCAGTTGTTGGAGTCTAGAAGGCTGCAGAAATATTGCAGAGTGGAGTTGGTGAGGTACTGTAGTTAGAACAGTACCTGACTGCAGAAATATTGCAGAGTGGAGCTGGTGAGGTACTGTAGTCAGAACAGTCCCTGACAGCGCAGGGCCAGAGGAGTTGTTACCGAGGGTTTCTAGCCGAGGAACCTGGATCAACAGTGCAGTTGCACAAGATAATCAGATTAGGGGGCATCTCGACAAGCGGCAGAAGGATTTCCATGAGGGAAATCAGGGCTCAGAGGGAGTCCAGAAGAGAACTTCCAGATGGGAAGTAGAGACTCAAAGGAGTCGAACAGAGAACTTCCAGGAGGGAAGTAGAGGAGCGTCATGGCACTTCACGGGGTAAGAGACCAGGATAGACTGGACGGAGCATCGAACTTCGCAGTTTGGAAGGCCAGAATCTTATCAGTGCTTGACAGGAATCATGCCAAGAAATTAGCTTTGAAGGTTATAGATATCCCAGTCGACCCCAATGATAACAACAAGTACGAAGAGGCGATGGCGAGGGCCAACGCATTATCCTTGATGGGGTCAAGGATCATGTGGTACCACATATAGCTGAGAAGGAAGCGATGGTTGAGATGTGGGAGGCTCTCAAGAACCTGTACCAGCATACTTCTGTGCAAAGAAGAATGCTGCTCGAGAACCAGATGAGGTCGTATTAGATGAAGAAGGGTCAATCGATTGACTCCTTCCTCGGAGGACTGAATGAGATCCGAGATCAGTTGAATGCTATAGGAGCAACACCGGATCAGGAGCTTATGATGAGGACAACCCTGAATGTTGTCTCCGAAGAGTGGGAAGTATTTGTCCAGAGCATCCTGGGTAGAGCGACTCTCCTACCTTGGGACAAGATGTGGGCAGCTCTTCGCCAGGAAGAGATCAGATGGCAGTCAAAGACAGGTAGCAGCAGCAAAGGGATCAAGGTCAAGCAGGAGGAGGATGTGGCTCTAGCATCTGAGGGAAAGCAGGAGAAGCGGAAAAAGAAAGATCTCTCCAAGATCAAATGCTTCCACTATGGGGAGATGGGTCATTATGTGACGCAGTGCCCAAGGAAGAAGATTAAGGGAGAGTCTTCTGAGACTAAGGCAGCGCCAGCACGGGCAGAGAAGGAAGTTTTGACAGACGATGATTGTGCCATGAGTGCACACACGCCACTTGAGCAGAAGTGGGGAGACATCGAGCTGTAGTCAGGTGGATTACAGGCGATGAGGGGCAGGATCCTTGAGGTACCCAGCCTCTTGGATTAGACCTTGCTACGGGAGCCCCAATGAGGAGTAGCAGGACTGGTTGAGTGGGTAGAAATGGATGCGGATGAAGCGGTAGAGAGGGCTACAGTGCAGGAGTCTTGAGACAATGCGAGGCTAGCAGGTTGCAGCAGTGTGAGAGGCACAGGAGTGTTGCGCCAGTGCAGGAAGGCACAAAGAGGTGTGCAACGATGCGAGATGCAGGGAGTTGTTGCGGCATCGTAGAGGTTAGAGAGAGGGAGCACTTGTCAGTGACAGAGGGAGCTTCAACACCAGTGGGTGTTTCTAGCCCAACAGGGAGGTCAGTTGGGAGATTAGTTACTTACTTCTCAGTAACTGAGTTGCAGTGCAGCAGTGGGCAGCACGATGCAACATGATGAGAGGAGGTGCAGTGCGGATGCAGTGCTGGGAGAAAGGACCAGCAGCAGCACAGATGCAGAGGGAGCTGTCGTACAGATGCAACAGTGGCAGTGGCAGAACCATGGGCAGCAATACAGGAGGCAGCAGTGCAGAGGATGTTGGGTAAGAAGGCCTAGCATCAGCACAGGTACCGATGCCAGATGATCAGAGTAATACTTAGTGAGGAGTATTGCTAGAGCACAGTCCTCGCTAAGAGGGAGTGTTGATTTGGGGTAGCATCGAATGTGCTCTAGCCACGAAATTTGGTGGAGAGGTTGGGGCACATGAGATCTCCAATACCCAGAAAGGGTTTGGGCAGATTCTAAACAGATTAGGAGATATTAAAATAATTAATATTTTTAATGGAGTCCCTAAGTCTAAACTTAGGGAAAATAAAATATTAATGTATATTAATATGAATCTGTGTTAGAGTGGTCCAAAAAACATGGATCAAGCCAGATCTAATCTTAGCCATTGATTAGGGACTTAATCTCGGTCGTTGAATCGTCAACAGGAAAGTATAAGAGGAGGCTTGAGGGTCACTTGGAGATCACACTAGATGATCAATGATTCTATTCTCTAGAGCGGGGTTTGCTAAGAGAGATAGAATCATTGATCGGGAGAGTAGCTGAGGGGCATTCAGTACAGAGGAACAGAGAAGGAAAATATTGTGCCAGGAGAGCAGCACGACAACTAAGGAGGGTGATGTAGAGCCAGCAAGGGCTCACGTAGGGCCACGCAGAGGCAGCCAAGTGTTGCGCAGAGCACCAGAGGGGCCAGCGTAGTTGACGCGGAGGTTGCTGGGGCTGACGCAGACCAAGAAAGGCTGACGCAAGTCCAGCGTGAGATAGAGAGGGGTTGACGCAATCCAGATTGGGCAGATGTTGTGGTTGCATGAGCAGTTTTGTGCTGAGGAGCTTCCGAAAGGGTTTTTTGGGGTTTCAGCCAAAAGATTTCTCTCAAACTGTGAGGTATAGCTGCTAGGGAAATTCTCTATTGGGTAGGCTAGTTACGACACCCAGATTGTACTTTGATATTTCTTAATAAGAAAACCCTCAGACAGCTGCACCGGTTTTCCTGCATTGCGTTTTCTGGGGACATTGGTCCAAAAATAATGGTGTCATGTGGTGTGTTTGTTCTTGTTTCTTTTAGTTGTTGATCTGTAATATGTTGAGCATCTACTGGTGTTTATTTTCAGTATTTACTTTTAAATAACTTGTTAAAGAAAAATTAACAAGTAGGTAGGAATAAATTAGAAAAAGTGCATGAAGGGTTTCTAAATTAAGAAACTTAGAAACTTCAACATTTGATTTGTGCTTCATTCACAACTTTTTCCCAAAATAGAGATTGCATTAATATTAATTTTAAGTCACACATTTTTTTCCTAAAAGAGCAATTGTTCAGCAAAATACTTTGGTTTGGGCTCCTCCTAAGTTAATTTATCATATTTTATCTTTTGAAAAAAAAAAGAAAAAAAAATGATAGTTTGGTACAATATCAAAAAAATTAACCAAAACTTGTGTATAGAAAATATGCTTTTATTAGTCCACGATCGGGGTGCGAGTAGGTATAATGGTCTCGGTGGGAACTAATCCAAAGACAGAGTAATAATGATGGCAAAGGTAAGGTGCCCGGGTGAAGACCCTCATTTATTTCCTTGCATGCGAAAGGTGGCGATGTGATGTTAAGGGATTTGGAAGGTATATGTTTCGATCAACAAATTTGGATTTGAAGTCTTGTTTTAGAATTGTTATGCGGTGGTCGACTCTGGGTAAGAGGTTCCTCTAAGCCCTAGGCGTGGCTGCGAACGGGTGGCTCTTGTGCTTCGTCGCCTCTCAATCAGTGAACGTTTGGTGCAGGTATGATCTCTTAGTTACTTCTACTCTTGCATGGTTCTCTGTCATTGCATGAATATCATGATGGCTATTTCTAAATTGATAAGTGTGGCTAGTACTGAGGGTTCTTGGGTTTTTATTGAGGAAAGAATGGTTATACGCGTTTTCCTCCCTGTATCCCCTGCCAATCTTTTTGTGTTCTTCAGAATTCTACTTTCTTTGATGGCTATGTACTCATAAATTATTGTGGGGGCCTCATTTAGTGTTCTAGGTTTATGGATTTTTGAGCAATTAGCTTCATTAAAGCCAGCCCAACAGCTTTGGGTGATCTGGGTTAATTGTGTAAAGCACTACCTTGCCTGACGGAGAGATATGTGTTCAAAGGACTTCAGGGCTAGAAAGGCATTCACGTTTAGCCCTTTGGGTTACGATTAACTCATTGTCGTGGAGGAATATGGGTCTGCTATCTTAGTCGATTATTGTTGCTTTGTATTATGTCTGCTCATTTTTTTAGGGTTAAATCTTTTCTAGTCTAGTAAAGTTCTCGTGCCTTCCAGCGTCTCTGCGGACAAGGTTTCGGCTTGGTCAGGTGCCAGGAAGGGTGGTTCTGGGTTTTCTTGGTTTCGGCATTCTGCTTTGTTGGGTGGTCTGCAAGCCATTCTTATGGCTCGTCCCTCCTCCCAGAAAAGGAATAATGGTCGGGGAGCCTAGGCCCCGAGCCGCAACAATGGTCGAGGGCGAGGCGGCGTCCAACCCCAGCCTCAACCAGCTAGGGCAAAGGACGTCGAGGCTCGGTGGGGAAGTCCTGGGAAGCTGCTTAGGTATATTTCAGCACTACACCTCCACATGTTTGTCAATTGATCTCCAGTTGGGAAACAAAGCTTAAGCAACAAGATGAGAACTATGATATAGACTTGGAGGAATGGAAGCATATAGTCCCAGAACTTGGTCACTCTCGTGGAAGATACACTTAGTACCAACAGACAGTTTATCTCTACTGGCTTATGAAGAACATAGTGGCAAAAGAAATAGGATCTAGTTCTGTTGGGTCACCCAAACAAGAGTCTGAGTTGCAGGAATTCACAAAGAATTTCAATTGATCCAGTTCCAAATTCAGCTCCAAAATGTTCGCCTCAGCCGGATTGAGAAGCACATCCCTTGTCTCCCTAAGAGAAGTTGTCGAGTTCTAACACTAAAGATCCAATGCCTATTGATTCCTCTAATGAGTAATAGTTTGATTAGCATGGTCTTGTTTTTAAAAAATTTTGTGTAGCTCATATGATGGGTTTACAATCTTTATGCTTATGTTTTAGTTATATAGATATTAGGAGAAACAAAGATATTTAGACCTACATGGCACTACTAGAAAGTTTGAGAACCTTTAGCTTTTGGATGGCTTACAATGTAGTTAGATGGTCAATAGACTCAGTTTCCCAGTGGGCGAGTTGAGGTTGTGTATGTAAACTCTGTCTTGTTTTTGAAAAGGAATAGAAAGCATCTGCCAAGCTTCTAAGAAAAAAAGGTGCTTTTATTAAAGAAAGAAACAGTAACAATTGCTTAGTTTAGAAGCAACAGATGCCATCACAACATAAAACCAATGATCGATTAGATAATGTTGAATGTCTAAAAATTCCTGCAAAAAGTCATCCTTAACTCTATATCTCTGAAAATGGCGGACCTTCATAGTCCTGAAAATCCATGCAAGATATTTACCAAAAAAAAATAGTCAACCAAACAGGGTTTGAATGAAGGGCTAAGCATTGTCGACACTCAAAAGAGGCGTTGTCTGGTGGTTAGATGAAGATGGCGTGGGCGTAGAAGATGGAAATGGTGTTGTGGATATCCAGACATTTTTCTTATTCATTCCTTCTTTCTTTCTTTCCTTGTCCCATATTTGGCTAAACAGGGCTGTCAAGTGTCACGCCCTAGTTGGTTAAGATCTGCCCAACTGGGGCTGCCAAGTGTCATAACCTGGCTGGTGTTGATCTAACGAACCAAGGGTTGCCAAGTGTCATGTCCTGGTAGGCTAAGTTTGGGCCAACCAGAGCTTGCCAAGTGTCACACCCTAGTTGGTCGAGATGGGGCCAACCAGGACTTGCCAAGTGTCACGCCTTGGTTATCCTACATGGGGCCAGCCAGGGCCTGCCAAGCGTCACGCCTTGGTTGGCCCAGATGAAGTCTGCCAAGTGTCATACATTGGTTGGCCAATATTTAGTCAACTAGGGCCTGCCAAGTGTTAGGGCATGGATGACCAAGATCTGGCTAACCAGGGCTTCCCAATTTTCGGCCCTGGTTGGCCAAGATCTAGTCAATCAGGGCCTGCCAAGTGTCACACACTGGTTGGCCAAGATCTGACCTACAAGGGTCAGCCAAGTGTAAGGCCCTGTGTTAGGCCCCTATACTACTAGTGTAACCCCTTATTGTTATTAGTACAACCCCCTTATTATATTGTTGTACCTATGTAGTCCCCATATTGTTATTATTGTGCCCCATAGAAGCCCACTATTGTTATTATTGTGCCCTTACATTATTATTGTTATGTTGGCTCTGATTATATTATGACCCCTTAGACTCCTATATATAGAAAGGAGGTCTTGTCATTTGTATCATCCAAGAATTGTTCATTTGTGTAATGTAAAGGAGGTTGCCCCCTCGAAGAGGCTTATTTCTAAGGCATTGATCTATCTTTTGAATCTTTTTGTGAGTTGGTTTCATAACATTTGATATCAGAGCTTTAGATTCTAGGGTTTTGCTACTCCAAACCGGTCATCGTGGCATTTTCACTATAACTTTTTTCTGTGCCGTTTTAGATGCTAAAAAACAAACCCATTTGGCTTGAAATTGTTCCGAACCTCGGGTCTGAATTTCAGAGCTTTTTGTGCTATATTTGCGGAGATATGATCTAAGGAAGTTGGCCTTTTTGCAGACTCCCGAATTACATTCCAAACAGGTGACCTGGGGAAAATAGTCATAACTTTTGTTTTGAGCATTAGATTGAAATTTCGTAAGAAGTTACAGAAAGAGGACGAACTGTAGTTTCCTATGTATATTTTTCAGATCCTAAGGTCAAAATAGTGACACGTGGCACTTCATACAAGTTCGATCTTCTGAAAAGGTATATAATCAGGTCATCTTGGGAGATTGTGCATAACTCTTTCTTGGAGAATCTAAATTCGATCAGACTGGTGGCATTGGAAAGAGGACGCAGAGGGCTACTGCAAGTCACAATTTCAGAACTTAAAGATCCAAAAGTACAGAGTTACAGTTGTTTCAAGATCGAGCTCCTAAAATCAAGAAAAAGTGAGATGAGGAAGTTTGATGGCAAGGATCTGGTAAATTGGATACTACAGATGGAGAAATATTTTGATCTACATGGTGTACCACTATTACAAAAGGTATGTATTGCATCTTCATATTTAGAACAAGATCAATTTTTATGGTATAAAGGGCTTTGTTCTCATAAACAACTTGTTACGTGGTCAATTTTCATGGAGGAAATTATAGCACATTATGAGAATACAAAGAGAAACACCTTCTTTAGAGCAACACCACAACAATTGGAAGAAAAAAGAGAAAAAGGGCTTTGTTACAAAGTGGAAAGAAAAATTATGGCAACAAGGAATTCTACCCCTCACAACAATAAAGATGGAAGTGTTGTTTCTCCTAGCCTTCCACAACCTACAAGGGTTACACCACAACAATTGGAAGAAAAAAAGAGAAAAAGGGCTTTGTTACAATTGTGATAGCAAATGCACTAAAGGTCATAAGGATGCTGAGAAGAAATTTTTTACATAGAGTATGAAGAGGAGGAAGAAAGGGATCAAGAAACATCAAAAGAAGAGGATATACACCAGGACCCAACCCCAAAGAAAGAAGAAATGAATCCGACCATATCTTGTAAAGCATTGGAAAGAATTACCACTCCTCAAACTCTCAAGATAGAAGGACATATCAAGAAGAAAAAGGTTCAAGAAGTGAAAGATCACATCGAGAAAGAAGAAATGAATCCAACCGTTTCTTGTAATGCATTGGCTGGAATTACCACTCCTCAAACTATCAAGATAGAAGGACATATCAAGAAGAAAAATGTTCAAGAAGTGAAAGATCACATCGAGCATCAAGAAATGAATCCGACCATGTCTTGTAAAGCATTGGAAGAAATTACCACTCTTCAAACTCTCAAGATAGAAGGACATATCAAGAAGAAAAAGGTTCAATCAGTGAAAGATCACATAGAGCATCAACAAGTTCTCCAACTTTTAAAGGATAACGCCACTTTGGTGCAAAATCGAATGAAACAACAGGGAGATCAACATCGCAGTGAAAAAGGTTTTGGTGTAGGTGATTGGGTATTTTTACTACTGCATCTCAAGCAAGCTATTTATGAGAAGAAAATGTTGGCAATACTACATGCACTTAAGAAACGACGACCTTACCCAATGGGAAGACACTTTAAGGTAAAAATGGATCATGATAGTCTTAAATACTTTTTAGAACAAATATTATCTTTAGAAGAATAAAAAAAATGGGTCACAAATATGTTGGGTTATGTCTTTGACATCATCTACAGAAAAGGGAAGAAAATTTTTGTTGCAGATGCACTCTCAAGAAAGGATGAGGATATGGAAGCATTGTTTTGTGCTATTTCTATTATCCAACCAAATTGGATAAACGAAGCAAGGGATGAATGGAAGAGGGACGAAGAAGTGTGGCCACTCATTCAAAAGTTGCAGAAGATCCCAATTCAAATAATATTTCCAGAACTTGAAGAGGAAGGAAAAATCATATTGGAACCTGGAGCAGTCACAGAAACAAGAACCCAACAGCTACGAAATCGATCAATTTCAGAGTATCTCATCACGTGGAAGAAATTACCTACTGAAAATTCCACATGGGAGGACAAGAATTTTATACAGAAGCATCAAGAACTACTCAAGCGTTGAGGACAACACTTTTTGAAGGAGAGGGGCATGTTAGGCCCCTAAACTACTAGTGTAACCCCTTATTGTTATTAGTACAACCCCCTTATTATATTGTTGTACCCATGTAGTCCCCATATTGTTATTATTGTGCCTCATAGAAGCCCAATATTGTTATTATTGTGCCCTTACATTATTATTGTTATGTCGGCTTTGATTATATTATGACCCCTGAGACTCCTAGATATAGAAAGGAGGTCTTGTCATTTGTATCATCCAAGAATTGTTCATTTGTGTAATGTAAAGGAGGTTGCCCCCTCGAAGCGGCTTACTTCTAAGGCGTTGATCTATTTTTTCTATCTTTTTGTGAGTTGGTTTCATAACACCCTGGTTGGATGAGATCTGTCCAATCAAGGTGTGACACTTAGCAGGCCCTTGTAGGCCATATCTTGGCCAACCAGGGCTTGCCAAGTGTCACACTTTGGTTGGCTGAGATCGAGCCAACTAGGGAATGCCAAGTGTCACACCCTAGTTGGTCGAGAACTGGCCAACTAGGGCCTATGAATTGTCGTGCCCTAGTTGGCACAAATGGGGCCAACTAAGGCCTGCCAAGTGCCATGCCCTAGTTGGCCAATATTTGGTCAACCAGGGCTTGCCAAGTGTTAGGGCATGGATGCCCAAGATCTGGCTAACCAAGGCCTCCCTAGTGTCAAGCCCCTAGTTGGCCAAGATCTAGCCAATCAGGTCCTGCCAAGTGTCATGCCCTAGTTGGCCAAGATTTGACCTACAAGGGCCTGCCAAGTGTAAGGCCCTAGTTGAATGAGATCTATCCAACCAAGGTGTGATACTTAGTAGGCCATATCTTGGCCAACCAGGGCTTGCGAAGTGTCACACCTTGGTTGTCTGAGATCGGGCAAACTAGGGACTGCCAAGTGTCACACCCTGGTTGGTCGATAACTGGCCAACTAGGGCCTATTAAGTGTCATGCCCTAGTTGGCCCGGATGGGGCACACCATGGCTTGCCAAGTGTAATGCCCTAGTTGGTCGAGAATTGGCCAACCAAGGCATGCCACGAGGGGTTTCCAAGTGTCACGCTCTGGTTGGACGAGATTTGGCCAACTAGGGCTTTCCAAGCGTCACACCTTGGTTGGTCGAGATGGGGCCAACCACGACCTGCCAAGTATGATGCCCTAGTTGGCCCAGATCCGGCCAACCAGGGCCTACTAAGTGTCATGCCCTAGTTGGTCGAGATCAGACCAACTAGGGCCTACCAAGTGTCACATCCTAGTTGGCCCAAATGGGGCCAACCAGGGCCTTCCAAGTGTCACGCCCTAGTTGGTCCAGATGGGGCTGACCAAGACTTACCAAATGTAATGCCCTAGTTGGTCAAGATCCCCCCAACCAGGGATTGCCAAGTGTCACACCTTGGTTGGCCGAGATTGAGCCAACTAGGGACTGCCAAGTGTAATGCCCCAGTTGTCTAAGTTCAAGCCAACCAGTGACTGCCAAGTGTCATGCCCTAGTTGGTCGAGAGTGGGCCAACCAAGGCTTGCCAAGTGTCACACCCTAGTTGGCCAAGATTGGGCCAACCAAAGCCTACCAAGTGTCACATCTTAGTTGGCCAAGATCAGGCCAAACAAGGCCTACAAAGTCTCACGCCCCAATTGGCCGAGATGCGGCCTACCACCACCTACCAAGTGTAACGCCCTAATTGGCCCAGATTTGGCCAACCACGATTTGCCAAGTGTAATGCCCCAGTTGACCTAGATTCGGCCAACAAGGGCCTGCCAAGTGTCATGCCCTAGTTTGCCAAGATTTGGCCAACCATGGCCTTCTAAGTGTCACGCCCTGTTTCGCCGAGTTTCAGCCAACCAGGGAGTAAGTGTGATGCCCTGGTTGGCTGAGATTAGGCCAACAAGGGAGTGCCAAGTGCACGCCCTCATTGGTCGAGATGAAGCCAACCAGGGAGTGCCAAGTGTCATGCCCTAGTTGGCCAAGATCGGGCAAACAAGGGAATGCCAAGTGTCACATGTTGGTTGGTTGAGATCGAGCCAACCAGGGAATTCTAAATGTCACACCTTGGTTGGTCCATATCAGGCTAACCAGGGACTTCCAAGTGTCATTCCCTGGTTGGCCCAAATCCGGCCTACCAAGTGTCACGCCTTGGTTGGCCTGGATTAAGCCAACCAAGGCCTGCCAAGTGTGACGCTCTGGTTGGACGAGATCAGGCCAACTAGGGCCCACCAAGTGTAACGCCCTGGTTGGTCGAGATTAGGCCAACCAAGGCCCGCCAAGCGTGACGCTCTGGTTGGTCAAGATCATGCCAACCAAGGTCCACCAAGTGTGACGCCCTGGTTGGTCGATATCAAGCAAACCAGGGCTTTCCAAGTGTCAGGTCCTAGTTGGTCGAGATCGAGCCAACCAAGGTTTTCCAAATGTCATGCCCTGGTTGGCCCATATCAGGCCTACTAGGGCCTACCAAGTGTCATGCCCTAGTTATCCCAGATCATGCCAACTAGGGCCTGCCAAGTGTGACGCTCTAGTTGGGCGAGATCAGGGCAACCAGGGACCACCAAGTGTGACGCCTTGGTTGGTCGAGATCAGGCCAACCAAGACCTGCCAAGTGTTAGGCCTTGGTTGGCTGAGATCATGCCAACTATGGACTTCCAAGTTTCACTCCTTAGTTGGTCGAGTTCGGGCCAACCAGGGCCTGCTAAGTGTCAGGCCTTGCTTGGCTGAGATCGGACCAACTAGGGCCTCCTAATTGTCAGGCCCTGGTTGGCCGAGATCGCGCCTACCAGAACCTGCCAAGTGTTAGGGCTTGGTTGGCCGAGATTAGGCCAACAAAGGATTGTTAAGTGTCAAGCCCTGGTTGGCTGAGATTGGGCCAACCATGCATTGTTAAGTGTCAAGCCCTGGTTGGCTAAGATCAAGTTAACCATGACCTGGCATGTGTCACGCCCTGGTTGGCCGAGATCATGACAACTAGGGCCTACCAAGTGTCAGGTCCTGGTTGGTTGAGATTGGGCCAACTAGGGCCTACCAAGTGTCACGCCCTGTGTTCCCGAAATTGGGCCAACCAGGGACTTTCAAGTTTCAGGCTCTTGTTGGACAAGATCGGGCCTGCCAAGTATCACACCCTGTTTGCCCAAAATCGGCCAACCAAGGCCTGTCAAGTGTCACGCCTTGGTTGCCTGAGATTGGACCAACCAAGGTCTGCCGAGTGTCACACTCCGGTTGGCCCAAATCGGGCCAACCATGACTTGTCGAGTGTCACACTCTGGTTGGCCCAAATTGGGCCAATCATGACCTGCCGACTGTCATACTTCGGTTGGCCCAAATCGGGCCAACCATGACCTACCAAGTGTCACGCCTTGGTTGGCCCAAATCGGGCCAACCACAGCATGCTAAGTGTCATGCCCTAGTTGGTTGAGATTGGGCCAACTAGGGAATGCCAAGTGTCACTCCCACTTATGTGCTTGATGGTAAGTTTAACAGAAAATTCACAAATTGTTGTTAAAAAAACAATATTTATATATGTATTATTGTTTGCAAAATATGTTAATAAACAATTTATTTGAAATTGCACTTCCATATGTATTTGCTCAGGCACTGGAATGGTATTTAATGCAACTCTTTCGTTAGTATCTAAACATTCTCTGCTATGTTTTGTAACAAATTAATTGTTGGTATCAAATAGCATATATTTTTAATAAATTGGATGAAATAGTTCTAATTTAGTACAATATCTATTATAAGAGGTATGGTGAATTTGATTTGTCTTTGACTTAATCTTGTATTGCTAAACATTTCTTTACACTAAGGTTTTCTTTTGCCCAATTTCGTTTCTGCGATCAACAATTGAACTTGGCTTCCAATAAACTTTTCAATTGTAGCTTATTGCAACATTTTGTCACCTCATCATTGAACTCCATTATTTATTTACCAGAGTAATGCACATTCTTTGCATGTGTGCACTAGTGCATGGTTATGTAAGAGAATAAGAAAGGTGATATGTTGAATATTCAAAACCTACCTGTGTTGCAGCAAGCATATCTAAGAGTGGAGATGAATATGACATTGTGTTTTAGCTTGTGATTATTGGTCTTAATTATGGTCAGTCAATCCCGAATTTGGTGGGCAGAGCTTTGTAGAAAGTCAAGTCAAGAAAATCTCAGACCTAAGGAGAATGTGTGCAGATAGAGTAAGGAAATGGACGAACTTTCTCAAGTTCACTATGCTAATGTTGCCTCTATTGTGACGATTTGTGTGGCGTTATAGGCCACTAGATATCCTTCAACCTAAGAATCATAAACTAACTTTTCAGTTACTCTAAATGTCTACAAGGTGGGTATGAAAGTTTTTATATTGTTACTGATTAGGGATTTTTCTCAGAGGCTACTGTTCTCTTCTTATGCTTGTTTGCATTTGCATATTTTACTAATCGTTCTCTAATTTAGGTTATTGAAGTTGGAGCCAAAGCACTGTTAGCAGGATCTGCAGTATTTGGAGCAAAGGATTATGTTGAAGGTAGGTTCTTATTCACTAAATGATCAATACGGTTAATTTTAATTGTAATATTTATCTCTTGTATTGTCCGGGTAGGTATCTGAAGTTTTAGGCACTACTAATAATCGAGGTTGTACTAGATAAAGATGAGTTTTGTGTTGCAGCTATTAAGGGAAGCAAAACCAGTAAGAGGCGAACACTAGTTGCAGCATGAGACTAGTTTTAATAAGTTGACTTTTATGCAGTATATGGTTCTGATTCTAGTGCCAATTTAGTAGATTGATCTCTTGTTTTTCCAATAAACAAGTTGGAACTGATGTTCATTTTGTGGCAAGTGTGATATTATCTATTATTCTCAGAACGCAGGGTTCTGATTTATAATGAACCACAGTAAGTGGTTCGAAACATGTCGACTTGTAAATCTATATGTGATTTGATCCAAAAGATTTTTGATATATATTATCTATTATTTTTCGTTCTCCATGTAACTTGCAAAATCACACAAATAAGAATGCT
This sequence comes from Pinus tabuliformis, assembly GCA_031772625.1. NCBI lineage: Eukaryota > Viridiplantae > Streptophyta > Pinopsida > Pinales > Pinaceae > Pinus > Pinus tabuliformis. The sequence goes on along the minus strand of CM062812.1, from coordinate 592,871,194 downwards.
TGTCAGCTTATCAAAGTCTACAAGTCTGCAAATTGTATTAAAATCTTATATGAAAATTTATTCCTTAAAAGTAATCATGACATATAGAAAGGGAAACTCTTAATATACATATATTTTTCTTTTGTGGATTCCAAACACATTCCAGATCGGTGTGTAAGCAAATGTAAAATTATATATTCTGAAGCATGCAAAAATTTCTGCATTTAAATGGTATTTATTTGAAAAGGAAATCCAATATCTGACGGCATGAATTCCAAAACTGATCATATATATTTTTTCAGTACCAAGTTTTGGAACTTGTGGCTTACCTTTTCGACACAATTATAAGAATTATGATAGATGATTTTTGAGGCGTTATTAAATCATCGTGAAGATCCATTGAAGGAAATGCCAAGTAAATGAGATATAGAGCGTTGCATGTTATCTTGACATGCATATGCTAATTAAAGAACGGAGTTGTGAGCAGTAGAAACGTTTTCCCGACGTCTATATTTTATCCATTGGGACCCCACCATATATTTTTACAGAATTTTGGGTTTCTGACTTGAGAGATGTTTATAAATTTAATCAATGATATCTTCGAGAGGACAACAAAGTTTGCAATAGTATTATAATGCCATCATTCTTGCACGTTGTTGTTCAAACACTTGCTTCTACAGTCCGCAACTCGTCTTCATCTCATGATGGATTAGTGTAAGAACCGTAGAAATGGTTCCCAGTTGTGGGGTTTTTATTCACACTATGTGCTCTTATACTGCAAGGAGGCAATATGAGAATTTGTTGGCTCTTGAAATCAAAAATATTGTAGAGCAAGTTCATGGACAATGTCTATGAACTCTGTCAAAGGAATGAGGTACATATTATATGGCATCCATTAAAAAATGTCCAAATATCACTTGTCTGCTAACTACTATAACAATTGCTAAACTTGAGTAGCAATGTAATTTCGCACGAAGACAACCATGGAAAAAGTTGGCTAGAAGTGCTTACCTAATCAGGGAATTTAACTCACAAATATCCAAGACAACCCATTACAACAACAAAATTTAACATTGAGTATCTAACATAAGCACGAGGTAGATAAGCCTTTCCAAATGAAATTACTAGAAATAATTAACACCAAGTATTCATCACAACATACAAACATTTTTACAAAAACACCAAATATTCATCTCAGCATTCCAAACATTCTGGCAGACACATTCTAGAGCTCCCAACTTATAATTTTTTTTCAATAAGTATATAGGAAAGAAAATGAAAATAAGAATTAACACGTGAACAATGGCTATCAAGGAACAATTTAGAAAATTTACCTCCCAACCATGGTGAATTTTACACAATTGCTAGGCTCTAGAATGACATGGGCAATGCTTTCTCTCACTCTAGGATAAATTAACTCTCAATGTCAACAATCTTATGATAATCTAATTTAAAATGGTTATGAAATGGGTGTAACACTCAATATTTGCAAAATTAATTAGGCATGGTATGAAAGTTAGCAAACATTGTGAATCAATGTAAATGTCTAACTTGAATAATGTAAATGTATAACCTGAATAAGATACAAATGAAATAGAAAAATGAAGGAATTAAAAAAATAAAATTAGGAGAGAAGGTTGAGGCTACAAAGCGTCATGTTTGTTGGCTTTCTTTTACTTCCTATCTCCCTATTTCTTTGTGTTTTATTCTCAATGGATTTTTTTGGTAGAGAGAAAGAGACAAAGAGAGACATCAGAGGATTATAATTAGAGATTGTCAAAATGAAGAAACTATGACCCATTTGAAGTTAGATTTCCCATTTGGGTTTCCAGGGTGAAATATTTGTCTTATGGTGTGTTTCTTTTGTTGTATGAACTAGGTTTGTAAGTTGAACCTCGATTACTTACTTCAATTCTAAGGTAATGTGCACATTACTATTAAATTATAGACTTATGTAGTACTATAATTCATTGGTTCTATCTTTGACAACACATAATGGTTGTTAAACATTGAGCTTGGTTTAAAGAATAACACCTCTCTCAATTGTGTGATGGTTTATTTTCTCACCAATTACAATGCAAAGAACTATCAACCTAGCGCACATTCTTTTAACCTTGGAGTCATCATCTCTAATTATTGGGTTATACACATAATTCCACTCTCTTCTTATCCTTGGAGTGGATTGTGGGGATTAGAAATCAAAAGCCTATTGTTTGAATAACCTAGATCTTACCATACTTTTCTTAAAAGGAATCAATGGTTATGGTTACAATGTTATTACCTTCCATTGGTGAGTTGCTAATTTTCAATCCTTGAATTGGGAAGTATTTTGTTTGCAAATTGTTGGCATTAATTAGGAGTGGTGTATGGAATTTTTGGTGAGCCCTTACCACCCTTAAAAATCCTGAATGGAGTCTTGTATTGTGCCCATTTAGATTATTGGTAGTTGTATAGGTCGTGTTCTTCCTCCAAGAGTTTCTATACAGCCATATGGCATGGGCACAAGTTATATGCAACATTGTTGGGTACCTTGTTGCACCTCCACAATATTACTACAACCAATTGAATATGCGTTTGTTCATGAGAATGGGTCTTCCTCTTATTTGTATATATTCCTTTGGTGTTAATATTGATTTACAATATATATGTGTGTGTGCGTGTGTGTGCGCGCGTGTGTGTGTGTGTGGATTAACATGACGAATTTCGCAGAACTAGAACCACAAAATAGAGTAGTGAACCAAAATTTAAGGTATAAAAAGACTTGTTGGCCACCACATGTAGCCAACAAGGTAACCCATCACACAAACATTCAATGGGGCCAACAACTTCCTCCATTTTCCCACACTCGAGTTCCAGAGGGGGTACAAATTTGCCTAGACTTATGGATCTAAGTTTCTCTTCTATTTTTTTCCTATTCTATTAAGGTTGGGAAGGTGAATCTAAAGCTCTTTCTTCCCGATTGGGCCAAGTGTATTAAGTATAGAAGGATAGAGACTACACTACTCCCTAAAGGCTTATTGGAGTGCCTATCCTTCCTTCTCTTTTGGTAGAAATATCAGGAATAGGTAAAATACTTATGGTGGATATTGGCCTAAGGTGTGTTCACGTTATTAATATTCCATTCTTGCCTCCAATATGGATAAATGTGTACCTTTCACATTGTAGTGTTGAACCAAGCTTTGTGAATCCAAGATGTCATTACAAGAAGGAACATGATATTGATTGGACATGCAAGTATCCCATGAGATTATCACCCATGACAAGCTAAAAAGAGTTATATAGTTAGGTGCAGGTAACAAACTTATATCACTGAGGTGTAGGTAATAACTGTTATAAAATTATATATTACGGAGCAATGGAACACATAGAATATAGCAGAAATATAAACACATAAAACCAGAGAGACACAGATATATGTGGTTCACCCAGTTTGGGCTACGTCCACATCGAACAGCCAGTCCTTCATTTTTATTATCCAGCAAAATGAAGAGACAACCTACCGCATATCCACTGTAATATCCTCTGTTTTCTCTCACAGTCTCGCCTCTCTGTTTCTCGCTCGGAGAATACACATCTATTACACAGCCTCAATACAATGCCCTCATTTCAAGAGAGGCGTTGCCTTCTAAGGAAAAAACCCTAAACTAAACATAAGTTCTACCGTCAGAACATCCACCTAATGAACGACCCAGATTGACTAGAAATTACTATACTTTTACAAGGCAATTTTACATCTGTTTTTAGCTTTGGGGGCGCTGCCCTTGAAACCCCCGCCGGGGGACCGCTGGCCCCTAGACCCCCCAAGGGGGGGGGGTGGATCGGCCCCCCCGAACCCTCGCGAGGGGGACAAGTGCCCCCCGCACCCCCCGCGTGAAGGGGTGTACAAACTTCCTGGGGTATACATCTAGTTGAAACAAAGACCTCTAAATAATCATGCTCCACACCCAACAATAACCAAGCACTTGAGCTATAAAGCCTGAGCCTAGCCATCTCTCTAGAAGGTTTATCCTTAAATGGTCAGGTGCTGGGAATTTATGCCCCTCCTTGATTAGCTTTAGAGCTATGACAATTCCCCATCCTAGAACGGTTGTTTCGTATAAGGCAAGGTATTGAGACTGGTGGTGTTGGATGTGGGTAAGTAAGGCGAGGTTGCAGAAGCTTGCCTCTCACAAGAGAAGGTGTTCTTCGAAGGGGAAGGAGCCCGCCTAACTATAAGTGAGGTGAGGTTGCAGAAGGTCTTAGTTGAAGGTCGTGTTCTCACTAGACGAGGTACCAAAGGTTAGCACTACTACAAGTATCCTTCTCTGCCATCAAATGCTAATGGTAAGGTAAAGGAAAGAATTATATTCTCCCATTCCAAGTAATAGAATGATATGATGATATGATCTAACCTAAGGCTCTTGGTAACATGAGCATGAGATTCTCATTCTCTCAGTAAGGTCATGGTAAGGTGAAAGAAAGGAATAAATGGAAGGATGGCTCATCCTGCATCGGGCGAGGAAGGAAAATACATGAAACACTCTCAGGAAATCACTGGAAATGAGATCAATCTTGTGCAACCACTAACTCATATATAATGTCAAGTGCAACCCAAACACTAACTCATATATAATGTCATTGGTCATTTTGGTAAGGGTTTTATCTCAACAAAGTGAAACCAGTGCATCATGATTGGTCAGAATCCAAAAGGTTGCAACCACCGCAACATATATAATGTAGTGAGGTGATTTCACAAAATCAATGAACCACCATAGCGTATATAATAGGAGTATGTTCTCCCAAAGTATAATTACATAAATAATATATCTCTCACAAAATGACATCTCAGTCTCATGAATGAACTGTAATTAGTTATATAATTCATCATTGAATTATTGCTATTGGGTCGGATCATGCATGAAGGAGATCAAGATTGTATAATGCATCTGGGAACACTTAACAATGTTATTTTCAATGGTGTTTCTACTCTATTGGTTCTAAGAAAACAAACTACAACTAGATCTCAACCATTTGGTGGACCTCCTATAGCATTAGGGATTGGCCCTATTACCACAAGCAAAGAGTCTAGCCATTTTTGTGCATATTATATATTATGGTTTTCAGAATGGTTAATTTTATTTAACTAAATTGATTTCCTGTGTATCTCCTCGGAGTATGCATTCTCCCCTAGTTCTATTAGGGCAAGGAAAAATACTTTATTTGTAAGTTATTAATATTTTCTATTAATTAAAACATCATTTTCAAGGAAAAAAATTGATCAAATCCCATTTTTTATATGTTTAGGATAACTAAAAGATTGATTTGAAAATGGATCTAATGAATCCCAAACATGATCAAATAAAATAAAATAAAATTACACTAGAAAAACACAAGGACCTTGCTAAAATTAATTTAAAGCCATACCAAGTTAGCAAACAAGGGATAGGTATGTTGCATTAGGTTTTAAACACTTCATCTATGTTTTATATCATACTTGTTCAAGGTAAATAATGTGGGATGGATGGGGAATAGAAAAGTTCATTTCAATAGCATATGTAAGATTTGTATTCCTTTACTCATTAATCATACTCAAAGGTGTTGAGTTTTTATAATGTCTTCTATACTGATAATTACTTCAAATGATTTAAATATTTTTCACATTCTTATCCATTATTTCATTATCAAGCAATTGCACAAAAGACATTAAAAAAATAAGATATATGATAGTAGGATCATGAAAATGCATATCAGTTGATTCCAAAAATAAGTTCAAAAGTTCCCTTAATAACACTACCAACTTTCCCCCAATGGGGGTGCGCATGCGTTGGTAAAAATGTGTTAAGTTATGGTATGTTCTATGCTTATAACAGTTTACTTATTTTTCTTTTTATATTCCACCGATTAGCAATCACATGTACATAAAGTAAAGTGCAGATAGAACATTAAACGATCGACAAAAAACAAGCCAAGAGAAGAGACACAAGATGTGGCGACTAGCTAGGGACAAACCCCACAATGTGTGGGGAAACCCTTTGATCAAATCTTCTTTTATCTTCAATAATTCAGCAGAGAGAAATAGTACAATAAATCTGACTCATATCAGCAGTAGCAAACCCTAGATCAGTATCATTAGCGGCTTCATTATCAAAATAGGGCAGACCATATCTCACAAACCGACAGTCGGATTGACTTCATTCCACCACCAAAAGTTTCGGCTTCCAGAGGAGGTTCAGATGAACCTACAGCGCGGTTCAGATGAGGAGATTTTCTAGGCCACACAAGTCAATCTTTACTTCTGCAGTTGCAGCTTCAGTTTCAGCAGTTTCCGGCTTCAAACTAGGGCAGTCGATATCTTGCAAACCGTTCGTCGGATTGACTTCATTCCACCACCAAAAGTTGCGGCTTTCAAAGGAGGTTCAGATGAACCTACAGTGCAGTTCCAAAGAGGAGATCTTCTAGGCCACGCAAGTCAATCTTTACTTCTGCAATTGCAGCTTCAGTTTCAGCAGTTTCCGGCTTCAAACTAGGGCAGTCGATATCTTGCAAACCGTTCGTCGGATTGACTTCATTCCACCACCAAAAGTTGCGGCTTTCAAAGGAGGTTCAGATGAACCTACAGCGCAGTTCCAAAGAGGAGATATTCTAGGCCACGCAAGTCAATCTTTACTTCTGCAGTTGCAGCTTCAAATTCAACAGCTTCCGGCTTCACATGTGTGAGAGAGAGAGACCCATGTCAGCGCAGTAGAGAAGAGACTCATATTTGCGCATTAGAGAGAGAGAGATGTGATGAGATGAGTGAGTCCAAATGAGGAAAAGTCCTCTTATATTTATACACAACGTTGGTGGGTGAATATATGCGACTGTTGGGCTTCTAAGCCTACATGAGTTGTAGATCGGCTTGATAATAATTCCATAATCAAAATAAATTCATATCTCCATGAATACTTATCGGAATTGGATGATCTTTATATCAATCCTACACCTCTCGACGAGAGGAATCTAATAAAAATATTATTAGCCATGAATAAGATGACCCACATGAAGTTTTGCCCTGGTTGCCAATTTTAACACTCCCTCTCAACCATGGAGAACTTCATCTTCAATCTGTCTATCGGTCGTTACTATTCATCCATCAAATGCACTGCCTTGTATAGCCTGACCCTTGCCTTTCTCTGCTCTATTTTGCCTGTTCTGCTTTGTCTTGTTCTGCCCTGCACTGATCTGTACTGTTTTGTTATGTTCTGCTCTGCTCTTGCATTGTTCTGTTCTACTATGCTTTTGTCTGAATTATGAAGAAGAAGAAATGATCGAGGATGTATCATACTGACTCAAAGTCAGTCTCAGAGTATGTACCACTGGTCCCAGACCAGTCTCAACCAACCCAAAGTCAGCGTCATAGTGAGTACAACTCCAATGGTCCCATACCAATATCATCCTCCACTGACTCAAAGTCAGTCTCAGAGTATGTACCACTGATCCCAGACCAGTCTCAACCGACCCGAAGTCAGCGTCATAGTATGGTACAACTCCTACCACTGGTCCCAGACCAGTATCATTGATCCCAGATCAATGGAGGTCATCCTAGCGTAGGGAGTACGGTAGTTACAACGATGCGTCCATCGGTACTACTATGGTCCCTAACTTCATTTCCCTGCTCATTGATCAGATGAGAGGTACTTCCCATGAGTCCCAGACTGCATGGGTAGGATGCCTCGACAGGAGAACTAATCAATCCTGTCCTCACAAGAGAACACATCAGTCCTGCTACAATTGCCATGGAGAACACATCAATCCAGGCCTCACAGGAGAACACATCAATCCTGCTACAATTGCCATGGAGAACACATCAATCCAGGCCTCACAGGAGAACACATCAATCCTGCTACAATTGCCATGGAGAACACATCAATCCAGGCCTCATAGGAGAACACATCAATCCTGCTACAATTGCCATGGAGAACACATCAATCCAGGTTGCCATGGAGAACACATCAATCCAGGCCTCACAGGAGAACTAATCATCCTGTTACACAGGAGAGCGAATCATCCTGTTCCACAAGAGAGTGAATCATCTTGTCCCACAAGAGAGCGAATCATCTTGTTCCAGTGTGCACCACCAGGGGAGGGTGAGTCACCCTGTGGTCATATGTTGCTCCAGTAGGAACCGCAAGCCCTCAGAGCTCCCAGAGCTCAATGTATGCAACATGCAGGACCCTTGTACAAGGGTTTCTTGCCGACTCCAAGTTGTTTGGGAAAATCACAGATTAGATCTTTCCTCAGGGCTTTGACAAGGTGTATCAACCTGTACATCATCTTAATGTGATGGAGCTTCCTTGCTCATCGACTTACCATATCCCAGATGATGTTTATCTACTGGAGCAATTGACGAATACGGGATTCCTCAATAATCGAATCCCACCTCTGGTTGTTATAGAGAATCACAGTGGTATCCAATGTAAATCCAAACAACTCACTGAAGAGCTTTCGCAACCAGACTGCCTCACACGAGGTTATGCTAGCAACAATATATCCTGCTTCGACGGTGCTCAAAGCCACCGACTTTTGCTTCCTGCTCATCCAGGATATCGAAGCAGATCCCAAGGTGAAACAGTACCCGGAAGTGCTCTTACGGTCCACCACACTGCCTGCCCAATCAACATCAGTATATTCAAGTAGTCTCACATCTCTGGCAATGTATCTTAATCCATGAGAAATTGTGTCCTGAAGACATCTCAGAAGATTCCTGGCATCAATCCAGTGAGGCTCAACCAAATATGAGCTCACAATGCTAACTGCAAAACATATGTTCAGACGGAGACTCACCAAGAACATCAATGCGAATGAGTTTTTAAAACTCGGAGGCATTTCCCAAGTCTGGTCCGACATCACTACCATATAACTTCTAAAAGTTAAGATCCTCGAGGTAGTCACAAGCTTGCAGTCCATCATACTGAATCTTTCCAATATATTTACCACATATTTTCCTTGAGATAGGAAAATTTCCCTTGGCTTCTGCCACACTTCAAGTCCTTGGTCCTTCATTTCAAATTCAGAAGCCATCTCCCTCTTACATTTGTGAATGAGAGGGTTTGCACCTGTTAAAAAAGAGGTCATCCACATACAACACCAGTATGAGAGGCTTGTCATCTTCAACCTTAAAGTAAAGGTTAGGATCGGCTTCACTCCTAGTGAATCCCAGCTTCATCAAGTAGCTATCAATCCTCTCATACCATGCTCGGGGTGCTTGCTTCAGCCCATAGAGAGCCTTCTTCAACCTGCATACATGAGATTTTCAATCATAAATCTCAAATCCTTCAGGTTGCTCCACATAGACCTCTTCTTTGATAGAACCATGCAAGAACGTGGTCTTAACATCTATCTAATGTAGGTTCCATCCTTGTGAAGCCACAAGAGCTATGATCAAGCGGATGGTCGTATATCTAGCAACAGGTGCAAATATCATAGTCTATACCTCCCTTCTGGGATAAACCACGAGTAACAAAATGAACCTTATACTTTTCCATACTTCCATTTGCTGCATGCTTTATCTTGTAAAGCCATTTTGAAGTAACAATTGTCTTGTCCAGGGTCTGGGAACTACTTCCCAGACATCATTCTTCATAATAGACTCATATTCTATGGTCATAGCATCCTTCCATAGTTAATGCTTGATGACATCTGAGAATGATGAAGGTTCATTTTGTATGATCGTGCTCATGATGGTCAGGTATCCTTGATACCTGTTAAGTTTCTTACTTTGATGGAAGGTTCCTCAGGGTGCAACATGTCCTTCAGCATCATCAAGTATCCCCCTAAGCCGTGAAGGCCTCTTCCTAGAAGAGGAAGGCTCATGTGGATGAGATCAATCAAATCCATGGGTTCTTCTACATCAGGCATTGATTCATCATCCTTTTCTTTCGGTTCCCTAGTGTCGTCTCCTTGAGAGCTACTCAAAGTCAGCAGATTGTCCACCTTGCTGAGAGCCATATCTTTGTCAAAGATGACATCATGACTAATCAAGACTTCCCTTTGACCGGTGGTGAACATTTCTTCAGGAGTTTAGGAACCCTATGCTTGATGAGGGCATCGATTTTGTACATATACGACGGTGATTGTAGTTTCAGCCCATAGAAACTTTGGAAGTCTTTGATCATGTAGCATGGCCCGAACAACTTCCATCATCATGTGGTTCTTCCTTCCCACCACACCATTCTGCTCAGGAATATGTGGTGTAGTAGTCTCCCTCTTAATGCCAACCTCAGGTATGCCTGAGTAAACCAATTGTAATATATCGAAGGTCTTGCTTTGGCTTGAGGGGAATGGTCCCCTTTTGAGCTTTCCTTTGGCACATCCCGGACATACACCTTCTTTCTCTACTTGGAATTCGGGCATCCCTGTTACCATCTATCTTACATCGGGTAGAGCTTTGTAATGAAGGTGGGCAAACCTCCGATGCCAAAGTTCGGACTAAAGAGTTGTGTCACAAGACATGACACCTAGCGGACTTCCATCGACCTGATATAATGAATCAACAATAAACCCAAGAGTAAAGGCATCTTTAACATTATTTTTCCATATACATACCTTGCCATTGCTGAAGGTTACCTTGTAGCCTCTTTCTTCCATTACCAAGATGGACACTAGGTTCCTTTTGAGGTAAGGTGCATTTAATACATCATAGAATTTCTAGCCTTCTTGAATGCTTGTCTTCTTCCTTGATTCCCAGCTCTCCTCTTACCTTTGCTGTTGAATTTGTCATTCCTTTAATTGCTATCAGAGGGATTTCAAGTTTCACCACTGCATACTGTACCATGCTTCTCTAATCATGATTATCATCATGTTGCCCATGTCCATGATTTTATCCATCATAATGCTGCTCAAACTAGTGTGCATCATCATCATGCTATCCTATATGTCTATGATCTCATGTTTCCCTTTATATCCATGATCTCATTCATCATGATGCTCATGATCTCATACATAGTGACTTGCTTTATCGCAAATGTAACATCGTCATTTTCTTCTAGCCTTAGGTCCAGCCTTTCCTTTTGATTTAGTCCCGGAATTATTTCTTTTCTTTGCATGAGAAGAAAAGGTAGCAGGAGGACCTTTAGGCATGGGAATTTCTTGCACTTCTTCCCTTGTTTCTTCTTGAATGCATCTAGCCATTAATTCATCGAAACCAGGAATTACATTATAGTTCAAAAGAGTAGTCCTGAACACATACCATTCAAATGGCAATCCTCCAAGAGTTGTGAGTGCCATTTCTCTGTCAGTAATAGTTTCCCCAATAGATAGGAGATCGTTCTTGATCTCGGTGATTCTTAAGAAGTATGCTTGCATACTTTCATCTTTACCCTTCTTGATTTCCCTCAGCTTATTTCTAAGAGACAAAACTTGATTTGCATCATTAACTTTAAATAAACTCACTAGTTTATCATAGATTTCCTTGGAGGTCTCTAGTTCAGAGATGTAGACCACCAAGTGCTTGTCGATAGAGTCCCGGATGATCTTCTATTGTTTTGACTTCTCCATTTTTTCATTTGTTCCAGGCAGCAGCGGATGCATTTGATGGAGGCTCAACAATATTGCCTCTCACATGATCCAACACTCCTTGATTCTCAAGGGTTAGATCGATAGACATCTTCCGTCCGTGATAGTCAGCTTTCTCACGAAGCTTGTCTTCAATAGGAAAGAGTGTTGAGGACCCCATAGTTCTTTCTGGATAGCCTTGCCAATATTCTCTTCGATGATTGCTCTTGCTCTTGCTCGGGCTTTGTCTTCACCTCAGCTCTGATACCATGTTAACTTATGGTATGTTCTATGCTTATAACAATTTACTTCTTTTTATTTTTATATTCCACCGATTAGCAATCACATGTACATAAAGTAAAGTGCAGATAGAACATTAAACGATCGACAGAAAACAAGCCAAGAGAAGAGACACAAGATGTGGCGGCTAGCCAGGGACAAACCCCACAATGTGTGGGGAAACCCTTTGATCAAATCTTCTTTTATCTTCAATAATTCAGCAGAGAGAAATAGTACAATAAATCTGACTCATATCAGCAGTAGCAAACCCTAGATCAATATCATTAGCGGCTTCATTATCAAACTAGGGCAGACCATATCTCACAAACCAACAGTCGGATTGACTTCATTCCACCACCAAAAGTTTCGGCTCCCAGAGGAGGTTCAGATGAACCTACAGCGTTGTTCAGATGAGGAGATCTTCTAGGCCACGCAAGTCAATCTTTACTTCTGCAGTTGCGGCTTCAGTTTCAGCAGTTTCCGACTTCAAACTAGGGCAGTCGATATCTTGCAAACTGTTCGTCGGATTGACTTCATTCCACCACCAAAAGTTGCGGCTTTCAAAGGAGGTTAAGATGAACCTACAACGCAGTTCCAAAGAGGATATCTTCTAGGCCACGCAAGTCAATCTTTACTTCTGCAGTTGCAGCTTCAGTTTCAGCAGTTTCCGGCTTCAAACTAGGGCAGTCGATATCTTGCAAACCGTTCGTCGGATTGACTTCATTCCACCACCAAAAGTTGCGGCTTTCAAAGGAGGTTCAGATGAACCTACAACGCAGTTCCAAAGAGGAGATCTTCTAGGCCACGCAAGTCAATCTTTACTTCTGCAGTTGCAGCTTCAAATTCAACAGCTTCCGGCTTCACATGTGTGAGAGAGAGAGACCCATTTCAGCGCAGTAGAGAAGAGACTCATATCTGCGCAGTAGAGAGAGAGAGATGTGATGAGATGAGTGAGTCCAAATGAGGAAAATTCCTCTTATATTTATACACAACATTGGTGGGTGAATAGATGCGACTGTTGGGCTTCTGAGCCTACATGAGTTGTAGGTCGGCTTGATAATAATTCCATAATCAAAATAAATTCATATCTCCATGAATACTTATTGGAATTGGATGATCTTTATATCAATCCTACACCTCTCGATGAGAGGAATCTAATAAAAATATTATTAGCCATGAATAAGATGACCCACATGAAGTTTTTCCCTGGTTGCCAATTTTAACAAAATGGCATGTGATCGACCATCCGGGCCTACCTCCCCTCCACGCACATATTAACGTCACAGTGATGTCAAGACCTGATACTTACTCCTCTTGCGTGACACTTCTCCTCAAGCACTGTGAGGATAAATGTGAACCTTGGTACATGATTTGGCTCAATTAGACAATTTGGGCAATGAGTTTGGGTGGTAAGGAGTTTGATAGCGGTCCGGTAAGCGTTTATGGTGCCTCACTGGGGCCCTGGCCTTGGGTGAGGAAGGAAAACAACACTTGTAGTAGCTTGAATTGGTTTGACATCGGTCTCATGGTCTGCCCTTGGGACCTTGGTACACAGACAATCATGGTCTGGTTTTTCTCCCTTGCTTCTAGTGGAAACAAGGCCTTTTCATCACTCCACTAGCTCCGGGCTCCTCTCTCGCTCGAGCGGACCACCACAAGTCTTTAAAGGTGTATGGTTTTTTATTTGGCATTTGGTAATTTATACTCTGAGGTCGGGTCTCACCTTTGGCCCGAAGGACATTTCAGTCTCTCGGCCAGCATTTGGGGTTGGGGGTTCTATTCATGTGCGGCCTTGGGGTGGTGTCCCATAAGTATTTTACTTCGACATCTGGGCTAGGTAAACTGGAGCCCTTCTCACCTACCTAGTAGTACTATAGGGATAGTGGCTCATCCCTTCTTGGGTCTGTGGGTCTAGATTATATTGCCTCCTTTGTAGGCATTCGACAACTTTCTCTACAAGCTCCCCCTGTTGTGATCCACCACCATCCATGCATAGAAAAATGCCACGCCAGCAAGGCTGCCCTCGTCGGGGGCGGGGGAAGCACGCCCAGGCAGGGCACCCTGTACTAGGCCATCATTTGTCCTTTGCTACCTCTTCTAGTCAGGAAACAGAGGATGCTAACACTCTTTCCCTAGCTAATTCGCCAGGCCGCCTAGTATCTCCTACCTCTATGAAATTGATCGCTGAGCAACTGCAACACATAAAAATTGACATTGACATTCTTTGGGTCCACAAGTACGAAGACCGCAATGAAATTTTTGCCTATCTCATTGACATTCAATACAACCAGAATACCATTATGGAGTAGTTGGACAACCTTTGGCGTAGCCAATGTTGCACAAACAACCATCTCCGCATCTTAGAGGCACGGGTGGAACATATTTACTTCCACATCCATAACCGTGTTGGATACATTGGAACTCCCCCTGTAATTACCCCCCATCTCCCTCCTTGATATGTTGCCATTAGTTCTAGTTTCTTTTTGTGTCTCTCACAGCATGCTAAGGCTTAAGAGCCATCCAAAAATAATGTATGTAAATTGCCTATCTTGGTATTCTGCAGCCCCTAATCTTAGAAAGTTTGGTTGGAATGAGGGAGCGAGGGATGTTGAGAGCATTTTTGTACGCTATGCTATTTTGAAAATTAATGAACACCATTTTGAAAAAAAAAAATGCCATTTGTACGCTATGCTATTTTGAAAATCTAATGAACGCCATTTTGAACGAATGAACAAAAAAAAAAAAAACATCATTTGTTTGCTATGCTATTTTGAAAATCTAATGAATGCCATTTTGAAAAAAAAAAAAAAAAACAAACAAAAAACAAAAAAGCAAGCAAACAAAAAAGCAAAAAAACGACAACAACAACAACAATACTCTCATTTCCCTACGGTGCTAAGAATAGTGTGTGGATCATTGACTTTATTGAGTTCAAAAAATGTCTTCCCCTCTTTACCAAAGTTGAACTTCAATACGCCCATCGGATCTACTAGATCGGATTGTGGCGACTCCCTGCCGACTTCATCACTTTCGAGGAGGGCTCCTCGGCTCGCTTCCCCAAGCTGTCGGGTTGTGGCCTTCCCTATATGTTTTACACCGCACACACCCGAATCATGACCTCGCCACCCAACATTATAGCTCAGCACTATGGGTACGCTCTCAGCGTTCTTATGCTAACATGCATACAAGCGTACAACACTCTGTTTTTTTTTTTTGAATGATTGCATTATAAGGCGAGTACAGGGTATTTCACATCCTCGGTTCCCATAACTTACAAAGTGAAAGAGTGAAGCAAGGAACGCCGAGGAGATTGTTATCATTTGAGTGGAGTTACAAAGTGAAAATCTGAACAAGGAGCGTCGAGGAGAGTATCACTGTTCGGGGTCGGTTTACACAGTGAAACCGGTGAGCGCCGAAAAGGGAAGCATCACCATTCTATCTCTAACTCCCACCACAGTCACATCGACCAACCAAGCACCATAAATTGAAGACTGAAGGAAGCGATATATGCCAGGTAACCAACTTGACACTTCTGTGTTTAAATTTTAAAGAGCATAGACAAAGAAGGGTTCGAGGCATAACCCTCTGCCATCACCATGACTAATAGGGTCGAACCCAGTACATTTGATAGCTCACAATACCATAACGATTGCATTGAGATTCTTCAAGAAGCACAGTGGTTACCTTTTCTGGAAAAATTCCATGGGAGTAATGAAGAAGTCACAAAACAATTTGCCTTTACCTTTAATGGAGAAAAGGCCCTAATAGGCACCTTCTCCTTCAGAATCTCAGAGGATACCATAGCTCAGGCAATTGGACTCAGCCCTGAGGGAGAAAAGTACTTTAAAACTAAACAATTCAAGGAGAAATCATGGACACAGTTCATGTCCAGGTCTAGAGTTTCCTCAGTAAATTGGAAGAAGGGAGTTCCAAGAAGCTGGTTAGTTCATCCTTGGGATGAAATGGTTTACATTATCCAAAAGTTTATAACCTGTGAAGGTAGATACAGCATTGTTTACCTATATCACATCAAGCTACTCCTCCATTTAAAGAAACAATGTGTAATCAGTGTGCCATATTTTCTGCTGCAAAGTTTAACAAAGATGGCCAAAACTATCTAGAAACAAAAAGGGAATGAGGATAAAAGCCTGTACCATTTTGGCCTGATTAAAATCCTCATTGAACATGAGTTGCAGAAGCAAGGGAAGCCATGGAAAGAATTCTTAATTGTCAACCAAATCAGAGATGAGGAGGAAAAAAAAGAAGTGCAAGAAGATTCTGGATTTATGGACATAGATGAGGAAATTCCAGTGTCCAAGGCCAGCAGAGCACCTCAACCTGTGGGCAACATAAGGACCAGGAACATGCAAAAAGAGGATGCCAAGAGGGCTGAGAAAGACAAAATTTTTACCACCTACTCCCGAAGAACAAGGAGGACACCAAAAACTCAGCTGCAAGAAGACCAATTCGAATCTCATGCCCCTGCACAAATTGATGTTGAAAGTGGTGATCATTCACCACCAGCACCAGAAGTTGACATAGAGGTGGAAAGCCATAACAAACAAGAAAAATGTTCACCACCTCCCACCAAAAGACAGAAGAAGTTAGAAAAACAAATTGAGGAATTGAAAGAAGAGCTCATGGAAGCTAACATGTTGGAAAAGGTTATTAAAAGAGAAAATGAAATGCTCAGGGCACAAAGCAAAGAAACGCAGAAGACAAATGAAAAGCTCAAGGAAAGAATCAGTGAGTTAGAGACTGAGCAGTCTGAGATTTCCAACTGGGCCACTAAGTGGTACAATCAGAAGAAGGCTCTTAAAGAGAAATATAAAAAGTTAAAGCAGGAACTCAAGGGACAGAAGGATCACCAGGTGAAGAAGAATGTAGATACCCTGCTCAAGGCAGCAGAGATCCATGCAGACACAGATTTCAAGGGGAGTACTTCTGGGGTAGCATGAAGACATGCTAAGTCCTTAAGTCAGGGAGAGATGTTGGTATCATCCTAAGACCCTTTTTCCTTCCCAAAAACATATCATTTCTCCATTCATTTTCATCATATATCCCTCAAAATCCTTGAATATTGATTATTAATCGTTCTATAGTTATTAAATTGCATAGAAATTAATTTAGGGGTTTTATGTTCCAGAATTAGAGGTTTTTGATGACATGGTTACAGGAAGTACCCACATCCTGTAATGGGCTTACCGTTTGACATGTGGCGCAGCAGATGAGCGAGAACGAAAGGCATGGGCGAAAATCAGAATGTCCAAGCATGGACAAACACCTCTCACCCAGCCAAATCGAGCCTCCTATGCATGCGGTCAACTTCAGTCAAAGCAGGGTACTCTGGCGCATAAAAGCAGCAACAACATCGTTCTATTTTCGTTTTGATTTTTGTTCTTTTTGAAACATATGGTATGGAAACATTTTGAAAAGGCTATGTAATAAACGCGGCAACAGCACTATGTACATTCAATGTATCGATGACATGGCTGTGTGTACGCATGTGTAAATACAGTTAGTTCAATGTTTGAAGGTGAATCAATCGTTGAAACATTTTCTCAGAACAGAGTTTTAGTTAATACACAGAACCATTTACAGTCACAACGTGTGTATACCCTTTTTGCATTGGTTGATTGCTGAACGGTGGTAGTCAGTATACCCTTAGGCGCGGATGGGCCCTGCGTTCTTCGTTTGGTATACTGCTCTTCGTTTTGTTACATTTCAGTTCATATATATTCGCATAGCGTTGTATTAGATTCGATTTATATGTGTGCACAACGTTGTATTGGATTCGATTTATGTATCACATGGGTTGCATCATAGTTTCGATTTACATAACTGTTGATTTACATAGCATACGGGTTGCAGTCATATAAGCTTTCGATTCCTTTATCCTCTGAATTTCATTACATGTATATGGTGTGCGCATATGAAGGGTTTATGGTTATGTTGAATGGTCAGCACTAGGATCTGGAACGAGAATCTTGTAAGGGATTCGGTCTCTGTGTGATTTATAGATGCATGCTCATAAACTCTGCTTCATTTCACAGTCTATTCATGTTCTTTTTATATAGTTTAATAGTGTAAATATCTTGCATGCTGTGTGTGTTTACCAAGCAAAGGTTTTCTGAGTGATACCTCTGTAAGGAGATTAGAATCATTGCCACAGTCATACACAGTACTTAGATTCATAGTTTGCCTTGATAGATGCATCTCATAGCCAGCATTGTAGTCAAATATATCAGTAGGGTAATCTAGGTGTGTGAAGGATAGGCTGCATATAACGGTCTTCCGTAAAGAAGCCTTGCAATCTACCTCATAATCACCTGGGCGGTAATTCTTTATGTCTATATATTTTAGACCACGCCTCTAAGCTTACGCACCTCGGTCGATATTAAATATAGAGTCCAGTCTAGTACCCTAGCTGGAACCACTACATGCAGTAAATTTCTTAACATTATGGCCATGTATTTTGAATATTGTTGTTCTAAATGCAAAATATTTGATAAATAATACTTTTTTTTATGTTGCATAATTATTGGAAGGACTTGAAAAACACCTATATGAAAGTTAGGTTATATTATTTAAATGAATTGCATTTTTTTTTTACTAGCTAGGCAAAGCCTAGGATGGAGTTAAGTATAAAGTTGAATGTAAGAATAATTTTCCCACTAATGGGATTCTATCAGTGGAATTGTATGAGACTCGACTTGGTCGAGCATATATGCACCTAATACGTTAAGTGGGAACATTTCTTTCTTACTTCAAATTGTCTTTCATTTTTATTATATAGTCAATTTAATAAGAGGAAAAAACTCAATTGAATATGGTGTATGTACCATTTAACAAATTATATTTCTCAGAGTGTTATATTTCATGTTGGACAAAATGTCAAATTATTTTTTTCCATTGGATTTGGGAAGGATAATTATGTCTTTCATTTTTATAATGTTTTCTTAATGTAATAGCGTATGTACTATTTTACAAATTATGTTGGATAAAATGCCATTATACATTAAAATATAATAGTTCTTATTCTAATTAGGCTTTCCATTTTTATTATATTATTAATTTTAACAATTGGCAAATAGTTAATTATATTACTATATATTTTACATTGGACAAAATGTTCTTATATATTAAAATGTCATAATTCTTGTTTTCTATTTTTTCTTTTTTAATTAGATATGAAGAGTAATTTTATATGGTAGATGAGTGTTTACATGAAATTGATTATGGTACTTGTATGATTGCATTGTGTATGTTGGAACACTGTAAACATATTGTATCCACTGATTAATAGTAATTGTAGCGAATAAATACTTCGATCTTAAAATGAGTTATAGTAATTAAATTGGGAAACCATGTAGTGCTAAGGATGAGAATTAAAATAAGGCATTGATTGATATGATCTCTCTTCAAGTGTAAAGAAGGGGTGGTCTCACCACCTTGTTTCTTACGAGAAGTGTAGGTCAATTTATTCATGAAAAGGTTTGATTGAATTAATGTTTTTCTTATTGAATAATGTAGTGCTTGATTCATTTTCATTTGTTTGTAACTATATATTTTAAAAAGGCTAAAATTTATATGATATAAAATCGTATTGTTGCGAAATATTTATTATTTAATATATTTATTTTAAATATTTATTATAATAATTTGCATTGACAATTGAAAAAGCTCCTCTTTGTTTGGAGATTATAATCTCTACTAACAGGGTCAGCGACGTGAAGGTGGAAGCTTATATTCCCCAAAACTTTGCATTGTTAATATGAGGTTTTTAACATATCAACATGTCGAGATGATTTAATCATATTGATTTGATATGTTAAGTGATTAATAATGTGAATGGAGTTTTTTTAAAACGTATTGCTTTATTGAAATTAATGAAAATAAATTATGATAATTTTTTGCATTAATCATATTATTATTGAATATTTGAAACACTTACTGAGAGATCACATTATTAATTGTATTATTACTTGAATATTTGATTTCTAGTGAAAGTGTTCCAAATATTCAAGATATGGATCACAGAAGCTTGAATTTGAACATATTATTATTGTTGTTGTAACTTGTAGTATTTATTAAAAATAATTACTAAATATGCTTTTTATTTTAGGATGTTATGTCATCAAAATATTTATGTTTTGTTGTAAATGTTCAAACTAACTTGTTTAAATGGTAAATGCAAAATGCGAAAAAAGAAAAACAACACATGTTAAAAATATGAGAACAAAAGGTTGAAAATATAAAAATATATTTTATAAAATAATATTGATATTAGTATTGTGGTTTTTAATTAAATGGATATGTTTAAAAAATTATATAAATACATAAGTATATCTTAACCAAATACATTTTAAAAAACAAGCACACATAATTGGGAAAATGCAAATCTCGCTATAGTTAAAATTCAATATAATAAATAAACATTAAAATATAATAAAATAAAAGGATACAAATTAAGTGAGTCTATATCAAGTATACACATTCAGTTTTATAGTAAAATTCATCACTAATAGAAATCACACTTCATAAACATACTTAATCAAGTTCAAATAAACAAAGATACAATCCACAGTTTCAAATACAATAGAATATAAAATTTAAACATATACATCAAAAAATATTGATAAAACCATATAAACATACAAACATACATCAAGAAACATTGAGATTCAAACACACATACACACACAAGCATACATCAACTGTAGGGACTAACCTTATAAATTTTTATTTTTTCAAAAATACTAAAAATACAACCATAAGAAAATAACATTTGGACTAAAAAATTATTAAGCATTATATAAAACTTTCTGAATTTCATTTTATTGAACATATCATTTAATTTACATGTTATTAACTGAAACCATAATGAAGTCATACAAAAGAATATTATAACAACATAGGTACCATTCACTAGGAGACGAGATTCAAACTTGACTTGCCGCTATTTGCCCTCCTTTGTTGTCGGTCGCTTCCAAGTGTGAATGTCAATGTGCTTAATCTGAATGCAGTGACCCACCGATTGACCTCCAGCCTACTCCTTGGTTACTCTCCTTCCCTGTGGACTCCCAAGCTGCAATGGGGTTGTACAATAGAGGAATGTATTAGCTGGTAGAGGAGAGTATTCCTTGGCTCAAAAGTCCGCTCTCTAAAGTCCTCTACCTCACCAAACTTACTATAGCTCGTAGTCACTACTCTGACATAGTCTATCCATCCAACAATAGGGTATAAAAGTCCCTTCTCCCATGGTCTACCCTTTCTTTTATAGGAGTCCTCATAGGTGACACTTGGCATTTCATGCATAATTAATTATTTTTTATAATTCAATAGTTTGATTATTCACCCACCCATGTGTTACTCTCTCATCAAGGGTCTCCAAAATTATTTACTTAAATTTTAGTTTAAAACTAATATTTTTTCTCACCTCAACAAGATTCATATTTCTTCTCCTAGTTGTCTTTTGATCCCTCTTTTTACTCCTTAATTTGTGTTCATTGCTAAATTCAATTGATAAGTCAAAATTTGATCCCCTATCTGCTCCTTAATTTAACTCAAGTTATCTATGCCCATGTGTCACTCTCTCATCAAGGGTCTCTAAAATTATTTACTTCAATTTTAATTTAAAACTAATGTTTTTCCTCACTTCAACAAGATTCCTATTTCTTATCCTAATTGTCTCTCAATCCCCCTTTTTACTCCTTAATTTGTGTTCATTAGTCAATTGATAAGTCAAGATTTGATCCCCTATTTATTCCCTAATTTAACTCAAGTTATCTCTTAGATGGATATTCTTATGTTGGTTGTTTCCACATGGAGGTTCTCTAAATTTCTCTAAAATTTAATTTATTAATCTTATTTTAATTCACGATCATAATCTCTTAATTAGGTTTAACTATTTTAGGATTAATATTTATCCTTACATTTATGTCTCTCTTTCCCCTTTTTACCTAATTAAACTACAATATCTACCTAATATTTTCCAACATGGGAAATGTAGAGTTTTTAAGGTAAAATATTTTATTTCTTCCTATGATCCCCTTAACCCAAGTTTTATTCTTGATTTAATTACTTCGGCTCTAATCATCATTTACCACTTGATGTGAATTTACATGGTTTTCATATCTTGATTATTTTTATTAATTTATTTATTTTTAATGATTCCAAGGGTGCCAAGTTTGGTCGTGCCCTTCAAGAACTTCCATTGAAGTTTCAAAGTTGTCATGCTTAACCGTTTATTTGTGATGCCAAGGGTGCCAAGTTGGTCGTGCCCTTCAAGAAATTCCCTTGAAGTTCCAAGGGTGCCACGCCACTTGCCCTTCAAATATTCAGTGGCTACGAGGGGAAAGTATAGGTGTAATGACAGAGACCACTATCATCTCTTATGTTGCCTGCTATAGTGAGACTAATGGTTTCGAGGATCAAGGAATCTGCCTTGATGCGCGCCCCCTGGTAAAATCCTCATGAGCGACCCAACTTTGGGACCTGCCCTCATGACATTGTGATTTTCAAGATGAAGGTGTTTCAACCTTTCCAACCCAAGTCACAGTGAGAGTGCTAGTGGGTGAGATAAGTGACACTGTCCCACCCCTCCCATGCAGTTCCATCCAATTGTAAAACCCCATCACCCATATGTGAGTCATTCGGCCAAGCAACTAATCTGTGCTTGCAACCACTAACATATCATCAGAATATAGATAAACATATATAGTAGGTTTCAAAATTGACTTAGAATTTCAAAGATAAAATAATATAAATTTTCATCAAACCAGGTGTCATCAACTTGTCATATGCGAGTGCCTCTGGTAGTTTCCTTCCATACTCAATAATCATCAGTAACAAGGTTTCTCAGTGTTATTCATTGTCATAATAACATCATCAATATCACCTAGTCATTCACATCATTGTTCATTGTAAACCAGAACTAATGCAAGTAGGTAACATAGGGGACACATCCATCATGGTTATCATCATAATAACATCAATGGAAACATACATATCCATCAAAGCTATCAGCATCGTAACATAAATAGAAAACATACCTATCCATCAAAGCTATCATCATCATGATATCAATAGAGAGCATATGTTTCATTTATTTCTATCATCATCATAAATTCAATAGAGACTAAACATAACCATTTATGCTACAATCATGATAATATCAATAGAGAAAATGCATAACCATTAATTCTACGATCATCATAATACCAATAGATAACACGCATAACCATTAGTGTTATCTTCATCATAATATCAATGGAGAACATACATAAACATCACAACCACTAATATCACAACCACCAATAATAAAGTCATGTGTCTGGATCCTCAAATAATAATGTGTGGGCCTTAGGGCTAAATAAATGTTAATGTCATATCACTGTTAGTGAACTAGAGCGGGGCACTACATACACCCCCTCTAATACACTTCGTCTCGAAGTCCTTGGAATACGTAAGGAAACTGGTGACGCATATCCTTGGCGTCCTCCCAAGTAGCTGAAATGGGACTATAGTTGTCCCACTGGACCTTAACCTGGTCCACTAACTGTCGTCTAAGCTGCAAGGTTCGCTGGTCTAGTATGCGAACTGGTTCGACCATTACTGTTCCCTCATCCAAAACCTGCAAATGACCAAAGTCAATAACATGCGAAGGATCTGAAATATAATGACGCAAAACAGAAATATGAAACACATCATGCATACGTGCTAAAGATGGAGGTAAGGCAAGCCTATATGCCACCGGCCCTTTCCTTTCTAAGATTTCAAAAGGTCCCACAAACCGTGGAGACAAATTTTCTCCCTTTCCAAATCTTATAGAGCTTTTTTGGGGCCTTACTCTCAGGAACACCCTATCTCCCACTTCATAACTTCAGTCTACCCGATGAGCATCAACATAGCTCTTTTTTCAATCTTGTGCTTCCTTTAGCCTCCCCCTAATCATAGTCATTTGTTCTTCCATCTCTTGCACCACTTCTGGTCTTATTAATACTTAATCCTCTAGTTAGTCCCAATTGAGAGGTGTTCTGCAAGGTCTTTCGTATAAGAACTCAAATGGCACCATCTTAATGGAACTCTGATAACTATTATTATAAGAAAAATCCACGAGGGGTAAAAACTCCTCCCATCTCTTTTGTTGGTCCATCACATACATCTGAAGCATGTCTTCGAGGATTTGATTAGTCCTTTCTATTTGCCCATCTGTCTTAGGGTGATAAGCAGTGCTGAAGTTCAACTGGGTTCCCAAGGCTTCTTGGAAACTGGTCCAAAACCTTCCTGTAAACATTGCTCCCCTATCTGATATGATCTTCCTAGGCACTCCATGCAATCTCATAATCTCATCAATAAAAACTCTAGCTATTTCTGGTGCCTTATATGTAGTCTTAACTGATATGAAATGGGCGCTCTTGGTCAACGTGTCCACCACTAAAAATATGGAATCATGTCTTCTTGAAGTCATTGGTAGTCCCACAATGAAGTCCATTGATATAACTTCCCACTTAGATTTTGGTATCTCATGGGGTTGCAATAACCCTGCAGGATGTCTGTGTTCAGCTTTTACTCATTGACACTGTAAGCATCTTGCTACCAAGTTCACGATGTCTTTCTTCATCCCTTTCCAAAACAAGAGTGGTTTCAGGTCCACACTCATCTTCTTAACTCTAGGGTGTGCCATGTACACTACAAAATGTGCTTCATTCAAGATTAACTTGTGTATATATTCATTCGGTGGTACGTATATACTTCCCTAAAATCGTAGTAGCCCATCATTATCAAGGGAGTATTCTTGATATTTTGGGACCCTCATTTCAGCCTCCCTCAAACTTTTGCTAACCTCTTGATACCAGATGTCTTTAAATTGTAAATCAAACAATTTCTCCCTCAAATTTGTCTTTAAGGGAATCACTGAAAATATCTGAGGCCTCTTACTTAAAGCATCAACCATTCTATTTATTGTTCCTTTTATGTAAGTGATATAAAAATTATATTCACTAATTAGCTAAGACTATCGTCTTTGTCTTGCATTCAAGTGGTCTTGAGTGAATATGTGTTGTAGCCCACAATGGTCAGTCCTAAGATCAAACTTCCTTCCTAGAAGGTAGTGTCTCCAAATCTTTAGTGCATAAACAAGTGTTTCCATTTCTAGATCATGGGTTGCGTATTTTTCTTCATGGTTTCTAAGTTTCCTTGATGCATAAGCTACTACTCTTCCTTCTTGCATCAACACACAACCCAACCCTTCCTTGGAGGCATTAGTGCAAACCAAAAATTCTTGTCCCATATCTGACACCTTCAAAATCGGTGTTGTCGTTAATGACACCTTTAACCTTTGGAATGCCTCTTCACATTTTTCAATCCACATGAATTTCTTATTCTTTCTTTGAGGCTTAGTAATGGTGCTTGCTATCTTCGAAAACGCTTCGACAAATCTTCGATAATACCCTGGCATGCCCATGAAACTTCGTATTTCATGAACATTGGTTGGTGTCGGCCATTCCATGATGGCCTCAAAATTTACCGGGTCTACTGCGATACCATCCCTAGAGATAATGTGCCCAAGATAATGAATCTTGCTTTAGTAAAAGCAACACTTTGACATTTCCCATATAATTGGTTTTCTCTAAGACATTGTAGAACTATCCTCAAGTGTTCGTCATGCTCTTGTGGGATCTTTGAGTAGATCAAAATTTCATCGATAAATACTTGTCAAACTTGTCTAAGTAATCTCAAAATATTTCGTTCATCAAACTCATAAAAACACCTGGGGCATTTGTCAGTCCAAAGGGTAAAACTACCAATTCATATTGCCCAAATCTTGTCTTAAAGGTTGTCTTTGGGATATCTTCTTCCTTGATTCTTAACTAATGATATACTGACCTCAGATCTATCTTTGAAAACACAGTTTCCCCCCTCATTTGATCAAACAAGTCATCTATCCTTGGCAGAGGGTATTGATTTTTTATTGTCACTTTGTTCATCTGGCGGTAGTCAATGCACAGTAGCCAAGACCCATCCTTATTCTTAACGAAAATCATAGGGACTCCCCATAGAGATATGCTAGGTCATATGAACCCCAATTCCAACAGTTCCTTTAATTGGATTTGCAATTCCTTTAGCTCTGGACTAACCCTATATATTTTTTTTTCAAAAATACTAAAGATACAACCATAAGAAAATAACATTGGGACTTAAAAATTATCAAGCATCAAGAAATTTCACTTTATTAAACATATCATCTAATTTACATGTTATTAACTAAAACCAAAATGAAGTAATACAAAAGAATATTATAACAACATAGGTACCATTTACCAAGAGACGAGATTGAAACTTGACTTGTCGCTATTTGCTCTCCTTTGTTGTCGGTCGCCTCCAAGTGTGAATGTCAATGTGCTTAATCCAAATGCAATGACCCACCGGTTGACCTTCCAGGCTACTTCTTGGGTACTCTCCTTCCCCGCGGACCCTCGAGCTGCAATGGGGTTGTACAATGGAGGAATGTATTAGCTAGTAGAGGAGAGCACTCATTGGTTCAAGAGTCCCCCTATCTAAATTCCTCTACCTCACCAAACTCACTATAGCTTGTAGTTACTACTCTGACATAGTCTCATCCATCCAACAATAGGGTTAAAAAAAATCTTCTCCCATGTTCCGCCCCTTCTTTTATAGGAGTCCTCATAGGTAACACTTGGTATTCCATGCATAATTAATTATTTTTGATAATTCAATAGTTTGATTATTCACCCACCCATGTGTCACTCTCTCATCAAGGGTCTCCAAAATTATTTACTTAAATTTTAATTTAAAACTAATATTTTTCCTCACCTCAACAAGATTCCTATTTCTTCTCCTAGTTGTCTCTTGATCCCCCTTTTTACTCCTTAATTTGTATTCATTACTAAAGTCAATTGATAAGTCAAGATTTGATCCCCTATCTATTCCCTAATTTAACTCAAGTTATCTATACCCATGTTTTGCTCTCTCATCAAGGGTCTCCAAAAGAATTTATTTCAATTTTAATTTAAAAATAATATTTTTCCTCACCTCAACAAGATTCATATTTTTTCTCCTAGTTGTCTCTTGATCCCCCTTTTTACTCCTTAATTTGTGTTCATTACTAAAGTCAATTGATAAGTCAAGATTTGATCCCCTATCTACTCCCTAATTTAACTCAAGTTATCTCTTAGATGGATATTCTTATGTTGGTTGTTGCCACATGGAGGTTCTCTAAATTTCTCTAAAATTTAATTTATTAATATTATTTTAATTCACCATCCTCTTCTCTTAACTAGGTTTAGCGATATTAGGATTAATATTTATCCTTACATTTATGTCCCTCTTTCCCCTTTTTACCTAATTAAACTACATTATCTACCTAATATTTTCCAACATGGGAAAGGTAGAGTTTTTAAGGTAAAATATTTTATTTCTTCCTATGATCCCCTTAACCCAAGTCTTCTTCTTGATTTAATTACCTCAGTTCTCATCATCATCATTTACCACTTGATGTGAATTTACATGGTTTTCATATCTTGATTATATTTATTAATTTATTTATTTTTAATGATTCTAAGGGTGCCAAGTTTGGTCATTGAAGTTCCAAGGGTGTCACACCTAACAGTTTATTTGTGATTCCAAGGGTGCCACGTCACTTCCCTTCAAGCATTCAGTGGCTACGAGAGGAAAGTATAGGTGCAACAACAGAGACCATTATCATCTCTTATGTTGTCTGCTATAGTGAGACTAATGGTGTTGGGGATCAAGGAATTTGCCTTGATGAGCACCCCCTAGTAAAATCCTCATGAGTGACCCAACTTTGGGACCTGCCCTCATGACATCATGATCTTCAAGGTGAAGGTGTTTCAACCTTTCCATCCCAAGTCACGGCAGGAGTGCTAGTGGGTGAGATTAGGGACATTGTCCCACCACTCCCATGCAGTTCCATTCAATTGTACAACCCCATCACCCATATGTGAGTCATTCGGCCAAGCGGCTAATTTATGCCTACAACCACTAACATATCATCAGAATATATATAAACATATATAATAGGTTTCAAAATTGGCTTAGAATTTCAAAGATAAAATAATATAAATTTTCATCAAACCAGGTGTCGTCAACTCGTCATATGCAAGTGCCTCTCGTGGTTTCCCACCATACTCAATAATCATCAGTAATAAGGTTTCTAAGTGTTAGTCATTGTCATAATAGCATCATCAACATCACCTAGTCATTTGCATCATTGTTCGTTGTGAACCAAAACTGATGCAAGTAGGTAACATAGGAGACACATCCATCATGGCTATCATCATCATAACATCAATGGAAACATTCATATCCATCAAAGCTATCAATATCGTGACATAAATAGAAAACATACCTATCCATCAAAGCTATCATCATCATGATATCAATAGAGAGCATATGTATCATTTACTTCTATCATCATCATAAATTCAATAGAGACCAAACATAACCATCTATGCTACAATCATCATAATATCAATAGAGAACATGCATAACCATTAGTGCTACGATAATCATAATACCAAGAGATAATATGCATAACCATTAATGTTATCTTCATCATAATATGAATGGAGAACATAAATAAACATCACAACCACTAATAATAAAGTCATGTGTCAAGATCCTCAACCTGAGGTCCTCAAAGAATAATGTGTGGGTCTTAGGGCTAAATAAATCTTAATGTCATATCACTGTCAGTCAACTAGAGTGGGGGCACTACATCAATAAACATTGACAAAACAAATTCTCACATGTAAATGCAAAATTCAAAGATCACACAAAATACAAATTTAAATATACAATTTTCAATTTTTAAATATTAAACACAAAATACAAATTCAAATAGAAGAACACATAATAGATAATTCCAAATAAGGAAACACACATCATACAGTTTGGGTTCAATACAAA
This sequence comes from Pinus tabuliformis, assembly GCA_031772625.1. Classification (NCBI taxonomy): domain Eukaryota; kingdom Viridiplantae; phylum Streptophyta; class Pinopsida; order Pinales; family Pinaceae; genus Pinus; species Pinus tabuliformis. Next base: position 592,842,472 of record CM062812.1, on the reverse strand, counting down.
AATAAACACTCAAACATAAATATACAACATCAAATAAGAAAACACACGATATACAAAGTAAAACCTATATTTTATATACACATTCAAATTTAAGCTATAAAATTAATTACAATTGATCACAATTCAATACAACAGACACACTACTACAATTTCAAGTCACATATAGTACAAAGTATTCATAAATAAACTTGCATACAACCACTCACACACACACACACACACACACACACACACACACATATATATATATATATATATTTGTGCAATTTCAAATAAAGAAACATACAAAATACAAGTTCAGATAAACAAATATGCAATGTACAAATTCAACTAAACACACAATATACAATTTCAAATAACTAATTGTACTTCATAGAGTTTGAAGGCAACAAAAGAAAACATGCAAATATGCTTATTCAACTTTTAAAAAAGTCAATAGACAATATACAAATTAAAATCTACATTATACACGCACATTCAAATTCAGAATTCAATACAAGAAACACATGATTAAAATTTCAAATTACATACAAATATTCATAAATAAATGTTCATTCAACCATTCATATATTCATATATATATATATATATATATATATGGAGAAGCAGGCAGGAAATAATTGTATCATTAAAATAACTCTCATCTTATCTCATATTTTATTTATTATGTGTACATTTTTTTCTTATATTTATGTGTTATATTGTAGGCTTGTTTATGCAGATGACTCATATATATATATATATATATATATATATATATATATATATATGAGTCATCTGCATAAACAAGCCTACAATATAACACATAAATATAAGAAAAAAATGTACACATAATAAATAAAATATGAGATAAGATGAGAGTTATTTTAATGATACAATTATTTCCTGCCTGCTTCTCCATCTCTTACTGGCGGGCGGGGCTTCTCTATTTTCGAATACAGGAGGGGCTGAAGCATAAATTCGTGTGCGGGATGACAAATTCTTTGATTTGATTTAGGTGGTGACGCTTGCCCAATATTTTATTTTTAAAACACGCGATAGGTTTCTCCACCCCCACCTATTGTGTGAAAAAATATATAACTAAGAGAGAGAGAGAAATTTCATTCTATCCGACTTTAACTATCTCCCGGAAAAACTTGTACGAATGGTAGAGGGCTACCTTTTCAAATCTACGCGGACTGGTTAAAACCAGAGGGAGATAAATGAGTAGGAATGGTAATGGGGGGCGTTGAATCCCCAAGGAAGCCGAAGGTTGTAATGTAACTGATTCCAGGTAATTGAAGCTAAAGAGGGCTATACATATGTCTGAGAATTCCTAATTGACGCGAAAGAGTTGAGCTGGATTTGATTACTATTAACTTAAAATTTGAATACACCAATGACGATAAGAAAAAGTAACTCACAGAGCATCTGCCTTAAATCCATCGCAAATGCACACAAAGCATCTGCCTTAAATCCATGGCAGATGCACACAAAGCATCTGCCTTAAATCCATGGCAGATGCACGCGGCACAAGGGTAATAGAAATTATTGAAGAGGAAACAAAGGCTTAAATCCATGGTTAATGCACACGACACAAGGGAAATAGAAATTACTGAGGAGGAAATAGAGCCTTAAATCCATGGTTGATGCACAAGGGTAATATAAATTATTGTGGAGGAAACAAAGGCTTAAATCCATGGCTAATGCACACGGCACAAGGCTAAAATTATTGAGGAGGAAACAAAGCCTTAAATCCATGACCAATGCACATGGCACAATACACAACACATTATAGAGAAAAACCTCCAATACACAGCGAGTTATACCGAGAGGAAAAAAAAAACCCACCAAACCACAAGTTGAACAAACAAGGAACAAAATACACAACAAGTTATATAGAAAAACCATGGGTTAAACTAATAAAAAAGAGGTTATACAGGAAAACCACAAACTAAACTAATACACAACAGATTAAACCCAAATACAAAGTTATCAGAAGTCATTCAAAAACCCAGTCGTGCTTGAATTCGCAAGGGATAAATTCGGGCAATGACGGAAAAATTAAATCTAGTAGAAATTATTGAGGAGGAGGAAGCAGAGCCTTAAATTCAATATAAAAATGGCTAAAGAACCATGTTTAAACTAATCAAGAGGAGAGATACAGATACAGGGCCATATCTACATACCTAGAATTGGGATTCAATTTCATTTCTTCAGCGAGGTAGGCTTTGAACAACAACAATGTCAACCACATCTTTCCTTCTTTCATTCATTTCCCTACAACGTCAGCCCTTCTTCCATTCCAATAGTTTACAATGCACCAAAAAAATTACAAGATAATGGAATGGAATTAGTTCAGCACAGTAGAGTAGAGATGATCAGAAATACTTAAATTAAATAGAATTTTCTTCATACCATTTCTGAGAGATAATTGATCTCTGTGAGCCCAAAAATGAATGGAGATAATTAGAATTAGTAATGAAATGGAATTAGAATTAGTTCAACAAAGTAGAGATGAAAAGAAATACTAAAATTAAAGAGAATTTGATTCATACCATTTCTGAGAGATAATTGACGAGCCCAAAAAAAATTTAAACAACTCAATTACCCAATCCCACATAGATAAGACATGATCGACAGACTCAAAATTTACCTAGACACAGACAAACCCAAACTCAAAGCATACCATACTGGATATGGACAAAGGAGGAGGAAAATTCTTGACAAATGATAAGACTCAATATATATATATATATATATATATAACAATTCTCCAACTCCCTTCAATGGCTATGGAGTTCTCCTGCATCTACTTCCTCTAGAATCATTGAGAAAATCTATGCTCTCTCTTCCATTCAATTAAGAGTTCATGTTGTCTTTCTAAATTTCAATTCTTGCTCTTTTCTCTTTTTGTGGAAAAGGATGGCTTGATGCTTTTGCTTCTTTTTTTTCAAATTTCAATTCTTGCACTTTCTATTTTTGAAAATGATGGGTTGATGCTTTTTTCATCCAAGTTCGCCTGCTCTTTTTTTGTTGTTTGTTTTTTCTCTTTCAATTAATGCTTTTCCTAATGGAAATCTCAAACACACATCTTCAATTAATGCTTTTCCTAAGGGAAATCTATAACACACATCTTTCCAATAGGGAAGTCTATATATTTTTTATAATTAATTATTATTTAGTATTTATATTTCTCTACTATCACAGATTTTTTATTTTTATAGTTAGCCCAATGAGAAACATTTTCTTTTTTTCATTAATTTATGCACACTACAGAAGTCTTGAACACATTTTTAGTAGGTAAGCTTTCAATGTTTTTCCTCTTTTGCATGGCTACTATCCTCAATGTCTCAATTTGATATAGCTTTTTGAAATTTATGTTTTTCTTTCCTACCCACTTTTTTATTCAATCATATGTGCTTAATAGTTTTCTTGGAGTATGTATTTCACCATCAACCTTACAAGTGCTTAAACTAAAATCATATTGAATTAGCTTGATTGCATGTTCCTATTTAATATTCATGCAAACTATTGTGATACTCAATGTTCATTGTAGGCGTTGATGTCAAGGAATTGAGCTACGTTGGTTATAGGAAGATTGTTGGTGTCCGTATATATTGTGGATCTAGATCCGGTTTTGGTAATGGCAAGTCTTGTGTATGTGTGACCATGTTGGATGGTGGTCAATGTCTTGTTTGATAGTATTTTCCTATTTTTTTTGGGGATTCATTAATTCAAAATGCTATTTGGAGTATCTAATTTTGAACAAAAATGAACTAACCTACATTATTAGCCTAACACAACATCTTTCAATAATTAATTATTTTGCTTATAATTTATAAAAAGTCATAGTAACAAATATCATTGCATAAAATGCTATTAGGTTGGTACTCTACAATATTGAGGCATGATAGATTACAAAAGATTCCAAGCCTTTTACTATGTAGATAAAGTACAATGCTTAGTGATTTCACACAACTTGCTAGATAGTGTTATAATGTTCTTTTGTTTGGTCTCGTCTCAACAAGAGTTGCATACATGGTATATCTTTTGTGTTTATTTTTTTAATCATTTCACCATCCAATTTGACATTGAGTTGAAGAGAACTTATTTTAATTTGTCACAACTACTTCTACTTACAAGGTATGGTAATCATATATATCTTTTTGCATTGTCTATACAAGTAGTTCTTAGCATCTTTAGATGCATCCTTTATTTTCTTCTTTTAGGTTCTTTTTTATTTTTGAGTGGTTTTCCTTAGCACCCTATACTCTTTTTTGGAAGCAAGAACAAAATATTTTTTCTCTGAAAATAGAAGCAATGACTACATGTTTAGCCCTCCAATTATGCCCAATGAGTAATTCAAATCAAGGCAAACTAATAAAAACAAAACCACCTTAGTATGTCTTCCCTGATGGTACTTATTTTAATTTTTAGTTGTTTGAAATAACCGAAAGAGTAGGAATTTTGGTTAAAATATCCCTTAATTAGTTTTCATGAAAATTTTGCATTGCATGAAATGGTTACATATTTAGCACTTTGGCTATGCATGATACATATTTTGATTTTAATTTTGTATGAAATAGCCTACAGAAGTTGAGTTTTTAGTAAAATATCCTTGAATTAGTCTCCATGAACATAATATATTTTGGAACTTTGTATATTGTCACACCTTTTTTGCGATTTATCTTCAAACTTGGTATTGGAAGTGAAGTTTATTTGTATTTCTAGGAATAGAGAAGGAAAAGTTATTTATTACTTCTCTTAATTTCTTTATTGCAACAGTTGTTTGATTCTATCATACCATTTCTTTTTTTTAGGTTAGGTTTGTTTTGTATCATTCATTTCTAATGAAAATATTTGTGAAGACATTTTTTGGAAAGATTAAGGGAATTAATTCACTAGAAATACTATAACTCTAAATGTAGAGAGTTATAGCATTATTGACAATGTGAAATTCAAGATTCAACATTAAAAATTTTACGGAAAGAAATTGCAGGATGGATGGGCCTTAATTGATTAAATATACAAAATCATTCCATGCCTCATTGGCTACCTCATATTAGAGGTGGGGATACAAAGATTTATTGATAGTTTGAGTAGAAAACCCATTATTTTGAGGTGGAGAGATTAGACACCATTGATAATGTCAAGGAAAAGATTTGATGTGAGGGCATACATCTTCACTGGTGATGTTTAATCTTTCTAGCAAGAAACTAGAGGATGGTTGTTGCTTAGGTGATTATAGCATCTGAAATGAATCAAATCTTCACTTGGTTTTGTGTTTGAGAGACAAAATGCATATCTTGGTCAAAATTATAATTAGGAAGACAATTACTCTTGAGGTTGAGAGGTTAGATACTATTAACAAATTTGAGGCCAAAATTCAAGACAAGGACAAAATTTCTTGAGATCATCAAAGATTGATCTTTGTTGGAATGCAGTGAGAAGATGATAGGATTGTGGCCAATTATAATATTTAGAGCAATCTATACTACTTATTTTCCTTCATCTTCTAGGGGGAAAGGGGGGGGGGGGGGGGGGGGGGGGGGGGCGGGGGGGGGCCAATATGTTGATAACATTGGATATCGCCAACATACATGAAATCTCCCCAATATAAGGTCCCATATATACCTTACACCATTTAGTGTAAGAGTCCCATCTGGAATACAAATTGACTATCGTTTACTTAAATATACGCCTTGGCTTTAGGTATCTACAAGAGAGAAGTGAAAATGTCCTTTTGAATGAGAAAGCTAGTGCGCCTTGTGAATTTTCGATTGCAAATGCATCCAGGTTCTCTTACTGCGAAGGGGAAAATGAAGTGAGCCTCTAAGAGAGAAGTAATAGTGCTACCCTAATGCATACATGCGTAAAAGAGGAAGGTTTGTCTGACATCAAGCAAAATAGGTCACCGAAATAGTTCAATTACTGTAGTACTAATGAAAGCAAAGATGAATCATGAACATTCAAAGAATAGTCTTAAAAACATTCGCAATCCATGTGTGTAAATATGCTAGCCTGGAATGCTTCAATATTAAGAAAATCCCTAAGATACGTAAATACAATGAACACCACTGGCTCCAATAATGGAGCGTTGGAGCCACTACTTGCTCTCCAAAAATACTAACTCTATCTCTCTAATGCCTTGTGCGAGAAGCCAAGGTTAAAAGTCCTGTAAATGAGAAATGAGGTTCTATTTATAACTTGAGGAATGACATTTCACATCCTCATGACTCTTGACTTTCTAACTTCTAGTGACCTTTGGATTTCTACAACCTTTGGAATTTCAAATGACTTTTGGACCATTTGGAATTACATATGAATTTTGGTATTACATATTTTTGGACTTCCATGACTCTTTAGTTCATACATGAATCTTGGACTTCCACTTATTTGTCCTTAGAATGATTACAATAGTACATCATGGCTTCCACATCATCATGTGATGAGACTTGATATGTCACTATCTTTGATGACACTAACTAATAGCGATGGATGACATGGACTTTCTTTAGTTGTGACATGGCTACCAACTATATATTTATTCTTCATGTGGCTTCAATCATTGATGTCCTCTACCCTCCAAAGGGTCTCTGCTCAAATGGAGTTTTTGGCGTGCTTTGATCATCGGGATTCAAGTGCGTTCTTGATTCTTTTTGAGCTTCCTTTATTTATTCTCCTTTCCCAATATTCCTCATGTGTGCTTGAAAAGGTGTTTCCAAAATACCTATATCTACAATTCACTCATGATGAGCAACCATAAACCTGAAATTCTCCTATTCTACCATGTTTCATGCATATTTTATGTTCATGCCTTTCGGGCATGCTCAAGAGGGACATAAGGGGCTTCACGGCACACGGGCGCACTTTGAAAGGTTGAAGGGCTTAAGATGGAAGGCTTTAGGGATTTGACATGCACTAATGCACTCAGGAGAGGGAGGAAGTCAAGGCAGGGTGTGTGGCACAAGTTTGAAGGATGAAGGGGAAGGCTTCAAGCTTCCCAAGTGTATTGTGCGCTCAAGGGAGATATGGAGGACAAAAGGCGCACTCTTGAAGGCTGAAGGGTGAGGGCTTCAGGCCTTATGGGTGTGCTCATGTGCTCAAGAGGCCTAGGAGGGCATAGGGCGCACTCATGAAGGTTGAAGACTAATGCTTCGTGCCTTCAGAGTGCACTCCTGCGCTCAAAGGGTCCAAAGAGGGCGCATGGCGCATTAGGTAAGGTTGAAGGGGGAAGCTTAAAGCTTTCAAGGTGCGCATATGTGCTTAAGGAGGTCACAATTCTTCGATTCGAAGGAGTGCGCTCAAGGAAGACTATGTCTTTAGGAGGGCATAGTTCAAAATAAGGAAGGGAGAAGAGGGTTATGGAGTGAGCTTTGTGTCCTTGGAGGGTGCATGGTGCTCTTCCAAACAACAAAGGATTCCCCATCAAGGCTTCATAGTGTGCTCATGTGCTCTTGGCCTTAATGAGTTTACTTTGAGGCCAAATATTTTTTTAAGTCTAGAATATGAGGCGAGGGGCAAACAAGATGAGTTTAGACATAGAACCACATGTGGCACATACCAACTCATCAAGAAAACTTAGACAAACTTGAAAAATGATGACTATACATCAAGACACCACTTTATACACATTCCCTAAGTGCAACGAGTGTAGCGTGTACGACTACAACCCAAGAGTGTCGTTTTACGATGACAAAGATGTTATAACCACGAAATGTACCAAAATATGTTCTAATCAATGCGATGCCACTTGAGACCATTCAAAGACACTTGAAACACACAGAATAACATGAAACGACATTTAGTGATCAAAGCGACTCTAGATTCGACAGTTATAATAGCCTCCAATATTCAAATGTAGTGAAATTTTGGAGGGTGTTGTAGCAGTGACAACACTTGATGACTCACTGGGTGAAATTCAACTTCTTTGTCCAGGAATATCTTTCGGTTAAGGGTCAAACCTTTAGGAAGTATTGATTGCCTCAACCTCCCCTTTTTGACCCAGTTTTACACATAACATCTCACTTTTATGAACTTGGTTGAAAGACACACAAAAGATACACCACATCACAAATGTTTAAATACAAGAAAGCGTAATTTGCGCGATGATTTTATGATTTTCAGAGTATGAGTTTTCATGTTTGGTGTTGCTATGCTGCCAACAGACCTAGACAGTGCCCTGACAGATTCACGTCAAGAGCACAAACATTGCTTCGCTGCCAGTGAGCCTAGATAATACTGTAGTGAAGTCACTAGCTTCACCTTCCTGCGTTAGAAGCCTTTCTCTTCTTTCACCCTTTATTTATTTAGTTTAATAGAATTGTGCATTGGCACTTATTTTTTCAATGAGCGGAGGAGAGATCCCGACTTATTCAGAGCAGAGGATGTTTCCCCTTCAAAGAATATTTTTTAAGACCTTTGATATTGGTTTGCTCGCTTAAGATTTTCCCCTTTTCCCTTCTCTACTAGACTGGACAAGCGTTAGCAGACAAGAAGACTTACACCAAGATGAGCAGTTTAGATACCAGCGTAGGCACGGATCTAATAGGTTCTCCTGTTGGACGAATCATATCTTCCACTTACCTTAGCTCAACCTATGGAATTTCCCCAAACAAACGAGACTTAATATTAATAGGTCAATTTATTCATGAAAAGGTTTGATTGAATTAATATTTTCTTATAGAATAATGTAGTGATTGATTCATGTTCATTTGTTTGAAATGTTATATTTTAAAATGTCTAAATATGTTTTTTTTTTTTTTTTTAATGTGTTGTGATAATTTGCGTTAACAATTAAAAAAAGCTCCTCTTTGCTTTGAGATTATAATCTCTACTAACACGGTCAACCACATGAAGGTGGAAACTTACATGCCCCAAAAAATTTGCATTGTTGATATGGGCTCTTTTACATATCAACATGGGGAGATGATTTAAGTATATTGATTCAATATGTTAAATGATTAATGATGTTAATGGATATTTTTTAAAAACATATTAATTTATCAACATTAATGAAAATAAATTATGATAAAATTTTACATTAATCACATTATTATTGTTGTGGTAGTAATATTTATTAAAAATAGTTATTAATTATGTTTTTTATCTTACAATGTTATGTTATCAAAATAGTTATGTTTTGTTGCAAATTTTCAAATTAACTTATTAACCTTTAAATGGCATATTAAAATTCAAATAAGATATATATATATATATATATATTAGTCATGAGTACAAACTCTTTTTTGGTTTTATACTGTTTATATGAAGCTCTTTGCTTAGAGCATGGACACAATTTTGATCATTGCTAGTTACAGTTTCGGTAGGCTCCCTGCGTGGAGACAACTTGTTTTCTTTTGCCAGATCTATAGACTGTTGAACCTGTTGAACTCGACAGGCACTGGCGCCTCCATATGAATATGCTTCGGCATCTACAAAATGTAATTTCTTAATATTAATAGAAATTACGACTTTTTCCCAGGGGAAAATATATATATATATATCTATATATATATATATATATATATATATATATATATATATATATATCTATATAATTAAAAATAAATAAAAAAAATATTAAATAATATTAATAATTATATTGGGATTTTTAATTAAATTTATACATCTTAAAAATGATAAAAATATATCTTAACCAAATAAAATTAAAAAACAAAGAGAAAAAATACAAATCTCATTATAATTAAAACTCAATATAATAAATAAACATTAAAATATTATACAATAAAAAGATAAGACTTAATTAAATCTATATAAAATACACACATTCAAGTTTATAATAAAATTCATGGCTAATACAAACCAACATAACAAACACAAGCATGCATTGACAAAACACTTGTAAACATACTTAATCAATTTCAAATAAACAAAGATACAATATACAATTTCAAATGCAATAGAATATAAATTTTAAACACATACATTCACAAACATTGACAAAGCCACCTACACATACAAACATTTCACAAAACATATTCTCACATGTATATGCAATTTCAGACAACACCTAGAATGCAAATTTAAATAAGCAAATATACAATTTTAAATTTTCAAATATCAAACACAAAATACAAATTCAAATAGAAAAACACATAATATACTATTCCAAATAAGGAAACACACGTCATACAATTTCAAGTCAATACAAAAACAAACATTCAAACATGCCATTGCAACATTAAATAAGCAAACACAAAATATAAAAAATAAAAGCTACACACTATTTACGCTATAAAATTAATTGAAATCACAATTCAATACAACAAACACACTATTACAATTTCAAGTCACATACAATACAAATATTCATAAATAAGCGCGCACACACACACATATATATCCAATTTCAAATAAAGAAACATACAAAGTACAAGTTGAAATAAACAAACATTGAATATACAAATCCAACTAAACACACAACATACAATTTTAAGTCAATAAAAGAAAACACTAAAATATGCTTATGCAACTTTAAAGAAAAGTAAACTCATAAATATACAAATTAAAATCTACATTATACATGCACATTCAAATTCATAAATCAATACAACACATGATTACAATTTCAAATTACATACAGATATTCATAAATAAACATTCCGTGTATATAAACAATTTCAATAAAATAAACATACAAAATACAAGTTCAAATAAGCAAACACGCAATAAACAATTTCGTGTCCAAAATACAAAAGCAAATAATCATTGTCAAAACCAGTGATTTATAAGCAATTTCAAACAAGCAAACACACAATTCAACTAAACACACGGTCAAAACCACTCACATATACATGCAATTCAACTAAACACAAGCTTACACAATTTCAAATGAACATGGTACACAATTTGAATTCAAAATATCAACATAAATACATAAAACATTTTCAAAATCACAAACATATATATACAAATTCAAATAAGTAAATATGTATCCTACTATTCAGAATTGGTTAGAATTTAACCAAGTATATATAAGAAGCTAAATTATATATTTGTATACTCTTATCTAATTACATAAATATATAAAATAATACAATATAAAACACTTTAAAACCAATGAAAATTCGAATATAAAAGGGCAATTTTTTATATTTTTTTTAAAATCCAATATGAAGGGCTTGTTAATTAGAGAGATACTTAGTGTTTTTCAATGCATTGTGGAAGATTGTATAATTTGTATTTGTGTAAAATCTTTTAAACTTTTATAAATGTAAGTGTGTTTTGGCTTAAATGCAATGTGATAAGTGTTATAATATGAATGGATGATCATTGAGTTGTCAGATGACATGCTTCAAATATAAATGTTGTAAAGTAAATGTATCTTAAAAAATGTGTTGTGATGCGTATAAGTTTAAAGAAAAACAATCAAGACACAAGAAATACTACATTACTCAAAGAAGAATGGGGCCCCATCCTCCTTGAGGACTTGGAAGGAGTATTTTTAACTCCTTCCATAAAAAATAACTTTATTAATAATTGTGTGTGTAATTCTCTTACAATATTTGAGAAAACAATAATATATAACTACATCAATATTTACCTTGGGCAAAACCCTTTCAGTAAAACTAGAAGGTGAAGTCCTTCATGTAAATAAATATGCATGCAATACCACATAAATATTAGAAAAACTAGAAGGTGAAGTCCTTCGTGTAAATAAATCTGCATGCAATACCACATAAATGTTAGAAAAACTAGAAGACATAAATGTTAGAAAAACTAGAAGGTGAAGTCCTCCGTGTAAATAAATCTGCATGCAATACCACATATATATTAGAAAAAGTAGAATGTGAAGTCCTTCGTGTAAATAAATCTACATGCAATACCACATAAATATTAGAAAAAGTAGAAAGTGAAGTCCTTCATGTAAATAAATCTGCATGCAATACCACATAAGTATTATAAAAACTAGAAGGTGAAGTCCTTTGTGTAAATAAATTTGCATGCAATACCACATAAATATTAGAAAAACTAGAAAGTGAAGTCCTTCCTCTAAATAAATCTGCATGCAATACTACATAAATACTAGAGAAAAATGTATATTTTTAACAAGATATATCGAAAATTATCATTTTTTTAATATAAAAGTAATAATTGTTTATATGTCATATTTTATTATTATTATTATTATTTATAAATAATGAAAAAAAATTACCAATTTCTTTTTTATATGAAACTAATAATTATATATATCGCATATATAAATAATGAAAACAAAATTATCAATTTCCTTTTTATATAAAGTAATAATAATTTATATCACATATATAAATAATGGAAACATATTTACTTTCGTTCTTACTTTTCCCATATATATATATATGAGAGTGTGTGTAAAACAGTTATTTATGAGTCATTCCTGGAAACAAACCTGCAATAATATACAAATAATAAATAAATAAATATTGCTATTAATGAAATAATCTAAAAAATAATAAACCTAATTTAAAAATATATATATTATGAATTAATGATATAATTAATTTGATTTTTAAAATTTATGAGAGGTTTTTCCAGCTGCTGTGTGAAAAATATAAAACAACAGATATGTAGAGGGCCATTTCAATTTATGTGGAACTATCACCGTGAAAAAACAGTAGGAATGGTAGACGGACGAGCTATTAGTTACTTTGATGGGGGCGTTGAATCCCCAAAAAGGCGAAGGCTGTAATGTAACTGATTCTGGGGGATTGAAGCTAAAGAGGGCTGGGTATACTTATATAACTGAAAATTCCAAATTGACGCGAAAGAGAAGAGCTGAGCTGAGTTGGATTAGATTATTATTAATTTAAAAGTTAAATAAACCAGTCATGATAAGAAAGAGTAACCCAAAGAACAGCGCTGTATGTATGTATTATTAATTTGAAAATGGATATTATATATATATTAATTTGAAAGTTTAATAAACTTGTCAAAAGAAAGGAAGGGTAACCTCAAGATAATAGGAAGGGGGAAGTTGGATCCATTAATGAATGAGTTTGAGTAGCCAATAAATTCATTGGTGGGTTTAATTGACATGTTAAAAACCATGGATTAAAGCAATGGACACATAACACAATCCAAAGAGAGACATGCTTACACAGTTAGTTAAGTTGAATCTGAATCCAGAGAGAGAAATGCGTACACAGGTGGTTAACTTGAATCTGAATCCAGAGACATGCGTACACAGGTAGTTAAGCTGAATCTGAATCCAGAGGCATGCGTACATAGGTGGATAGAAATGGTATGGTTAAAATTATGGAGGAGGAAAGAGAGCATTAAATGAAAAATTCATTGGTATGGTAGACACATCCGAGGAGGAAATAAAGCCTTAAATCCATGGCCTGTAAAATTACTGAGGAAGAAAAAAGTGTTAAATCCATGCCCGGTAAAATTATTGAGGAGGAAACAGAGCCTAAATGAAAAATTCATTCAATTTAATAGAAATGGTATGGTGGACACATCCGAGGAGGAAATAGAGCCTTAAATCCATGGCTCTTTAAATTATTGACGAGGAAACATAGCCTTAAATCCATGCTTGATGCACTCGGTACAAGGGTACAATTATTGAGGAAACAAAGCCTTAAATCCATGGCTGATGCACATGGCACAACAGGTTATGGCAAAAAAAACCTGAGGTTAAACCAATACACCACTAACGTGTTTATACCAAAAGAGAAAAAAACAACAACCAAACCACATGTTAAAGGAACAAAACAACCATGAGTTAAACTAATAAAGAAAAATAAGTGTTATACAAGAAAATTACAAACTAATCAAACTCAAATATTACAGAGCCAGTGATGCTTGAATTCCTAGGGGATAATACAGAACCAGTGATGCTTGAATTTCTAGGGGATAAGATAAATTGGTCAAGTTAGAGCCAGGGACATGTGAACAAGGGCCGATTGAAGCAATGGAGCAGAAATAGGAATTATTGAGGAGGAAGAAGAGCCTTAAATTCAATATAAAAATGGCTTAAGCACTGTGTTTAAACTAATCAAAAAGAGAAATACAAATACAAATACCTAGAAATGGGATTCGATCTCATTTCTTCAGCTAAATAGGCTAGGCTTTGAACAACAACCACCTCTTTTCTTCTTTCATTCATTTCTTTGCAACGTCACCCCTTCATTCATCCCAATAATTTACAATGCACCCAACAACAAAAATATAATATAAGGTTATGAAATGGAATTAGTTCTCAACAAAAATACAAGGTTATGAAATGGAATTAGTTCTCGCACCAGAAGAGAGATGACCATAATTAACAATGAAATTAACTTGATCCATATCATTTCTGAGAGATAATTGATCTCTATCCGCCCAAAAAAACTGTTAAATAACTCAACTCCTCCTCCGACATGATTGACTGTCCCAGACTGGACCTAAAATTAGTTTGATCTGAGAGATAATTGATCTCTATCAGCCCAAAAAACTGTTAAACAACTCAATCCTCCTCCTCAGACATGATTGATTGTCCCAAACTGGACCCTGAAATTAATATGATCTGAGAGATAATTGATCTCTATCATCCCAAAAAACTGTTAAACAACTCAAATCTCCTCCTCCTCCTTAGACATGATTGACTGTCCCAGATTGGACCTTGAAATTAATTTGATCTGGGAGATAATTGATCTCTATCAGCCCAAAAAACTGTTAAACAACTCAAATCTCCTCCTCCTCAGACATGATTGACTATCCCAGACTGGATCCTGAAATTAATTTGATCTGAGAGATAATTGATCTCTATCAACCCAAAAAATTGTTAAACAACTCAATCCTCCTCCTCCAACATGATTGACTGTCCCAGACTGGACCCTGAAATTAATTTGATCTGAGAGATAATTGATCTCTATCAGCCCAAAAAAACACCTCTTCCTTTGCCCAAAAAACACCTCTTCCTCCTCCTCCTCCATAATTGACTGTCCCAAACTAGACCTAAATTAATTTGATCCGAGAAATAATTGAGAAATAATTGATCTCTATCAGCCCAAAAAAACTGTTAAACTACTCAACTCAAATCTCTTCCTCCTCCCACATGACATGACATGATTGACTATCCCAGACTGGACCCTAACACAAACTCGACCAAGACATCAATACAGACACAAACATACCCAAAACTCAAACCACACCGACACAAAAAAATACCAGACTGGATATGGACAGAGAAGGAGAGAGATGCTGCTGGAAATGATAAAGACTTAATATAAGTATATATAGGGATTCCCCAACTCCCTCCCTTCAACGGCTACAAGAGTGTTTTACCGCCAGGTTCATGTTTTTTCCGTTGCTGATGCTTTTGTTGCGAGGTTCATGCTTTTTCCGTCCACGTTGGACTGTTGTTTTTTTCCCTTTCAATTAATGCTTTTTCTGAAGGGAAATCTCAAACACACATCGTGCTAATTAGGGATGGAATTTTCTGGGTAAAATGTCCGTCACGGTGTGATTTGCCATCAAACACAGTTAATTTTTTTTTTATAACTGTCAATATCTGGAATTGAACGAGTACTAGACTTTAAACCGTCAAATTTGAAGGGTGATTTCGATTTGAAATTCCTACCCTAGTGCCAGTATGGCTTCCATTCATGTTTTGTTTTTATTTATTCCTTTTCGTTACTCATATTATTATATGGATTTGCAGTTTACATTTTAGTGTCTATTTAATTTTCATGTTAAAATTTTATTTATTTTTTGGATGTTTGAAGTAGGGTGTTAAAAGGCTTTAGGATGGGAGAGTTTGAGGATATATTATGTTATTTATTTTTATTTTATTTAATAGTTGATATGAAATTTATTGAATATTAATATTATTTTTTAAAATTGTAAAGTAATATGTATGTAGGGTAAGTATCTTGACAAATTTGCAAAACAGTTTTTAATAAGTTTTAAAAAGGGCAAGTGGAATTGTGTGTGTGTGAATTTTTACAATGAGGGGTAGGCTCTTTGATCTTGAAATGGCTAGCAAACTCAAATGAACATCAAAACACTCACCTCATGATATATTTCACATAGCCAAGCCAAAAAAATAATCATGAACATCTCAAAACTCATAATTAATTTGTGTCTTCCATAAACTTCTTCTATTTATTATTGGAGTATGATTCTTGTCCATTTTACTTATCTAGGAAAGAAACTTACTAAGTATTTTTAGAAATGTCACTGAATATTGTTTATCAACCCTAATGTAGTTGGATTTGAGATTTAATCGCATATGAGGCACTTGGGTGGATGGGATTTTTTAAACCAATTTCTGTGAACTGCAAGTCAGATATATAATTCTATGAATTATTATTTAGTATTTACATTTCTCAACTATCACTACTCTTCCATTTTTATAGTTAGCCTAGTGAAAAACATTTTTTGTGCTTAATTTCCTAATAAGATGTGCACATTATACAAGACTTAACATTTTTTTAGCATGCGAGCTTTCCCTCTTTTGCATGGCTACTATTCTCAATGTCCCAATTTGATATGGCTTCTTGAAACTTATAATTTTTTTTCCTACCCACTTTTTGATTTGATCTTAGGTATGTGCTTAATAGTTTTCTCAAAGTATGCATTTCACCATGAACAGAGCTTTCCCTCTTTTGCATGGCTATTATTCTCAATGTCCCAATTTGATATGGCTTCTTGAAACTTATGATTTTTTTCCTACCCACATTTTGATTTGACCTTAGGTATGTGCTTAATATTTTTCTCAAAGTATGCATTTCACCATGAATATTGCACGTGCTTAAATTAAAATTAGATTGAATTAACTTGATTGCGTGTTCCTATTTAATATTCATGGAAACTTTTGTGGTACTCAATGCTCGTTGTAGACGTTGATGTTAAGGAAATGAGCTCAGTTGGTTATAGGAAGAATGTTGGTTTAGGTATATATTCTCGATCCGGTTTTGGTGATCGGTGAAGATGTCTTGTTTGTTAGTATTTTCCTCATTTTTTGGGGATTCATTTATTCGAAATGCTAGTTGTTTGAATTAAAATGAACAACTAAGCTACATTATCAACGTGAAGCAACATCTTTCAATAATTAACAATTTCCCTTATAATTTATAAAAGGCCATGGTAACAAATATCCTTCCATACAATGCTATTAGGTTGATACTCTGCAAGACTGAGGCATGATAGATTTCAATAATTAACGATTTCCCTTATAATTTATAAAAGGCCATGGTAACAAATATCCTTCCATACAATGCTATTAGGTTGATACTCTGCAAGACTGAGGCATGATAGATTGCAAATAATTTCAAACCTTTTACTATGTAGATAAAGTACAATGTTTGGTAATTTCACACAATTTGCTACAGAGTGTTATAAGTTAGTTCAAATTTTATCTTTGATCGTTGATTACTCATAACAAAAATTTATATGCCATGACTACATATTTCCCTTACATGGCATAACCTGGAATTTTGTTATGTTGTCATCTTCAATAGTTAATGTGTTGCATTGAAACATTATGATAAAATGAGTTAATGTGTTAAGCATTATGATAAAATGTTCTTCCTTGTTGTCTCAACAAGAGCTGCATACTTGGCATATCCTTTGGGTTTTATTTCTTTTAATCATTTCACCATCCAATTTGACATTGAGTTGAAGAGAATCTATTCCAATTTCTCACAATTACTTTTATTTACAAGGTATGGTAATCATACATATCTTTTTGTGGTGTCTTCACAATTAGTTGTTAGCATCTTTAGATGCATTCTTCCTTATCTTATTTTAGGTTCTTTTTTATTAATGAGTGGTTTTCCTCAACAGTCTATGCTCTTTTTTCAAAACAGGAACAAATTATTTTGTTCTATGAACGTAGAAGAAATGATATTTCATGCTTAGCCCTTTATTTAAGCTCGATGGGAAATTCAAAACAAGACAAAACCAACCAAAAAATCCACCTTAGTATGTCTTACCTTATGGTACTTATTTTAATTTTTAGTTGTTTGAAATAGTCACAAAACTAATAAAAAAACCACCTTAGCATGTCTTACCTTATGGTACTTATTTTAATTTTTAGTTGTTTGAAATAGCCCAAAGAGTAGGAATTTTTGGTAAAATATCCTTGAGTTAGTTTCCACTAACTTAATATCTTTTCGAACTTTGTAGATTGTCACTGGATTTACCTTCACACCCGGTATTCGAAATGAAGTTTATTTACAGTTCTAGGGATAGAGAAGGAGAAGCTACCTCTTACTTTTCTGAATTTATTTATTGCGACTATTGTTTGACTATATCATACCAACCTTTTTTTTTTTGAGGTTAGGTTTGTGTTGTATCATTAGTTGCTAACGAGTAGATATTTGTGAAGACATCTTCTAGAAAGAGTTAGGGAATTAATTAATTCACTGGAAATACTATAACTATAAATGTAGAGAGTTATAACATTATTTACGATGTGGAAGTCAAGATTCAACAGTAAAATGAGTTAGGGAATTAAATAATTCACTGGAAATACTATAACTCTAAATTTAGAGAGTTATAACATTATTGACGATGTGAAAGTCAAGATAGTCAAGATTCAACAGTAAAATCTATTAGAAAGCAATTGCAGGGTGGATGGGATTTAATTGATTAAATATACAAAATCATTTTAATCCTTATTTTGTACCTCATCTTAGAGGTGGGATACAAAGCTTTATTGAGATTTGGTGTAGCAAAACCATTATTTTGAGTTGAAGAGCTCATACACCATTGATAATGTCAAGGAAAATACTTGACACCAGGGCATACATCTTTCCTAGTGGTTTTTAATCTTTCTAGGAAGCAAGTAGAGGATGGTTGTTGCTTAGGTTATTATAACATCTAATATGAATCAACTCTTCACTTGGTTTTGTGTTTCAGAGATAAAATCCATATCATGGTCAAAACTATAAGTAGGAAGACAATTACTCTTGAGGTTGAGAGGTTAGATACCGATAACAAAGTTGAGGCCGAAGTTCAATATAAGGAAACATTCTCTTGAGATCATCAAAGATTGATATTTTTTAGAAAGCAATGAGAAGATGATAGCATTGTAGCCAAGTATAACATTTATAATAATATATACTACTTCTTTACCTTAATCTGCAAGGGGGTAAGAGGAGAAACAATATTTAATTTATTACATTCTCTTGCGAGGAAATCAATCCTATGTAAGCACCAACTTATAGTAATTGTTGGCTCCAACATGAACTAAACCTTCAATACACCAAAACATGGACTTCAAATTAGGCATGAACTGGATATTCAAAGACATAACTCATCCCTGAAACTTGGCCTTCAAACATCAGAGCATGTCCTCTGAAACTCAGCCTTTAAACCACATAACTCATCTCCTTAAACCCCACTTTCGGAGCAAAAGTACTCATCCCTGAAAGACATAACTCAAACATACAAAAAATCCTCCCCAAACACAAAGCCAAAAAGGCTTCAAAAGATGTGCCAAAAGCCTTTTATAGAAAACTGCTTCAACATAGATGCACTTCACTTCTTCTTAGTTCATGAGGTATGAACTTCAGACCTTCTCCCTAGATCTACTAAAAATAGAACCAAATTCTTGAGTCGAGTGGTTAGAGACACTCCTTTTCGCACCTATTTATGTGTGTTTGGATGTTGGTTTAGGGTTGACTTGTCCACTAGTTGGGTTGACTTGTTCAACTAGCATAATGTATAGTGAGTATCAAAAAAATCATTTATCCTAAACATTGAGGAGCTAGAAGGAGTGGCATATACAATTGGAAAGGTCTTGGCATCAAATTTCTAACCATATATCTTATGCTACCATTTGAGCTAGGTATTTGGAGAAAATAAACCTTCAAAGATATGGTATCTAAATGGGGCCTGATTCTACTTTGGTTGGGTCATATCGAAAAATATTTCATATCTCCTCATTCTTATGGAATTAGAGGGAGTGCCATATACTGTTGGAAAAATATCATAATATCTTATTTGACTATGTAATTTCCTCTTTCATTTGGACAACCTTTGACATCAATACCAACCATTTTCAACACTCGCAACTTCTAAGTTAAGCAAAAGAAGAATATTCTATTCAACATGCGTTTTGATGTCCATATGAGTGCGCCAGTAATATGTCTAGTTTTATGGTGATTGGATTGCAAATACCCATTAGATGAAATTTCAAATGTCAGTGGAACAAGATTAACCTTTTTCATGTTCCAATTTTATCTCTTCCATTTGGTTGTTGCCATTTGATGGTGATTACATTTGTTATAATTCTGGACCCCATTACAAGAAACTTGTCTACCATAACACTGATACCAATATTCTTCGTCATGATTTGGCCTTTCTTTCCTCCATCCCAAGTTACCAAAACTTATCTGCACTACAATGTTCATATCATCTAAACTCATATCGAACTCATGGATTCCATGCTGAAGAAAAGCAAAATCCTTTGCCATATGTGCATTATAACCTAAAGGTATAATCCAGTGGAGGAAACCAACACATTAAGTTGAAAACAAGAATAAAATAAGCATGAATGGGAGAGATATTGGCCTCTAAAGGTTAGGATAAGAAACTATGGTCATGTGAAGCATTCGATCTTAAAATGAAACATGGGCCTAGAATGTAGGGCCTAAAAATAAAACAGTCATGTCCAGTGATGCCAAATGGCATAAGGCCCACCACCCTTATTGCTATGGTACCTCTTGATGCCATTCATCCTACTCCAAAATTGTACTCCCCTTGGATTTAAGATAATTTGTGAGCAATTCCTAGTGGTGGTGCTAAACTATTTTTCCTCCTCTTTTTCACTCCACACATCCTTGGCTACCACCCTTGAATGTAGGTCAACAAGCTGAGTTTACAGAGTGGGAGAATGTGAAAAAATATCAACTTCCAATTTGAAAATGCAATCATTGAAATCATAGTGAACTAAGTGGACTATTCAAAAATAATGAGAAATTAGTCAGTTACGACTACCTCTCATGGAAATGGTCATAGATGAATGACATACTTAACGAAGTTCAATCCCCAAAAATGATATCTAATATAATGCACTATGAAAACCCCTCAATATTTAAATAGTTCAATACTCTGAATTAATAATTTTGAAAGACTTTGGATTCATGTAGAATGTCTATATAGGATAGAAAACAACAAGATATGGATAGGTCGATAGAAAATTTATGGCATAAAAAAATTGAAACACTACCCACAATATAATTTTCCAATTGAAACAAATTTGTTAACCATGATAGTATACCTTCTTTATGAATAAATTAAAATCAAAATGACATTCTTGTAGAGAATGTTTAGTAACATTTCCCGGACAATATTTTTTACATTGAAATCAATTCACTAGACTTTGCAGGGACTAATCATTTACATAAGTCCATAAACAAAGATATCATAAATTAGGTAACTCACAACAGTTGTAATAGCCGAATAATATACTTATCTAAAAGACACCATAGACGCTTGGCATAACATAATCCAATTGGAAACATGAACATGTTGAGAGGTATGTTATTTGTTGAACTTATTTAAAAATCACAATATGTATTATTTAAAATATAAAATAAACTTTACATGAATTGTATAGTATGTAATTATGGTTTTCCAAAAGGAAAATCACACATGTATTCCATGTGAAAATTCATATTAGTTGATTCCAAAAATAAGTTCAAAAGTTCTCTTGATAACACTACCAACTTTCCCCTAATGTGCGTGCACATGTGTTGGTACAAATGGCATGTGATCAGCCATCCGGGCCTGCCTCCCCTCAATGCGCATATTAACGTCGCAGTGATGACAAGACTTGATACTTAATCCTCTGGCATGACGCTCCTCCTCAAGAGCTCTGAGGATAAATGCGAACCTTGGTACATTATTTGGCTCAATTCGATAGTTTGGGCAATGAGTTTGGGTGGTAAGGAGTTTGATAGCGGTCGGGTCTGTGTCTATGGTGCCTCACTAGGGCTCTGGCCTTGGGTGAGGAAGGCAGACGACACTTGTAGTAGCTTGAAGTGGTTTGACATCAGTCTCTTGGTCTGCCCTTGGGACCTTGGTACGCAAACAGTCACGGTTCGGTTCTGCTCCCTCGCTTCTGGTGGAAATAAGGCCTTTTCATCACTCTGCCAGCTCTTGGCTCCTCTCCCACTCGAGCGGACCACCGCAAGTCTTTACAGGTGTGTGGGTTTTTATTTGGCATTTGGTAATTTATGCTTTGAGGTTAGGTCTTGCCTTTGGCCCGAAGGATATTTCAGTCATGTGGTGCATTTGGGGGTGGGGGTTTTGTTCATGTGCGGCCTTGGGGTGGTGTCTCAAAAGTATTTCACTCCGGCACCTAGGCTGGGTAAACTGGAGCCCTTCTTGCCTTCTTGGTAGTACTCTAGGGATAGTGGTTCATCCCTGCTTGGGTCTGTGAGTCTAGAGTATATTGCTTCCTTTGCAAGTATTCGATAACTTTCTCTACAGGCTCCCTTGTTGTGATCTGCCACTGTTCGTGCATAGAAAAATGCCACGCCCATGGGGTTGCCCTCGTCGCAGACGGGGGCAGCAGCCCATGCAGGGCACCTTATACCAGGCCATCATTCTTCCTCCACTACCTCTTCTAGTAAGGAAACAGAGGATGCTGAGGCTCTTTCCCAGCTAATTCGCTAGGCCGCCTAGTAGCTCCTGCCTCTATGGAATCGATCGCTGGAAAAGACGTAAATGGATTGCCATTATATTAAAATATGATGTTAAAATGAAACCTACCAAACTCATTAAAGGTCAAGGGTTAGCTAAATTAATGGTTGAATCTAATTTACATGCTTTGGATATAAGCTTTCTAACTATACTCAACCAGAAGAGAAGGCGACTCCACAAGTAGCAGAGGATTTGCTACCTCTCCCTGGTATGCAGACCTTATTTTTGTTCTACATCATTTACAAGATCCTCCTGGTTTGACTAAAATGAAAGTTAGATTTCTTAAACTCAAAGCCATGAAATTTTGTATTTTAGACAATAAACTGTATTGGAAAGATACTAGTGGAATTTTACTAAATTTCTTGTTGAAATATGAAGCAGATAAAGTGATGCACGAATTTCATGAAGGAGACTATGGTGGACACCTATACTGGAAGACTATTGCCAACAAGATCCTAAGAGTAGGTTTCTATTGGCCAACCTTATTTTCTTTTGTTCAAAAGAAAATCACCTCATGCCACAAATGCCAAATATTTGAAGGAAAAAGAAAACTATTGCCTTTACCCTTAAAGCCCATATCTGTTGAAACTCCTTTTCAACAATGGGGTCTGGATTTTATAGGAGAAATTCACCCTTCCTCTTCTGCCCAACATAAGTGGATTCTTACAGCCACTGATTATTTTACCAAATGGATTGAAGCCATACCTACTAGACAAGCCTCTGATGTAGTAATCATTAAATTCCTAGAGAATAATATTCTTTCAAGATTTGGATGCCCTAGGAAAATCATTATAGATAATGTTGTAGCATTCAGGTCAAAGAGAATGGTGGAATTTTGCAACAAATATCAAATAACTTTGGGACATTCTATAGCCTATTACCCTCAAGGAAATGGACTAGCAGAATCTTCCAACAAAATTCTGGTTAATATTATCAAAAAATTGTTGCAGGATAACAAGAAATCATGGCACAACAAGCTTGTAAATGCATTATGGCAGACAAACTTACTACTAAAAAGTCAATTGGCATGTCTCCATACCAACTAGTTTATGGGATGGATTATGTTTTTCCAACTTCATTGGGAATTCCTGTTTTGAAAATGCTTCAAGAATTGGAGGTCGAACCAAATTATCTACAAAGAAGGATAAATCAGACAATTCACCTGTAGCAGTCGAGAGAGGAAGTTCACAACAACACTCAGTTGATCTAGGAAAGTATCAAGAAGATATATGACAAAAGAAATAAGGTGGATGATTTTCAGACCGGCAATCATGTTATGAAATGGGATTCTAGACAAGAAGAGAAAGGAAAGCATGGTAAGTTTGATAATTTTTGGATGTGACCTTACATAATCCATGCTTATAGGGGAAATAATGCATTTTTTTTAAGGACATGAATGGAACAGAGCTACCTAGAGGAATTGTTAATGGCAGGATGCTAAAACATTATGCTTTTCAGGAATAAAAGTAGTTTTCATCACACTCATTGTAGATACCATTTCCTTTGTACTGTATGATTAGGGTAGCTTATGTCTAAAAGTTGAAGCCCATGGAGAAGGCCCTGAGCTTTTAGTCATTTTGCCACCATAACTACAACAACTACAAAAAATCAGATGCAGTAAAACACTGAAGACAAGGATTCAAGGCTACTAGTCTATTGTTCTTGACACCTCACAAGGAGAGTGCCATCCCCAGTTGGAGCCACTATTAGGGTCCTATGATTCATAGGATCAAATGATGATTGGATGTTTTCTTTCAGTATTTCAAATTGTAAATAATATTGCATATTGCAAATGATTTCCAAATATATATATATATATATATATATATATATATATATATATATATATGAAAATAAAAAATGAAAAGAGGGAATATATATTAAAAAATAGAAAAAGAAAAAGAAAAAAATGATAAAAGAACCCCATAGAATAGAAAAAAATTGAAAGTTATGCCAATTGAAGTGTCACTGATAATACAATAATTTTTCAAGAATAAATTCAGGAAATTGTGTGGAGATTGTTCAAAATGCCACAATACTTCTTTTTGTTTGAAACATGTTGTTTAATCATGTTCAAGCAAATTTTAATTTGTGTCAATTAGAATAGAATGAATAAATTAGCCAAATGGTGTAATCTTGGCTAAGATTAGATTAGGTATATTAGGTGAATAAATTAATCCAACTATGTAATCTAGATTAATGTAATTGTTAGATTAGTTTTGAATAGGTGTTTAGTCCTTTAAATTACAGAATAAATGAGGGTTTGCACTCCTAAATGCACCCTAATTGTTTTTAATCAATTTAGTTTACAAGAAAATTGAACTTATTATCAAAATGGTTAACGATGGTTGTTATTTGTCCAAAGTTTGGACCTTATTGTAAAAATATGTGTGCAATGGGACAAATTTTTGCTAGAATTTAAACCACACTCATCTCTCCCATTCCCGATCATATCCCCATCTCATCGAACGGCTTGCAGGCCTTTTTGACTCCCCCCCGGCCATGTTTCCCTTTACCAGCGAGTGGGGGTGGGGGTCCAAAAAGCGGTTTCCTCCCCGCCGGTCCCACCCCTACGTGTCACCACCATGGCATTTCACATACCCCCTCTCAATACTATATACCACTCTTAACCCCCTTTGAAAGTGGTTTTCTCCACTTCCGCCATAATTCACACTCTCAGTTATGTCACCCTCCACTTCCACTCCACCTCCACTCCCCTACTGTAACGTATCTTCTTCCCACCAACGATCCCGCGCCTCATTCCACCTACCGTTGGTTGCCACATCAATTAACCGTTGCACCTTCCCATTTGTCACTTCCTTCCGTTGTGATTTTCCAGTGCAAAGTAAATGCTCCTCGGAAACAACCGTTTAGCCAAACGTTCCCGCTCCAATGCAAACCTATAAATCTTCATTTTTGCCTCCTATCATCCTCTTTCCTCACGCTCATACTCTCACCCTATTATAAATTTGATCTTTGTTTTCCCTTGTCGCTCATCCATTGCTGACAGAAAAATTGTTTGTAGGTTCTTTTTCCCGCGAAATTAACGATCATCCTCTACAATTCTATGCAGACCCCCTCTGTGGATTTATACCACATTCCCTTAGCCGACAAAGACTATAAATCGCTGAAACACAGTGTGAATTTGACCTCTTTGAATTACACTACTAGTTTCGTGACACCTATCGTGACCAGTCTGACGAAATTGGGCTATGGAAATCTAGACTACCCCTGTTTGTCTTTCCCCAATCCTGTTGTTTCCGTGAATTCTTCCTAAAGTGCCATGCCTCTTATCTCTAAAGTAATAGAGATATCATCTCCCCTAATGGTGAAATCCTTTTCACCATTACCCCTGAGAATATAAACCAGATGTTGCAGGTCCCACACAGTGAATCCTTGACTCCCTTTTCCATTGAATCTCTTCAATAAATTTACCAAAAGCTCACTTTTCCCCAGAAAGCTAGGATTTTTGAAGTCTTCCTGCCCGAAGATTCTCAATTTCCCAAGAAAACCCCCCGTATCGCTCTTCTATTTTCCCCCAAAGAACCAGACAAATCATCTTTGTCTTGTCTTGCCTACTTGGGTACTTCTCAGATGAATGGGTAGATGAGCCTATTTTAGGCTTTCTATCCACCCTTTCCACAAAAGAAGGATTGTCAGTCATCTTTGACTATGGTCACTTTCTTGCAGATGTAATACATGAACAATTCCTTCAGTTTTTAACTAAAGGAATGTTTAGATATTCTTCCATTCTTATGCATATGTTTATTTTCTTCCAAACATACAGGTTTCCTTTTGCAGTCCAGAAACTCAATCAGCAAAGAGATCCTTAGTCCATAACCTTTTGGACTTCAAATATCAGAAAAAAATCACAGGAGTATAGGTTCAAATATTTTATAGATCAAAACTGAGAAAAGACGTAAAAGTCCTAGAGGAACATAGCACTAGATATGAGAATTCTCTCCTGATAGAGATGCAGAAATCCCAGACTCTTTCCCAGAGATTGCAGCAGATGGAAAAGGAAATTTCCATGGGTAATACCCTAGCACAGGTTAAGGAGAACATTTGGAAAAGGATAGAGGAATCCATGGTAGAAATCTGGCCATCTATACAAATTATATTTGAGCAGAAGGAATTGATTGAGATATCTAGTGAAGCTATTGAAAAAATCAAAGTGCAATTGGGTGATAAACCTAATGAAGCTACAAAGCTCATTAAGTTCCTCAATTCCAAAAACAAGCAAGAACTAGAAGAATTGGAGATTGAGGATAGAACTGAAACCATACTAGAGGTCAAAAAGGTGTTGACCAAGAGAAATTTGATCAGGCAGCTAGAAGAAAAGTGTCAAGTTTTGGACATTGGTGTACAGAGGTTCTTCAACAAGATGGAAGCTCTCTACAAAAAAGGACTTCCCAGTTTATTAGTAATAAATGACAAGCTCAGCACAAGGTCAGATTACAGTTAGAAATTGCTAACCAAGGCTAAAGACGCTTCTAAATTTGTAGGAGGAAGGATCAACATGACAAGAAAAGTGTTTTTAGAAGCATTGGCATATGATTTGGACATCCAGTATGAAATCAAGCACATCTTTATTTCCAAACCAACTTTTGCCAAATACACTGAAGTGGACAAGGTCTATAGGAAGTTACTCAAGACATCTATCCCCAGTGAACAACGTTGGGATAAATTATGTGAGTTATTGGAGTAAGCAGATGACTTGGTTGTACAGCTTAGCATCAACAACACAACAAGATTCGAAGGGCCAGATATTCAGCAATTCCACAAATCTAGTGCCAGCACTTCAGACAGTTCCAATTTTCCTAAATTTTTGTAACAGTTAGATAGATTCAGTTTAGGAATTCCTAAATACATCCTAGTTAGTTTTGACAGGATATTTTGTAAATAACTTATAAATACTTCTCTTTTTGAAGTATCAAGGGTTGATTTTTGCATTCCAGAAAGCTATTGTACTATTTTCATTTGATGGGTTGATCAGTAATAAAAAGGACATTCTTCACAAGATTCATGTGTTGGACTATTTGGTGAAGTGCTTCTCTCACTGTCTATGTGTTATTCCTTTGTTTCCATGCTTATGTTTTCTTAAATCTGAATTATTTTACAGAAAGTTGATGAACAAAATTTGTTGAAAAATACACTCTGATTCTCGCTGTGGGTAATTTAAATGTTTTCTTCTGATATCATGTTAAAGAATTATTAATTTCTCTTTAACTTCAATTGAACTTATATCTTTTCTTCTATCACACTTCATTTAAACATAAAGGATCTAGTTAGTTCAGCTACCTTGCCCTATGAAACTCCTTTGAAAATCTGAAACAGATCCACATTAAGCTATAGACTCCATAGCCCAATGGAAGTTTCAAGCATTTAATCAACCAATCAATTTTAAAATCAAACTCTGAACTCTCATAACTAGCCTAATATCTAAATACAACAAAGTTAAATCTGATAGAGAGATCCCTCTCTGAAGTTGGCAGGGCTAGATCCTAGCTTCCAAAGTGGTTTTTTGGTTACCTCTGTGGTTCTCTTTTGCAACCTCGGAAAATTACAGAGTGATGACATCCACCATACTAAGGAAGAACAATCCTTCATTTCATTTTTACAAATTAAATTCCCTAGTTCATAAAAATTTATTTTAGAAAAAATAGTGATTTAAATTTTAGAAATAAAGGATTAGAGGTTGTTTCTTACATTTAAGATCTGGCTCCGAAAATAATTTACACCAGATCTCATCTTGATCCAGAACCTCCCAAAATTTTAGATGATCCTGAAAAGTTAGTAAGGAAAAGAAGTTTAGCTAAAAGTCAAGGAAGTAATAGTCCTCTTTCTAGGGCAAATCTCTTCCAGAAAAGTTTGATACCATACAAGATATTTAGTTTGACTTACCATTCGAACATAGTCTATTTAGGACCAAATCTGAAAGTTTTGTTGATCAAACAATAATTGATAAATCTATTCTGCAGCCCTACAAATCTGTAGAACCACCTGTTGAACCTGATTTTGATCAGCAAGCCCTCCAAAACTTTGACAAATTACAGGATCTTGTATCAACACTTGATCAAGTTGTACATCAAGCCTATATCCAACAATCTGTTGAACTCTCTACCCTCACTATTGCAACATCATCTCATTCTTCCCAATCAGTTCATCCTACATCAATTAGCCCCACCCCTTCTGTAATCTCTACTACTGTTCCAATAGTATCACAAACAGTAACCCAACCTATCCCAATAAATCCTATTTCTATACCTCCCATAAGACCACACATTATTCAACCCAACATGGCTACTCATTATGCTCCCTTGGTTTTACCTAGGCAATTGCATCCTATGCCCCAAGATTATCAAATCAGAATTCCTCAATTTGATGCTACTAGTGTTATCAATGCACAACAACATATAGATAAAATGAACGATTTCTTTGATCTTCAGGAAGTGGAAGAAAGTGATGTAAAGATGAGACTTTTTGCCCAGAGTTTGGGTGGAGAGGTAAGAAAATGGTTTAAAAATTTAGCAGCAAGTAGCATAGCTGACCTTGCTGCCTTTCATCAGTGTTTCTTAAATAGGTGGGAAACCAAGAAGAGTCCTCTTAATATCCTCAACAAATATAAAAATCTAAAGAGAGGACCTAATAAGACTATGGAAGAATATTGTGATAGGTTTAATAAAGTTTATAATACAATTCCAGTTGCTATTAAACCTCCTTCGGGCTTGGCCCTTATACATTTCACTGAAGGATTTGATGTTGATATGGAATATCAGCTAAGAGAAATAGACCCTACTACCTTAGAGGAAATGCAAGCTAATGCCCTTAAATTCGAGGCTAATTTGTTAGCCAAAAAAGCAAAATTAAAAACTAAAAGAAGGGTTACCATCAAAGAGGAACCTTCCTCTTCTTCTCCATCTAATTACAAAATAGATAGCCTACCTAGAACCATGGAGAAAATGATGGATAGAATAAGCATAACCGATAGGGCTCCTCCTAGAGAAAACTAAGTTGATCCCCAGATCAAAAATCCAAATTTTAGAAGAAACCAACCCTAGATCAAACAAAGAGACCAAAAATTCCAGATCAGCAGGTGAGACCTCCTTTTCAACATAACCATACAAATGAGGAGGGAGAAATAGTTGAAGAAATGAATGATTCTCAAATCAATTTAATGGGAGTAAATGAAAATGATTCTACATTTCTTACTCAAGAAGAACAAGACCTTTTTCTACTATCCTAAGATGAGATAGATCCCGAGGAATCAGAAGAATATAAGAAAGGTTTTGAAAATGCAATTATGGAATTCCATAAGCAATATAATCTGAGGAGTAGGAAAGCACATGATACTCCAACTAAAAATCCAACTGATACACCTGCCAAGAAAAACCTTGAGATTCTTGCTAGAAAGAATATTGAGGTTCCAACCCAAAAAAGACATGATATTATAGTCAAACCAACTCAAACAAATGATCCCTCCACTAGCCAACAAAGAGATATTTCCCAAAAGGACTTGGCTGAAAAACAGGAGGCCATCAATTTAAACAAAACTCAAACATCATTCAGTATAGAACATGAATTGGCAAAGCTCAAAATATCCATTCCTTTAACATAACTGATGAAAAAAACTGCATACAGATCACAAGTAATGAAAGCCTTAAGTATAGGACAAGATACAGATACAGTCAATGTATCTGATGATCAACCAAAAATATTGTTCGGACCTGAAGTCGATGGTAAACTCCAAGATGGATATGTACCTCCTTTTTACATTAGCTTGAACATTCATGATAAAATGTTACATAATGCAATGCTTGACTCAGGGGCCTCTCACAATCTCATGCCTAGGGTTATCATGGAAAAATTAGGACTAGATATCACTAGACGATATAAATATCTGTATTCGTTTGATTCAAGTAAAGTAAAATTCCTTGGACTTATTAAGGATTTGTGTGTCAACTTAGTGCAAATACTAGCCAAGAGCGTGGTAATGGACATAGTTGTTGCTGACATACCCCCTAAATATGGCATGCTACTGTCTCGTTCATGGGGAGCTAAACTCTAGGGAACCCTCCAAATGGATATGACCTATGCTACAATTCCAGTATTTGGTCAAAATAGGAGACTATATAGGGAAAAACTCATGAAATTTATGGTTACTACTCAGGATAAGCCTCATAATTATCCCTTATATTCAATCCATTCAAAACTTGATTGTTTTATTTTGTATAATGATGCAAATATACAGGAACAAATTCCCAATAAAAACACTGAGTTATGTCAGACTAAGGAATGCCAAATAGATATCAGGGAACATGATGAACCAGATGAACCTTTGTGGAATTTAAGTTTTGATGGAGTTGTTAGTAAAGAAGGATCAGGGGCAGGCATATGGGTTTCAAATTCACAAACTAATCACTCAGAAGGCCATTCATATAAATTAAATTTCCAATGTTCCAACAATATAGCCAAGTATGAAGCCTTAATTTTAGGGTTACAACTTTTAAAGAAGCTAGGTGCTAAGAGAATTGCAATACATGGAGATTTTGAACTGATAATAAAACAAATTAAAGGGGAATATTCTGCTAAACACCCAAGGATGAGGGCCTATAGGAATGTTGTTTTGGATTTTTTGGAATCATTTATTGAGTATAGCCTATTTGTGGTCCCTAGAGATCAAAATATCTTACCTGATGGTCTTGCTACTTCAGCTACTACCTATAAAATGTCATATCATCCTAGTCACCAATATACTGTTGAAGTAAAAAACAGACCTACTGTACCAGATAATATTAGATACTGGCAGGTTTTTGGAAATGATGCCCAGATTGAAAGTTTTTTGCAGTCAAAAGATGAGTTTGAATATGCTAATATAGACATAGAAGTTGACCTAGAAGATAGTGTACATAATAGTGTGACTAAATTAGATTTGAAAGAAATAGATCAAGAAAAAGAAGAATAAGAAATTTTATAGTTGAAAGACAATGTTTTTCCTAGAGGATTAGCCCCCTTAGAAGATTTGTTTGACTTTAATGACGTAGCCAAGAAGCCTAAAATCGAACCTACTGGACCTGGAGTTGAGGAATGTAACATTGGAACTGAACAAGAACCTAAGATGATTAAACTATCCAAATCTATACCCCCAGCAGAAAAGCTAAAGTACATAGACTTGTTCAAAGAATTCATAGATGTGTTTGCATGGAGTTATGAGGATTTGAAATCCTATGACACCAACATTATACAGCATAAGATTCCCTTAAAAGAAGACCATAAGCCTTTTAAGAAGAAATTAAGGAGAATCAACCCAATGCTTATGCCTCTAATTGAAAAAGAGGTCAAAAGAATGTATGATGCCAAGATCATAGTGCCATTAAGATATTCTAAATGGGTGTCTAATCTAGTTCCAACTAGGAAAAAGACTGGAGAAATCAGACTTTGTATTGATTTCTGAAATCTTAATAAAGCCTCTTTGAAAGATAATTACCCTTTGCCTAAGATGGATCACATTTTGCAGAAGGTGAATTTCTATTTTAGAGATGGCTTCTCAGGTTATAATCAAGTCCTAGTACATCCTAAAGACCAAGAAAATACAACATTTACTACACCTTGGGGCACTTTCATGTATGTGAAGATGCCTTTTGGTCTAATGAATGTTGGTGCCACTTTCCAAAGAGCCATGGACTTCACCTTTGTAGATGAAATGGGTCAATTTATAGTCATATATCTTGATGATATCACTGTTTTTTCAAAAACAGATGAGGAACACTTCACCTAAGGAGAGTCTTTGAAAAATGTAGGAGATTTGGTATTTCCCTCAACCCAAAGAAAACATTGTTTGGTTTACAAGAAGGAAAATTGTTGGGACATATCATTTCAAAGGAAGGAATCAAAATAGATCCTAGCAGAATTGAAGCTATATTAAAAATAAATCCCCCTAGAAATGTAAAGGAAGTTCAATCTTTCATTGGCCAGATCAATTTTCTAAGGAGATTCATTCCTAATCTAGCAGAGCTTTTAAAGAATATAACAAACATGTTGAGAAAAGATACAGAGGTAAAGTGGAACATTGAGGCTAAACAATCATTTGATAAGGTAAAACAAGCCTTAACCCAGGCTCCTATGTTGATTAGCCCAGATTTTACAAAAGATTTTCTCATTTTCTCATTTGCTTCTAAGCATACTATTGTTGTAGTTCTCTTACAAAAAAATAATGAAGGACATGAACAACCTATTGCTTTCTTTAGTAAAGCCTTAAGAGATGCTACATTAAAATACAATATCATGGAAAATCAAGCTTTTTCCCTGGTAAAAGAAATAAAAGATTTCAGAGTTTATATCCTCCATTCACATGTAATTGCCTTCGTTCCCAATGCAGTGGTAAAATACATACTACCCAAAATGATCCTGATGGGAAAAGAGGTAAATGGATTTCCATTATCTTAGAATATGACATTGAAATCAAACCTACCAAACTCATTAAAGGTTAGGGGTTAGCTAAATTAATGGTTGAATCTAATTTACATGCTTTGGATATAAATTTTCTAGCTATACTCAACGAACCAGAAGAGCAGGCGACTCCACAAGTAGCAGAGGATTTTTCTACCTCTCCCTGGTATGCAAACCTTATTTTTGTTCTACGTCATTTACAAGCTCCTCCTAGTTTGACTAAAACTAAAGCGAGATTTCTTAAACTCAAAGCTATGAAATTTTGTATTTTAGATAATAATCTATATTGGAAAGATACTGGTGGAATTTTACTAAATTGCTTGTTGAAAGATGAAGCAGATAAAGTGATGCAGGAATTTCATGAAGGAGACTGTGGTGGACACCTGTACTAGAAGACTACTACCAACAAGATCCTAAGAGCAGGTTTTTATTGGCCAACCTTATTTTCTGATGTCCAGAAGAAAGTCACCTCATGCCACAAATGCCAAATATTTGAAGGAAAAAGAAAACTATTGCCTTTACCCTTAAAACCCATATCTACTGAAACTCCTTTTCAGCAATGGGGTCTGGATTTTATAAGAGAAATTCACCCTTCCTCTTCTGCCCAACATAAGTGGATTCTTACAACCACTGATTATTTTACCAAATGGATTGAAGCCATACCTATTAGACAAGCCTCTAATGTAGTAATCATTAAATTCCTAGAGAATAATATCCTTTCAAGATTTGGATGCCCTAGGAAAATCATTACAGATAATGTTGCAACATTCAGGTCAAAGAGAATGGTGTAATTTTGCAACAAATAAAAAATAACTTTGGGACATTCTATAGCCTATTACCCTCGGGGAAATGGACTGGTAGAATCTTCCAACAAAATTTTGGTTAATATTGTCAAAAAAAATTGCAGGATAACAAGAAATCATGGCACAACAAGCTTGTAAATGCATTATGGGAAGACATACTTACTACTAAAAAGTTAATTGGCATGTCTCCATACCAATTAGTTTATGGGATGGATGTTGATTTTCCAACTTCATTGGGAATTTCTATTTTGAAAATGCTTCAAGAATTGGAAGTTGAACCAGGTGATCTACAAAGAAGGATAAATCAGACAATTCACCTATAGCAGTCAAGAGAGGAAGTTCACAACAGAACTCAATTGATCCAGGAAAGTATCAAGAAGATATATGACCGAAGAACTAAGGCGGATGATTTTCATATCAGAAATCATGTTTTGAAATGGGATTCCAGACGAGAAGAGAAAGGAAAGCATGGCAAGTTTGATAATTTGTGGATGGCACCTTACATAATCCATGCTTATAGGGAAAATAATGCAATTTTCCTGAAGGACATGGATGGAATAGAGCTACCTAGAGAACCTGTCAATGGCAAGAAACATTATGTTTTTAAGGAATAAAAGAAGTTTTCATCACAGTCATTGTAGACACCATTTCCTTTGTACTGTTATGATTGGGGTAACTTATGTCTGAAAGTTGAAGCCCATGGAGAAGGCCTTGAGCTTTTAGTCATTTTTCCACCATAACTACAACAACTACAAAAAATCAGATGCAGTAAAATATTGAAGATAAGGATTCAAGGCTACTAGTCTATTGTTCTTGACACCTCACAAGGAGAGTGTCATCCCCAGCTGGAGCCACTGTTAGGGTCCTATGATTCATAGGATCAAATGATGATTGGATGTTTTCTTTTAGTATTTCAAATTGTAAATAATATTGCATATTGCAAATGATTTCCAAAAAAATATATATATAAATGAAAATAAAAAATGAAAAGAGGGTATATATATTAAAAAATAGAAAAAGAAAAAAATGATAAAAGAACCCCACAGAAAAGAAAAAATGTGAAAGTGATGCCAGTTGAAGTGCCATTGATAGTACAATAAATTTTCAAGAATAAATTCATGAAATTGTGTGCATCTTGTTCAAAATGCCACAATACTTCTTTTTGTTTGAAACATATTGTTTAATCATGTTCAAGCAATTTTCAATTTGTGTCAATTAGATTAGAATGAATAAATTAGCCAAACAGTGTAATCTTGGCTAAGATTAGATTAGGTAGATTAGGTGAATAAATTAATCCAACTGTGTAATCTAGATTAATGTAATTGTTAGATTAGTTTTGAATAGGTGTTTAGTCCTTTAAATTGCAGAATAAATGAGGGTTTGCACTCCTAAATGCACCCTAATTTCTTTTAATCAAGTCAATTTACAAGAAAAATGAACTTATTATCAAAATGGTTAACGATGGCTATTATTTGTCCAAAGTTTGGACCTTATTGTAAAAATATGTGCGCGATGGGACAATTTGTCACTAGCATTTAAACCGTGCTCATCTCTCCCGTTCCCGATCATATCCCCATCTCATTGAACGACTCCCAGGCCTTTTCGCACCCCCCCCCCCCCCCCGCCCATGTTTCCCTTTACCGGTGGTTGGGGGGGGTCCGAAAAGTGGTTTCCTCCCTGCTAGTCCCACCCCTACGTGTCACCGCCGTAGCATTTCTCACCCCTCCTTCTCAATACCATATACCACTCCTACCCCCCTGCAAAAGCAGTTTTTCGCTACTTCCGCCCTAATTTACACTCCTGGTTATGTCACCTGCCACTTCTGCTCCAACTCCACTCCCCTACTGCCACGTATTTCTTCCCACCAGTGGTCCTGTGCCTCCTTCAACCTACCGTTGGTCACCACATCAATTAACATTGTGCCCTCCCATTCACCACTTCCTCCCGTTGCAATTTTCCATTGCAGAGTAAATGCTCCTCCGAAACAACTGTTTAGCCAAACGTTCTTGCTCCACTACAAACCTATAAATCTTCGTTTTCACCTCCTATCATCCTCTTTCCTCACGCTCATACTCTCACCCTGCTATCAATTTGATCCCTATTTTTCTCGTCGCCCATCCATTGTAGACAGAACAATTGTCTGCAGGTTCTTTTTCCCGTGAAATTAATAGTCATCCTCTGCAATTCTACCCAGATTATTGCAATGGCCCCCAAAACTAAGACTGATGCCACTGTGGTAAACTCGATGCTCTCTCCCTCTGTGGATTTAGACCACATTCCCTTAGCCGACAGAGACTATAAAATCGTTGAAACACAATGTGAATTTGACCTCTTTGAATTACACTGTTGGTTTCGTGACACCTATCTTGACCAGTCCGACGAAATTGGGCTATGGAAATCTAGACTACCCCTGTTTGTCTTTCCCCAATCCTATTATTTCCCCGAATTCTTCCTCAAGTGCCATGCCTCTTATCTCTCAAGTAAGAGAGCTATCATCTCCCCTAATGGTGAAATCATTTTCACCATTACCCCTGAGAATATAAACCAGATGTTGTAGGTCCCACACAGTGAATCCCTGACTCCCTTTTCCATTGAATCTCTTCAAGAAATTTACCAAAAGCTCACTTTTCCCCAGAGAGCTAGGATTTTTGAAGTTTTCCTGCCCGAAGATTCTCAATTTCCCAAGAAAAAACCCCCTTATCCCTCTTCTATTTTCCCCAAAGAACTAGACAGATCATCTCTATCTTATCTTTCCTACTTGGTTACTTCTCAGATGAATTGGAAATGAGCCTATTTTAGGCTTTCTATCCACCCTTTCCATAGAAGAAGGATTTTCAGTCATCTTTGACTATGTTCACTTTCTTGTAGATGCAATACATGAACAGTTCCTTCAGTTTTTAACTGAAGGAATGATCAGATATTCTTCCATTCTTATACATCTGTTTATTTTCTTTTAGAAAGATAAGTTTCCTTTTGCAGTCTAGAAACTCAATCAACAAGGAGAGCCTCAATCCATAATCTGTTGGACTTAAATTATCAAAAAAAAATCACAGGAGTACATGTTCAAATATTTTATAGATCAATTTGTATATCCAACAACTTGTTTGCTGAGTGGCTAGTAGATTCCCAGGATGAATGAAATTGTTTTGTGAGTGGCCAGCAAATTCCCGGGATCAGTGAGGACATTCAAAAGGTGTTGCATCTCAGTGAGTAGGTGAAGATAGGAGGTTGGTATTTATACCAGTCATTTACAAAAATTAGGGTTTATGGCTCTGAGATGACAGGAGGAGGCCAAAGATCAGGTGTTGTTTAAAACTACCTCAGAGACTCCTACCCCTAGAGAGAAAACTGAGAAAATACCAAGAGAGGAGGACTCCCCTTTAGTCACAGAAGTCTCAACCAAGGAATTCAAGATCCATTCAAAGAAGACAAAGACAAGCTCCAAGGTAGATTTCCCACCATTGGAGGAAACATAGGGTACTATTGTGCTCTCTGGCCTTCAGACTTTAAAGTTTGGTAGCAACACCACTGATTCTCCATCATCTTCAACCACCAAAGAGAATCCAGCTACAACACCTCGTACACCAGAGTCATTTACAGAACAGAGGCAGCTGGATATATTTCAAAGATACAGAGAAATTAAACAGAGGAATGAAGCCCTCAATGATAATATTTATGCTCAATTCAGGAAGCAGTCTTCCTCAATTCAACACAGGCTCATTTCGGCCTATGACATAGAGAAAGGGAGAATGCATATGGCATTCTTACAGGCACAGGTTCCTCAACCTAAATCAACAACTGATTTCAAGAAAACTACATTTGAGTTTGAGGCAAAGGATGTCCATCCTTTGGATCAGATGGACATGCACAGGAAAACAGGAGAAATGGTTTATTCAACCTTCACACAAACTTCCCTTACTACTTCTAAACTGCAGTTGTCTTTGAACAATGTTCAATCACAGCTCAAACTGGAGAAAGTTTCCTCTCTGGCCAAAGACAACAGAATTAAATATTTAGAGGAAATGGTGATCAAAGCAGGTTTTGATCCAGCTAATTCAAAGGCTATGGAAGAGATTATTAAGAAGAAGAATGCTGACATAACATCCCTGAAGAAGCAATTGAAGATCCCCAAGCAAAGGAATTAGGAGAAACAAAAATACAGAAAGAAGAAATGTTGAAGCTCCTGGTGGAACAGAGTGCACATATTAAGGAAATGGAGGCAGAGATGGATAAGTTAATCAAAGAGAAAGAACAGAGTTCTCAACTTGCTATGGTTCCTCTTGATGCAGTTCCTATTGCATCACTACTTCAAACAAGAATTCCTACAACAACAGGAACATCTTCCTCTACAACACCTCTTTCTTCTTCAACTGCAGATGATTCAATTAAATTGGCTCAATCAATGGAAAACATGTTGATACAGGGAGAAGAAATTAAAAAATTGAGAGAAGATGTAAAAGTCCTACAGGAACAGAGCACTAGATATGAGAATTCTCTCCTGACAGAGATGCAGAAATCCCAGACTCTTTCCCAGAGATTGCAGCAAATGGAAAAGGAAATTGCCATGGGTAATACCCTAGCACAGGTTAAGGAGAACATTTGGAAAAGGATAGAGGAAGCCATGGTAGAAATCTGGCCATCTATACAAATTATATTTGAGCAGAAGGAATTGATTGAGAGATCTAGTGAAGCTATTGAAAAAATCAAAGTGCAGTTGGGTGATAAACCTAGTGAAGCTATAGAGCTCATCAAGTTCCTCAATTCCAAAAACAAGCAGGAACTAGAAGAACTAGAGATTGAGGACAAAACTGAAACCATACTAGAGGTCAAAAAGGTGTTGACCAAGAGAAATTTGATCAGGCAGCTAGAAGAAAAGTGTCAAGTTCTAGACATTGGTGTATAGAGGTTCTTCAACAAGATGGAAGCTCTCTACAAAAAAGGACTTCCCAGTTTATTAGTAATAAATGACAAGCTCAACACAAGGTCATATTACAGTCAAAAATTGCTAACTAAGGCTAAAGATGCTTCTAAATTTGTAGGAGGAAGAATCAACATGACATGAAAATCATTTTTAGAAGCATTGGCATATGATTTGGACATCCAGTATGAAATCAAGCATATCTTTATTTCCAAACCAACTTTTTCCAAATACACTGAAGTGGACGAGGTCTACAAGAAGTTACTCAAGACATCTATCCCCAGTGAACAACGTTGGGATAAATTATGTGAGTTACTGGAGTAAGAATATGACTTGGTTGTACAGCTCAGCATCAACAACACAACAGGATTTGAAGGGCCAGATATTCAACAATTCCACAAATCGAGTGCCAACACTTCAGACAGTTCCAATTTTCCTAAATTTTTGTAACAGTTAGATAGATTCTGTTTAGGAATTCCTAAATACATCCTAGTCAGTTTTGACAGGATATTTTGTAAATAACTTATAAATACTTCTCTTTTTGAAGTATCAAGGGTTGATTTTTGCGTTCCATAAAGTTATTGTACTACTTTAATTTGATGGGCTGATCAATAATAAAAAGGGAATTCTCCACAGGATTCCCGTGTTGGGCTATTTGGTGAAGTGCTTCTCTCACTGTCTATGTGTTATTCCTTTGTTTACATGCTTATGTTTTCTTTAATAGGAATTATTTTACAGAAAATTGATGAACAAAATTTGTTGAAAAATACACTCTGATTCTAGGTGTGGGTAATTTAAATGTTTTATTTTGATATGATGTTAAAGAATTATTAATTTCTCTTTAGCTTCAATTGAACTTATATCTTTTGTTCTATCACTCTTCATTTAAACATAAATGATCCAGTTAGTTCAGCTACCTTGCCCTATGAAACTCCTTTGAAAATCAGAAACAGATCCACGTTAAGTTGCAAAATCCATAGCCCAATGGAAGTTTCGGGCATTTAAT
This sequence comes from Pinus tabuliformis, assembly GCA_031772625.1. Lineage (NCBI taxonomy): Eukaryota > Viridiplantae > Streptophyta > Pinopsida > Pinales > Pinaceae > Pinus > Pinus tabuliformis. The sequence continues at coordinate 592,802,670 of CM062812.1, read as the reverse complement.
CAACCAATCGATTTTAAAATCAAACTCTAAACTCTCATAACTAGCCTAATATCTAAATACAATAAAGTTAAATTTGATAGAGAGATCCATCTCTGAAGCTGGCAGGGCTAGATCTCAGCTTCCAAAGTGGTTTTGTGATTACCTCCCTGGTTCTCTTTTGCAACCTTGGAAAATTACAGAGTGCTAACATACGACACATAAAAATTGACATTGACTTTCTCTGGGACCACATGTACGAAGACCACAATGAAATTTTTTCCTATCTCAATGACATTTAATACAACCAGAATACCATTTTGAAGTAATTGCACAACCTTCGGTGCAGCCAACATTACACAAACAACCATCTCCATAGCTTAGAGGAACGGGTGGAACATATTGACTTCCACATTCATAACCACGTTGGATAATTTGCAGTTTCCCCTGTAATGCCCAACCCCGCCCCCCGCCACCCCCACCCCCCACAACCACCCCCAACCCCCTTCCTTGATACGTTGCCATTAGTTATGGTTTCTTTTTGTGTCTCGCACAACATGTTAAGGCCTCAGAGCCATCCGAAAATAATGTATGTAAATTGTCTATTTTGGTATTCTCTAGTCCCCAATCTCAGAACGTTTGATTGGAATGAGGTAGCATGGGATGTTGATAGAATTTTTGTACCCTATGCTATTTTGAACATCTAATGAATGGCATTTTGAAAACAAAAAAACAAACAAACAAACGATACTCTCATTTCCCTATGGTTTTACAGGAAAAATATTGGAAGGACTTGAAAAACACCTATATGAAAGTTAGGTTATATTATTTAAATGAATTGCATTTTTCTTTTACTATATAGGAAAATCCTAGGATGGAGTCAAGTATAAAGTTGAATGTAAGAACAAATTTCCCACTAATGAGATTCTATCAATGGAATTGTATGAGACTTGACTTGGTTGAGCATATATGCACCTAATACCTTAAGTGGGAACATTGCTTTGTTACTTCAAATTGTCTTTCATTTTTATTATATAGTCAATTTAATAAGAGGAAAAAACTCAATTGAATATGGTGTATGTACCATTTAACAAATTATATTTCTAAGAGTGTTATATTTCATGTTGGACAAAATGTCAAAATTCCTTTTTTCCATTGGACATGGGAAGAATAATTATGTCTTTCATTTTTATAATCTTTGCTTAATTCAATATTGTGTATGTACTATTTTACAAATTATGATGGATCAAATGTCATTATACATTAAAATGTAATAGTTCTTATCCTAATTAGGGTTTCCATTTTTATTATATTATTAATTTTAATAATTGGCAAATAGTTAATTCAATATAATTGAATATACCATTTTATAATTTATATTATTATATATTTTACATTGGACAAAATGTTCTTATACATTACAAATTCATAATTCTTTTTTTTTATTCTTTCTTTTTTAATTAGATACGAAGGGTAATTTTATATGGTAGATGAGTGTTTACATGAAATTAATTATAATACTTGTATGTTTGCATTGTGTATATTGGAATATTGTAAACATATTGTATCAAGTGATTAATGGTAATTGTAACAAATAAATGTTTTGATCCTAAAATGAGTTATACTAATTCAATTGGGAAACCATGTAGTGCTAAGGATGAGGATTAAAATAAAGCACTGATTGATAAGATCCCTCTTCAAGTGTAAGGATACTAGAAGGGATGGTCTCACCATATTTTTTCTGACAAGAAGTGTAGGTCAATTTATTCATGAAAAGGTTTGATTGGATTAATATTTTTCTTATTGAATAATGTAGTGTTTGATTCGTTTTCATTTGTTTGTAAAGATATATTTTTAAAAGGCTAAAATTTATATGGTATAAAATTGTATTGTTGTGAAATATTTATTGTTAATATATTTATTTTAAATATTTATTATAATAATTTGCATTGACAATTGAAAAGATCCTCTTTGCTTGGATATTATAATCTCTACTAAGAGGGTCAATCACGTGAAGGTGGAAGCTTATATGCCTCAAAAATTTGCATTGTTAATATGTGGTTTTTAACATATCAACATGCCGAGATGATTTAATTATGTTGATTTAATATGTTAAGTGATTAATAATGTGAATGGATTTTTTTTAAATGTATTGCTTTATTGGAATTAATGAAAATAAATTATGATAAAAATTTGCATTAATCATATTATTATTGAATATTTGAAACATTTTGGGTAGAAATCACATTATTAATCATATTATTATTTGAATATTTGATTTCTACCCAAAGTGTTTCAAATAATCAAGATATGGATCACAAAAGCTTGAATTTGAATATATTATTGTTGTTGTTGTAACTTGTAGTATTTATTAAAAATAATTACTAATTATGTTTTTAAATTTAGGACGTTATGTCATCAAAATATTTATGTTTTGTTGTAAATGTTAAAATTAACTTGTTAGTATTAAATGGTAAATGAAAAAATGAAAAAAATAGTTGAAAACATAAAAATATATTTTATAAAATAGTATTAATATTGGTATAGTGGTTTTTATTAAATTATATGTTTAAAAAATTATATAAATACATAAATATAGCTTAACCAAATATGTTTTTAGAACAAGCATACATAATTGGAAAAATGCAAATCTGGCTATAGTTAAAATTCAATATCATAAATAAACATTAAAATATAATAAAATAAAAGGATACAAATTAAGTGAATCTATATCAAATACACAAATTCAAGTTTATAGTGGAATTAATCACTAATACAAATCACACTTCATAAAGATACTTAATCAAGTTCAAATAAACTAAGATACAATCTACAATTTCAAATACATTAGAATATAAAATTTAAACATATACATCAAATAATATTGGCAAAACCACATAAATATACAAACATACATGAAGAAACATTGAGAAAACCACACACACACACACAAGCATACATCAAAAAACATTGACAAAACAAATTCTCTCATGTAAATGCACACTTCAAAGATCACACAAAATACAAATTTAAATAAGCAAATATACAATTTTCAATTTTTAAATATTAAACACAAAATTAAAAACACATAATAGACAGTTCCAAATAAGGAAACACACATCATACAATTTGGGTTCAATACAAAAACAAACACTCAAATATAAATATGCATATGCAACATTAAATAAACAAACACACAATATACAAAGTAAAACCTATATTTTATATACACATTCAAATTTAAGCTATAAAATTAATTACAATTGATCACAATTCAATACAACAGGCACACTAGTACAATTTCAAGTCACATACAATAAATTATTCATAAATAACTCTGCATACAACTAATCACATATATATGCAATTTCAAATAAAGAAACATACAAAATACAATTTCAAGTAAACAAATACACAATATACAAATTCAACTAAACACACAATATACAATTTCAAATAACTAATTGCATATCATAGGGTTTAAAGCCAATAAAAGAAAACACTCAAATATACTTATGCAACTTTTAAAAAAACGACTAAACAATATATAAATTAAAATCTACATTATACTTACACATTCAAATTCAGAATTCAATACAAGAAACACATGATTACAATTTCAAATTACATACAAATATTCTTAAATAAATGTTCACTCAACCATCCACACACACACACACATATAGTTTCAATTACAAAAACATACAAAATACACGCTCCAATAAGCAAACACACAATATATAATTTCATGTCAAAATACAAAAGCAAATAGGCATCCTGAAAACCACTCACATATATATATATATATATATATATATATATATGAGATTTCAAACAAGCAAACACACAATTCAACTAAATACACACATACACAATTTCAAAGAACCAAACAAAAATGGTACAATTTAAATTCAAAATATAAGCATAAATACATCAGACATTTTCAAAATCACAAACATATATATACAATTTCAAATAAATAAATATATATCATACCATTCAGAATTCAACCAACCAAATTATATATAACTTCTTATTTAATTATATAAATATATAAAATGCTAAATAATACAATACAAAAAAAACTTAAAAAGTTAATGAATAGAAAAGTCACAAACAAAAAAATGGTATGTTAATTAGAGTGATATTTGGTGTTTTTCAACACATTGTGTAAGATTGTATAGTTTGTATTTGTGTAATTTATTTATTTATTTTTAAATGTCAGTGCATTCTGGTTTAAACGTAGTTGTGCTAAGTGTTATGATATGAATGGATGATAATTGAAGTGTGAGATGACATGTTTTAAATATAAAAGTTGCAAAGTAAAACATACTTTAAAAAAATGTATTTTGATGCATATGAGTTTAAAGAAAAATAATCGCAATTGTGCTAAGTGTTATGATATGAATGGATGATAATTGAAGTGTGAGACACATGTTTTAAATATAAAAGTTGCAAAGTAAAACATACTTTAAAAAAATGTATTTTGATGTGTATGAGTTTAAAGAAAAATAATCAACACAAACGAAAAGTACTACACTACTTAAAGAAGAACGAGGCTCCATCCTCCTCGAGCACTTGGAAGGAGTTTTAACCCTTCCATAAAAAATAACTTTATTAATAATTGTGTGCATAAGTCTCTTACAATATTTGAGAAAAGAAATAATAATAATAATAATATATAACTACATCAATATATATGTGGGGAAAACATTTTAAGCAAAACCAAACAATAAAATGCTTCAGCAAATAATAAACCTGCATGCAATACCACATAAAAATATTAGAGAAAAAACACATATTTTAATAAAATATCAAGAAAACTATGAATCTCTTTTTTATATAAAAATAATAATCCTTTCTAAATTATATATTTAAATAATGAAAATAAATTTACTTTTCTTCACACTTTTCCTAAAAACATATGTAAAACAATGATTTATGAATCATTTACATAAACAAGCCTACAATATAACATATAAATATAAGAAAAAAATATACACTTAATAAATAAAATATGAGATAAGATGAGAGTTATTTTAATGATACAATTAATTTTATTTTTAAAACGCACAATAGGTTTCTCCACCCCACCCACTGTGTGAAAAATATATAACTAAGAGAGATAAATTTCATTCTATCTAGCTTTAACTATCTCCCAGAAAAACCTGTACGAATGGTAGAGGGCCGTCGTTTCAAGTCTACGCGGACTAGGGCTAGGTAATACCGGAGAGGCCAGACTTGATGGGGACGTTGAATCCCCAAAGAAGGCGAAGGCTGTAATTTAATGTAACTGATTCCGGAGGATTGAAGTGAAAATGGGCTATATATAACATAAAATTCCCAATTGACGCAAAAGGGTTGAGTTGAGTTGGATTATTATTAATTTAAAAGTTGAATAAACCAGTTATAAAGAAAGAACAACTAATTTGAATATATATATATATATATATATTTGAAAATTTAATAAACAGGTATTGTAAGAGTGCATGATGTAGCGGTCGGGGCAGTCAGTTTGCACGCACCCCGGCCGCGTTCGAATCCTGTGGAGCTGCGCGGAGGCTGCAGCGTATACTGTTCCATGGCGTATACTGTTCCGGTGATGGCGAATATTCCGATTGTATGATGGCTTCGATGTGACAGTTATCAGCATTGTCTGATACGTATACAATGTAATAAAAAGAGGGCCCTATAATGCTTCTGCTTGGGAACTAGCCCCTGCTTTTTTTTTTTTAAAGTTTCAAACGACGAAGTTGAAGTTGAAGTTGAATAAACCAGTGATAAAGAAAGCAAATCAGAGAGCAGTATGTATTATAATTTGAAAACCTATATATATATATATATATATATATAGATATATATATATATATATATATATATATATATATATATATATATATATATATATATATATATATAACTGAGAATTCTCAATTGACGCGGGCCATTCAGTCTGCCCAGCGTGGGTTCAATCCTGGCAAGCCCCGTTATTTATATAGAGCATGTTGTTAGTTATGTCACCAGAACTATCAACTATCATAACCTTCCACTCCATGGTTATGCAATCATTCCCCCTAGTTTTACATTGCCATGTTAGCAATTGAAATCTTCGAATCACTGTCATTTGAACATTGATTTGGCAGTTTGTTGACTGTCGTTTTGGGGCTATCGGTGGCAGGTGGGTCGGTGGTTGGTGCAGGTTTGATTCCCGCTAGCCGAGCGTTAATTGCACAAACCACTACGTATTTGCCTTAGCGCTAACCAAATCTGTTGGAAAATGCAACTTATCCATTGTCGCATGGTTATGACTAGCAGGTTGTTGTATAACAAGTGTGTTGTTAAATGTTTTAGGTTTGTGGTGTATTTTGGGGATGATGTTGGTGTGCTAGACAATGACCAAACTATGCAGGTTTGACTCCCCCCAGCCTCATGTGATGGTACAATTGGCGGTTAGTTGAAACAGTGATTGTAACCACTGGGTGGGTCCCTCGTTGGTGACCTACCAAAAAAATTTGAACTACTCAATCAGAGGCTAATTGGTCATTTCGTGGGTGCCACGTGGCACAACCTAATTATGTGACATCACCCCCTGCCATTGGTTCACAAATAACTGCCACCTGCACACATCATTTCCTGCGTGTCTGCCATGTCAACTGCCTATCACCTTGCCATGTTAGTGCCACATCAGCACCCAATGAGCACCCATCTGTCTGCCCATCACTGTAGGGTTTGCAACATCCGTGCCCAGTTGTCCTGCGATGTCATCTCTGCCATGTGTCCCTACCATGTGACCTATATGGACTGCCACGTCAATTTACAGAATGCCACGTGGTAGTCAAACTTTGACTTTGAATTTATGCTTTTTGTCCCAAAAATTTTGGCTGGTCATGACTTTCGCATACTAGCTTGGATTGAGGTGTCCTTCAAGTTATTAGAATCAAGACGACGAGCTCGTTGATATGAAGTTGGTTTCAAAACAATCTGAGGACTTTGATATTTGAGCCATCTGGGATCCACTTGGATCATTCCTCCCCGCTGAGGAGATTTTGGTCCTCCAAAATCATAAACATGACTACAATCTCAATCTGCATAACAGATGCCTCTGACATGCCACCTTTCCTTTCCTTCACTTCAAAACTTGGAATGATGAAACTGACACTTGTATCCAAATGCAAACATGTAGTCACCAATACATGTTAACTTATAAGACCAAAACATGACCCAAACAAAACCCATACTTGCCAAGAGTTTACAACATGCTCATGGTCAAGTTTTCATTGATTTAGAACATAAATCATATGTTATGTTGTCTAGCTAAAAGGCCAAAATATCATTATGTTGCATATACAAATGATTTCATACATTCATCACTTTTATGAATAATTTCGTAACACGAGATTTACATTGGTGGCCATGACAATCTACTTTAAAGGGATTCCAATTCTGGATGTGGCCTCTTGGGACACATCTCTGGATGGAGCTTCCAACACGTGGCTCTCTGATGTCAATGCTTGTTGCAATGGTTGCATTGGATCTTCTTACTCCAGACTTTCCTAACCTTCCTTTTCTCCTAATGTGGAAAAGGGTATTCATGTCTTTACTTCTTCTTGGTTGCCATTCTTTTCCAACACTTAGCAACAACATGATTATTCAAACCATAAAAAGTACATGGCTTTATACCCATAATTTTTGCCTAGAATTTATAGTTTTCTCATAATTGAAAGGAACACCAAAATACATGTGTGGATCATATCTTTAAGGAATTTCCTTGTTACAATTCCAAGAAGGATATTTGGACCATTTTCTTATCCTAGATCTCTTGTTGGAGGTATCATTCCCGGAAAATGGTGCGCCATCCTTTCTCTTTTTGTTGGAATTGGCGATGGATTGGATTTTTGGTTTGAGGAACCCCTTGCTTTTGTTGCATTCCAATATTCTCCTTCAATAGACCCCAGTCATGCAAATTGAGGGCCTCTTACAACCTCTAATGGTTGTGTAATCCTTTGCCATTAGTACTAAGTCCTCCTCCTTTATACCCCATCTCAGTGAGAATTTTCATGTCGCTCCCTGAAATAGCTATCTCAATGCTTCCAATAGAAATAACATCATGAGAATGAGTTTATTTTACTTTCAATTTAGTTGGTTACAGTTGGTCATCTCCTTTGTCCAACTCTCCTTTTGGAGTGGAACATTCTCCCATTTGTTCCTCCACATCCTGCTCCAATGTGAGCCTCAATTTTCGCTTCTCTTCCTCTGCATCTTGTAGAAGCCTTCAAAGCTTTGCATTCCCTGCTTGAATGCAATAGTTAATCTCTTCCAACTCTTGAAGTTTTGCTCGCTTCAATCCTTTGACCATGATGACATTCACAATCCATGGAAAAATGGTCATACCACTTTGATACCATTTGAACCAAAAAAAATTGTGAATACTTTCTTTAAAAAAATATTCATTGCAAGACCTTTAACTACACTTATATTTTCTTGTGAAACATGAGAAAGCACATACTTGAAATAGTGATTCACCAATCAATCAACGTAATTAAGAAGCAAGTATTACACAAGATGTGATAACGGAATATGTCCAGTGTGGACTATGTCTTCGGGCCCTCAGTCAATAATGGGGAGGCCACTTCATTGATCTCAACAAAAGACAATGAGTACATGACAAATCTTCGTCAAAACAAGGATGGATCTCTCATCTCGAGTGGCAATGTCTCTCCTACAAAGAGATGTTCTCCTACAAAGAAATCTCACTCACAAAGGCGTTATCCTTTGATAAGACAAAGAAATGACTTCTCACAAAAGTGGCATAAAATGGACACTCTCACATAAGTGGCAACAAGTCCTCTTGAATCTGTTGGTCAGATTCAAATCATACTCATCATCATCATAATCATCTCACAATTATGAGACCAATGGCTGTAAACATGACTACTTTATGATGAAGTGTCAACATGGCCCTCTTTCAGCACTGCACCACCTTGGTTTTCATGCAAAGGCTAAAGTGATGAATTTCCTACAGTATACAACGATCACCAAAACCTACAAATCTACGTTCATCCTTTCGTTGAAAGAAAAACAAGTAAAATTTCATAATGCATCATTATACCTCCCAATCTGATGATGGCCTAAAAATCGGTTGCTCAAATGCTAAAACAAATGGTGCCATCACAATCTTTGTGAAAAAACAGTTCATATGAGTATAAACTTGACCCCACTCTGACACTGTCAAATCTGGGCCTCTAGGGAATCTTTCAGATTCCTTAAAGGTTCCTCTTGCATCAAGGTTCCACACTCAAGGTTCCAAAGGGTCAAGGTTCTGCCTTTGGTTCAAGGTTTCACTATCAAGTTCTGTTTGTTTGCAATTCCATTGCTCATTGTTCATGTTCGTGGTTCCACACTACACGCGACTGCACCATCAGACCTCCGCTCCCTATTCGAATGAAAATGCATTTTTATTATATCCATCAGCTGGTGGGCATATCAAAGTCCAACCCATGGGCTTACTAGATGGAGGACTCCATATTAGTATTGTTGACGCGGTGGGGGTCCTGGGTTCAATACCCACCCACGCCAATTTTGTAACCAAATGCCACCTTTAATTATCACCTGGTTGACTATTTGTTTTGGTTGCTATTTTTTTTTGTTGGCATTGGTTTAAATTGGGACCATTGGTTGGGTGGGTCGGATGGTCTCGACAGTGCAGATTCAATCCCTGTCAAACCCGTTATATATAGTGACTGTTGTCAGTTGTGATATGTGACCAGAACTATCGGGTATCAAAACCTTCTGTTTCATGGTAATGAAATCATCCAATTGGTTTTACATTGCCACATTAATGATTGAAATCGCCAAATCACCGTTGTTTGAACATTGGTTGGGCAGTTTGTTGACCATGTTTTGGGGCTATCAATAGTGGGTCCACCGACGACCGATGCGAGTTCAACTCCCACCAACCCAACATTGACTACACAAATCGCAATGTATTTGGCTTGGAACTAGCCAAATCTGTTGGAAAATGTTACTTATCCGTTGTCCCATGGTTATGACCATTGTTTGTTGTATAAAAGGTGTTATGTTAACTTTTTTTGGTTGGCAATATATTTTGGGTCCATCGTTGGTGGGTTGGATTCTGACTAAACGGTGCAATTTCGACCACTGTTGGCCTCATGTGATGTTACATTTTGTAGTCAATTGAAATAGTGATCGTAACCATCGAGCGGGTCCACCATTGGCGGTTTGCAAAAATAAATTGAACTACCCGTTCACAAGTCTAATTGACCATTCCGTGGGAGCCGCGTGGAACCACCTGATTAGGCCCCATGACCCCCTGACATTAGGCCCCAAAACACAATCTCCTGCACAAATCACTGCCTGCATGTCTGCCATGTTAGTTTCCCATCACCATGCCACGTCAGTGCCCAGTGAATGGCAAACTATTTTCCCATCACTCTACATTCTACCACTTCAATGCCATGTCAGTGCCCAGTTGGCCTGCCACATCAGCATACAATCTACCACATTAGCGCCATGTTAGTGCTTAGTTGGCTTGCCATGTCATCTTGCTAACATCATCTCTTGCCACATGTCCCTTCCATGTCAGCTATACATATTGCCACGTGGCAGTTAAACTTTGACTTTGACTTTTTTCTTTTTGTCCCAAACATTTTGACTAGCCATAACTTTCGCAATCGAGCTCAGATTGAGGTGTTGTTCATGCCATTGGAATCAAGATGATACACTCTTCGATCTGATGCTGGTTTTAAAACAATCTGAGGACTTTGATTTTTGAGCCATCACGGATCTACTTGGATCATTGTTAGATCCAACCAGTCATCAGATTAATTCATTTACATGAGGTTTCAAGCACCTCATCACCCATGGATTCCATCACATTTCCTCAACATTATTTCACTATCAAGTACTATATCAACAACCATCTAAATTCTCTTGTAAAATATTATACCTCATACATTTAATGACATCATGTCAGTTCAATGAACCTAACCTATAGTTCATTGCACATTTCAATTATGAGAAGTACTTACCTCAATTTATGACAAGAAAACTGGGTGTGGGATTGCAACTATCCACCCAACCACAAATTGCCTTGCATTGTGGCTTTCCTATATCCAATCACGACTGAGCCATATTCCAGAGCTTGAGGAGGTCTACTATAAGGATTAAACCAATTATGTTCACTGAGATGGGTTGCCTTAGCTTCCACTCAATTTTTCTTCCAGAAAGACTATGGATGGTATGGTCTCAGTTTACAATTTTCCAAACGTAGTTTGCATAATGTCATTCGATCTTTAGTCAGTGTGGCCTACTCCAATCACCTTTGAACCTCAAACAACCATACTTCTCATCTCTCAATTATCTGCACTGAGGCTTGATTTTTCTCAGCCAAAACCATGTTCTCTCCCTACATATCTCCTTCTTACGTCCCTCTTTTTTTTTTTATCCCATTCAACTTGTTTGTACATGTCTTGGTCAAACCTCCTAAGCTAACAGATTAATGTCGCCTACCTCCATGTATTCATTTTTTTGTGTGTTATTGTTTTGTTACAATGGGTGTCCAGCTCATCCTAGCATGCTTCCATCCACCAATGGATTTCTCTTTGCATGTCCATACCACTATTTTATTTTTCTTTTTATTTACTATGATATTGTGGAGGGGTGTGCTCTTGTCCTGCATCCTTGCTAGCAATTAATACATTAGTTCCCTACTTGCTCACCTGTCATCTTCCATGGTTGTGACAACCATAAGAATCCTAAGCAAATTACCTTCCTTTGCTATGGAATATGTGTCCCATGGCCTTGATTATTTTATTTTAATCACAATATTTATAATATTTACATTACATGGAGAAGTGGTTGGGGGTTGTCACAGAAACAATCTTCCAGAGACCCGGGAAGGAGACAAGTAGGAATGATAAACATTGTTTTGAATTATGATTTGTTCTATATTTTTTGTCTTACTAGTATTCTACAAGCTTTACATAAGTAGAAGAATAGGTAAAAGTAGCAAAAAAAGTATGGGCTTAGGGAAGTATTATCATATGGCCCAATTTTTTAAGACTGATATTTTGAACTATGTCTTCTTCTGATTCGAGACCTAAAAGTGACCTATGTCTCTTTGAACAAATGACCGAACCTAAAAACATTAAATGTGTAAACTTGAGAGTCAAGACTATTATTTGTTAGTATGGGGCCTAGGGTTTGAGTTGTAAATGACATGGGTTCAAATCTTCAAGAGCATGGAGATAGAAAATAATGTGTCTTGTTGTGTTTGATTACTCTAGGTGATTTTCAAAAATGTAAACTCATCAAGTTTTAAAACTGTTCAATTGTAACCTCAAAAGTCACAAGTTTAACCAACATTCATTTGAGAGATCAAATGTCAAACAAGAAATCTAGAAGATATATTCACATTTGTTGGAGCTCAAGCTAATGGGTTGGTAATGAAGGCAATAGATAAATAGAAAAACTCAACTTATGAATGGATTATACACACAAAGAAGAAACAATGCACATGAATCCCATGTTTAAAAGTTGAATTGTTAAGCCCTTATATTTTGACATAATAATAATACACTAAAGAACCAAGCATGAATTGAGAAGAATAAGACATGTGAAGGAAAGAAGAATACATGTGTTCATTCTGAAAGATAAATCAAGCTATCATAATTTTTTAAACTTCCAACAATTATCTATAAGACGATACAAGTTTACATAAATTCTCATACTTTCACAAGATAAGACCAATTATTTTTGTTTTTTTAAATTAGTGATAAACACACAAAAAAATACAAATACAACAATGGTTTATGATACAAAAAAAATTGACTTTGAGTCGATAGGATTTATTGGCACAAATCATGCAATGGGGTTTTGTGAGTTTAATTACCACCTACTTACTAGCATAGCCATATAAATTAAATGGTTGGTGAATGTAAGGAATCCTTCAACCCTCAAGACATGCTTATAAACAAAGTTTTGTGTTTTATAATCATTATCCCACTGCGAATATGGATATCACCCACCCGTCCACGCAAAAGACAACCACCAAGAGTCTGTGCTTTTCCCTGACCATCCACATAGATAAGAATTTTTCTTATTCCCTCGCCCAGAGTAGGTTCTCACTGCATCACTCTGACCACATCCTATATGCTCCACCACCCTAAGCCTAATTCTTCGCAACATGGAGAAAGGTTCCCCCAGATTTAAGTAGCCCAGTTTTAGAGGCAAACCACCATAGAAAAGGCCTCTAATATCCTTCTCCAAGTTATTCTACTACTCTAGTTACCAATTATAGCCCTATCACAACTCTAGTTTATGCCTAGAAAAAATAAAACAATGATCTCTAAAAGGGAACTTCCAAATTGAAATGACCCAATGGAAAATGATTTTGGAGTAGACCAAGCTAATGTATAAGGAGCAGTTATTTCAAAATTCACAACAACTAACTAGAATATCAAGTATGGAATCACAATATATAGAATAAGTCTTATCATTTTTCAAGCATTTTTCTCCTCCTTTTATATCCAAATTGGTATGCTTGTGTTTAGTTGTCTGAGTTTGTGTGGTTTGAGTTTGGTTCTATCTATGTTTAGGTCACGTTTGTATTTGGGTCAAGTTTATCTGTTTAGGTCGAGATTACGTTTGGGTCAAGTTTGAGTCAGTCATGTATGTGGGATAGAGGAGGAGGATGGAGTGGAATGGAGACAAGAGAAGGGCACTTATCCCTTATATAGATTGATAATAATATGAAATGTGACAATGTATTTTTTGGAGAGGTCATATAAATAATAATAACAATAATCTAATTTTAAGGTCATGGTCAAGCCTAGACACCAAATTCATGTATGATATCACCTTGTTTGTGTGACAAAGGACCTATCTTCACGTAGCGATTTGATTGCTAAAATATATGAAGGTGTACATACTCCCCCTCTAGATTTAAACATGTGGTCTCATATGAGGAAGCACATGTTCTTAACCATTAGGCCCGCTCAATCTATATACCTCCCATTTTGATAGAAAGCTTGCAATTATGTAGGTTAGCAATATGACTACACAAATACTATAAACAACTACAAGGATCACAAGGTTTTAAGTCAAATATGTAACTCTCTTGAGATTCTTTTAGCATCACCCCTAGGGCCACAAAAATATTTTTGGCATGAGCATGGGAAAAACAATCTTTTGAAGTGTCATCTTGTATGCCATTTTCATTTTCATGTTAATGATAATGTGCATGTATTATAGTCATGCATATATGTATTTTGGATATTGTTGTTCAAAATGAAAAATATTTGATAAATACCATTTTTTTTAGGTTGCATAATTATTGGAAGGACATGAGAAACACCTATATGAAAGTTAAATTATATTATTTAAATTAATTATCTTTTCTTTTTTACCGGTTATGCAAAGCCTAGGATGGAGTCAACTCTAAAGTTGATTGGAAGAACAATTTGCCTAGGATATGATACTTTATGTTTGCATTATGTATGCTGAAACACTGTAAACACATTGTATCAAGTGATTAATAGTAAATGTAGCAAATAAATGTTTTTCTCTTAAAATGACTTATACTAATTCAATTGGCAAACCATGTAGTGCTAGGGATGAGGATTAAAATAAGGCATTGATTGGTAAGATTTCTCTTCAAGTGTAAAGATACTAGAAGGGGTGGGATCACCACCTTTTTTCTTAAAAGAAGCCAGTAAATTTATTCATGAAAATGTTTGATTGAATTAATATTTTCTTAAGAATAATGTAGTGATCGATTCATGTTCATTTGTTCGAAATGTTATATTTTAAAATGGCTAAAATTTATAATATATAAAATTATATTGTTGGGAAATATTTATTATTTAATATGTTTTTTGGTATGGGTGTCATGTCATTATGATACATCTCACATTGTCGCTTGAGGAGGATCAAAAAGCCAACAGGCAATATACAAATTAAAATATACATTATACATACACATTCAAATTCAGAATTCAATACAAGAAACACATGATTACAATTTCAAATTACATACAAATAACATCATAATGACATGACACCCATACCTCTTATTGGAGCTTTATAACATAGGTCATGACGTAATTTACATCAATATACATATGTACATATTCCAAAATCACCAAACATATACCAAAACATCATACCAAAACACCATGCCAAAACTGCTTTGTCTCAACCGGCAAACAAGGAAGGATACATAGCTCACATCTGATCTGCCATCTCCCATGTAGCTTCATAGGGCCCAAAGTGATTCCATTGCACTTTAACTTTCTCGATTGCTCGGTTCTGGAGCATGAACATCTTTTTCTGCAATATACAATGAGGCTCCGACTGGAATTCTCCATCTAGTTCCACCTGCAATACAGACCACATATATTTTTTTTCAAAAATGTTAGAGATATCTCAAGGTGAGAAGCATGGTAATTGGCATGCCACAAACAATAAAATCCATGCTGAAAAACCCAAATCTATGTAATTTGAGCCTTTATTTAAAATTCCTAGTACAGTAACATCTATGACACTGCACAACTATCCATCATGTCTAGTGGAACATACTATACTTATTACACCCCAATTGGAGAGACAACCATTATTGAAGAGATTATATTGGACTTATAACACCTGTATTGCAGACCACTATTGAAGAGACTATATTGGACTTATAACACCTGTATTGGACTTATGTTGAATCAGGTGTGGCAGTTGCAAGAACCGCACTGGCAGTTGGGGCCGCACTTGCAGTCATTCTCCATAGATACATTTCCACCGTTCCTGTTCACATCAAACACAAATACATTAAATTATCATATCATTTTGAAACCATGGAAATGAAACTTATAACTACTACATATAACACAGTACCCCATTTCATAAGTGGTCTCCACAATACCTTCCATCTGGAAGCCCTTTTTACTGTGAAACAAAACAACACAAAATCGAACAAGCTCAAACGTAGCTAGATTCGAACTCATGGCAAACGACACGAAATTTAGGAAAAGGAAGAGAGATTGATAAGAAATTGAGACAAAAAAAATGTATGTGTAGTTGTTCTTGTGAGCACAGTCACAGTTTTCATAGTCGCTTGACATGTTCGCAACAACCAATTCCTTCACAAAAACTAATCCGTTCACTTGTAAATTCTCAAGTTCCCACTTACCTTCTCAAAATCTTCTCGCCCACCAATATATAGAGGGAGTCCACAGCCCGACAGCCTGGGGAAGCGGGCCAAAAACCCCTCCTTGAAAGTGATGAAGTCAATGGTGATTCGCATCCGTCTGATCTAGTAGATCTGACGGGCGTAATGAAGTTCAAATTTGGTAAAGAGGAGGGGAAGGCATATTTTGAACTCAATAAAGTCGATGATCTGCACACCGTTTTTAGCACCATAGGGAAATGAGAGTATGGTTTTGTTTTGTTTTCATTTTTTTGTTTTTTGCTTTTTGCTTTTTGGTTTTTGTTTTTTGTTTTTTGTTTTTTGTTTTTTGTTTTTTGTTTTTTGTTTTTTGTTTTTTGTTTTTTGTTTTTTGTTTTTTGTTTTTTGTTTTTTGTTTTTTGTTTTTTGTTTTTTGTTTTTTGCTTTTTTCTTTTTTTTTTGTTTTTTATTTTTGTTTTTTTCTTCTTCTTTTTTTCATTCAAAATGGCTTTCATTAGATGTTCAAAATAGTATAGCATACAAAAATGCTCTCAACATCCCCTGCTCCCTCACTCCAACAAAACTTTCTGAGATTGGGGGCTGGAGAATACCAAGATAGACAATTTACATACATTATTTTTGGATGGCTCTGAGGCCATAGCATGTTGTGAGAGACACAAGAAGAAACCAAAACTAATGGAAACATATCAAGGAGGGGGATGGGGGAGCATTACAGAGGGAGCTGCAAAGTATCCAACATGGTTATGAATGTGGAATTCAATATGTTCCACCCATGCCTCTAAGCTGCGGAGATGGTCATTTGTGTGACGTTGGCTATGCCACAGGTTATCCAATTGCTCCAGAATGGTATTATGGTTGTATTGAATGTCAGTGAGAAAGGCAAAAATTTCATTGTGGTCTTCTTATCTGTGGTCCCGGAGAATGTCAATGTCAACCTTTATGTGTTGTAGTTGCTCAACGATCAATTTCATAGTGGCAAGAGCTACTAGGCAGCCTAGCGAATTAGCTGGGGAAAGAGCCTCAACATCCTCTATTTCCTAACTAGAAGAGGTAGCGGAGGATGAATGATAGCCTAGTATAGGGTGCCACGCCTGGGCGTGTTGCCCCCACCCATGACGAGGGTGGCCTCGCTGGTGTGGCATTTTTCTGTGCACGGACGGTGGCGGCTCACAACAGGGGGAGCCTGAAGAGAAAGTTTTTGAATACCTACAAAGGAAGAAATATACTTCAGACCCACAGACCCGAGCAAGGATGAGCCATTATCCCTATAGTACTACCAAGAAGGCGATAAGGGCTCCATTTTACCCAGCCCAGGTGCGAGAGTAAAATGCTTTTGAGACACCACCCCAAGGCCGCACATGAACAGAACCCCCACCCCCAAATGCTGGCCGAGAGACTGAAATGTCCTTCGAGCCAAAGGCGAGACTCGACCTCAAAGCATAAAATACCAAATTCCAAATAAAAAACCACGCGCCTGTAAAGACCCGTGGTGGTTCGCTCAAGTGGGAGAGGAGCCAAGAGCTGGCGGAGTGATGAAAAGGCCTTGTTTCCAATAGAAGCGAGGGAGCAGAACCAGACCACGATTATCTTTGTACCAAGGTCCCAAGGGCAGACCAGGAGACCGATGTCAAACCTCTTCAAGCTACTACAATTGTCATTTTCCTTCCTCACCTAAGACCAGAGCCCCAGTGAGGCACCATAAACACAAACCCGACCGCTATCAACCTCCTTACCTCCCAAACTCATTGACCAAACTGTTGAATTGAGCCAAATCATGTACCAAGGTTTGCATTTATCCTTAGAGCGCTTGAGGAGAGTGTCATGCCAGAGGAGTAAGTATTGGTTCTTGTCATCACCGCGACATTAATATGCGCGTGGAGAGAAGGCAAGACCGTATGGCCAATCACATGCCATTTGTACCAATGCCTGTGCACCCCCTGTGATTAGTCCCTGCAAAGTCTATTGGATTGATTTCAATGTAAAAAATATTGTCCAAGTAATGTTACTAAACATTCTTTACAAGAATGTCATCCTGAGTTTAATTTATTTATAGAGAAGGTATACTATCATGGTTAAAAAATTGTTGCAGTTGGAAAAATTATATTGTGGGTAGTGTTTCACTTTTTTATGTCATAAATTTTCTATCGACCTATCCATATATTGTTGTTTTTTATCCTATAAAGACATTCTACATGAATCCAAAGTCTTTCAAAAGTATTAATTCAGAGTATTAAACTATTTAAGTATTGAGGGGTTTTCGTAGTGCATTATATTAGATATCATTTTTTGGGATTCAAGTGCGTTAAGTAAGTCATTCATCTATGACCATTTCCATGAGAGGTAGTCGTAATTGACTAATTTCTCATGATTTCTGAATAGTCCACTTAGTTCACTATGATTTCAATGATTGCATTTTAAAATTGGAAGTTGATAGTTTTTACATTCTCCCATTCTCTGAACTCAATTTGTTTAGCTACATTCAAGGGTGGTAGCCGAGGATGTGTGGAGCGAAAAAGAGGAGGAAAAATAGTTTAGCACCACCACTAGGAATTTCTCACAAATGAGCTTAAATCCAAGGGGTGTACAATTTTGGAGTAGGATCAATGGCATTAAGAGGTAGCATAGCAACAAGGGTGGTGGGCCTTATGTCATTGGGAATCACTGGACATGACTGTTTTATTTCGAGGCCCTACATTCTAGACAGTGCTTCATTTTAAGATCAAATACTTCACATCACCATAGTTGCTTCTCCCAACCTTTAGAGGCCAATATCTCTCCCATCCATGCTTATTTTCTTCTTGTTTTCAAATTAATGTGTTGGTTTCCTCCACTGAATTATACCTTTAGGTTACATTGCACATATGACAAAGGATTTTTCTTTTCTTCAACATGGAATCCATGAGTTCGATATGAGTTTAGATTATATGAACATTGTAGTGCATATAAGGTTTGGTAACTTGGGATGGAGGAAAGCAAGGCCAAATCATGACGAAGAATATTGGTATCAATGTTATGGTAGAGAAGTTGCTTATAATGTGGTCGAGAATTATAACAAACATAATCCCCATCAAATGACAACAACCAAATGGAAGAGAGAAAATTGGAACATGAACAAGGATAATCTCGTTCCACTGACATTTGAAATTTCATCTAATGGGTATTTGCAATCCAATCACCATAAAACTAGACCTATTACTGGCCCACTCATATGGACATCACAACACATGTAGAATAGGAGATTCTTCATTTGCTAAACTTAGAAGTTGTGAGTGTTGAAAATGGTTGTTATTGATGTCAAAGGTTGTCCAAATGAAATAGGAAACTACATAGTCAAATAAGATATTATGATACTTTTCCAATGGTATATGGCACTCCCTCTAAATCCATAGGAATTAGAAGATATCAAATATTTTTCAATATGACCCAACCAAAGTAGAATCAGGCCCCATTTAGATGCCCTATCTTTGAAGGTTTATTTTCTCCAAATACCCAGCTCAAATGGGAGCATAAGATATATGGTTAGAAAGTTGATGCCAAGACCTTTCCAATTTTATATGGCACTCCTTATAACTCCTCAAATTTGAGGATAAATGATTTTTTTGATGCTCACTATACATTATGTCAATTGAACAAGCCAACCCTAACCCAAAATCCAAACACACATAAATAGGTGTGAAAATGAGCATCTCTAACCACTCGACTCAAGAATTTGGTTCTAGTTTTAGTAGAGTCAAGGAGAAGGTCTGAAGTTCATACATCATGAACTAAGAAGAAGAGAAGTGCATCTGTGTTGAAGCAGTTTTCTATGGAAGGTTTTTGGCACATCTTTTGAAGGCTTTTTGGCTTTGTGCTTGGGGAGGATTTTTTGTATGTTTGAGTTATGTTTTTCAGGGATGAGTACTTTCGTTTAGAAAGTCGAGTTTAAGGGGATGAGTTATGTGGTTTGAAGGCTGAGTTTCAGAGGACATGCTTTGATGTTTCAAGGCCAAGTTTCAGGGATGAGTTATGTCTTTGAATATCTAGTTCAGGCCTGATTTGAAGTCCATGTTCTGATGTATTGAAGGTTGAGTTCATGTTGGAGCCAACAATTCTTGTAAGTTGGTGCTTACAGAGGATTGATGTCCTCGCAAGAGAATGTAATAAATTAAATATTGTTTCCCCTCTTACTCCCTTGCAGATTAAGGAAAAGAAGTAGTATAGATTCTTATAAATGTTATAATTGGCCACAATGTTATCATCTTCTCACTACTTTCTAACAAATATGAATCTTTGACGATCTCAAGAAAATGTTTCCTTGTATTGAAATTTGGCCTCAACTTTGTTAACGGTATCTAACCTCTCAACCTCAAGATTAATTGTCGTCCTACTTGTAGTTTTGACCATGATATGGATTTTATCTCTCAAACACAAAACCAAGCGAAGAGTTGATTCATTTTAGATGTTACAATAACCTAAGCAAAAACCATACTCTACTTGCTTGATAGAAGGATTAAACATCACTAGGAAAGATGTATGCCCTCGTGTCAAATATTTTCCTGAACACTATCAATGGTGTATGAGCTCTCCAACTCAAAATAATGGTTTTGCTACTCCAAATCTCAATAAAGCTTTGTATCCCACCTCTAAGTTGAGTTAGAAAATAAGGCATACAATGATCTTGTATATTTAATCAATTAAAGCCCATCCACCCTGCAATTGCTTTCTAACAAATTTTGTTGTTGAATCTTGACTTTCACACCGTCAATAATGTTATAACTCTCTACATTTAGAGTTATAGTATTTGTAGTGAATTAATTTTTCCCTAACTCATTTTATTGTTGAATCTTGACTTTCACATCGTCAATAATGTTATAACTCTCTACATTTAGAGTTATAGTATTTCTAGTGAATTAATTAATTCCCTAACTCTTTCTAGAAAATGTCTTCACAAATATCTACTCGTTAGCAACTAATGATACAAAGCAAACCTGACCTCAACAACAACAACAAAAATGTATGATATAGTCAAAAAATAATCGCAATAAAGAAATTCATAAAAGTAAGAAGTACATTTTCCTTCTCTATCCCTAGAACTGTAAATAAACTTCATTTCGAATATTGGGTTTGAAGGTAAATCCAAAAAAAAAAGGTGTGACAATCTACAAAGTTCCAAAAGATATTAAGTTCGCAGAAACTAACTCAAGGATATTTTACTAAAATCTAGTACTCCTCGGGGTTGTTTCAAACACAATGAAAATTAAAATCGGTACCATCAAGTAATGCATACCAAGATATCTGTTTTTCTTAGTTTTGAATTTTCCATCATGCATAGCCAAAGTGCTAAATTTGTAACCATTTCTAGTATTGCAAAATTTTCATGAAAACTAAGTTAAGGATATTTTACTGAAAATTCCTACTCTTTGGGCTATTTCAAACAACTAAAAATTAAATAAGTACCATAAGGTAAGACATGCTACGCTGGTTTTTTTATTAGTTTTGTGGCTATTTCAAACAACTAAAAATTAAAATAAGTACCATAAGGTAAGACATACTAAGGTGGATTTTTTGGTTGGTTTTGTCTTGTTTTGAATTTCCCATCGAGCATAGATAAAGGGCTAAGCATGAAATATCATTTATTCTATTTTTCAGAGAACAAAATATTTTGTTCCTGTTTTGAAAAAAGAGCATATACTGCTGAGGAAAACCACTTAATAATAAAAAAGAACCTAAAAGAAGAAAAGAAAGGATGCATATAAAGATGCTAACAACTGATTGTGAGGACACCACAAAAAGATATGTATGACTACCATACCTTGTAAGTAAAAGTAATTGTGAGAAATTAGAATAGATTCTCTTCAACTCAATGTCAAATTGGATGGTGAAATGATTAAAAGAAATAAAACCCAAAGGATATACCAAGTATGCAGCGCTTATTGAGACAAGAAGGAAGGACATTTTATCATGATGCTTGAATGCAACACATTAAGTCATTTTATCATAATGCTTCAATGCAACACATTAACTCATTTGGTCATAATGCTTCAATGCAACACATTAACTATTGAAGATGACAACATAACAAAATTCCAGGTTATGCCATATAAGGGAAATATGTAGTCATGGCATAGAAAATTTTGTTACGAGTAATCAACAATCAAAGATAAAAGTTGAACTAACTTATAACACTATGTAGCAAATTGTGTGAAATTACCAAACATTGTACTTTATCTACATAGTAAAATGTTTGAAATTATTTGTAATCTATCATGCCTCAATCTTGCAGAGTATCAACCTAATAGCATTGTATGGAAGGATATTTGTTGCCATGGCTTTTTATAAATTATAAGGGAAATCATTAATTATTTAAAGATGTTGCTTCAAGGTGATAATGTAGCTTAGTTGTTCATTTTAATTCAAAATTAGATACTCCAACTAGCATTTTGAATAAATGAATCCCCCAAAAATGAGGAAAATACTAACAAACAAGACATCTTCACCAATTACCAAAACATACCTAAACCAACATTCTTCCTATAACCAACTGAGCTCATTTCCTTAACATCAACGTCTACAATGAGCATTGAGTACCACAATAATTTTCATGAATATTAAATAGGAACATGAAATCAACTTAATTCAATCCGATTTTAATTTAAGCACGTGTAATGTTCATGGTGAAATGCATATTTTGAGAAAACTAGTATGCACGTACATAAGATCAAATCAAAATGTGGGTAGGAAAATAAATCATAAGTTTCAAGAAGCCATATCAAATTGGGACATTGAGAATAGTAGCCATGCAAAAGAGGGAAAGCTCACATGCTAAAAAAATGTTCAAGTCTTCTACATTGTGCACATCTTGTTAGGAAATTAAGCACAAAAAAATATTTTTCACTGGGCTAACTATAAAAATGGAAGAGTAGTGATAGTTGAGAAATGTAAATACTAAATAATAATTCATAGAAATATATATCTGACTTGCAGTTGACACAAATTGGTTTAGA
The DNA here is from genome assembly GCA_031772625.1 of Pinus tabuliformis. NCBI lineage: Eukaryota > Viridiplantae > Streptophyta > Pinopsida > Pinales > Pinaceae > Pinus > Pinus tabuliformis. The sequence goes on along the minus strand of CM062812.1, from coordinate 592,779,516 downwards.
AATGTAAATACTAAATAATAATGCATAGAAATAGAAATGTAAATACTAAATAATAATTCATAGAAATATATATCTCACTTGCAGTTGACAAAAATTGGTTTAAAAAAATCCCATCCACCCAAGTGCCTCATATGTGGTTAAATCTCAAATCCAACTACATTAGCGTTGATAAACAATATTCAATTACATTTCTAAAAGCACTTAGTAAGTTTCTTTCCTAGATAAGTAAAATGGACAAGAATCCTACTCCAATAATAAATAGAAAAAGTTTATGGAAGACACAAAATAATTATGAGTTTTAAATACAAATTTAATTATGAGTTTTGAGATGTTCATGATTTTTTTTTTTGGTTTGGCTATGTGAAATATATCATGAGGTGAGTGTTTTCATGTTCATTTGAGTTTGATAGCCATTTCATTTATATGGCTACACTAATTCTTATATTCGTATCAAGATCAAAGAGCCTGCTCCTCATCATAAAGATTTGCACACACAAAATTCCACTTGCCCTTTTTAAAACTTATTAAAAACTGTTTTGCAAATTTGTCAAGATACTTACCCTACATACATATTACTTTCCAATTTTAAATAACAAATAATATTAATATTTAATAAATTTCATATAACAACTATTAAATAAAATTAAAAATAAATAACATAATATATCCCTCAAACTCTCCAATCTTAAAGCCTTTCAACACCCTACTTCAAACATCCAAAAAATAAATAAAATTTTAAAATGAAAATTAAATGGACACTAAATTGTAAGCTACAAATCCATATAATAATATGAGTAACAAAAAGGAATAAATAAAAACAAAACATGAATTGAAGCCCTATTGGCACCAAGGTAGGAATTTCATATCGAAATCACCCTTCAAATTTGACGGTTTAAACAAGTCTAGCACCCGTTCAATTCATTTTAACAAAAAATATTGACAGTTATGAAAAAAATTTGGTTGTATTTGACCGGAAAATCACACCGTGATTTACAATTTGCCCATCAAATTCCATCCCTGATTAGCACAACGTTCGTTTGAGATTCCCCTTCGGAAAAAGCAGTAATTGAAAGAGAGAAAAAACAACAAAAACACCCACCCAAGGTGGACAGAAAAAGCATGGACCTGGCAACAAAAGCATCAGTGACAGAAAAAACATGAACCTGGCCAAAAAAGCATCAGCCCAATGTGGACAGAAAAAGCATGAACCTGGAAACAAAATAATTTACCTTGGCATCCTTTTCAAAAATAGAAAGCACAAGAATAGAAATTTAAGAAAATCAACAGCATCAACCCATCCTTTTCCAAAAAAGAGAAAAACTCGAGAATTGAAATTTAAAAAAAAAAACGAAAAACAAAAAAGCATGAACTCTCAATTCCAGAGGAAGTAGAGGCGGTAAAACACTCTTGTAGCCGTTGAAGGGAGAGAGTTGGGGAATCCCTATATATACCTATATTAAGTCTCTATCATTTTTCCAGCAGCATCTCCCTCCTTCTCTGTCCATATCCAGTTTGGTATGCTTTTGTGTCAGTGTGGTTTGAGTTTTGAGTATGTCTATGTTTGTGTCTGTGTCTATGTCTAGGTTGAGTTTGTGTTAGGGTCCAGTCTGGGATAGTCAATCATGTCATGTCATGTCTGTGTGGGAGGAGGAGGAGATTTGAGTTGAGTTGTTTAACAGTTTGTTGGGTTGATAGAGATCAATTATCTCTCAGATCAAATTAATTTCATGGTTCAGTTTAAGACAGTCAATCATGTCGGAGGAAGAGGAGGAGGAGTAGTAGTAGTGAGTTGTTTTACAATTTTTTGGGCTGATAGAGATCAATTATCTCTCAGATCAAATTAATTTCAGGGTTCAGTTTGGGACAGTCAATCATGTCGGAGGAGGAGGAGTAGTAGTAGTAGGGAGTTGTTTAACAGTTTTTTGGGCTAATAGAGATCAATTATCTCTCAGATCAAATTAATTTCAAGGTCCAGTCTGGGATAGTCAATCATGTCTGAGGAGGAAGGGGAAGAGGAGGAGATTTGAGTTATTTAACAGTTTTTTGGGCTGATAGAGATCAATTATCTCCCAGATCAAATTGAGGGTCTTGTCTAGGATAGTCAATCATGTCTGAGGAGGAGGAGAAGATTTGAGTTGTTTAACAGTTTTTTGGGCTGATAGAGATCAATTATCTCTCAGATCAAATTAATTTCATGTCCAGTCTAGGACAGTCAATCATGTCTGAGGAGGAGGAGGACTGAGTTGTTTAATAGTTTTTTTGGGCTGATAGAGATCAATTATCTCTCAAATCAAAATAATTTCAGGGTCCAGTCTGGGATAATCAATCATGTCTGAGGAGGAGGAGGTTTTGAGTTTTTAAGAATTTTTTTAGGCTGATAGAGATCAATTAGCTCTCAAAAATGGTATGGATCAAATTAATTTCAGTGTTTATTATGTTCATCTCTCCTCTGGTGCGAGAACTAATTCCATTTCATAACCTTATATTTTTGTTGTTGGGTGCATTGTAAATTATTGGGATGAATGAAGGGGTGACGTTGCAGGGAAATGAATGAAAGAAGAAAAGAGGTGGTTGTTGTTCAAATCCTAGCTTATTTAGCTGAAGAAATGAAATCGAATCCCAATTCCAGGTATCTGTATCACTCTTTTTATTAGTTTAAACATGGTGCTTTAGCAAATTTTATATTAAATTTAAGGCTCTTCTTTCTCCTCAATAATTCCTATTTATCATATCCCTTAGGAATTCAAGCATCATTGGCTCTGTATTATCCCCTAAGAACTCAAGCATCACTGGATCTGTATTATTTGGGTTTGATAAGTTTGTAATGTTCTTGTATAACGCCTCTTCTTTATTAGTTTAACCCATGGTTCTTTTGTTCCTTTAACCTGTGGTTTGGTTGTTTTTTTTCCGTTTTGGTATAACTCGTTAGTTGTGTATGGGTTTAACCTGAGGTTTTTTTGCCATAACCTATTGTGCCATGTGCATCATCCAAGGATTTAAGACTCTGTTTCCTCAATAATTGTACCCTTGTGTCGACTGCATCAGGCATGGATTTAAGGCTATGTTTCCTCCTCAATAATTTAACAAGCCATGGATTTAAGGCTCTGTTTCCTCCTCGGATGTGTCCACCATACCATTTCTATTAAATTAATGAATTTTTCATTTAAGGCTCTGTTTCCTCCTCAATAATTTTACCGGGCATGGATTTAATGCTTTTTTCCTCCTCGGATGTGTCTACCATACCAATGAATTTTTCATTTAAGGCTCTCTTTCCTCCTCCATAATTTTAACCATACCATTTCTATCCACGTGTGTACGCAGGTCTCTAAATTCAGATTCAGCTTAACTACCTGTGTACGCATGTCTCTCTCTGGATTAAGATTCAGCGTAACTACCTGTGTACGCATGTCTCTCTCTGGATTGTGGTATGTGTCCATTGCTTTAATCCATGGTTTTTAACATGTCAATTAAACCTCCAATGAATTTATTGGCTGCTCAAACTCAAACTATAATATATATATATAAATTAGTTTCTTATATATACTTGGTTAAATTCTCAATAGTAAGATATATATTTATTTAGTTGAATTTGTGTGTATATATATTTGTGATTTTGAAAATGTTTTATATATTGAATTTGTATAGTTGAATTAGTTGAGTTGTGTAATTGTCTATTTGAAATTGCATGTATATGTGAGTGGTTTTGATATTGTGTTTAGTTTTGTATGTTTATGGTTGTATGAATGTTTATTTATGAATACATGTATGTAATTTGAAATTGTAATTATGTGTTTGCTATATTGAATTATGAATTTCAAAGTGTATGTATAATGTAGATTTTAATTTCTATATTGTGTGTTTATTTTTTTTTAAGTTGCATAAGTATATTTGAGTGTTTTCTTTTATTGACTTGAAATTGTATGATGTGCAATTAGTTATTTGAAATTGTATGTTGTGTGTTTAGTTGCCTTTTTATATTGTATGTTTGTTTATTTGAACTTGTACTTTGTATGTTTCTTTATTTAAACTGGTACTTTGTATGTTTCTTTATTTGAAATTGGATATATATGTGTGAGTGATTGTGTGAATATTTACTTATGAAAATTTGTATTGTATGCGACTTGAATTTTGTAATGGTGTGTTTCTTGTATTGAATTGTGATTGTAATTAATTTTATATCTTAAATAGAGTGTAGGAAGTTTCATTTTGTATACTGTGTGTTTGCTTATTTATTGTTGCAATGGCATATTTGAGTGTTTATTTTTGTATTGACTTGAAATTGTATGATGTGTGTTTCTTTATTTGGAATTATTGATTATGTGTTTTTCTATTTGAATTTGTATTTTTTGTTTAATATTTAAAAATTTTAAATTGTATATCTGCTTATTTAAATTTGTATTGTGTGTGTTGTTTGAAATTGCATATACATGTAAGGACCTGTTTTTTCAATGTTTGATGGTGTATGTTTGTATGTGTAGGTGGTTTTGTCAATGTTTGTTAATGTATGTGTTTAAATTTTATATTCCATTGCATTTGAAATTGTATATTGTATCTTTGTTTGTTTGAAATTGCTTAAGTATGTTTACAAAGTGTTTTTCATTGAATGTTTGTGTTTGTTATGTTGATTTGTATTAGAGATTATTTCTATTATATGTAGAAATTTTGAATAATATGACACATATTCACAGAGATTATCCTAATTATACACTTATAAGCGGAACATGCATAATACATAACCTCCTCTACGTTGATCATCAATTTACAGAAGCAGAAACATTCATAGGCACACATAGAAGCATCAATCAAACTCATTAACACAGTATGTATCCCGGGGAAAGCATCTCGCTAAAAACCCCACACTATCTGTATATTATATTGATTGAATTATGTAACATTACAAAGTACAATGCTTATCACAAGCAATCCAGTACCAGCTCCACCTGTTACACACAATACAGCTCAGATCTGATCTCCAAATCTATTCCACTGCTTGCCTGCCTCCACAGCTCAATACCTGCTCAAGAATTGATGAGAATGGCTTACCAAACTCGTATTTGACCTGCAAATAATCACTCACACTCTGTTGGATGTGAGCACATGCTACAATTCTTGATATTGGCCAATTCATTGGCATACTCAATCCCTCTGATTGTGCAAATCATCATGCACAGCTATAGTCACAACTGATAGCAATCTGATCCTCTAACACCTGTCCCTGCTGAACTGAACATGCACTGACATGCAACTGAGTTAACTGATGTATTCTATAGTTGCATTATGAGTTAATAACCTGTGAATTAATTAATAACTAATTCACCCAACTCATCTCTAGTCTATTGATCAGTTAGACTAAATACAACCAGTTTAACAAAGCTAAACTGAACACAACTCCATCAACTGCACCTCCAGTCCACTAAACTCAACTCACTTGAGTTCTAACTGAAGTCCTGCATGAAAATATTAGTCATCCCATAGGTAACCATGAATTTCCCTCTGGGATCTGCATGTACCACATCTGTAGCTCATCCTGAAGTGCTCCAAGAGAATAAGATCAAGTTTATAGTCCAAATATTATTATGAGACAATAATATTTTGACTTTTCTATTTTTGACAGCCAGTCTAAAAATAGACTTTGATCACTCACACTGTGATCACTCACACTGTGATCACTCACACTGTGGTCACCCACACTGCGATCACTCATACTGTAATCACCCACACTGTGATCATCCACACTGTGATCATCCACACTGTGATCAAAATTAGAACTTGCGCCATAATGTGCCTGCAGGCCCACTTAGTGAAGGCGACTCTTTTCACTAAGCTCCATCATCTTGTTGCATTCTCAACAAGCATTTCTTGTTGCACACTTTTCAACATTATAAACTTGAACATGTATTTTACATAGATTTAATTAAGTCTTATCTTTTTATTGTATAATATTTTAATGTTTATTTACTATATTAGTTTTTAATTATAATGAGATTTGTATTTTTTATTTTATTTTTTATGTATTTGATTAAGATATATTTCTATATTTCTATAATTTATATAATGTATAAACTTAACTAAAAATCACAATATAAATATTAATATTATTTTGTAATTTTTTTTATATATTTTTCATATTTTCAATTTTTTTTTCATTTTTTCTAAGTTTTTTTTGTCATTTAAAGGTTAATAAGTTAATTTGAACATTTGCACCAAAACATAAATATTATGATAATATAACATTTTAAAATAAAAAAACATAATTAGTAACTATTTTTAATAAATATTACTACCACACCAATAATAATATGATTAATGCAAAAATTTATCATAATTTATTTTCACTAATGTTAATAAATTGATATGTTTTTAAAAAATATCCATTAACATCATTAATCATTTAACAAATTAAATCAATATAATTAAATCATATCCGCATGTTGATATGTTAAAAACCCCATATCAACAATGCAAAGTATTTGGGGCATATAAGCTTCCACCTTCACGTGGTTGACCATGTTAGTAGAGATTATAATCTCAAAGCAAAGAGGAGTTTTTTTAATTGTTAATGCAAATTATCTTAACAAATATTTAAAAATAAACATATTAAATAATAAATATTTCCCAACAATATAATTTTATATAGTATAAATTTTAGCCATTTTAAAATGCAACATTTCAAACAAATGAATAAATTCACCCACGGCTTATTTTAAGAAAAAAGGTGGTGATCCTACTCCTTCTAGTATCTTTACATTTGAAGAGAAATCTGACCAATCAATTTCCTATTTTAATCCTCATCCCTAGCACTACATAGTTTGCCAATTGAATTAGTATAAGTCATTTTAAGAGCAAAAAAATTATTTATTACATTTACTATTAATCACTTGATACAATGTGTTTACCTCGTTTCAACATACACAATGCAAACATACAAGTATCATAATCAATTTCTTGTAAACACTCATCTACCATGAATAATTAGTCTCCATATATTTATATATAAAACTAGAATTATGAAATTTTAATGTATAAAAACATTTTGTCCAATGTAAAACATATCTTTCATAAGTGATATGATTTATAAAATGGTACATCAACTATATTAAATTAACTATTTGGTGCTTATTAAATTAATAATATAATAAAAATGAAAGACCTAATTATTCTTCATATGTCCAATTAAAAAAGAGAAGAGACTTATGTCATTTTAATGCATAATGGAATTGTGTCCAACATAATTTGTAAAATAGTACAAATAGAATGTTAAATTAATTCAATATAATAAAAATGAAAGACAATTATTCTTCACATGTCCAAAAACAAAAAACAAAAAACAGAAAACAAAAACAAAAAAACTGACATTTTGTCCAACATGAAATATCACTAAATATAATTTGTAAAATGGTACATGCACCATAATCAATTGAGTTTTTCCCTCTTATCAAATTGACTATATAACTAAAGGCAATTTGAAATAACAAAGCAATGTTTCCACTTAAGGTATTAGGTGCACTGTGATGCAATTCTACTTATAGAATCCCATTAGTGGGAAAATTGTTCTTCCATTAAAATTTAGAGTTGACTCCATCCCATTAGTGGGCAAATTATTCTCCCAATCAACTTTTGAGTTGACTCCATCCTCTTAATGTGGTTGATATAGCGGAAGGCTTCATAAATATAACCAAAAAAACTATTGCAACATGAAGAATGTCTTACTAATGAACACGGAATAATTTCAAAAACATTTTGCTAAATAAAATTTGATTGTATATAAATGAATGTTATAAATAATAATGAGGAAATTATCATGGAGGAACTTATTAGAATTGGAATAAGTCAAATCCCTAGGAAATTGGTGGGTGGGGAGCCATGTGGCATGAATCTAATTTTTTAAATTTATTAAAAGTAATGGACAATTTCACTAAATAAAATTTGTTTATATATAAATTAATGTTATAAATAATAATGAAGAACTTATCATGGAGGAACTTAAGAGGGGGAGTATGTACGCCTTCATAGATTTTAGCAATCAAATCGCTACCAAAAGATAATGTCCTTTGTCACACAAGCAAGGTGATCTCATACATGAATTTGGTGTCTAGGCTTGACCATTACGTTCAAATTAGATTATCGTTATTATTATTTATATGGTCTCTCCCAAAAAGACATTGTCACATTTCATATTATTATCAATCTAGATAAGAGATAACTACCCTTCTCGTCTCCATTCCACTCTAGCCTCCTCCTCTATCCCACAGACATGACTAAATAAAAATTGACCCAAACACAATCTCGACCTAAAAAATCAAACTTGACCCAAACACAAACTCGACCTAACATAGATAGACCCAAACTCAAACCACACAGATTGAGGGAACCAAACAAAAGCCTACCAATCTGGGTATAAAGGGAGGAGGAAAATTCTTGAAAAATGATAAGACTTAATGTATATATCAAGTGATTCCCTGACTCCGTTTAACCATTATAGATATTTCCCGCCTCTACTTCCTCTGGAACCATCCACCATTTATTGATAAACAAAATTCTTGCTCTCTCTTCCATTGAGAGTTCATGTTTTTTCATATTCCAATTCATCCATTTTTTTGAAAAGGTTGGGTTGATTTTTTTGATTGAGAGTTCATGCTTTTTCAAATTTCAATTCATGTGTTTTTTTATGCTCTTTTGGTCCAGGTTCCAATCATGTTTTTTTGGTTTGTTTTACATACACATTTTTTTTTGTAAGCTAGGGCGGGACTCTCTGATTTACATGTCCATTATGTACCCCTCTACGGGGGAGGGGTAGCCCAAGATTTGAACCCAAGACTTCCGGTTCGGTGAGACTTCATTTCCACGGCCCTTGCCGCTTGAGCTACCCCATGTGGACATGTTTTACATACACATTTTTGTTTTCTCTTTCAATTCATATTTTTTTTTGAAGAGAAATGTCAAACACACATTTTTCCAATAATAAGGCTTCAATTTATGCTTTTACTGGTTTTTTATTTATTCATTTTTGTTGGGAATATTAAATGTATTTGCAGTTAATTCTTTTTCATTTATTTCTTTTTCTTGGGAAGATTAAATGGATTTGCAATTGAATTCATTGTTGATTTAATTATTTAATTATTTTGTAGATGTTTGAAGTAGGGCATTCCAAGGTTTGACGATTCCAGAGTTTGACAACATACTAAGCTATTTATTTTTAGTTTTATAAACATATATGAAATTTATTAATATTAATATTATTTTTTATTTTAAATTAATATCTCTATAAATTTGCAAAACAAATTTTACTAAGTTTCTAAAAATGGCAAGTGAAATTATGTGTGTGTGTGTTAACAAATCTTTACAATGAAGGGCAGAGTCTATGATATTCATAAGAAGTCATGTAGCCATATAAATGAAATGGATAGTAAACTCAAATAAACATCAAAACACTTATCTTTCATGATACATCCCACATAGTCAAATTTTAAAAAGTGTAACTATTTTTTAAATTATTATTATTATTACTATTAATAATATTAAAAATTGAATATAACATTTAAATATTTTCAACCTATCAATATGATTGTTACAATACCATGGCTTACTAATACCACATGCCAAAAAAACCATAATTCATGTTCATATGACAATTTTTTTTTAAATTAATCAATTTAATTAAAGGGGTAGAAAAGTCATAACTATTTTTGAGATAAATCTTAACCCTTGATTGTGACTGCTTCTAAGAATATTCTAGAAAATTTCATGGAAGTTACATTCTTACCATCCACCTAATAATTATTGATAATTAAATCAAATTTTTGGAAGCTCTATTCCAATATAGAAATGCTTATCAATGTCATTATTTTGGAATAGGGATTTCCGAATTTTAATTTAATTATCAATAATTATTAGGTGGAAGGTACAGGTTTAACCTCTATAGAATATTTTAGAATATTCTTAGTAGTATACATCAATTAAAGGAGATTTATTTCCAAAGTAATTATGTATTTTTTGGGCTTTTAATTAAATTCATTAATTAAAAAAATGTAATGTGAACAAGTGTCATATGAAATGAGTTATGGTTTTTTTGGCATGTGGTATTGATAAGAAATGGAATTATAACAGAGCATATTTACACATTAAAAGTTTTCATGATAAAGTTAGGGTGAATCTCTATGGTTAAGAATCTCGTTACATGTTTTGTCTAAAGTATATATGTTTAAAATTATATTAATTCTTTTTACCATTAAAAAAAAAAAATCCGAGTGACAGAAGGAGAGAGGAGGGGGTGGGCAAGTTTCCACCGCCCCACCTAGCCAATAGGTAAGGGGACATGACAACACACTCTTCGACAGATGTCATAAATTTACCTTAGTCTGTTTCCTAGCATTGAGACTAATTATGATGAGGGGAAGGATATTGGAGTGGGATTGGAAGGTCATGAGTTGGGAATCTCATTCATGGCAGAAACATGGAAGGTGGTGTACGTTAGATATGGAGAATAATAGTTTTGTCATGCGCAATAAACTTCAACAGAGAAAAAAATTATTGTTCATAAACATTATTCACTGGAGGTGGTGTTGAATGTCGAATTTAAACGATTGGGATCGTGACAATGGAAGGTTATTTATTTTCATATTGATTATAACTATGTGTTCTGTATATGTAGTAGCCTGGAGAAAGGTATGAAAGGAGACTGATCTCGACTAGGCAGAGTTCAAGTGCTTGAAATAGTCGGTATGTGAGGAGCATTTCAACCTACAATGGCCTTTATCCTTTGTAAAGGCTAAGAAATTGAATGCGGGTTTCAAAGCGAGTTGAAAGAATTTCCATATAGCTAGTCTCTCATCATGAGAAGGAACAATTTTTGTGGGTGACAAGGCAAAGATCTCGGAGGCTTCTAGCCACAAAGATCTGTGGGATAGGCACACTGATCAAGGGATGAGGACGATGTGGCCTGGAAGCATATCCTTTAACAATATTATGTTCTCTTCAGGTATTCGTTATTTGATATTCTAGTTAGTTGTTATGAATTTTGAAGTAACTACTCACTATAGAATAGCTTGGTCTACACCAAAATCATTTTCCATTGGGTCATTTCAATTTGGAAGTTCCCTTTTAAAGATCATTGTTTCAATTTTTTGGGGCAGAAACCAAAGCTGTGATAGGGCTCCAATTGGTAACTAAAGTAGTAGAATAACTTGGAAAAGAAGGTAAAAGGCCTTTTTTGTAGTGGTTAAATTATTGTTTAGCTCTAAAATTAGGCTAGTGAAACCTACGGGGGAACCCTTTCTCCATGTTGGAAAGAATTAGGCTCAGGGTGGTGGAGCATATAGGATGTGGTCAAGGTGATGTAGTGAGAACCTACTTTGGGTGAGGAAATAAGAAAAATACTTATTTGTGCAAATGGTCTTGGAAAAGTGTTGGCTCTTGGTGGTTGTCTTCTGCGTGGACGGGTGGGTGACATCCATATTCGCAATGGGATAAAAATTATAAAACACAAAACTTTGTTTATATGCATCTCTTGAGGGTTGAAGGATTCCTTACATTTACCAACCATTTAATTTATATGGCTATGCTAGTAAGTAGGTGGTTATTATATTATTAGGCATCCAGGAAGGCGCAAGAGAGATGCCCCAACGGATCTGAAAAATGGCGATGGTTAGGGTTTTGAACAGAGATCTGCTTGCCGCCGCATCGGATCCAAAGCTTGCCTCAAGGGCCGAAGGCGAACCAGGGACTGAGGAAACGACAACTGTTGTTGGGAGGTCGTCACTTCTGCAAGCTCTTGCAGAGAAAGGGTCGATCTCACGGAGGCGAATGGTCCAAATCCTCTCAGATCCGCGTGGCTTTGAAAACAGTCTGCAGCGAGACGGGGTGAAGGCGTTAACGGAGTTTCCCTCTGCTGCGTGGAGATTCGAGGAGGGTTTCCTCCTGCGAAAGATTGAGGTTTCAATCTGCAGCCCTGAACAAAGAGACCTGCCTGGCGTGTGGAGTCTAGAGGCTGGGCGTTGTTTAACAGAGATTGCGTGGAGAATCGGTAGGGAGGGACTGCAGGATGCAGATCCGCTCCCTTTGACAACACACGGGCCCAATCTGTGCAGGTTTGGCGCAGATCCACGCGATTTAGTCTATATCGGAGATCATGTTAAGCTTTTACTGCTCTATGCTGCGCAGATCTGGGATAAGATACAAAGCCCCCAGCATATCTCCAGATGCCCTGATCTGGGAAACGGCTCACCAGAACGGGCCAATCGCTATAGTTCCGGGGTGGAACGATCGGATCTGGCCAGATCTAGGCAAAAGACAGATGGAAGCCAACCAGACCCAGAACTCAAATTAGTAAAATGGGTCCTGAACAAGGCAGACATAGCAGAACTGAAGCAAATCTTTATCAGATCAACAGAAGGAAGACACGTTTGTGTGCAGATCTGGGAATGGATGACTGTATTGGAATTAAAAAAAGAGATCCAGGTCAAACTGGGTACTCCAGTTGCATTACAAAATCTTTTAGTTTCAGGGCTCTGCATGCAGGATCAACACACACTCCAGCATTACAGGGTTGCAAAGGACTCAACTGTTATCCTCAATCACCAACTGCGAGGGGGATCTAAGGGATCAACATCAAAACCTACAGGATCCTACAGAGACGCAGCAAAAGGGAAAGAATCTCCAAAGGGGAAAGAACATGCAACTGTTAATATACCTCCAGGGCAGTATATCGTGGATGAAGTACAAGAGACCCCCTCCATTCCGTTGGATATCCCAGAGGTAAAGTGCATATTCTCAGATCTACAAAAAAATGCCGTTATTTGTAGATTTAACGGCTTCTGGCCTAAATCGATTTCTTTGTATCAATGGATTCACACGGCATGGACAAAAAACTGCCGGATCCACCTATGCTCGAAAGGTTTCTTCATAGTAGTCTTTCTCGTTGAAGAAGAGAGGGAAAAAGCTCTCACTGAAGGACCATGGTTCTGGGGCAGTGCGGGATTATTTGTTACCCCTTGGTTCCCGGAGTTTGATCCAAATACCATGGTGGTGTCAAGGATGCCGGTATGGGTAAGGTTACATAATCTTCCGATGCATTTTTGGCACTTTACATCCTTATCAGCTATAGGGAATACCCTTGGAAGAATGTTAAAGATTGATACAGAGAGACATTTAAAAGGAATCTTTACCTTTGCTAGAATTTGTGTTGAAGTAGATCTCAGCCAAGGGTTACCGGAAAGCATCATCCTGAATTTCAATAATACTCAATGGAAACAACCTTTGGACTATGAGAATACAGCATTCAGATGCAGGGGATGTCAACAAACAGGTCATCTGCTCAATGCATGCAAAAGCCTTAACAAGAGCAAGCCACAACAAAGGAAGCACAAAGGATGGCAGAACATAGATAATGTCATAAATAAGAGAACCGCGGAAAAGAAAGCCCCCACAGTATCAGAAGATGAAGAAACAGAAGCAGAGGAGGATGATACCACCATAGAGGAGGTTGAAATAGAGAACCAGAAGGAGAATACAGCAGTCAACAAAGAGCTACAGCCACACTCAATTCAGGCAGAGACCCAGCAAAATCAGATAGAGATGACAAGCGTGGATCAAAGCATGGGAGGCATCAAACGGCAGCATCACTCAGATACTTCAGACTCAGACAAAGAAACAGGGCAACAGAATGTAACAACCCAGTTAGTCATTGCTTCGACCGAGCCCACTGTGGGAGAGTGGCGCAAGGTTGAAAAGAAAAAGGGGCGAAAAACCTGAAGCGTGAGTTTTACTCACTGCCGGAAGTCAGGCTTTTTTCCCCTTTTTCTTTCTCTTTTCTCTTCTCCTTCTTATTCTTTGTGCACGTTAGTTTACTAACGCTGTGAGCCCATGTGGCAACATACTGAATGCTTCATTGCATCTGCTAGTGTAACTTTTCATTAATTTTTTAATAAAAGGTTACTGTTTTTTTCCTTGGAAAAAAAAGTAGGTGGTTATTGAACTTACAAAACCCCATTGCATGATATGTGCTAATAAATCCTATCGACTCAAAGTCAATTTTTTGTATCATAAACCATTGTTGTATTTTTATTTTATTTGTATTTGTTGGGTTGTGTTATATTCTTTCCATGAATAGCCCTAGTAGTGGGCAGACCTACCTATGGTTTTGTACATGCATTTCACACATGGTTTCGGGCGCGATGGTTTTCGGTCCATGGTATTTTGTAGATTCGGTTAAGGGAACTATGGTTATGTTCTAATCCAAGGTTAATGGATTGGGGTTTATGGATGCTTCAGCATGTATATATATGTATTACAACATTGAAAGAAACATAATGAAAAATCAATTTGGTAGTCCTAGTTTTGGGATCTAGGGGAAAACCTCTGTGTATATTTATTTTATGTGTTATTCTCTCGCCATTGTTTATTTTCTATTTTTAGAATTTGTATGCAGATAATTTATGTACGGGGTTAAAACCTACATTTGGTGTCAGAGTTGTTTTGGCTTCAAGGGGATGCCTTTGTTGCTGAGGGGTTTTTCTTGAGCCTGTGGTAGACCTTGTTCAGTGGGAGATCTGCGGGATCGAGTCTTGTGGTAAAAGAAGATGGCGAGCAATGGAAAGATAGAGATCGAGAAATTTAATGGTCAGAGTTTTGATTTGTGGAAACTCAAGATGGAGGATCTGTTGGTGGATAAAGATCAGTGGATCACAGTAGATCCAAGTACTAAACCAACGGCAGTGTCTGATGAAGAATGGAAGAAGTTGGATCAGAAGGCAAAAAGAACAATACGATTATGTGCTCATATTCAATATTGCTGAATGTATTGGGGGAAGCTATGACGATGGCTTTGTGGGACAAGTTAGGGACTTTGTACCAATATAAGTCTTTGGTGAATAAATTGTTCCTACGAAAAAAACTCTATAACCTAAGGATGAAAGGTGGAGACTCAGTGACAGAGCATCTGAACGCATTTAATACTGTGGTAAGCCAGTTATTATCTGTTGATATTAAAATTTCAAATGAAGATAAGTGCATCAGTTTTTTGTGTTCTCTACCAGACTCATGGGATAGTTTGGTTGTTGCAATAGGTAGCAATGCAACTTCCTTGTAGTTTGATGAAATAGTCTCATCCTTGCTGACGGAGGAGATGAGATGGAAAAATATGGAGAGCCAGAATGGTGATGCCTTGTCTGTACGAGGACAGTCCCAGAATAGAAACAAAAATAAGTCCTCGAGTGGGAGATCTAAATCTAGAGGGATATCTAAATCTCCAAGAAAACCCGTCAAAATGTGCTAGAAATGCGGAAAGGAAGGGCATTACAAAAGGGAATATAAATCTAAAGCTCCTGAGAAAGGAAATGGATCTGATGATGCTCCTTCTGCAAAGGTGAAAATCACCTCAGATGAAGGTGGGGATGTGTACTTGGCTTCTTCTTCAAGTACACATGTCGATCATGAGGCATGGTTGATTGACTCAAGTGAATCCTTTCACTTTACTCCCCATAGAGAATGGTTTTGTGAGTATGAGAAATATGATGATGGTGATGTATTCTTGAGGGATGATAGGAAGGCTAGAATCATTGGTCGCGGAAAAGTCAAGTTGAAATTGCAAGGTGGAGGGATTAGAACACTTTCGGGTGTTCTGCATATTCCTGCATTAGCAATAAATCTGATTTCTCTAAGCAAGCTGGATGATGCAAGAGTAAAAATAGTGTTCGAGAAAGATACTTGCAAGATGGTTTGGGAAGCACTGGTATTGATGTGGGGAGTTCGGGTTGGAACTCTGTACAAGCTGCAAGGTAACATTTTTATTGATGGGCACAATAGTTCTGTGGTTCCTGAAAGTGGAGCAAAAAATCTAGTGGTCTCTGGAGAAAATACCATGCTATAGCATCAAAGGCTTGGACATATTGGAGAGAAGGACCTTCGAATACTTCATGGTAAAGGTATAGTAGAAGGTATGTCTAATAGCTCTTTGGATTTTGATTTCTGTGAAAATTGTGTATGTGGGAAGAAGAATTGGGTGAGTTTCCCCTCTGGTGGTAAGAGGGTGAAACAGATGTTAGAGCTTGTGCATAGTGATGTGTTTGGACTTGTGTTAGTTCCATCACTGGGTAAGTCTGTGTACTATTTATCATTTATAAATGAATTCTCAAGGAATACATGGATATATTTCCTCAAGAATAAATCTGAAGTCTTTGATAGGTTTAAAGAATCTAAGGCTCTGGTGGAAAACTAGACAAAGAAGAAGATAGAGGTGTTGAGGATAGATAACGGTGGAGATTTTTGCAAGAAGGATTTTGAGCAGTTTTGTAAGAAGTGTGGTATAGCACTGCAGAAGAATACTCCATACACACCTGAGCAAAATGGATTTGCAGAAAGAATGAACAAGACATTGATGGAAAGGGAAAGAAGCATGCTCAGTGGTGTCGAGTTAGGACAATAATTCTGGGCAGAGGCGGTGGAGATTGCATGTTACCTAGTCAACAGATCACCTTCATCATCGTTGGAGGATAAGACTCCACAAGAGGTATGGACTGATAAGAAACATTATCTTTCACATCTGAGGGTATTTGGATGTGATGCATATGTACATGTTCAAAAGGAGAAAAGAACAAAGTTGGATAGTAAATCTGAAAAGTGCATCTTTATTGGGTATAAGGATGGTTTAAAAGGTTATAAGTTTTGGAACCCAGTAACAAGGAAGGTTGTGTATAGCCGAGATGTGGTTTTTAGAGAGATGAAATATGTTATTAAACATGAAGTCCTACTAAAGGAACCTGAGAATATAGAGTTTGAGCTAAAGGAGGAAGAATCAGACTCTACAGCAGAAGAGGAATTAGAAGATGAAGAGCCACAAACTCCAATTCTGAGAAGATCAGTTCAAGAAAGAAGGCATCCAGAAAGGTATAGTCCATCTGCTTTCTTTTCATATTTTTCTTTTTCTATTACTGATGATGATCCTAGAACTGTGAAGGAAGCGGTAGATTTAGAGGATGGCAAACTCTGGAAAGAGGCCATGGTTGATGAAATGGCATCTTTGCACAAAAATGAGGCTTGGGAACTAGTGGAGTTTTCGGCTAGAAGGAAACCCATTGGCAGCAAATGGGTGTTCAAGAAGAACATGAATGCAAAAGGAAAGGTGGAGAAATACAAAGCTCGGTTGATAGCAAAAGGTTATTCCCAGGTGCCAGGAATTGATTTTGGTGATATTTTTTCTCCTGTTGCCAAGGTAGATTCTATTAGATTACTTTTATCTATTGCTTCTTATTTTGATTTTGAGGTAGAACAAATGGATGTGAAGACATCATTTCTTCATGGGGATCTAGAAGAAGAGATCTACATGAAGCAACCTGAAGGCTTTACGTTTAAGGGTAAGAAAGAACTAGTATGCAAGTTAAAAAAAATCTTTGTATGGGTTAAAAAAGTCACCAATGATGTGGTATCAGAATTTGATACATTTATACAGGGACTTGGCTTCACTAGAAGCAAAGCAGATCACTGTGTGTATTTTAAATTAATTAGTGACCGTGTTATTTATCTGGTCTTTTATGTGGATGATATGTTGCTGGTTGGAAATGACAAAGACATTATCCAGGATTTGAAGACCCAATTGACCTCCAAATTCAACATGAAAGATCTTGGTGCTACAAACTATATTTTGGACATGGAAATTAAACGAGATCGAGCAAAGAGGAAGCTCTTGTTAAACCAGAGGAAGTACATCGAGACAATATTGTAGAGGTCTAATATGCAGGATAGTAAACCGGTGAAGGTTCCTTTTCCTGTAGGTGTAAAGTTATATGTTGAACAGTGTCCCAAGACACAAGAAGAGGAAGAGGACATGTCCTGTGTTCCATATGCAAGTGCAGTCGGTATTCTGATGTATGCAATGGTTTGTACTAGACCAGACATTTCACATGCAGTGGGAGTATTGAGAAGGCTTATGTCAAAACCAAGGAAGGAGCATTGGACAACAGTGAAGCGAGTTTTCAGGTATTTGCGTGGCACTAGTGATTATGTTTTGTGCTACCAAGGAAGATGAGGATTGGACAGATTTTTGGACATTCGTGGCCTTTTATGATGCAGAATGGGTTGGAGATCTGAATCATAGAAGATCTACAAGTGGGTATGTTTTTAACCTATTTGGAGGTGCAGTCAGTTGGATGAGTAAGAGACAATATGTAGTGGCATTGTCAACTACAGAGGTAGAATACATGGCAGCCACTCATGCAAGAAAGGAAGCAGTTTGGTTGCAGAGATTGTGTTCAAGTATGGGGTTAGTACAATGAGCTATAAGGATAGACTGTGATAGCCAAAGTGCAATTTTATTGGCAAAGAACCATGCTTATCATTCAAAGACAAAGGGAATTGATGTTCAGTATCATTTGTGAGGGATATGGTAGAAGAAAAAAAGGTGTTGCTGGTAAAGGTGGACACTTTGAAGAATATTGCAGATGCATTGAAAAAGTCTATGAGCACTGAGAAGTTCTCTTGGTGTAGAGAAACAATGGGCGTTGCAGGGCTGGATCAATGACTAAGCTCTCATATGGCCCCCTGTGGAAAGAAAACAACAAGTGTGAGAATGTTGGGTTGTGTTATATTCTTTCCATGACTAGCCCCAGTAGTGGGTGGACCTACCTATGGTTTTGTGCATGGATTTAGCACATGGTTTTGGGCGCGATGGTTTTTGATCCATGGTATTTTGTAGATCCGGTCAAGGGAACTACAGTTATTTTCTAATCCAGGGTTAATGGATTGGGGTTTATGGATGCTTCGACATGTATATATATGTATTGTAACATTGAAAGGAACATAATGAAAAATCAATCTAGTAGTCCCGATTTTGGGATCTAGGAGAAAATCTCTATGTATATTTGTTTTATGTGTTATGCTCTTGCCATTGTTTATTTTCTATTTTTAGAATTCATATGCAACTATTTGTGTACGGGGTTAAAACCTACAGTATTTATCACTAATATAAAAAAACAAAAATAATTGGTCTTATCATGTGGAAGTATGAGAATTTATGGAAACTTATATCGTCTTATAGATAATTGTTGGAAGTCTGAAAAATTATGATAACTTGATTTGTCTTTCAAAATGAATCACATGTATTCTTCTTTGCTTCACATGTCTTCTTCTTCTCAATTTGTGCTTGGTTTGTTAGTGTCTTATTATTATGTCAAAATATAAGGGCTTAACAATTCAACTTTTAAACATTTGATTCATGTGCATTGTTTCTTCTTTGTGTGTATAATCCATTCATAAGTTGTGTTTTCTATTTATCTTTTGGCTTCATTACCAACCCATTAGCTTGAGCTCTAAGGAATGTGAATACATCTACTAGATTTCTTGTTTGGCATTTTATCTCTCAAATTAATGGTGGTTAAACTTGTGACTTTTCAAGTTACAATTGGAAGGTTTTAAAACTTGATGAGTTTATATTTTTTAAAATCACCTAGATTCATCAAACACAACAAGACACATTATTTTCTATCTTTATGCTCTTGAAGGTTTGAACCCATGTCATTTACATCATGATGCTTTGCCTCAAACCCTAGACCCAAAATTAACAAATAATATTCTCGACTGAACAGCTGAAGCTGAACTGTCATAAGGAGCAGGTGAACTGTCATGAATGAATCCAGTCCTCTGAAACTGAATGGGCTTGGCGTAGTCTGGAATATGAAAAGACAAGCCCTTGTCATATCCAAGACCAGTTCTGTGCTTGTTGTGGACAAGTTGTTCCCAAGGTCTGATGATGGGCTTGGGAAGTGCAGACTAAGTTTCTGCATCTGCATGTACAACTGCTGCTTTATCTGAATGAACTGTAACATTATTGACTTGCATGGGTGGTTGTCTCAATGTTCTGAACAGAAACAGATTCAGAATGATGACTCCACTGTTGTAATTCTTCTTGTTGTAGCTGAGATTCAAGCTGAAAAAAATTGATCTTTTCTTGTGCATTTTACAAATAAGTTTGAATGTCAAAAAGAGTTTCTTTGTTGACTTTTACCATCCCATCAACAGTGGAATGAATTAGGATATTCAATAACTTTAATGCATCTTCAAGTCTGGCCATTATCTCAATAGATAAACCCTAATATGCAAATGATTTTTGCCACAATGTTCTCCACAGTGGGTGATTTTCGTAAGTTTATTCATTGTACATTATTTTTAATGCTTCCACATGTAGTAACAGTCTCCAAATAAACTTATATTATCCAATAGAAAATTCAGAAATTAAATGCAACGGCCATTAAGTGATAGCTACTACATAATGGACTTTTCTCATTCAAAAACTTAATTAAACAACGAACAGATTGGAAGATAGAACCTGATAATTAAATGTCAGCGAACACAAATTAGTAGATATGCAATTATCAGTCCCCAAAATGGCACCTCAACATTTGTTTATGATGTACGCTGCCCAGGAAATGGAAGAATAGATTCCCTCTTCACCACAGTCCTTGTATCATCATCAAACCACACTCATTCAACTTCTGAGATAGCATACAGTCCCTTCAATGCAGCTTCAAGGTTTCAAACCATATAACAGTCCACCACAGAGAGCGTATGTAGAAGAACTAAAGAATATAAGAGCCAACAATATTTTTCATTTAATAGATATGCAATACAACCATATTGCATTCACCAACCTCTTTCACTCATCTTTGAATTCAATCAATGCCTACTCGCTCCATGTAGAATCATTCAATATTGAATGCAGAATTCTGGATCACTATGCAACCATTTATCTTGGTTTTCTTCTCACATCAACACCATCCCTTTAACCATTTCATCTTGAATTCATTATTATCTACTAATGATACTGAATACAGACACCACTTCAAACAAATCGAATTCTTAAACTTCTCAATTTGAACCTGAAACCTTCTTAAACTTCTCAATTTGAACCCGAAACCTCGTCGATTCTTAGCCCAATAACATTCTCATCCACACCATCCTGAGAAACCGAATTCTTTTCCATAACACCATTCGCAGAAGTCGAACCGTCTTGCACAAAACCATTCAAATGATTTAAAAAACTGCGCATTGATACTATTCACCTTCTTCAACACTTGCTGGACTCCACATAACTTGTGACTATGTGGCTGTTGTGGATTCTGGCGAACCGAGACCCCGTTCAACAAAAAATAAAACCGCAGAGCTGCTATATACCATGCGTAATAATTCTGTATCGGCTTAACTTTCGCTTCTTTAGTGTGGAATGTGCTCGTCACCATTCATATATTCTCAACACGAAACGCATGGACTCTTCTCAACACTCTTACTACTTCAGTCACCATTCATATATTCTCAACTTCTAACAAAATAAGCTAAGAGGCCAAATATCTTTTATAAAATAAAACCAGACATCCTTAGACAAACGAGCACATATTCTATTGTCTGCGGAATGCATACATTCCGTCGAGCAGCGAAATTTTACAGATCAACGCATATGACAGTTCAACGAATATACCAGTTTTGTATTCACCAAAACTCTTCTCAACCAAATCAAAAGAATACCAATGTGCATCACATATATACTTCAACATGCTTCAATGCATATACAGATTTTGGACGGGCATATGTATAAACCCACGGGACGGTTGAGTTGCTTCAACAACACAGGCATATGTATAAACGTGTTTCAACGCAGGAGTAATAACAACTCACCATAAACCAATTCAACACACCATTCATATGATTTAAACCAAGGCAATATCAACCATCAACCATTCAAATGTTATTATTCAAATGCATTCAATTGGAAACGCAGCGTTAATATGATTCAATACCGCATACCAGGAGCTGGAAAACTTCAGACCTTCATCGATGGTGGTGTATCTACCACTCAGAATTCAACGCAGATTCAATGATCTCTGCTTTACTTTGATTCCATCTCAGGCCTCAGCTTTAAAACAGGAAATGACAACGCTATAAAAAATTGACAGTATGGACAAATGTGCAGCGTTGGCAGAGGCAGGTTCAACAAAGAAATCAATGGCAAACAAGTTCTGCAGAGTTGACAGGTTTTAAAAATACCCAAGCCTCTATTTTCAGATAGCTGGAATGTGCGTTACACTCAGAATCGCAGAACCGACAGCTATATGAATGTAGAGAGGACGTTTCCTAGTTGTGAACCGTTTCTGATCCGTTCAGAGAAAACGATTAGTTCTAAATGTCATAACTGACGGCTAAGAATAGTAGAGTGAACTGGTAGAGGTATAAGCAAGGTACAGATGGTGATAATTTAGGCTAGTGTGTAGATGTCCGGATCATCAAAGTCGAGGTATACATTTCAAAAGAGGTAGGATTTGAATGCCGAGCTATATGTTACAAAGGAGAATGATTGCACAACAGTAAATGACACATAATGCCAGAAAAGTTACAGAGGAAAAGATCTCAGACTTGTGACCTTGCGTATTTTTTTTTTTAATGGAATTCATACTGCATTTAAGGCCTTCAAAAGAATTTAACACATCATTGACAAAGCATAGTTTACGGTCTTTAAAACTCATTCAACAAAAAAAATGCATACAGCATGGAACTCGTCGGAGAGGATCAACGCACATGTTGTCACTGCACCATAGGTTATCAGTCCAACGCACATATACACCAGCATATAATCGGTCTTCAAAATATATGTGCCATCACCATCTTACATATACAACCAGCGTATAATCGATGCGTAGGTTTACAAAGGCCACACAAAAACAAGTGGCTCACAAAAGATTGAGCAGATTATGAACCTATTGGCTCCGATACCATGTTAAACACGCATGGGAGCAAGAACAATATGAATGATAAATCATGAGAGTACAATTTTATTAACAAATGATTTACATTTATAGTACAATATGTGACCGTTGGGTTTCACATCCCAAGGTCTCTTGGACTCCTTTTTTCCATTCGGCTTCCACACTAACCCATTGAGGATTAGGTGTCCAACAGATTTTGTAGCTGTCGATTTCTTGTTTTTTTTATTGCTTCCGATTCCAATATGATGTTTCCTTCATCTTCAAGTTCTGGCAATATTGTTTGAACTGGGATCTTCTCACCTATAACCTTCTTTAAGCATGAAACATGGAAAACTGGGTGCACTCGGGAAGATGCAGGAAGCTCTAATTTGTATGTCATAGTACCAATATTTTGTAACACCTTATATGGACCATAATACTTTGGTGATAATTTATTATCCTTCTTATCTTGCTCGAAAGGCATTTGTTTGTATGGTTGTAGTCATAGAAATACCCAGTCACCTACAACAAAACTTCTTTCACTGTGATGTTGATCTGCCTGTTGTTTCATTCTATTCTGTGCCAAAGTGAGGCTATCCATTAAGAGTTTGAGAACTTGTTGTTGATGCTCGATGTGATATTCCACTACTTGAACCTTAAAATTTTCTTTTAAAGATGATGTGATGGACGGTGGATGATATCCATAAAGTTCCATAAATGGGATCATTTTTGTTGTAGTATGGAAGGAAGTGTTATACCACCATTCATCAATGACAGGAATGGGAAATTTATCTTTAATAGTATTCTTGTTGAGTTGCTTATAATCCAGACACATGTGCCATGATCCATCCTTCTTGTGTACCAGTACCATTGGAGCAAATAAAGAACTTTGACTAGGTTTAATTATACCAACCTCTAGCATTTCTGCAACCATACGTTCAATTTCACTCTTTTGGGCATATGGATATATGTAAGGCCTAATGTTTGGGGGAACACTTCCTGGAATCAAATGAATAACATGATCATGATCACGAATAGGTGGGAGGCCTTTGGGAGTCTCAAATACCTTGGAATTATTGTCCAAAATGTTTTGGAGATTTGGAGAAATAGATGATTTCGATGTGGGAACCTCTAGTGAACATAATTGTGCAATAACACCTCATTGTTATTTCTTTAGAATCTTTTTCATGTTGTTAGAGCTAATTATCTTTCCTGGTTTCCCTATGATACCCCTTAATTCAACTTCCTTTCCTTCCCAAGAAAATTTCAAGAAAATTTCTTGAGAATTAAAAGCTATCATCCCCAAAGATTGTAACCATTGGATTCCTAGTACAACAATAACACCACCCATTGGAATGGAAAGCATTGAACTATTCAAGACATATTCTCCCATGGATAGCTTGATATTATGGCATTTTCTAGAGCAATCTATGGTTCCTCCATTTGCAACCATTACTTGACACTCTAGTACTAGATATAGGAATAGATCCAATTCCTTGGCTATCTTACAATGAATAAAATTATGGGTACTACCCAAATCAATCGACACTATTACCTTTTTCTTCTTGATATGCCCTTCTATCTTGAGAGTTTGAGTGGTAATTCTTGTCAATGCATTGCAAGATATGGTCAGATTCATTTCTTCATTCTCTGGTATTGGTTCCTGATGTATATCCTCTTCTTTTGACGTTTCTTGTTCCTTTTCTTTCTCCTCTTCCCCCTCTATGTAAATTAATTTCTTCTCAGCACACTTATGACCTTTAGTGTATTTTCTATCACAATTGTAACAAAGACCTTTTGCTCTTTTTTCTTCCAATTGTTGTGGTGTCAACCTTGTAGGTGGTGAAAGGCTAGGAGCAGCAACACTTCCAGATTTATAGTTGTGAGTGGTAGGATTCCTTGTTGCCATAATTTTTATTACCATTTTTCTTGCCAACCTCAATGCCTTCTCCAATGAATCAGGTTCTCAAATGTGAACCTCATGTTGGATGTTATCCTTTAAAGTCCCTATGAACACATCAATCCCATGCTCCTTCGAAATATCTTTTTACCCTCATATTCAATTTTTGGAAGTCCTCAATGTGCTCCATTATTGACCCCTTCTGTTTGAGATTTATCAACTGGATAAAAAAGGTGTTGCTTTTTGTATCCTCATAATGTGTTATCATTTCTTTTGTAAAAATTGCCCAAGTGAAAATTTGTTTACGAGAGCAAATTCAGTGATACCATACAAACTTATTTGGTTCCAAATATAAAGTTGCAATACGTACCTTTTGTGTGTTTTGCACATTATGGAGATCGAAATATTACTCCATCTATAGAATCCATGTTACGGGATCCTTGCCATCAAACTTCATCATATTGATGTTTGGAACATGGTGGGTCTTCTATCCAACATTAGAGTCTATGAAATCATGATTAACATTTCTTTTGTTCTCATCATGAGTTTCCTTTACAACCCTTTTTCCATTGGTAATCATTTCTTGTAGCAACTTTGTCAAATATGTCTTCAAATCTTCCATATTGCCTTTAAGTTTTTCTTTTATACCACTCATCTTAGCTTCCATGCCTTTCTTTAAACCATCCATCTTAGCTTCCACTCCATCCATCTTAGCTTATGTTACTTTTTGTGAGAGTGAATTTTGTTGCACTTGGTCTCATAATTTTGATATAGCATGTTGCATTTCTTCCTCTTCTTCATGAGTCATGTTAGAGCTTTCAGGTTGCTTACTAGTTGTTTCCATTTTCTTTCTTCAGGGCATCAATTAATGATAATAATGCTTCACTATGCCCTCTGAATTCCTTCAAACTAATTTTTCAACCAAACTTATGCAAAATTTTAAAAAACTACACACCTTTTTTCACTTTGTAGGAGCTCGATATTGAATCTATTGTATCTTTGTAATTTCAAATCTCCAATGTCTCAAATTGTGTCCTGCAGTAACCCTCTAAGTCCTCTTTCCAACCACACAAGTCTGCTCAAGATTGGATTCTCCAAGGAAGAGTTATGTCAAATCTCCCACGATGGCTGGATTATAGACTGGTTCAGTAGAGCGAACTTGTACGAAGTACCAGTGTCACTATTTTGACCTTCAGACCTGAAATCGATACACATAAAACTACAGGTTGTCCTATTTCTGTAACTTTCTATGAAATTTCAATATGATTCTCAGAGAGAAGGTTATGACAATTTTACCCAGGTCACCTGTTTGGGAAGTAATTCGGGAGCCTGCAAAAACCCTAAATGTCTTGGACCATATCTCCGAAAATATAGTGAAACAAGATCTTAGTTTGGGCCCAAGCTTCATTAATATTTTGGCTTAAATAGCTTTTAATTTCAGAGTCTGAACCTTCGTAGAAAACCAATTATAGCAAAAATTCCATGATGACTTGTTTGAGATGGAATTCTAGAACTTTCAAAAACCCTACCTTTCTCGGATCATATCTCCTAAAATATAGCGAGACAAGATCCGAAATTCGGACCCGAGGTTTAGATCGATTTCGGCTCAAATGGGTTTTTATTTTAGCCTCTGAAACTACATATAGAAAACGTTATAGTGAAAATTCCATGATGACCTGTTTGGAGCAGCAAAACCCTAGAATCCAAAGCTTTGATACCAAATGTTATGAAACCGAATCACAAAAATATAGAAAATATGGATCAATGACTTAAAAATCAGCCTCTTCGAGGGGGAAACCTCATTTACATTACACAAATGAGAATACCTCCTTTCTATATATAGGAGTCTAAGCGGTCCCAATACAATCAGAGCCTACACAACAATAATATTATAGGGGTACAACAATAACAATAGTCGGCTTCTATGGTTCATAATAATAACATGGGGACTATATGGGCACAATAATACAATAAGGGGGTTGCACTAATAACAATAAGGGGTTACACTAGTAGTATAAGGACCTAACAGAATCATCGTACTCTCTTTTGCTGCATCATTTGATGACGATCTAAGAAGAAGAAGATTTGCAAGGGTTTTCCCCATAGTGGGTTTTTCCCTGATCTCAGACCAATCCTAGTGTCTCTATGTGTTTCCATGCTTTCTTCTACTATCCTTTTATATTCCACTTCATTGATGATGATGGTGATGTTGTTTATTTCTATATAGTTGCATATGCTAATGTATAATGGTGTAGATCTAAATAATGTAATGATGAAATGGGGTGACCTTATTGTATTAATGATGAAATAAAATTATCAAAGCAAAGAACAATGTCACCCAAAGAAAATTTAACACGGAAATCAAAAAACCATCATCAAATCGGCCTCTACTCAAGCCTTACATGGCTTAAGAGTGTTTGTTCCAACCAAGGCTTCTAGAACTAGTAACTCAACCCATAGCTTATTCAGGGTTTCCAGAGTGTTTGTCCAACCAGGGCTTCCAGGACTAATAACTCCTCCCACCTAGGGATTCTAGATCGTGTTTCCAACCAAAGATTACAATACTAGTAACTCAACCCAAGCTGTTATAGGGCTTCCAGAGCGTTTGTCCAACCAGGGCTTCCAAGAACTAGTAACTCAACCCAAGCTAAAGGAAACATGAGAACCAACAAACAAAAAACAAGGAAATAAATCCACAATCACCATGGTTATCCATGAAATGGAATGGTTAGGCAAATCCATTATCAATCCAGGCAACCCTCCATGCTAGTGACAGATCATGACCAATAAAGCACATGCATATGCCATGCATACCAAAACTAGTGAGGAAAACATACATGCAACTCAGTACCTTCAAGAAAAACCCATTGTGGTTGATGATCCCGATGTCCTCTTGTGATTTCCTTCTCTTCCTTTGTCTTCTTGCTCCAAAACTCCTAGTATGCCACACTCTCGGAGAGCGCTCCAAGAAGAATCTAAGTTTCCAAGAGTATGAGAGAGAGAATAGAGAGAGAACTCCAAAACTGAACTGGCCAAGCTTACCCACTAATCCTCAGAAACCTTTTTATTAATGAGGCCTCTGTTTTCTTCATTTTCCATTATTTTCCTTCATTTTCCTCCTCACATGCAATGTGTGACCTTTCACCTCCCTTTTCTCCTAATTTCCTTTATTTCCATAAATAAATGTGCCAAAATGCCATTTTGTCTTTCCAAAGCCTTTGCCATTGTCTTTGCCAATTTCCTTAGCCATAATAACTGAAATGAACACCCACTAGGATGTTTTTCCCACCATTCAACTTGGAATATGTGTCCCATGACCGTGGTCTTATATATTTTTACATGAATTTTTAACTAGGGTTGTTATATAACCCTCCCCCTTGGGGGAACACCATCCTCGGTGTTCAATGACACCTATAACCAACAAGACTGCTGAAAACGAAACATACTTCCCATGGATCTTTATAACATATCTCGTTGTAGTATTTACAATGAACAGCTGCTAAAACATGAAAAACATATTGTTTACTGGAGCTTTATAACACAACTTATTATGGTATTTACAAATATAATCACATATACACTCATACACATTTGAGTCACCCAAAAAGTAATTATATTGTCTATGGAGATTTATAAATCCATCTCGATACAATATTTACAATAATACACACATATACACATATGTACATTTGCTCAACCAACAAATAAAAGGATACGATGCTTGCATCCGCAACAAGGGAATCCAAAGGCTTACACCTCCACCTTGAAAGTAATACCAAGATTCACCTCCTTCCCAGGAAGTCCAAAATCCATTGCAAGGCCAAATATGCATCTAATGTCCAGCGCTATAATCCAATGCCACTTGTCCTCCAAGTGAACAGTTATTGGCTCATTTTTCTAGGGCACACTCCCAATGTGAATTTGATTCCATCTGGAAATTCTAATGACCAAAACAAATATATCCTCGGCCTTCCCTTCTCTTCTACATAGTTCATCAGGAAATTTGGTCACCCCCTTCCATGCAGTCACACACCTTCAAAGTTCTACTGGCACCCCCATCCAGGGTACTCCATCCCTTGGAAAGGCTTCCTTGAATCAGAAGATACAAAAACCAAGGCATATACCTGCCTTAAAACCATCATACTAATTATAGCATGCTCATGGAACTTAATGGACAGTATTGGGTACCAATGTCCCATAATGGCCCTGCTCTTGAAGTGCTTTACCAACATACTGTTGCATGTTCAAATTCCTTTTTTCTTTGCTACTAATTCTTGTTGTCATTTTAGACCACCCAACCAGGCATTTTATGCTTTCCTGTACCAAGCAAATAATTTCCATTAGATTTAAAATAAATTGAAATAACTTCAGATCATACCTCATTAGTGGTTCGTCAATAAGGTACACTTGAAATTCTGTTTACTTCCGATCACAACAGATCAAACTAGCATCTTTGATCAAATCATCATGTATAAACATATCACATCAAGTTAGCTCAAAACACAACCATCATAGATCAAAGTCATAAACCACATGTAACCATCATAATCTAGAATCATAGATCACATGTTATCATCATAGACTAGAGTCATAAATCACATGCATAATAAAAATGAAATAAAATATTGATACTTATCCTTCATAGATCCTTACTTCTGCCTTTGTATGTATTTCGTATGCACACACCTAACAAACACCTAATGCTCTTTCCTCAACCATGTGCACATACACATAGTGTGCATTACACACATACAACCACACACGGCATACAACACCATGCAATACATGCACTTACACCTGACATACAACACATACACCTACACCCAATGTACAACACAACACATACATACACCTACACCCGGTGTACGACACAACACAATACATACATACACCTACACCCGGTGTACGACACAACACATATATGTACACAAAGTACAACACAATGAATACATATGTCACGATACCGCAACTACACAATGCACCTACATAGTACCGCATGCCTGCAACACAACATGTACGACATGTGCACAATACCACATGTACACCAATACCATATGTACAACATGTACATAGTACCACTACTACACAAAACCATCTGCACAACATATGCACAACATCACATGTACACAGAACCACCTGCATAACGCATACACAACGCTACGTGTACATCATACCACCTGTACAACGTGTACAAAATGCTAGATGTACACAGCACCACATTCATGACATGTACAAAACACCATATGAATGACATGTACACAACACCATATGTACAACATGTACACGGCACCACATAACACCATATGTACATAACACCACATGTACAACATGCACACAACACCATATATACATAGCACTGCATATAATACATGTACATAGTACCCTATGTACACAACACTACATATCCAATATGCACACAACACCATATGCACACAACGCTGCATATCCATCATGCGCACAATACAATATGTAAATAACACCACATATTCAACATGTACATAAAACCATCTATACCCATCATAGCATATGCAATATTCAGACAACTCTATTTGTACCACCTTGTACATAACATTGCATAAACAACATGTACACACACTATATATACACCACAGCACATGCACACAAAATCATAGATGCAACATGTACAACATATGCACAATAGTAGTACCACACATTCAAACCCACAATGTCTCTACCAAACAACCTTGCTTCCAATGTCTCTCCTCCATCCATGCTTATCCTAGCATGTCGCGAACCACATTGCTTTCATTTCGCCAATGTATCCCTCGATATAGCATGTCCATAACATAGACATAATATCAACACATAACCATGTGATACTGACCTCATATATTTTTCAAGACTACTCTCCCACTTTATTCCTCATAAACCAGAAACCTCTTCATCTCATTCACCTACATAAGCAATCATTCCTCCACAAAAATTATCCCTGACAACCCTGTCAGACAGTGTAACCACCCTCCCCCCACATCTACCCAAGCAACCGACCAGCCAGGGTAAACATGCGATGAGAGGCCACTATGATATGATTCGACCTCCTAAGTCATGATAAGGAAGTGGAATCGAAGGAAACACACCATACAGACATTCAACATCAACTTCAAGTCCCCTAGGAACCATGCCAACCTTTCAGGAAGTTTTCCCCTGGGTCCCACTAAGATTTCGGACAACTTAACCCCCAGTCGTTGTCATTCTATGGGCATGACAACATCCAAGGTCCTCTAGTCTCTCTCACAGTCTTACCTGCTAGCATCCAGAGACTCTTTTTGACAGTGTTGTGCCAGTGTCCCCAGGATTTGAGCCACTTTTTCAGGCCTAGAGCCCAAGTCACTGCCCAGAATGTAACCATCTCTTCAGAACAGTAAAATAACATGGAATTGATGGTACCAAATCAAATACTTACTTAATACCTTGACTAGAACCTTACTAGGCATGACAGGCATTTCATCAAACATATCACGAATATGTAAACTACAGGTGTAAACAATAATTCTTAGCATAGGGGTCTCATACTTAGTTGAGAATTGCTAAGAAACATTGATGCCTCAACACATCAACTGCCATTCCATCCATTAGATCATAGACACATTGATCATTCAATTACAAGTAAACACATGGTGAAAGTCATACATAGTTGTTGTCATAAAACACATACATAACCAACATAATAGAAACATAAATACTCATGAAAGTACAACCATATGGACCACATATAATCCATCAAAGTGCTCCTATAAATACAAGGAGAAATAACCTTTCATTAATGATGCAAAATCCAAACCCGGGATGGGACTTCCACATTCCACCCGACCGTAGAATGGCTGAGCCAAATCTCTCTTCAATCATTCACCCTTGCACCATATTCCAAGCATGAATGTGGAATCTCATAGAACACATCAATCAAAACCATCTAGGGCTTCCAGAGGCCATCCACTTCAACCCATAAAAAAGTGACTCCACCTCACGGTCAGACATCACAAAACCATCATCGGATTAGTCTTTATCCAAGCCTTCTAGGGATCCAAAGCGTTTTTCCAGCCAAGGCTTCCAGGACTAGTAATTCAACCCATGACTTATATAGGGTTTATAGAGAATTTTTCCAACCAGGGCTTCCAAGAATAGTAACTCAACCCACCAAGGGATTCCAGAGCGTTTTTCCAACCAAGGCTTCCTGGACTAGTAACTCAACCCAAGCTATTACAGGGATTCCAGAGCGTTTTTCCAACCAGGGCTTCTAGGACTAGTAACTCAACCCAAGCTGTTACACGACTTCCAGTTCGTTTGCCCAACCAGGGCTTCCAAGACTAGTAACTCAACCCAAGATAATAAAACATGAGAACCAACCAAAACAAAGCAATGGAAATAAACCCACAATCACCATGGTTATCCAACAAATAGCAATGATAAGCAATCCACTATCAATCCTGGCCACCCTCCATGCCAATGACAGATCAAAACCAATAATCCATATGCATATTCCATGCATGCCAAAACTAGTGACAGAAACATACATGCAACTCGGTACCTACAAGAAAATCTGATGTAACTATTGATCTTGATGCTCTCTTGTGCTTCCTTTGCCTTCTTGCTCCAAAATCCAAGTATGCCACACCCTCCAAGAGTGCTCCAAGAAAACTCTAAATCTCCAAGAGTATGAGAGAGAGAGAGGGAGCGAATAATGAGAGAACTCCAAAACTGAACTGACAAAAGGTTACCCACTAATCCTCAGAAACCTTTTTATGAATGAGGCCTCTATTTTCTTCATTTTCCATTATTTTCCTTCATTTTCCTCCTCACATGCAACATGTGACCTTTCACCTCCCTTTTCTCCTAATTTCCATTATTTTCATAAATAAATGTGCCAAAAATGCAATTTTTCCTTTCCAAAGCCTTAGCCATCACCTTTTCCAATTTCCTTAGCCATAAACAATCACAAGTGATCCCCATTACTAGAATGTTTCCCAACGTTCATCTTGGAATAAGTGTCCCATAACAACATAACATCATAATGACATGACACACATACTGCTTATTGGAGCTTTATAACATAGCTCATGGCAGTATTTACATCCATATACATATGTACATATACCAAAATCACCAAACATATACCAAAACATATACCAAGACATATACCAAAACTACTTTGCCTCAACCGACAAACAAGGAAGGATACATAGCCCACATCTAATCCGCCATCTCCCACATAGCTTCATCAAACCCAAAGTGCTTCCATTGCACCTTAACTTGCTCGATTGCTCGGTTCCAGAGCATGAGCACCTTTTTTAGCAATATACACTGAAGCTTCAGCTGGAATTCTCCATATGGTTCCACTTGCAATACAGACCAGTCAATCACATGGTCAACATCTTAAACATACTTCTTAAGTAATGTCACATGGAAAACATCATGGATTTTCACTGTCGGAGGCAGTGCACGTCGATAGGCTACTGGCCCAATCCTCTCAATGATACTGAAGGGTCCACAAAATTGTGGTGTCAACTTGGCACATGACCCAATTCGTAAGGAGCTCTTCTTTGGTTTGATGCGCAAGTACACATGTTCCCTAACTTGGAACTCCTTGAATAACCTATTCTGATTTGCATAACTCTTCTGCCTATCCTGTGTTGCCTTTAGGTTCATATTTATAACTTGCATTTCCTATTCCATGTCTTCCAACATGTCTGGTCAAATTAATACCCTGTTAACCGGATCACTCCAATTGATGGGATTATTGCAACTCCATCCATACAATGCCTCAAACAGACTCATCCTCAACGATTCCTGATACCCATTATTATATGCGAACTCAACCAGTGGAAAGTACTCTTCCCACTTTCGCTACTGATGAATCACATACATCCTCAACATGTCCTCAAATGTCTTGTTGACCCTCTTTATCTGTCCATTTGTCTCTGAATGATAAACTGTACTGAAGGCCAACTCTGTGCCCAAACCTGAAAATAAATCCTTCCAAAACTTGGAAGTGAACTTCACATCCCTGTCTGACACAATATTCTTCGGAACACCATGCAATTTGAACACATCTCAGATGAAAACCTTTGCTACATCGCTAACTGAGAATGTAGACTTCATTAGAATGAAATGTGCAACCTTTGTCAACCTGTCCATAACAACCATGATCGAATCATGTTGTCTCACTGTCCTCGACAACCTTGTGATGAATTCCATGGAAATGACCTCCCATTTCCACTCTGGAATTGCAATAAGCTATAGCAGTCCACCTGGATGCTTACACTTTGCCTTCACATGTTGATAATCAAAACATCTAGCCACAAACTCTGCTACACCCCTCTTCAAATTCGGACAATAGTAAAATCTATTCATTGTTTTCAGTGTCTTCTGATAAACTAGGTGACCTGAATAAGGTTTCGCATGAAACTCCCTCAAGATCACCTTCTTGAACTCACTACTATCCATCACATATATCATATCTCTGAACCAAACCAATCCATTTGATGTAAGGCAATAGTCCACTACCTGTGCACCTGCACCTGTACCTGTACCACTACCTGTAACTATACCTGTACCATTACTTGTACATGTACCTATACCTGTACCATCACATGTACCTATACATGTACTATCACCTATGTTTGTACCAGTACTCTGTTGCAACCTGTGCATAATATCCATATCTTTTACATCCTGTTGACTTGCCTGCAAGATCCTATCTTGTAGATCTGTCCCATAGGAGCTCATAGATGCTAAGTGATTTACCTGTATCTGCCTGCTAAGAGCATATTCCACTATGTTATCTTTACCTTTGATATACATGATCTCAAAATCGAACTCACTAATCATAGATAACCACTGAGCCTACCTACCATTCAGATTCAGTTGGTCAAATAGATACCGCAAACTACTGTGATCACTCATCAATCTAAACCTCATGCCCAGAAGATAGTGTCTCCACATATTCAATGCATGTATAATCACTGCCAACTCAAGATCATGTGTGGGGTATTTCTGCTCGTGCTCAATGAGTTTCACGACTCATAGCATACCACATGTCCATCCTACATAAGGACTCCACCAAGTCCTCTCTCACAAGCATCTGTGCATACTAAAAATTATTTGTCTGGATCTACAATCTTTAACATTGGTGCATGCATAAACCACTGCTTGAGCTGCTCAAAACTAGACTCACACTCCTCTGTCCATTTGAACTTCTTACCTTTCCTCTACAATGATGTAATAGGATAAGAAATTCGTGATAAGTCCCTGATGAACCTCCTATAATAGCCTACCAACCCCATGAAGGATCTCACCTCATCCACATTCTTAGGAGCTACCCACTCCATGATGGCTCTTATATTTTTTAGATCTAATGTAATTCCCTCCTTTGAGACAACATGTCCCAAGTAGTGTACCTCAGTCTGAAAGAAGCTACACTTGCTAAGATTAGCATACAACTAATTCTCTCTCAACAACCTAAACACTGCTACTAAATACTCGACATGCTCTTCTTCATTTTTAGAATATACCAATATGTCATCAAAGAACACAATAACAAACTTATCCAAATACAGATGCAACACATTATTCATAAAACACATAAATGTAGCTAGAGCATTAGTTAAGCAAAATAGAATGACAACAAACTCATAATGCATATACCTGGTCCGAAAATTTGTCTTGTAAATGTCGTCCTCTTTGATGTGTACCTAATGATATCTGGATCTCAAGTCGATCTTTGAGAACACTGTTGCTCTCTCCCACTGAGCAAACAAGTCATCAATCCTCGGTAGTGGATACCTATTCTTGATGGTTACTTTTTTCAACTGCCTGTAGTCAATGCATAATCCAAGAGTTCCATCTTTCTTCTTCACAAACAATATTGATGCATTGCAAGGTGATACACTTGGCCTAATGTATCCCTTGTCCAACATTTCCTTCAACTACAACTTTAACTCAGCCAACTCAGATGTGCTTATCCTATAAGGTGCTTTTGATGTTGGAGTTTCCTCTAACACTAACTCAATAGAAGCGTATACCTCCCTGTGAGGTGGCAACTTTGAAATTTCCTCAGGAAATACATCCTTTAACTATTGTAAAACTGGGTACTTTCTCAAAACATGTGCATATTCAACTTCCTTACCCTTATCACTAGAAATGTGCACTGCAAAGAACTTACACACTTTTATGCGACTGTGCTTTTCTTGCATAGTTGTCACCATCATAATTGGCGTAGCCTTGTTCTTACCCTATAAGATTCTTGGTTCCTCATTGTCATCAACACACTCAATGGATTTGTCATAACAATCTACCTTGGTTCTATGAAGACACAACTAATCTATGCCCACCAACATATTGTATGAACCCAACAGTAATACATTCAAATATGTTGCAGTAGGCATACCATTAAAATCAAATGCACAAACTCTTACCCAATGATGAACTCGCTTCTTCGTACCTGTAGCCAACTGCACTAACCAAGACTCTGTATGTAATTCCTTACTCAAACCACACTTATCCAGCAAGTTAGGACTAAAATAGCTATAATTAGATACGGGTCCATCAAAATAGAAAATTTGATCACAAAGCTTATCGTCCATCTCAATGATAGATGCATGATGATATGCATGTTTGTTATCTAGTGTTGCATAGATACGTGGAATACTCTAACAAACATCCCCAACAATCTGTGCCTCTTGTGCACTATATATCTAAGCCCTAACACCCTAATTTTGTAAACAATCCCTCCTGCAATGATCTTTTCCACAAGTCCAACACTCTATAGCTTCCAGCCTCCATCCTTATTCTTCTCTTCAGATCAATGTCCCTATTCTTTATCTGATGCATTGAACCTCTTAGGTGGTGCAACATTCTCCTTGTTATCTGTACCCTGTGATCTTTCTTTCTTCTTGTCCCATTTTCCTTTGTTCTTGGCACTATCTTTCCAATCCGGCTTAGTCTCAGATCTGCAATTTGATTGTTCATAACAATGTTTTAGCTTTCAAATGACCTCCTCCAATGATCTAGGCTCATCAAACTCAATCCTGTCTTTGAATGCAACTGGTAGCCTTCTCCTCCTTGAGGTAAGGCACATACCTTGGTAGCTCCAAGAACCTACTAGTCTACTCATCATCTGTCATAGACCTCATCTTTAGCTCATAGAATTATTTTTCCCTGTCATCAAAGTATCTCTCCAGTAGATACTTCTTCTTGAATAACCTCTCAAATTCACTCCAAGTCAATTCTTCCTCATTTATACCTCTGACATTCTTCACATCTTGCCACCAAATGTTTGCATTACCTTTGAGACTGAATGTGGCTACTCGAGCTTTCATGTTCTTCGAATAGTCATGCAACTTGAAGAAATTCTTCATGCCTAGCAACCATGCCTCTACATCTTGTGATTTATTTACCTCTCCATCAAAAATAGGTGGCTTTTCTTTCTTAAACTTAGCTGGAAAATACCCGTTATCACTCCTCCTATAAGGATGATACCGATGATGATCATAGTGCCTATATGAATCAGAACTAGCATAATACATGTGTCTATCCCCTCTCCTATTTGAAGTGTCCAACAATCTGCCATCTCTCACTGTGTCATCTCTATCTGATCTATGTCCACCATGTGATCTACTACCATATGCCCCATTATTTTTGTCCTCTTGCTCATGGCTGATCCGAAGTGGTCCGTATCACTACAAATATGACAAGCTTTGAAGTATCACTCCATTTACCTATGCTAGCTTTTCTTGTGCTTGTATGATTTTGTCATTATCTGCCTTACAACTCCTTATTTCTTCCTTTAAGCTTCTTAATGTAACTGCCAAATTGAAAGAGTTCCCAACACCTTACTTCTCTTATGATTCGTAGGGAGAGTCTTTGTAGTCAACCATCTTGCTAGCCATTTGATATTTCTTCCTACAAGGTATATCATGTCAACTAAACAAGATCATAATAAACCAACGTACCTTAGCATATCTCGGGGAGGATATATTGTATGCAAGATCAACAAATCATTGTGATACATGTATAACATAATCATGACAAAAAATATAAACATGACATCTAAACATATAACCATGCAACCTTCATTCTAGCTAGGGCCCAGTCATCAATGAATGTCCTTAACACAACACACACCATGACCTCATGCATGAAAACAAGCACTACATCACTGTACATTTGACCACATGCAACCATGAGTATGCATAAGCAATACATAACCACACATACCATGACCTTATGCATGATGACATAAACTGTACCAATGTATGTAAACAATGCACAACCACAATGTAGACAATACACCAGCCTACATGCATATAACACTTCAAGCACAAATATGGACCACACACACATAAACCCATATAATCAAGTATAAATGAACAACACTTGTAACAACATGCAACCATGCATGCAAGAATATAACCAAGCATACAAGAATTATACATGTGATCGAACATACAAGAATGTAACCAAGCGTACCAAATGATACATGTAAGCGACATATAATGACATATAGCTAATCATACACTCACAACGCATCCCACAGTCAAACACATCCACTCTACATGACGATATCATTACAACAATGATCCACATCATGCAAATGCAACAAACACATGGAATGCAAGTATGAGAGACACACATGCAACTGACGTGCATGCATGACCAACACATATCCCATCCAGTCTGAGGGGTGAACCATGCTCTAATACCACTCTGTAACCACCCTCCTCCCACATCTACCCAAGCAACCGTCCAGCCGGGGTAAACATGTGATGAGAGGTTGCTACGATATGATTTGGCATCCTAAGTCACGTTAAGGAAGTGGAACCGACAAAAACACACCATACAGACATTCAACATCAACTTCAGGACCCTTGGGAACCATGCCAACCCTTCAGGAAGCTTGCTCCTAGTCCCAATAAGCTTTTGGAAAACTTAACCTCTAGTCACTCTCATGTTATAGGCATGACAGCATCCAAGGACCTCCAGTCGCTCTCACAGGCTTGCCTACCAGCATCCAGAGACTCTTTTTGTCA
This sequence comes from Pinus tabuliformis, assembly GCA_031772625.1. Classification (NCBI taxonomy): domain Eukaryota; kingdom Viridiplantae; phylum Streptophyta; class Pinopsida; order Pinales; family Pinaceae; genus Pinus; species Pinus tabuliformis. Next base: position 592,740,850 of record CM062812.1, on the reverse strand, counting down.
GTGTTGTGCCAGCTTCCCCGTGATTTGAACCACCTTTTCAGGCCTAGGTCACTGCCCAGAATGGAACCATCTCTTCAGAACATTAAAATAACATAGAAATGACAATACTAAAGAAAATACTTGTTTAAGACCATGATTGGACCCCTGCTAGCCATGATAGGCATTTCTTCAAACATATCACGAATATCTAACTACAGGTGTAAAGAACAGTTCTAAGCATAAGGGTCTCACACTTAGTTGAGAATCTCTAAGAAACATTGATGCCTCAACACATCAATTTCCATTCCATCCATTAGGTCATAGATACATTGATCATTCAATTACAAATAAAAACATGATGAAATCCATACATAGTTGTTGTCATAAAACACATACATAACCATCATAATAGCAAAAACAATATTCATGACAGTACAAACATATAATCCATCAAAATTCTCATATAAATACAAGGAGAAATAACCTTTCATTAATGATGAAAAATCCAAACCCGGGATGGGACTTCCATGTTCCACCCGACCATGGAATGGCTGAGCCAAATCTCTCTTCAACCATTCAGCCCTGTGCCATATTCCAAGCATGAATGTGGGATCTCATAAAACACATCAATCAAAACCATCCAGGGCCTCCAGAGGCCATCCACCTCAACCCATCAAACATTAATTCCACCTCACGGTCAGACATCACAAAACCATAATCAAATTCGTCTCTATCCAAGCCTTCCAGGGCTCCAGAGATTTTGTCCAACGAAGGCTTACAAGATTAGTAACTCAACCCACAACTTATACAAGGCTTCCAGAGCATTTGTCCAACAAGGGATTCCAGGACTGGTAACTCAAACCACCAAAGGATTCTAGAGTGTTTGTCCTAATAAGGCTTTCAGGACTAATAACTCAACCCAAGCTATTACAGGGCTTCCAGAGTGTTTTTCCAACTAAGGCTTCCAGGACTAGTAACTCAACCCAAGCTAAGAAAAAATGAGAACCAACCAAAACAAAACAATGGAAATAAAGCCACAATCACCATGGTTATCCAGGAAATGGAAAGGCTAAGAAATCCACTGCCATTCCCATCCATCCTCCATGCCAATGACATATCACAACCAATAATCCACATGCATAGGCCATGCATGCCAAAACTAGTGAAGGAAACGTACATGAAACTCAACACCTACAAGAAAATCTAATGTATTTGCTAATCCTGGTGCCCTCTTGTGATTTCTTGTGCTTCCTTTGCCTTCTTTCTCGAAAAATCCAAGTATGTGACACCCACCAAGAGTGCTCCAAGAAAAATCTAAGTCTCCAAGAGTATGAGAGAGAGAGAGAATAATGAGAGAGATCCAAAACTGAACTAACAAAAGGTTACCAATTGATCCTCATAAGCCTTTTTATGAATGAGACCTCTATTTTCTTCATTTTTCATTATTTTCCTTCATTTTCCTCTTCACATGCAACTTGTGACCTTTCACCTCCTTTTTCTCCTAATTTCCATTATTTTCATAAATAAATGTGACAAAAATGTCATTTTTCCTTTCCAAAGCCTTAGCCATTGCCTTTGTCAATTTCCTTAGCTATAAACAATCACAAGTGATCTCCATCACTAGGATTTTTCCCAACATTCAACTTGGAATAAGTGTCCAATCACCCGTGGTTATTATTTTTCCTTTATTTACTTTTATTACATGGAATTTTCACCAGGGTTGTTACAAATAGTGACATATATACATACATATGTACATATATATAAATATTAGCAGAATGAAATCATGATCCTGTTAGACAACGACATACATACACACATGTATACATATAAACATTAGCATAAAAACAATCATGATCCTTGATGACCCTATCAGACATGACACACATACATGCATACATGTATACATATATAGACATCAGCACAATCATTATCACAACATAATTACCAAATACCATAAGATCAAAGTTAAGAGAACTCCCTTTATCCATGCACAACATTGAGAACAATCGTTCCCAATATAGCCAAGGAATCAGATGCTTCACATCCATTCACTTTATCTTTCTTGTTATCTTCTTCATGATTGTCCTGCCACCATCCATTTACACAAATGGACCCAACCAGTCCAACTGGATTTCATACTCTTTCCTTCAACTGCCCTTATACATGCACCAAGCTTCATCCAGATCTTAGCTTACCTATCGGGTACCACACAGCTCTCCCTAAGCTCCATTAACTTCCTCCTTCCTCAACCAATTCCCAAGACTCTCAAAATAATAAAGGCAAGACCGAGAAGCAAACAAGAAGAAACCACGGCAAACCAACAACAATATGTCACCACAACCAAATTGGCATGGCCATACACAAGACACAAACAAAAACACAATTAATCTCAACAAATCACCAAAAGACCAAAAACACAAGACTGAAAACAAATTCCATGACTCAATCCCCATGGTTCCCAGTGCTTCCAAGCAAAATCTCAACATGAGCCTTCTTCGAGATTTCATGGCAACATCTTTTCCATGTAATCCCTTGCATCATACTGCCACCAGCACATTATTGTTAGTGCATAAATAAACATAACAATACACCAGTTACCATAACTTTTTGTGCCAAGCACATTGTCTTGTAACCGAACACATCTGTGCCATGTCTCAAGGGACTCCAATTCCATTTATAGATATAGCTATAACTAGACACCAATTGTTATATCTATCAAACACATTATGAATATAACACATATCCACATAATGTCAGATGAAATCAAGGTTAAGAGGACTTCATGTATGCAAAGCACTCATTCATTTGGAATTAGGGTTTCCAAACATAGCCAAAGGTTTTTTTCACCCAATTCCTTTCTTTTACCTTTTCCTTGTTGCAAATGAGTCTTATTGTTCATTGTCACATCATGATGCAGGAGCATCCTGCTTCAGAAAATCAGGGTATATTTGGTTCACTTAAGGGGTGTGATGTTTTAATTTATTTGTATATTTTTAATAAATTGAGTGGAAAATATGCGTGTGAGGTTTTAATTGTAAATATTTTCAATTATGAGAGAATATGAGTGATGATAGACTTGTAAATATCTCATATAGATTTTAGGGATTAGGGAATCCTAGAATAGAGGGTTAATTGAGTTAAAAGTGGAATTAGAGGATTTTTAGGATTTGGATGAGAGATTTTAGGGATCAAGAGAGATATTGTTAGAGTTTGTTAAGGGATCTATAACCTACCTTGGGTTCTCATCCATTTGTATAAATTAAAAGGAGCCAATTTGTGAATTTTTCTTTGTGTTGATTTCTGTCATAGTGCCATTGTCTCTAAGAAATTGCTGACTTGTGGATCTACGTTGGCGCATTGAAGCTGGGAGACCTGGGTAAGACATCTGCATCGAAACCGTAGCCTATCATTATCATGGTGTCGATGTACCTATTTTTCTACGATGCTACTTTGGTTTCATTTCCATTTTAATTTGTGGAATCACTGGGTCGAAGCATTTTAATTTGAAATTGTAGTATTTTCTTATTTGAAACTAGGTCGAATGCTAGATTTATTGCTAGATCTAACCTGGAGTTGAAGCAGAAGTCGTCGTAGGAGGTCCAGACATTTTGCAAAACAAAACAAAAAGATTGTGGACCTTGCTATTCAGTAAAGTGCACGTGAAGCGTTTCTGGTTTTGAAAGGCTCGAGATTATAGTAATCACCGATGACTGTCCAGGTTGTTGATCAAACATCCTTCACGTGGAAGCTTCATTGCCAGCGTTTATCCATATATTGAACTGACTGTCATAGATTGCTATGGTTTGAACGCTGGATTGCCGACTGTATTTGGGATCTACGTGGCACAGATCTTGTGCATAGTGAAGTTTGTACTGTGGGACGCTATTGATCGGTGTTTCTCTAAGGAGACAATCCTACACAGTTTGATTGCAGCGGAAGCGTGGTGCGGCGGCATGACTGGAAAATCATTTTGGTAAGGCGTATTCAGCGAAAGAAAACCCATATATTGTTCCTTGAGCGCCAGAAGGATTGTGTTTTTTATGGCTTAAAGAAGTACTAAATATAATTAATCTAAGGTTTTTGAATTGTATTTTCATTAAAGATTTGTAAATCCGGGGCGAAATTTTTTTGTTAATATTCAGAATTCTCCGTTGGGCCTTTAATATTCTCACAAGCGTGAGTACCATCAGTAATCGGAATAATTGTGACCTATGGTATATTTCAGAATGTGATATCTTCGGGAATGGTGATTGTTACTTGAAGTAGGAGTTTTATCTAGCTTATGACAAACAGGATACAATGAAGTGGGTTTTGGGATTGCCATTTGGCTAGAGATTGTTGCAGCACATTCAGGATCAGCTTTCTGCTTTATTTCAAGGCTAGGTGCATTGGAGAGATGCAATATTTGGTAAGAGCTACGTATTGTATTGTTGAACAACATCTTTTGGCTTATTGAAGATTCAAAAGCTTTAGATGCTTCAGTATATTCTGGTTTCATAGCACCGAGGAGAGAGGATAAGTGTGCATAAAATTATATTATATTTGAGGTTCTTTGAAGTGGAAGTGGGATAATTAATGTACTAGTATCAAGGTTGAAGTAAAGATCTATATGTAATGAAGTGAAAGAGTCTAGTACATATTTTAAGGTCAATTACAAAATGTTTTTCTTTTTCTCTCCGAGAAGATTTTTGATAAAGTCAAAACTGAAGAAATAAGTCAATTAAGTATGTTTTTCAAGTCAGGTTAAGTCCTTGCATAAGTTGAGTGTCTTTCAATGTAAAATTCAAATCAAGATCCATTGATGTACAAGTTAAGGTTAAATCAAGATTCTCAGTCAAAATTCAATTCAAGTCAAGTCAAAAAGTTTGAGTCCTTGAATGTAATGGGTGCATGATCGGCAGAGCCCGACACCCAAAGTCTCGTCAAAGTGTTGAAGTGTTTGAAGAGGAGAAAGGTGTGCTCACGAGTAAGGTTCAAGTGAAAGGAACCATTGGCCAAGTTCAGAGAAAACAACTTGGTAAAGTGTTAGTTTTTGCAGGTGACATTGAACATGATAAATTTCACCACAAAAGATGAAGAAAGAGATCGAGGAATTAAAAGCGCGACTTGACATATTAATGGAAAAGAGAATGAAGACAGAAGACATGGATGGAGAATGAGGAAACGGGTTAGATGGAACCTATTGCAAAAGAAATGGAATGCCAAGCTGATAAACAAGTTCAGATAAATTGAACAAATACATATTGCTTTGTTGGAAAAGGATAGACTCAAAGGAATTGAGTCACAGCAAAGAGGATTTGTTGAAACCCAAAAAGTCCATTGTGAAATATTGGTGCTTGAAGCATCAAATGAGGCCGAAAGGTCTTGTATTTTGAAAAATGATAGCTTGTTTGTGGATGCAGGACATGTTAAAGATGCTGAAGGTGAAAAAATAATTGTTGATAATCATCAAATAATTTCAGATGTCAACATGAGTAATATTGAAGCAGAATTAAAATTTCTAGAAGATTGGTTGGATAATCCAAAGTTAGAATGTGACAATATGCCTTCAAATCAACAAATTTGGCGCAACGGAAGCATAGAGAATGATAATAAAGTTGAAATTGAAGAAATGAAAATGTTGTTGGAACATGAACATATTGCACATATGGAAGAAAAATGTCCAAATATGGAACCTGAATGTAATCACGATGAATTGTTATTCCAATCTTGTAAACAACATCAGGAAGAAAGATTGAAGGACCAGCAGCAAAACAGAGTTTGGAATCCTGGAGGTAGCAAGTCATTGAGACTTGTAGTTATCACATTACTACAGAAAAGTGACAGACCTCATAGACAGGAGTCTATGAATTTTTCTTTTCTACATCAGGAGTCTGATGCAGGAGCATCCTGCTTCAGAAAATCATGGTATATTTGGTTCACTTAAGGGGTGTGATGTTTTAATTTATTTGTATATTTTTAATAAATTGAGTGGAAAATATGTGTGTGAGGTTTTAATTGTAAATATTCTTAATTATGAGAGAATATGAGTGATGATATATTTGAAAATATCTCATAGAGATCTTAGGGATTAGGGGATCCTAGAATAGAGGGTTAGTTGAGTTAAAAGTGGAATTAGAGGATTTTTAGGATTTGGATGAGAGATTTTAGGGATCAAGAGAGATATTGTTGGAGTTTGTTAAGGGATCTAGAACCTACCTTGGGTTCTCATCCATTTGTATAAATTAAGAGGAGCCCATGAGGCATAGGGGAGAGGGAGAAGTGTGTGAGTGAGAGTGAGGAATGGGAATAATTCTCATGTAAATATTTTATGAATGAATTATTTCTGAGTTTTAATGTAGATACATATTGTGTAGGCTTCAATGTTATGTGTTGATTTTATTTTTGAGCCCCTTAGATTTGTTGCGTAATGGATTAAACCACAAGCCCAAGGATCTTTTCAAAGTTGCAGTTTTGTTGCATCGCATCATCCAACTGTTATTTATATAAACAAGTCAACTATTACCTTGTCATGCTAATACCAAGCATGTTTCCTGCAACTGTTCACACATGTTAACCACATGTTCCAAATATCAAGACAACCATATCTAGCAATTTGAAATCAATTTACCAAGACTAACAACCATGTCATAATCCATAGTCAACTCATGGTCATTAGACATAATGCTACAATTGTCATCTACTGCACTCAAGTACATATCAATTGTCTCAACACATATGTGTTTGTACAACCATCTTAAAACAATATCATTGCGGCAAGAAATCTTATAGACACATACTCATATCATTCAAGTAATCAAAGACAAACATTCAAACAAACTATAAATGTACCGTGTTAGATAAATCAACTATACGACATAATCAAACAGTCAAGCACCAAATATACGACATAAGCAAGATCATACCTTAATGTATCTCGGGGGAGGCGATCTTGTCTGCACAATCAATCCAGATTAGCATGATATAACTTCACAACATATCAACTCAACCATAAATAAGGTCATGATATCCAAAATAGTCACATGTTCACATAATAAACTCATAAACAGTTATCATTCATACATAATAATCACATATGTACAATCAATCTAGATTAGTACAACACAATGTTACAAATAAGTTAACTCATGCCTTAATGTCATAACCCTAACCATTTGCATAGACCAATCCAAATTAGTATGACACATATAGCATCAAGATATTAATTCTATAACCCTAATCATCAATCTAAATATCATATAACAACAACAAGTTAACCATAACATACTCATCAAAAACATATAACATAATCATTAAGTTATCTAACACAAAACAACAACAACAATGCATACAACCACAAATTAATATCATTCATGACTATCTCACACATGTGCATATAACTACACTAATCAACTAGCATCTATCATGTATGCAACAATAACATCAATAGACATGTATATAAACCTAATGTATATAACCCTAATGCATATAAAAATCCATTAACTAACATACCTGCATGCCCAGCATCCAAACATGTAGGACGACATGCGCTTGCCTCGATGTCCAATGTTGCAACTTCACTTTAATGATCTGCATATTCTGCTCTATCTCAACCAACACATCAGCATCATAACAACCAACAACATCATGATGACCTAATTTCATACAATGACCTCATGCACAACAACCTTCACCATGAAAATGCATGCATAACAACATATAGACACCGACATGCCTAACAAATACATATACAACCATACACTCATGATGACACATCCCACAACAACACCATCAATCTTCACATGGTGACATCACTACAGCCATGATCAACACCATGCAAATGCAACAAGCACATAAAATACAAGCATAAGGAACACATATGCAACTAACATGAATGCATGACCAACGCATTGCCCATCTAGTCCGAGGGGTGAACCATGCTTTGATACCACTTTGTAACACCCTCCTCCCACATCTACCCAAATAATCGGCCAACCAACGTAAACATGTGAGGAGAGACTACTATGATTAGATTCAACCTCCTAGGTGACCTTAAGGAAATGGAATCGACGGAAACACACCATACAGACCTTCCACATCAGCTACAACTATTCTACTCAAGCTTATGATCAGTGGAAATACAGATAAACTAACAATTATATTTCAAAAAAAACTAACTCAGCTACTACAAACTCGATACAGATCTGAACAGATACTTTAATCCTGGTCTGAACAAATATTGTTCTACAGGCAATCTTGCATTCAGCAAAAGAGAGAAGAGAAGAAATCTTAGGTTGCGACAGATACTTGCACAACTTCAGAGTGATTTACAATGAGGCATTTTCCTGCTTATATAATATGACAACCGGTAAATTGGTGACTCAAAACTGGTGTCTACCAGTCATAACCCTAATTCTATGTCGGGCGGAAAAATCCAGCTCACCAACAAAACAAAGTGGAGTCAGAAAGGACCCACGTACTTTGGACCCATCATGTCTTCCATTATGAAGGAATGAGATCCACTGCTTCTCTTGTAAGGAGATCTGCTAAGCAGTTTAGATACCCTGGTTTGAATTCAATATCAAAGTCAAAGTTATCTAGCCAAATTGCCCATCTGATTAGGCGAGCATTTGTCTCTGTCAAATCTTTTCCTGGTCGTATCATGCCTGGCATCTGCTTGAGGTCAGTACAAACAATAAAGTGTACTGGTTTGAGGTATAGCCTGAAATGCATAATACTTCTTTTTACAACCAGAACTTCTTTATGGCTACTTGGATATTTCAATTCTGCTCCATGGAATGATCTTGAAGTGTAAGAGTAGACTCTTTCTTCCCCCGAAATATCATTTTCAAGTAAAACTCCTCCCCATGTTGTGTTTGAAGCATTAGTTTCGAGGATAAAAGTTCCATTGTCAGATGGTAACTTAAGTGAGGGTAGCAATGTTACCTTCTGTTTAATTTTCTTGACTGTTGTAGCTTCAGTCCATTGAGGCGGTTCTTTCTTTAATATCTACTGGAGGATCACTAGATCTTGTGCCTGTCCTGAATAGAACGGACATATATAATTTAGACTGCCAAGAAATCTTTGCAACTAAGTTTTGTCAGTAATCTGGTCTAGGAATTTTTGCAGACTTTGCAGAATATGATTCTGGAGGGAGATACATCCTGCATCAACCTTTAAACCCAGAAATTCTATGGTTGTCTTACCAATATCCATCTTGGTTTTAGATAGTGCTAGACCATGTTTATAACAATGCTCATAAAATATCTGGAGATGTTTCTGATGTTCTTGAATATTTCTAGAACAGACTAATAAATCATCAATATAAATAATTAAAAGGTCTAGTCCTCTGAATACATCTTCCATCCTTTTCTGAAATTCTGATGGAGCATTTTTCAAACCGAAGGGCATTACCTTCCACTGGTACTAGCCATGTGGGACGTTGAAGGTTGTTTTGAATCTATCTTCTGGTTTGATGCCGACTTGATAGAAACCTGACTTCAAGTCAAACTTGTTGAAGATCGTACAACCTTTGATCTTCTGGAGAAGTGTTGATTGGTTTGGAAGAGGATATGTTATCGTCTTCAACTCTGAATTTAATGGTTTGTATTTTATAACCATTCTTTTTCTACCTCGCTTGATCTCTGAATGTTTGTTGACATAGAAGGCTCTGCAAGCCCATGGAGATCTGGCTGGTTTGATCAAACCCTTTTGTAAGAGATCTTTAATCTCTTCTTTGCAATAGTCCAATTTTGATGGACTCATTAAAGTTGTTGGTGCTTTCTGCGGCTTTATTTTGATGTTATATGGATATGTTAAATCGACCACATATTCTTCTTGATGCCAAAATGCATTAGGAATATCTAAAGAATAATGATCAATCAATTTGTTAGAGATTTCATGCAAATAATCATATGTATGTGCAAGATTGAAAGAAACAATTCTTTCTCTTTTCTGTTGTTGCTTCAACGTTTCTTGAGGCTCTTCTTTTGCTTTTGGAACTTCTTTTCTTGCTGAATCAAGAAGTTCAAGCTGTACAGGCTTATTTTCTATAGTGAGTATAATGGTCTTGGTTGGGTAGTCAATTGTGACTGGGGACCATCTGGTAAAGAATTATGAACCTAAAATAACATTAGCAAGAATGCTATCTAACTCACAAAATGTACAATGGGTGTTATGGCCTTTAATCTGAACAGGAAAATCTTTAACTTGGTGTTTGAGACTGAATAGATTGCCATTAATGGAGCTTCCTCCCTCTAAATATTTCTCCCAATAGAATGGAGGTATTGCAAGATGTCTGGTTAAATTTAACTGAGCACCAGAATCTAACAGACAATCTAAAGAGTAAGGTTTAAAATTTGGAGGACAAAATGTAAGAGATATAAACAATTTTGGCTGGCCTGTAAGGGCTAAGATTTTCATAGGACTATAGTTAGGATCAGGGGATTCATCAGTTTCTTCTAAAGAATCTCCTAGGAGTCTATGGATTTCTTCATCTGAAGAGTCATTGACTTCTGCCATTAATGTCCTTTGGGCTTTTCTAAGCTCAGAGATTTCTGAAACAAGAACTTTGAGTTGTTCCTGCTTATCTGTGATTTGTAGTTGTAGTGAAGAGATTGTTTCTCTTTTTACCTGTTGTCTGACTCTGTGCTTTGTTGGATGTTGAGCATGTAATTCTTCTGGATGCCAATTTCCAGAGACTGAATATCTGATGGTTTCTGCTATTTCTGACTCAGTCATCTTTTCTTGTGAAGGAAATGGCTTTTGTGTAGTTCTTCTGTTTAGTAAAGCCATGCTTTGTTCTATCTCTATTATCTCAAGCTGTAAGTAGTGTCGAAGAGACATCTGGTATGGCCCTATTTCTGACAGTTGTTTTTTCAGTTCTTCTAGCTTGGCTAGGGTATGGGAAAACATACATAATGTATAATCCTGTAAGCTTTCAGAATCTTCATCAGAGATATCTTCTTCTTCTTAATCATCTGAGAAAGAGATTTGATCTTCTTCTTGTTCACAGATGAGTATGTCCCACATTGTTGGGTCATGGGATTCAAAGAAAGTTGCAATCTTTGGCTTTTTTTGTTTTTATGGACAATTTCTTGCCCAATGTCCTTCTCTGTCACATATGTAACACCTGGATGAGGATCTGGGTGTTTTCCTTTTAGTGAATGAGATTCTCTTTTCTTGGAAGTTCTTCTTCCAAGGCTTTTGTGATTTCTTGTAAGTATCAGATTGATACTTACTCTGATATTGGTTTTTCCAGTGTTTCTTGTTAGTGTTTGCAGGAGTGCAGTGCCACTTGGAGTCCCTATTATAGGCTCCCTTCCCCTAGTTGGGCATCTGGCCAACTGTGCTACAAATATTACTAGTAAAGTGTTTTTCATGCTCTTTGAAGTCTTTGTTGACTTGCTTTGCAAGGAAATGCCCTTGAATGACTTTATTGATATGAACTTCTGCCATCTTTAATGTCATTCCTGTCAGTTGAATGTTTTTCTCTTTGAAATAAAGATTCGGGGCTGTTGATAGGTGTCCTGGAATATTTTGGATATATCTTTTGATATAAGTGGGATCACCGTAAGAATTACCTTTAATTAGGTATTCTTGCATCTGGAATGTATATGCATGTAGTTGAGTTAAATCGCCTAATTCATTGGATAAGAATAATTCTTTGAAATGATTTGGATCTTCATTTACAGTTAATCCAACAATTTCTACTCTGAGAGCTTAAAGGATTTGAGTTATGGGGTCTAGTCCTCCAAGAATAGCTTCTCTGGTTGTTGGTGTAGAATAGTGCCACCATGTATTAGCTAAACCACCAAAGTTATTAGCTATGAGTTGTGTTATTTGTCTATTGGAGAGAGACTGACGTCATCTATGTGTTTCTGAACTGCCCATGATGCTAATAAGGAAATAGCATTTCCTTTTTCCTCTTGGGACATGTAGATTGGGAAAAACATAGGATTTTCAGGCAAAGCTTGGATTTCCCGAGAGATGGAAGCAGGTCATGTTGGCATACTGGAGGGTATGCTGGAACTTTCTCCTTTTTTGATAAGGCCTAGTTTAGATTTTACCTGGACACAAAACTATTTTAATATGTCTGGAGATAAGACAGGGCCTTTCTTAGAGATTTGTCTGACAAAGTCTTTGGCTGTGAAACTTGCATCTTGTATTTCTTCTTCAAGTTCAGCATCCTTTGTTTGGAATGTGTACTCTGGTAGTTCTTGTGCCATGACACTAAAACTCCAAGTTCTTTTACGCTGGGGCTTATCTTCATACAAGGCATTTTTCTAAGTTTTGTCTAATATATCATAATTAGGTTATTTCTTTCCTTTGCCTAATTTATGAATGATTGGAGTTGTAATAGACAATACTTGTTCTGTAGCATCTAACCGTCCATTAATCTGATTTTGATCCTGGGTTAGGAGGCTTTGGACGCTCTCATGACAAGGCATGTCAGCCTTCAACGATTATTTTTCTCAGTGTTGTGCCAACATACCCAATATTTGAGCCACTTTTTCAGGCCCAGAGCCCAGGTCACTACCTAGAATTGAATGACACCTTCAGAAGAAAAAGATAAAAATGAAATAATGATGTAAATGAAAATACTTTAACAAGCCCTTGGCTAGACCCCTACTAGCTATGACAAGCATTTTGTCACACATATCATGAATATGTAATCTACATGTGTAAATAATAGATCTAAGCATAAGGGTCTCATACTTATCTGAGAATCGTTAAGAAACATTGATTCCTCAAAACATTAGCTGCCATTTCATCCATTAGGTCATAGATACATTGTTCTTTCATTACAAGTAAAACATGATGAGAGCCATACATAGCTACTATCATAAAACATATACATAACCAACATAATAGCAATATAAATACCAAGGAAATCATAGCCATATGATCCACATATAAACTAGTGTAACACTCATAGAAATACAAGGAGAAATAACCTCTTATTGATTATGCAACTTCTGAACCAGGGATGAGACTTCCACGTTCCACCCAACCATAGAATGGTTGAGACTCTCTTGAGCCATTCACCCCCGTGCCATATTCCAAGCATGAATGTGGGATCCCATAGAACACATCAATCAAAAACCATACAGGGCTTCTAGAGGCCAACCACCTCAGCCCATCCAAAAATGATTCTGCCTCATGGCCGGACATCACAAATTCATCATCATACGGGTCTCTACCCAAGCCTTCGAGGGCTCCAGAGTGTTTGTTCCAACCAAGGCTTCCAAGACTACTAACTCAATCCACAACTTATTCGGGGTTTTCAAAGCGTTTGTCTAACTAGGGCTTCCAGGTCTAATAACTCCTCCCACCTAGGGCTTCGAAAGCATTTTTACAACCAAGTTTTCAAGGACTAGTAACTCAACCCAAAATATTACAGGGCTTCTAGAGTGTTTGTCCAACCAGGGCTTCCAAGGAATAGTAACTCAACCCAAGCTAAAGGAAACATGAGAACCAATAAAAAAAAACAAGGAAATAAATCCACAATCACCATGGTTATCCAGGAAATGACAAGGCTATACAAATCCACTATCAATACAGGAAGCCCTCCATGCCAGTGACAGATCATGACCACTAAACCACATGCATATGCCATGCATGCCAAAACTAGTGTGGAAAACATACATGCAAATCAGTACCTACAAGAAAAACTTGTTATGGTTGTTGATCCTCTTGCTTTTTCCTGCTCTTCCTTTGCCTTCTTTCTCCAAAACTCCAAGTATGCCACACTCTCCAAGAGTGCCCCAAGAAAACCCTAAGTGTCCAAGAGTATGAGAGAGAGAGCTCCAAAACTGAACTGACCAAGATTATCCACTGATGCTCAAAAGCCTTTTTGTTAATGATGCCTCTATTTTCTTCATTTTCCATTATTTTCCTTCATTTTCCTCCTCACATGCAACCTGTGACATTTCACTTCCCTTTTCTCCTAATTTCCTTTATTTTCATGGATAAATGTGCGAAAATGCCATTTTTCCGTTCTAAAGCATTTTTCATTGCCTTTACCAATTTCCTTATCCATAATTAACTAAAATGAACACCCATTGGGATGTTTTTCCCACAATTCAGCTTGGAATACATTTCCCATGATTGTGGTCTTATATATTTTTACATGAGGTGTTAACTAGAGTTGTTACACCATGTTGGCACCATATGGCATGCCAAAGTGACATTGTTGAGCTAAACAAAGAATATTTCAAGACACTATAATTGCTCATGCTATGATTCTTTTTGTTTTTAGCTTTCAAAAAAAATTGAAATTTTTATACTCCATTCCCATAACTGTACTTTTGAATTGGATCAACATAGTAACCATCTCCCCTTATTGGAGTATATAAGGGGGTGTGTTACAGTTTCCTTGCTCCAAGACTTCTCCTTTTGCATGCAAGCTAGTAGCATTCATAGTCCCAATTCCCCTCTTAATCTATAGGTTGCTTAATTCTGGGCCACGAACTTATTTTCCTTCTTCCCTAGTGTTTGGATCCAACCTTTACAACCTCCATGCTACCCATCATATTATCCTGTAAATAAAAAACTTGATCTTCTTGGGGCTCCATTACTTGCAGGTCAATATAATGACTATTGTATCCCAAATACTACCCAAAAACATGAATGCATCATTAATGATTTTTACTCTTTTGGGATCACTTTTCAATCTCCTAATGTCAAGTAACCTACGAAAATTCCATTCCCGTCCTACACTAGTAAAATTCCATCTTAGCCCTTCAATATTCACATTCTAGCCATATCCTAACACGCTTATCCTACCCCACATTGCAATCAAATTCCCATTAAAAGACTTCATTCTAGACCTGCTCATTAACAATGTTATCAATATCTTGCATGTGTCTTTGTTCACTTTCCCTCTTATCCACCTACTTAAATGCACCAAATTTCTCACCAATTTTCTTTTATGCCTTGAATTTAGGATTCCTAATATCCTTGTGTGATAGAATATATGGAGATAGCACGACCCCCTAATTTTTTTCAATGGACTTTATCATGGGGGAGGGAAAAAATTTACATCCTCTCTTATTCTTAAGTTTCCAACTTCTACTTGACTCCCTCATTGGCTAGCTTGTTAGCTAAAAAGCTACGTATTTTATACACATGATAACATGAAATTGAATCAAATATTCTACTTGCTAGCCTCACATGAAGATTTGGATAATTTTAATCTTGCATGTTTTTTATATTGGTTATTAGTCTAATTGTTTCCTAGGAGTCCCCTACCACAATTACTTTTGTCTTGAAATGATCTTTGATCAATTTTAGGCCTAACTATAATGCGAGATATTCGGCTTGATTATTGGTTTCCCTTCCTATGTTCCAATCATATTGAAAACTCTCTTGTTAATCAGGGCATACTGCCACCCCTCCCGCTCCTTCCTCCCCTTGTCACTTCTCAATTATAACAAGCAGGGAGTTTTGGTTTTAGCCAATATTTCTCTAGATAATATTTCAAATGATAGGTTTCAAACTTATTGATACTTTGGATGGAACAAGTGAATTTTAAGGTAATTGGAGTATTACCTCAACGTCATTGTGCTTTTAAAACATTTTATTATGTTTGAAATAGTCCATATGAATAGGATATTTTTGTAGAATATTCTTGAATAAGTTTCCATGTACATTTTGTGGTCATCCATATTAGGGATTTGATCTTAGTGTCTTTTGGTAGTTTTTAGGCTAAAAAACTGTTATTCGTGCTTCACCTCGATGCTTGGTATTCAAAATCAAATTTATTTGTTGTTTTAGGAAGAGACAAGGAAATTTTTTCCTAATTATCTTAATAGTTTTATTGTAAAGATTATTGATTCCATCATAAACTTTTGTGTATAGGTTAGGCTTGTTTTGTATCATTAGTTATCAAATGGAGATATTTGTGAGGACACTCACTAGAAACTTGAAATATTTGAAGACATTGAATAGAGAAACTACAACTTTGGAGTTAGCGAGTTTTGACACAATTGACAATTTGAAAGCCAAGATTTAACACAAGGAAAACATTCCTCTTGACCAGGAAAATTTGATATTTTCTGGGAAGAATTTGGAGGATGGATAAGCCCTCACTAATTAAAACATTAAAAAGGGTTATGATTCTCTGTTTCTTACTCTAAGAGGTGGATTGCAAATCTTACTTAAGAATTTGGTTGGAAGAAACCATTACTCTTGAGGTGGGGAGCTCAGATTCTATTGATAATGCAAGGTAAAGATACAATATAATTATAATGATACTCATAAACAATAATAGTTAGCGTTCTCTAGAAAGAAACTAGGGGATGTTCATGCCTTAGTTAATTATAACATCCAAAATTATTAAATCCAATTGGATTTATATTTGAGAGGTGGAATAAATATCCCAAAACTCATAATTAAATCCAATTGGTTTTCTATTTGAGAGGTGGAATGCAGAACTCAAAACTCATAACTAAATCCAATTGGTTTTCTATTTGAGAGGTGGAATGCGGATCTCAAAAATATACTTGGGATGAAATTACTCATGAGGTTGATAACTCAAATATTATTAATAATGTCAAGGCTAACTTTCAAGGCAAGGAATTCCTCAAAATCATCAAAGGTTGATTTTTGCTAGAAAGCATTTTGAAGATGATAGGAGTGCAGTTGATTATAATATTTAGAAGAAAACACCCTTCATATTGTCTTTCATCTCCAAGATAATATGTAAATATTTGTGAATATGTTGACTAGTAAAACAATTATAGTTGATGTAACACCCACTCCCATATTTAACCACTTTTACAAGCTCTCCAGGGTAAACATGAGATGAGAGTAACTATGATATGACCTGATCTCCGAGTTCTAATTATCGAAGTGGGGCTTTCAAATTGGATGTAAATTGACATCCCTTAGAGACTGCAGATCACTCAGGAGCCTACCAACCACCCTAGGTGATCAATCCCTGAGTTGAAACTCTTTTTCACTAGGTTTACTCCCCAACGAAACCCATAACACTTCACACATGCAGTTGGGAGGCTATAACCACAACCACAAGCCTATCTCCATGTTGTTATGACCTAAATTCCCCTGCGCAATGCATGCTGTCATGAAATCTATGCCACTTTTTCAGGCTAGCCTCTAGACCACTGCCTAAAATAGATTGTAACTTTCCAGAATCATGACAATGATGATACATATGCTAAACAAACTGAACGTGAGTAAGATCTTGACCTAAACATGCCTAATACTAGATAGTAATTTTGTCAAATAGAAAGTAAACATATAAGCTATGGGCCATGAATGCATATATGATCATCAACTTTTGAACTTCATCTGATAATTACCAAGAAGACTCAATGCCTTCACAAGAAAGCTACAACAACACATGTTACCCCATGCATTCATCAACCATCTAGTAACTTCTCAAATCATGAACAAGAGCCATAGTTATAGCACATAATAGAACCATGCATATAACCATAATAGAAACGATGACAAATCAACCATAAGATCACCATAATAACTAGTACAAGTTCTCTTAGATTACAATAGGAAAATAACTCATATTAACATATGAAAATGTCGACCAAATGAGGGACTTCCATGTACCACCTGACCATAGATTGGATGTACCAAAATATCTCTTTCAACCAATAACCCCCATGCCATATTCCAAGCATGAATATGGGATCATAAAGTTTAAACCAAAATAAAACCAACCAAGGCTTTCACAGGCCAAACCACCTCAAACCTCAAGCACAGTGATCTCACCTATATGATCTAGAAATCACTAGCATCAATCTGAGTGGTCTCTAGCCAAGTTATCCAAGGCTCCAAGAACTAGTTACTCAACCCACAACCTCCAGGGAACCCTAGCTATTATAGGGCTCTAGAGATCTCCAATCTCAACCCACAACCTCCAGGGAACCCAAGTTGTTTCAGGACTCCAAAGAATTTGTCCCAACCCACAACCATAGGAAACTTGAGAACCAATCAGAAAACCAAATGGGGAACCCATTACACCATGGTTATCCAAGAAATGGAAAGGAAAGGTTGAAAACACTGTCAATCTAGGAAAATCCCAATGCCAATGACAACACATAACCAAGGAATCACATGCATATACCATGCATCCAAAAAACTAGCAAGGAGATCACACATGCAACCTGTTACTTACAAAGTAAGATAGTTTTAGCTACTAACCCAAATGTCTCCTTGCACTTCCTTGCTTTCCTTTGCTCAAAATTGTCAAAAAGCTACCAATTGATTCTCTGATGCCTTTTTCTTATTGATGCATCCTTGTTTCCACATTTTCCTTCAATTTTTTTTCTAATTTACCATACATGCATATTTGTGTTTCTTCACCTTCCTTTTCTCCTATTTTCCTTTATTTTTCATAATTAAACACCATTTATTGCCTCTTTTCCTTTGCCAAGTCCTTTACTAATTTCCATAGCCATTATTGAACCAAAAGTGATTCCCACTGGCATGTTTACCCACCATTCAACTTGGAATACATGTACCATGACCTTGGTCTTATTTTATTTACATGTAAAATCAACGAGGGGATGTTACAAACCCCTCCCCCTTGGGGGAACATGATCCTCGGTGTTCTATGACGCTTATAACCAACAAACATGTTGCCCGTGGAGCTTTATAACTTAACTCCATGTAGCATTTATAAACATTCCAAACTGTTGAAACCAAGAACACCATAATGCTTATTGGAGCTTTATAACACAACTCAATGCAATATTTACAACATACTGCTTATTGCAGCTTTATAATACAACTCATTGTAGTATTTACAATATACAAATGCTTATATAAATATAAACCAAAATACATAAACTAAACACATCTTCTCAACGAGAAAATAAGGAAGGATACAAATCCCACATCTAATCAGCCATCTCCCATGTAGCTTCATCAGGCCCGAAGTACTTCCATTGCACTTTAACTTGCTTTATTTCTTGATTCCAGAGCAGGAGTCATTTCCACTGCAAAATGCACTTAGGTTCTAGATGAAACTTTCCCTCTAGTTCAACCTGAAATACATACCAATCAACCACATGATCAACATCCTAGACATACCTCTTAAGCAATTAATCATGGAAAACCTCATGGAATTTCACTATTGGCGATAGTACAAGTTGGTAGGCCACTGGTCCAATCCTCTCAAGGATCTCAAAAGGCCCACAACACGGAGGTGTCAGCTTGGCACATGATCCAATCCTCATGGAGCTCCTCTTAAGCTTGATGCATAAGTACACATGCTCCCGAATATGAAACTCCTTTAAATCTCTATGTTGATCTGCGTAACTCTTCTTCCTCTCTTGTGCCACCTTTAAATTTATTTTAATAACCTACATCTCCTTCTCCATATCAACCAACATATCTGGTCCAATCAACATCTTGCTCATTGGATCACTCCAACTGATAAGAGTATTAAATCTCTGCCCATAAAGATCGTCAAATGGACTCATTTTAAAGGACTTGTGATATCCATTTTTATATGAAAATCCACAAGTGGAAGATAATTCTCCCACTTCCTTTGTTGATGCATAACATACATCCTCAGTATATCCTCAAGAATCATGTTAACCCTCTTTGTTTTTCCATCTGCTTGTGAATGATAAGTTATATTGAAAGCTAACTTTGTCCCCAAGCCTACAAAAAACTCCTTTCAAAACTTGGAAGTGAACTAGGCATCTATGTATGATATTATCTTCATGAGAACACCATGCAATCTCACTATCTCCCTGATAAAGATCTAAGCTACCTCACTAGCTAAATTTGTAGAATTCACTTCAATGAAGTGAGCTACCTTACTCAACTTGTCAACCACAACCACGATGGAATCATGCTGTCTGGCTATCCTCAAAAAACTTGTAATGAAGTCCACATAAATGAGCTCCCATTTCCATTATGGAATCAGAATAGGCTGCAATAGACCAATTGGGTGCTTACACTCATCTTTAACCTGCTGACAGTCCAAACATATCGCAACAAACTCGGCTACCTCTTTCTTCAAGTTCGTCCAATGATAAAACTTCTTGACTATTGTAAGAGTATTTTGATATCCTAGGTGCCTTGAATATGCTTGACATGAAACTCTCTCAAGATAAGCTTCTTGAGCTTACTACTATCTGGCACATAAATCATGTTCCTGAACCTAACCAATCCATCTATCATGAGGTGATACTCCCCATCTCTATCATCTTCACCCTACTGATGCAATATGTGCTTCAGTTGCTGGTACCTCTGATCAATTTGCCCTACATGCAAGAGATTCTCTTGTAGATTTGTCCCATAAGAGCTCACAACTAAAATATGATTCAACTGCACTCTCCTACTGAGAGAATATGCAACCATGTTCTCCTTTCCCTTAATGTATTTGATCTCAAAGTCAAACTCACTGATGGTAGCCAACCATCTAGCTTTATTGGAATTGGGATTGGGTTGGTCAAACAAGTATCTCAACCCTGTTAGCGCTTGAATTTGGCCTCAAGCTGAAAAAGACAAAATCCAAGGCAACATCAAACCACTTAGCCTCGTAGCTAGCCCTACGGGGCAGGAGAGGGCTCTCTCCGGGTCTATCTCGGCAAAAGGTCTTCAAAGGGCGGAGATGACCAATAAAGAACACTGATTTTAGGCTAGTAAACTGATTGAGAAGGTTTGATTTCAGATTTTTAGGGTTTTGGTGGAAAACAGGGGGAGAGCAATTTTGGGTGCAGGGATGGGACACAGCTTTTGCAGAGGTCTTTTTGGGGCAAGGTAGGAGATTGTCTTGATGCCTTTGATTTAATTGAATGGATAGGAATGACCGGTGAGGAGCTAAAGAGAGCAAGAAACCATCGAGATTTCTCTTTAGACAGAGGAAAACATAGATATTAAGCAAACTTAAAGGCAGAGCATATAAATTATGAATTCTACCTTAACACTTCATTTACTTAATGTGCAGAAAAGAAAAGTGGGAAAATGATACACATAACACACTTACAAGTACATGAGAGAAGCACACCATCAACAAAAATAACCACAGGAATCCCAAATAGTGCTGCAAAACCCTGGTCTTTCCTTTGCCAAAATTGCAGAGATACAAAGTGTAATACAATAGAAGCTTATCCCTCAAGAGTCCAACCATGAAAATGACTAAGAAAATACATAATATAGGCAAGCTAACACCTTTCCTTGCCTCTAGGGGTCGAGCTCATCATCCTAGGAGCTGTTTCAACCAATTCTAAACTGAGCACTACAATCTAGGCAATCAAAACAACTTGCCTCTATAAGCTAGGAAACCAATTCATTCATTAAATTTTTGACTTTTTATGAATGAATCTTCTAGAAGAGATAAATAAGTGCCATGACATCATAAAATTACATCAATTACATCAAGGAGGATGAAAAATCACTCCAAAAATTCAAAACTAGTCAAATCTGCGTTTTGCTGAGCTGTAGGTGAAAATGTGGCAAATTTCCCTGATGCATAGCGCCCCAATTCTCAACGCGTAGCGCGCCTTTGAGCCAACTTGTGAGGCACTTCCCGGCATCCAAATGAGGCAAAAGTAGGCTTGTTGGAAAGGTCTGGATGCCTACTTTCCAACCCAAGTGGAATTTCTCAATTTGGTGTCCATTTTCCCCTCCAAAATTGCAATCTCCCAAGACTGCTTCATGTGTGTCCAAAAAGTGGCAGAAAGTCATTTTTTGCATGTTTTTTGACCTTCTGAGGGCTCAAAACCTGATGAAATGTCTTGGAAATTTCTGAGAAAGTATAATTTGTCATGACAAATCCAAAAATTCTGAGTTTTTGAGAAATGGACTTTCCCATCTTCAGGGTAGCGCGCAGCGCGCTACGCGTTGAGGGCAAAAACCTGTTTTTTGACCAAAAAATTCAAAAATGACCAAAATTGCTCCAAATTCTCTGAAATTTGAGCTGAAGGTGTTTCATTTAGTACCATGCTCCTCCAAGGAAGCCTCAGCCAAAATATGAAGGGGATCGGGCCTTTTCCTCCATTTTAGTGCCTTGGCCAACCGTCCTTTGAGCACCTTCATTCTTTCTTTACACACATGCATTCGAGCCCAATAGTGATTCTTCATGTGTCGGAGCATGTCTTTTTCCATGTTTGCCTTGGCCAGCAACTTTTCCAAATGAGTATTGACCCGAATGAGCATAGCCTCTCGCTCAATGGGTGTCAAATCATCGGGTCTCTTGCGAGCCAAGTTGCGGTCTTCATGGATCCTCCGCAACTCATCAAGAGAGTGTTCATCCTCTAATTGCTTGTTGCGCTCCTCTAAATAAGTAATTGTCCAAGTAGGGTTTAGAAAATTTACATAGGGTTTAGAAAATTTACATAGGGTTTTAGGAATTAGTATGGTTTAGGGATTTTAATGATTTTTAATAGGGAAATTATATGATTTGCATGGAAAAATGTCAAGGAAAATGGTGAGGAAAATATGGGGAAAGAGGAATGGAAAATGGGTAACCTTGGGCAGCAAATTTCAATGAAACCCTAGCACATTTGCATTTTTAAAATTTGATACAGCAAGGTAGGGTTTTTACTTCATATTATCATGGCATTTTTTGCATGTTCATTGCTCATTCATCTTAGCCAAACCAAAAACACCATGGATTAGAGGCCTACCTGAAAAGATTTTGAGAGAGAAGTAGTTTTGGTGGCTTGCTGGCGATTTCTTGAGTAAGAAACCCAACGTGTAGCACGCCTCCAACGCGTAGCGCCTGAGTTATTTAGCACTAGAAAATGCGCATTGATGCGTAGCGCGCCTCCTCTGATGCGTAGCGCGCCACTGTAATTGCTCAATTCGCCCAATGAACTTTGAAATCGACTTAACAAGTATTCTTTTGAAGTTTTGAGAGGCAAATGAGTTACCAATGAGGAGGGAGGGGCTTTTATAGGCTCACTTTTGAATTTAATTTTCCCAAAACCCACTTTATAATGTTTTTGAAATGACACTTTTTGAATTAATTGTTGCTGACTTCTGGTTTCCTTTTTCAAAATAGATTGGTTGAAATGATGATTTCTCTTGAAAATTTTTGCAGGGATAGCTTCGGAGATGTCTTGGCAAAGGAGACCAAGGCTGCATGCCAACTTTCGGAGAATTTGAACTTTTTACAAATTTTTACAAAAATGAGATAATGACCTTTGTCTTCAAAAACAGGGTTTTTGAAAACAAGGTAAAAATTAGTTGTACAATGATAAGAGTTATAAAAATGATGCTTTATGACGGACATCCCTCTGGCCTGCTGGTCCTTTATGACATCTCAAGAAAAATCTTGACTCAACCCTAGACCTAAGACCTTGACATTGAAAACAGGGAAATGACCTTGTGAAGATTTTATTTACTCAGGAAAACATGATCCAGCAGTGCCAAACAAGAGGGGAATAAAAGACATAAGCTTCTCCACCAGGGTTATGGCATGCCTAACAGGATGCAACATGACCACACTGATGAGACACCTAATTATGAAATGCAAAGAGTTTTGATCTCTGGTGGAGGGCTACTAGACCGACTCTAACAAACCCATTGTGAACACTCATCAAAACAAACCTCCTTTCAAGGAGATAATGTCTGCACTTGATCCGGATCTTGGGGGGAGGCCCCGAAGATCTAAAAAATTTAAATGCTAGAAGAAAAGAGGAGAACACACAATATCAAAACCACAAAGTTTTTTTTGTTTTCATTAAAATAGATAATAATTGTAAAGGCTACATTGTGGTGGATAATTTGTCCTTTTACAAAATGTGACTTGTTACTTATAGCCTTTTTTTGTTACAATAACATATGTAAGTTTCATGGGTGGCTAAATACCATGGGTGAATGAATATTGTGGGTGGATGTCACTTACAATACCATGGGTAAATTCCATGAGTAGATAAATACCATGGGAGGATCAAGACCAAGGGTGGATGCCACTTACAATACCATGGGTGAATGAATACCATGGGTGGATGACACTTACAATACCATGGGTAAATTCCATGGGTGGATAAATACCATGGGTGGATGGATACCATGGGTGGATGCCATTTTCCATTCGGATAATTCCTCCCTCCTTAAGAATAAATGGTCCCCATTGTGTGAAGTTCTCTCCTTAGAAGCCTGTGTTGAATATGAAGAGCCACTAAAGAGAAGGGTTTTGTATGGGGAACCCATAACCGTGATGAACGAAGATCCGAGGATAGAGATGCCTTGTAATGCTTGTGACCAACTGTGAGACTGACAATGCGCGGCCTAGAAAATGGACTTTGATGAAATGTGGGTTTGTGGATGACCCATAACCATGAAAAATGAAGATCCGAGGATAGAGTTACCCTGTAATTCTTTGACCAACTATGATACTAACAATGTGCATCATAGCAAATGGACTTCGATGACAAGGATTTTGTGCGGTTGACCCATAACCATGATGTTGATTGTTGATGAAGTAGCAGGTGCCTACATAGCCTGGCGTGGGAGGGCATGTCTCCAAAAAACCCAAGTTGGATGTTGTTATGGTGAAACTGATGAATGTGAAGCAGGTGCCTACTAAAGTGGGGTGGGAGGGAACGTCTCCAAAGGAAATCCGCCCCGAATGTTGGTCCAGATATAAAAACTAATTTAAAATGGGCATAACTCAGTCAATATATCTCAGGATCTTTATTATAACCTATTTTTGGAAATAGAATGACCTTTCAACATATTCCCATGTGATTGAAATCCCTATCTGGAAACTCTCGAAACTTAGATTTTGCTGCAACTACCCCATCCTCACAAAAATTCTAGAAAAATAGTTGATGATATCTCCCTCATCTGAACTTTGATTTGACCAATAGTTTTTTTTTTTGAAATTGGGTGATTTTGCAAGAGGAGCTAAGATCTGCAATCATTTTTCTGAAATTCTACACAAAAACTGCAAAAAATGATAGGAGATCTGTCATCCATGAATTACCACCAAAAAAATTTATGCAACACAACTGATTTTAAATTAGCAATATCTCCCTCATCCGGACTCTGATTCAGCCGAATTTTTTTTGAATTTGGTTATTTTTTTGCAAGGAATCGAGATATGTAATTTTTTTTGTAAATTTTTCACAAAAAGTTTCATATCTAATTTGCAAAGTTACCGCCCAAAAAAGTTCTGCGAAAAAAAAAAAAAAATAAAAAAAAAATAAAAATAAATAAATAAATAAAATAAAATAAAAATAAATAAATAAAAATAAAAATAAAAATCTTCTTGCTTTACCCAAGAAAGTGTTATGTGGAGGTTGTAGCACATGCATGAAGTTTGTTGAATATTTCTGCAAAAATTTAAAACTAAAATATGCGTCAAAAACTCATTCCCATGGAGTTATAGCCTGAGTCTGATACCACTGATTTGGATCTTGGGGGGAGGCCCCTAAGATCTAAGAAATTGAAATGTCGGAAGAAAAGAGGAGAACACACACTAAACAAACCACAAAGAAACTTTTTTTTCATTAAAATGGATAATAAATGTAAAGGCTACATTGTGGTGGACAATCTGTCCTTTTACAAAATGTGACTTGTTACTTATAGACTTTTTTGGTTACAATACCACAGGTAAATTCCATGGGTGGGTAAATTCCATGGGTAAATGAATATTGTGAGTGGATGTCACTTACAATATCGTGGGTAAATTCCATGAGTGGATAAATACCATGGGAGGATGAATACCAAGGGTGGATTCCACTTATAATACCATGGGAAAATACCATGGGTGAATGAATAGCATGGGTGGATGCCACTTACAATACCATGGGTAAATTCCATGGGTGGATAAATGCCATGGGTGGATGCCATTTTCCATTAGGATCAACATATATTCAATGCATGAATGATAGTTGTGAACTAAATATCATGAGTCACGTAGTTGCGTTCATTCTCATTCAACTTCCTTGATTCATGACATACCACCTGCCCTTCATGTATAAGTCCTTCATTGCAAGCATATGTACATATGATGAACTCCTTATCGGGATCCGTGATCTTCAAAACTAGAGCATTTGTAAGACAATGCTTCAACCGCTCAAAACAAATTTCACACTCCTTAGGCCATTCAAACTTCTTCCCTTTCCTTTGCAAAGATGTAATAGGATAACCAATCTGCGAGCAGTTCTTGATGAATTACGTGGAATAACCTGCTAGTCTCATGAATGATCTAACCTCATCTACATTCCTAGGATTTGGCCACTCTATGATAGCTTTAATCTTTTATAGGTCCACTATTATCCCTTCCTTGGAAACAACATGTCCCAAGTAGTGAATATGAGACTAAAAGAAACTACACTAGCTAAGCTTGGAATACAATTGATGCTCTCTAAAAATATCAACATTTCTTCAAGATGCTCTGCATGCTCTTCCTCATTCTTGGAATATACCAATATATCATCAACAAATACTATCATAAACTTGTCCAACTATCAACGCAACACATTGTTCATCAAACACATGAAGGTGGTTGGAACATTGGTAAGACCAAAAGGAATCACCACAAACTCATAATGTCCATACCTTGTACAAAATGTAGTCTTGTAAACATCTTCTTATTTGATGCACACCTAATGATATCCTTATCTTAAATAAATATTTGAAAACAATGCATCTCCCTTCAATTGATCAAACAAATCATCAATCTAAGGCAATGGATACATGTTCTTGATAGTCAGCTTATTCAATTACCTATAATCAATGCATAATATGGGAGTACCGTCCTTCTTCTTTAGAAACAATATTGGTGCAACCCCAAGGAGATACACTTGGCCTTATGTATCCCTTATCACCCATTTTCTTAAGTTGCAACTTCAATTCCACCAATTCTGGAGTGCACATCCTATAAGGTGCCTTAGATGTTGGTGTTTCTCCTGGTATCAACTCAATAGAGAAATCCACTTCCCTATGAGGAGGAAACTCTGAAATATCTGCAAGAAACACATCTTGGAACTCCTGCAAAACAAGATAATTCCTCAAGACTTCATCATCCTCAACATCCTTCCCTTTATCACTATAAATATGAACTGCAAGAAAAAACACATCCCTTCCGAAAACTGCGCTTTTCCTGCATAGTTGTTACCATTCTCACTGATATAGACTTCTTCTTTCCCTGTAAGACTCTCATTTCTCCATCATCATCCAGGCACTCAATAGCATTATCATAGCAGTCTACCTTGGTCCTATGAATGAAAAACCAATCCTTGCCCAAGAGCATACTATATGATCCCAAAGGAAGCACATCTAGATGTGTTGATGTAGGCATACCATTCATCTTAAATGCACAAGATCTCACCCAATGATGAACTCTTCTCTTGGTCGTTATAGCCAACTACACCAACCAATATTCTTCATGCACTTCTTTATTAAAGAAACACTTATTCACTAGGTCACGAGGGATATAACTATAATTAGATCAAGGATAAATCAAAATAAAGACAACTTGTTCATGGAGCTTAGCTTCCATCTCAATAATGGATTCCTAATGATCAACTCGCTTGTTATCCACTGTTGCATAAGTCCAAGGAATACTCTGATGAACATCCCCAACTATATCTACCTCGTGATCACTATAAATATGAGGCCTACTACCCTATTGCGATGGGAACTCACTCTTGTGATGCTCTCCACCACATGTCCAACACCTCAAAGGTTTCTTGCCATTACCCTTATTCTGCTCCTCAAGATGAAATCCATGTCCATTGTCAACTACATTGAACTTCTTGTATGGTGCTACATTATCCTTGTCACCTGCATCCTAAAGTCTTCTTCGCTTCTTAGTCCACTTTCCTTTAGTCTTTTCATTCCCTTTCCAATCCTGCTTAGGCTTATAATTGTGCTTAGATTGCTCATAACAATGCTTCAACTTTCCGATGACTTTCTCAATGACCAACGCTCATCACACTCCATCTGATATTTAAATATTAAAGGAAATCCATTGATCAACCTTTGGACCTTTGTTTTCTCATCCTTGAGATAGGGAACATACCTCAAAACTCCAAAAACTTGGTTGTGTACTCTTCATCTATCATGGAACCCATCTTTAAATCATAGAATTTCTTGGTATTTTTGTCATAATATCTCTCAAACAAGTACTTCTTCCTAAAGAGTCTTTTAAAGTCATGCCAACTCAGCCCCTCTACCCTAATTCCCATGACACGCTTCACATCTTCCCTGTGGATATATGCTTTTCATTTGAGAATGAACATAGATTTCTTGTCTTTCATATTCTCTGAATAGTCATGTAATCCAAAGAACTTCTTCATCCCAAGCAGTCATGCTTCTGCATCTGTTGGTTTCTTCACTTCCCCAATAAAATTAGGAGGCTTGGCTTTCTTGAACTAATCTAAAAAATACTACTTCTCACTCCTCCTATAATGATGCTAGCGGTAATGACTATGATACTTCTCAGAACCAAAACTATAATAAAATCCATGAGTGCTAACCTACCTTTGAGGTGTATCCAAAGATTTTCCACCTCTGACAGTGTCATCCTTGTCCAACGTATGTCCTCTATGAAACCTACTAACATATGCCCCATTTGTATTTTCCTCCTACCATGGCTGATCCTCAATTGTCCCTGCTTTTGAAAATCTAAAAGACTTTGAATCATGGCTGCAATAACTTCTACTTGCTTTTCCTGAGCTCTGGCAAGTCTTTCTTGTGCCTCAATAACCTGTTATTATCTGCCTTGTAACTTTTTTTCCCTGCCTTCAAACATCTCGATGTATTTTCTAAATCAAGAGAGTACTCTTCTCCTTTCTACCCATCTGGCCTTTCCCATTCCATAGAATTGACATCATGCATGTAAGGGGAGTCATGTGAACTGCAGTCAACCATTCTTATCTTCATATCTAATCTTCTATCTCTTGAAAACATGCCGTGTTAGATAAACCAAATAGAGACATAATCAAAATCATACCTCAATGTGTTTTAGGGGAGTACATCTCATCTGCACAATCAATCTAGATTAGTGCAATAGAGATGCATAATTAAACCAACATATCAACATCATGCATGATAACACAAAACTACAATGATGACAACATGCATGATAACCATACCCATCACAATGCATGCATAGTAGACACATAGAGCATTAACATGCATGCATAACAATATGCATTTATCCCATCCAGTCCAAGTGTTTGAACCTGGAAGCTCTGATACCAATTTGTAACACCCCCTCCCACCTTTACCCAATTTTACAAGCTCTCTAGGGTAAACATGAGATAAGTGTCACTATTATATGACCTGACCTCCAAGTTCGAGTTATGGAAGTGAGGCATACAAACCAGAAGTAAATTTATATCCTCAAAGACTACAAATCACTCAAGAGCCTCCCAACCACCCCAAGTGATCAATACCTAAGCTAGAACTCTTTTTAACTAGACTTACTCCCCAACCACACCCATAACACTTCATGCATGCGATTGGGTGGCTATAACTGCATTCACAAGCCTGTCTCCATGCAGTTATGACCCAAATTCCCATGTTCAGTGCATGTAGTCATGAGATCTATGCCACTTTTTCAGGCTAGCCTCTAAACCACTGCCCAGAATTGCCTGTAACTTTCGATAATAATGACAATGATGATAACAACACTAAAAAAACATAACTTTAGCAATATCTTGACCTAAACATGACTAATACTTGATAATATGTTGTCCAATATATAGCAAACATATAAGCTACAGGTCATGAATGCATATCTGATCATAAACTTTCGAACTTCAATTGAGAATCACCAAGAAGGCTCAATGATCTCTCAAGCTAGCTGCAACAACACTTTTTAGCCCATGCATTTATCAACCATCCAGTAACTTATCAAATCATGAACAAGATACAAAACTAGAGCACATAATAGAACCATGCATATAACCAGAATAGAAACCATGACAAATCAACTATAAGATCACCATAATAACCAATACAAACACTCATATATCACAATGTAAAATAAATCATATTAACATATGAAAATGCAAACCAAGTCAGGGTCTTCCACGTACCACTCGACCATATATTGGCTTAACCAAAATCTCTCTTTCATCCAATCATCCGCGTGCCATATTCAAACATGAATGTGGGATCAGAAGGGTTAAACCAAATTAAAACAAACCAGGGCTTCCAGAGGCTAAACCACCTCAATTTGCAACTGATCTCACCTATACGGTTCAAAATTCAGTAACATCAATCAAATTGGTCTCTACCCAAGCTGTTCATGATCTAATAACTCAACCCACAACCTCTAGGGAACTAAAGTTGTTACAAGGCTCCAGATATCTCCCATCTCAACCCACAACCTCCGGGGAACCCAAACTATTTCAGGGCTCTAGAGAATTTGTCCCCCACAACCATAGGAAACCTGATAACTTATCAGAAAACCAAATGGGAAACCCACTACACCATGGTTATCCAAGAAATGGCAAGGAAAGGTTGAAACCACTGTTAATCCAAGAAAATCTCCATGCCAATGACAATACATAACCAAGGAATCACATGCATATACCATGCATCCAAAAACTAGCAAGGAGATCACACATGCAACCTGTTATCTGCAAAGTAACCCTGTTGTAGTTATTGATCCAATTTTCTCCTTGTGCTTCCTTGATTTCCTTTGCTTTCTTTCTCTAATCCAAATGATTGCTAGAATGCTACAAGGATGCTCTAAGAATGCTCTAAGTGTGTAAGAGTATGAGAGAATGAACAAGAGCTAACTCAAATATGTCAAAAATGTAGCAACTGATTCTATGATGCCTTTTTATTATTGATTTCTCCTTTTTTCCCACATTTTCCTTCAATTTTCCTCTAATTTCCCTTGCATGCAAATTTGTGTCTCTTCACCTTCCTTTTCTCCATTTTCCTTTATTTTTCATAATTAAACGCCATTTTCTGTCTCTTTACCTTTGCAAATTTCTATAGCCATTATTAAACCATAAGTGATACTCACTATAATGTTTACCAACCATTCATCTTGGAATACATGTCCCATGACCTTGGTATTATTTTATTTACATGGAGAATCAACAAGGGGTTGTTACAGTTGATGATAAGAACTCTAATGTAATTGACAATGTGAAGGCTAAAATTCAAGACAAGGAAGGAATTCCCTTGGATTAGCAAATGTTTATCTTTTTTGGGAAGCAACCTTAAGATAGAAATACTTTTACATATTTGGTCTAAAGGAATGGACTCTCCACCTAGTTATTTTTTTATGTCATGGTATGAAGATTTTTCTCAAGACATTGAAAGGGAAGACAATCACTTGAACTTGAGATTTCAGAAACAATTGAAATTGACAAGGAAAATATTTTAGATAAGGATGGAATTCCTCCATATAGGTATAGGTTGATCTTTCTTGAGAAGTAGTATGAATATGGAAGGATTCTTACATATTACAATATTAAGAAGGAATCAATCCTCCACCCTCTTTATTTGCACGGTGGTATGCATATTTTTTTTCAAGATGTTGACTGATAAAACTATTACTCTTCGAGTTGATACCCCTTACACCATTGAAAATATCAAGGCCATAATACATGACGATGAAGAGATTTCTCCCAACCAACAGAGGTCAATTTGGTTGAAAGCAACTTGAGGATGGGTACACCTTATTGGACTACAACATTTAGAAAAAAATCTACTCTGCATTTGATCCTTTGTGTTTATGGTAAATTTTAGAAGGTGTATGGAAACCCATGTTTGGAACTATAATTTTTTCGTTTGTGGTTTAATTTCATAAAATATATTATTTGGTTTAGTACTTCACCAAATATTGGAATGAGTTTGGTTTTGAATTTTAAAACTGGTACTGTTATCAAGGGAACTTTTGAATTTATTTTTGGAATTAACTGATATACCTTTTCACATGGAATACATGTGTGATTTTCCTTTTGGAAAACCAAAATTACATACTATAAAATTAATGTAGAGTTTATTTTATATTTTAAATGATACATATTGTGCTTTTTAATTAAGTTCAACAAATAACATAACTCTCAACATGTTCATGTTTATAATTGGATTATGTTATGCCAAGCATCTACAATGTCTTTTAGATTCGTATATTGTTCGGCTATTACAACTATTGTGAGTTTCCTTCTTTATGATATCTTTATTTATGGATTTATTTAAATCATCAGTCCCTGCAAAGTCTAGTGGATTGATTTCAATGTAAAAAATATTTTCCAAGAAATGTTACTAAACATGCTCTATAAGAATGTCAATGTGAGTTTAAGTTATTTATAGAGAAGGCATACTACCAAGGTTAACAAATTTGTTGCAGTTGGAAAATTATATTTTGGGTAATGTTTCAACTTTTATATGTAATAAATTTTCTATCGATCTATCCATATCTTGTCTTTTTCTACCCTATATAAACATTCTACATGAATCGAAAGTCTTTCAAAAGTATTAATTCAGAGTATTGAACTATTATTCACTATGATTTCAATTATTTCATTTTCAAATTGGAAGTTGATATTTTTTCACATTCTCCTACTCTATGAACTCAGCTTTTTGAGCTGCATTTAAGGGTTGTAGCCAAGGATGTGTGGAGTGATGAAGAGGAGGAAAAATAGTTTAACACCACCATTAGGAATTTCTTACAAATGAGCTTAAATCTTGTCGAAAAATGCAACAAAAAAGTCTCAATTTGATTTTGCCTTGGTCAAATTGAGAAAATTCAAATTTCCACATTAGCAGACAACTTGGATCTAGATTTAAGACCTCTGTGGTTTATTATTTTCGACTTAGTTACCGGAGAATCCACAGTAAGAACCATTTTCTGCCAACGTTTCAAATCCCAACCGGATTAATAATAATTAATAATCTATATATATATATATATATTAAATTAAATTAAATTAAAAAATTAAAATTAATTAATCTGAGACAGTCGACATTCAAAAATTTTGACAGCCGACATCCTTCTTTTTTTCTCTCCTCATTACTATTTAATCCCTCAAATAAGCTCTTATTCTATCCAGCATTCAAGTTGTCTTGATGATGGATCCCGGTTGGGATTTGAAATGTTGGTAGAAAATGGTTCTTATTGTGGATTCTCCGGTAACTAAGTCGAAGACAACTTGGATGTCGTTAACTTGTGTGACATGGCTTGTGTCACCCAGTTTACTCAGTAAATTCAAGTTGGAGGAGTTAGAGTTTAGTTAAGCATATGTGATTGCTATTTTTAGTAGTAAGGTCAATTATCTGAAGTTGTTTTCAGTTAAACTAGTTCCAATTGTTAGAGGAACTAGTGGAAGGTCTGTTATGTAGTGGGACTTCAGTCAAACTTAGTGATTATCCAATTAACTGATCAATCAACCCAAAATATCTAGTGCATGCGAAGAATTCAAGTTCCCTAGTTTTTGTGGAGATTCCAAGGCAATGTAACATCAGTTGTAGACTATTCCAAAGTGTACAGGTGTTGCATGCAATCTGATGATCAACCTTGGCAATTTCACAATCCATTTTGGAGAAAATCCTAAATAATATGGGCCTAATTTCTCAAGGAATTATGAAGGAAATAGAGGCTCAACAGAGGCATAAATTGACTAAGTCTAGGTTAGAGCTTCTTAGTGAGTAGAGAGATAAGTTATTCACTTGCAGGTTGAGCTCGGATTGAGCTAGAAATTGTAATACATCTCTATTCATCAAATTAATGCAAACAGACAATTGGGTTTTTGAGCAGATTTCTTTCCCCTAGAAAAATACTATGTACATGTGTGTTATTTCTCATTGCATGTTTGCGATTGATGTTTCAAATTGTGAATTGAATTCCATAGAGCAATAGAGTAGGTTTTTGTCTTGTGATGTTGATTAAAAATTCATGAGAAGTTGAAAATATACAACATAATTTCTAC
This sequence comes from Pinus tabuliformis, assembly GCA_031772625.1. Lineage (NCBI taxonomy): Eukaryota > Viridiplantae > Streptophyta > Pinopsida > Pinales > Pinaceae > Pinus > Pinus tabuliformis. The sequence continues at coordinate 592,707,035 of CM062812.1, read as the reverse complement.
ATGGTATCAGAGAAGGATCCACATTAGATCAAGAATTTCGAAGTTGTTTCTCAGGAGGTTCGAATTTGGAGTTCAGTGTAGTAGGATCTCTTCAGAGTTCGGAAGATGACCTTCAACGAGTTGAGGCTATAATATGCCTTGGAAAGGAACTCTAATTTCATTGCATGGAAGGACCACATGGAGGCAGTATTGGATGAAAATGGATTGCTAGAATACATCAAGATAGATGTTGAAAAACCACAGGTATCTGATACCCAAAACCTTGCTCAATGAAGAAAGATGTATCCAAGGTTAGGAAAATAATATTGGAGGGAGTACAGGATCACATGGTCTCAAATATCCATGGGAAAGAACCTCCATTCACAATGTGGAAATCACTGACATAATAGTTCGAGAATAGTAGTAACCATAGGAAATGGCACTCAAGGATAAACTTCAAAATATGAATATGAAGAAGAATGACACTATTCCACAATATCTTAGAATGTTCACACAAGTTTGTGATGAATTTGGCGGGGTTGGTGTAAATGTTAGAGAAGATGATTTGGTAAGCCTTGCCCATCTAGGCCTTCCTAAGAGCTAGCATAACTACCAAGATTCGATGAGCGGGAGTTAGAAACTACCGAATTGGGAACACTTATGGTCTGATTTGGTACAGGAGGAAATTAGGCAGAATATCAAAGATGGATTAACATCCAAAGAACAGGAAGATGACTTTTCTCTAGTCAGGAAAGGAATGAAGACAAAAGGACATAATTCCCAAGGCGAGGCTGAATCCATCCAAAGGTGCAAGAAGAAATACTTTTCCAAAATAAAGTGCTTCAATTGTCATGAATTTGCGCACTATGTTATGAAGTGTCCACATAAGAAGTCTAGCAAGAAGGAGCTTGTAGGAGGAGACGCAAGTGAAGCCTTTACTTCACAGTTCAAGCTTGACTTCACCTTTATTGCATGCATGACCATCATAGTGATGGGGAGCCTATGGTACTTGGACTCTGGTACCTCATTCCAAGGGAGAGGGTGTAGAGATTTTTTCAGTGACATGGCAGAGAAAGATCTCCAAATGCATATTGAGTTTGGGGACGAAGGCCGGTACAATGCTATTGGGATCAGTATAGTCACCTTTCGAAGGGAGTCAGGATCCCCTCTCAGACTTAAGGATGTCATTTTTTTTTTCAATCCTAAAGAAGAATCTCATCTTTGTAGTATTTTTGGAAGACTATGGTTATGATGTGATCTTTAGCAAAGGGAAATCTTTCATAAGGCACATAACCACTAGACAGGAGAAGTAGATCAGGGTTTGTGTGAAGAACCTATATAAAATTGAGGCAAATATGCATGTACATCCTTGAGGAGAAAGGCATAGATTAGAGATATGGTGGTTGAGAGGGAGCAGGATAGACCTCTCAAAATGGAGCCTCAAAAGGAGCCTCACGACGTTATGGAGCAACCACAAATGGAGAGGCATAAAGGAGGCAAAGTGGAGACATCTACTCAAGCATAGACATCCAGTAGGGGGAGAGTTCGAGTCAAGTGGGCATAGGGATCACATGCATCCATACCACTAGGAGTGAGGTGGAGTGATGTAGATCCTTAGTCCAAGAGTTCAAGAAATTTGGGCAGGATCCATTAAATCATTCTCCTCATGGATCATTACCTTACTACAAGGGCCCATAGTATTCAATAGTAAGAGGATCAATGTTAGTCAGATACTGAGGAGTGAAGAGGAGTGTTGACAATAGAGAAAGAGGCTCAGTAGCAGAATCAACAACAACACAATTTTCCCAGTGCACAGTTGCAAACACAATTGATTCAATGTTTTTTTTGGATGATACTTAGTTGTAGATGTTGTAGTAGAAGTAGAAATAGTGAGAGGTGTTTCATGTTGTACATTCCACAGGTGTAGGATAAAGGTAGTTGATAATCCCTTTCTTTCTTAGAGGGAGTGTTGAAAAATGCAGCAAGAAAGCCTCAATTTTATTTTGGCTTGGTCAAATTGAGAAAATTCAAATTTCCACATTAGAAAACAACTTGGATGTAGTTAGCTTGTGTGACATGGCTTGTGTCACCCAATTTACTCAGTAAATTCAAGTTGGGGGAGTTAGAGTTAAATTAAGATTGTGTGATTGCTAATTTGTAGCAATCAATGTTAATTATCTCAAGTTGTTTTCAGTTAAACTAGTTTCAACTGTTGGAGGAACTAGTGGAAGGTCAATTGTGTAGTGGGACTTCAGTCAATTTCATTGATCATCTAGTTAACTAATCAATCAACTCAAAATAGCTTGTGCATGCAGAGAATTCGAGTTCCCTAGTTGTGGTGGATATTCCAACACAGTGTAACATTAGTTGTAGACTATTCTAGAGTGTACATATGTTGCATGCAATTTGATGATCAACCTTAGGAATTGCGCAATCCATTTTGGATAAATTCCTAAATAATAGGGGCCTAATTTCTTAACGAATTGCGGAATGAAATAGGGGCTCAAGCAAAGGCAGAAAATTGACTAAGTTTGGGTCAAAGCTTCTCAGTGAGCAGAGAGAGTTTATTCACTTACAGGTTGAGCTCAGATTGAGCTAGTAATTGTAATACATCTCTATTCATCAAATCAATGCAAGTAGGCAAAGGGGTTTTAGCATATTACTTTCCCCTGCAAAAAATATTGTGTGCATGTGTGTTATTTCTCATTTGTAATAGCCCCGGGTCAAAATTTCATGTAATAAAAGTTAATAAAGTAAAAATAAGACCAAGGTCAAGGGACACTTATTCCAAGTTGAATGTTGGGAAAAATATCCTAGTGGGCATCACTTGTTATGTTTATGGCTAAAAGGAAATTGGCAAAGGTAATGGAAAAGGCTTTGAAAAGGAAAATAGGCATTAATTGGCATATTATTTATGAAAATAAAGGAAGTTGGGATAAAGGGAGGTGAAAGGTCACATGTTGCATGTGAGGAGGATATTGAAGGAAAATTAAGGAAAATTATGAAATTAGAGGCATCAATAATAAAAAGGCTTCTGAGAATTAGTTCACAACTTTTGTTGGTTTAGCTTTTGGTGAGTTTAGTTTTAGAGTTAGTCTTAGAGAGGAGAAGAGCACCAAGAAGAGAAGGAGATCAAGCAAGAAAAGGAAGGACAAGGAAAGCAAAGGAAAACAAGGACCAAGCAAGGAAAGGTTGGATCAAGCAACTTCAATAAGAATACTTGTGTTAGAGTCGGTCTACTAGCCCTTCACCAGAGATCAAAACTCTTTGCATTTCATGGTTAGGTGTCCCATCAGTGTGATCAGTTGCATTCCGTTAGGCATGCCATAACTCTAGTGGAGTAGTTTTGTGTCATTTATTCCCCTCGTGTTTGGCACTGCTGGTTCAGGTTTGTTTAAGTAAATAAAGTCTTCAAGGGTCATTCATCATCTTGTTTTAAATTTCGAGGTCTTAGGTCTCGGGTTAAGTCAATTTTGTCTTAAGAAGTCATAAAGGACCAGCAGGCCAGAGGGATGTCCTTCATAGAGCATCATTTCAATAATTCTCATCATTGTACAGCTAAATTTGGACTTTGTTTTCAAAACTTTGTTTTTGAAAAACACAAGTCACCATCTCGTTTTTGTAAAAAATTGTCAAAATTTCAAGTTCTCCAAATGTTGAAAGCGCGGCCTTGGTTTCCTTTGCCAAAGCATTTCAGAGCTATCCCTGCAAAAATCATCAGAATAAATCATTATTTCAACCAATTTATTTTAAAAAGTGAAACCATAAGTCAGAGCCTATTAATTCAAAAAAAGTGTCAATACTCAAACATTACAAAGTGGGTTTTGGTCAAGTAAAAATTAAAAAGGAGCCTATATAAGCACATTCCTCTTTATTAACACCTCATTCATCTCTTACAAGCAAAGTGGATCCTTGCAAAGGCGATTTCACAAATCAGTGAGCGAATCGGGCAGTTCCAAGGGCGCGCTACGCATCAGCAGAGGCGTGCTACGCACCCAGGGCGTGCTACGCATCAGCGCGATTTTCTCAGTGTAATTTTGTTCAGGCGCTACGCACCAGAGGGGCGCTACGCATTGAGCAAGGTGCGCTACGCATTGGGTTTTTCGCCCAGTGACTTGCCAGCAAGCTCTCAAATTCTCTCTTAACTCAAGAAAAATACAAGTAAGCTTCTTTTCCATGGCTAGTTTCAGTTTTCCAAGATGAATGTGAAAGAAGTATGATAAAGATGCCATGAAAATTAGAAGTAAAAACCCTAAATTGTTGTGTGAAATTTAAAGACCTAGTTTGTGCTAGGGTTTCAAGGTGTTATGCTGTCCAAGGTTTTCCCATTTTGATCCTTCTTTTCCCCACATTCACCAGCATTCTCCTTAAAATTGCCCATAAAATTCTATAATATCCCTCCACAAAATCCCAAACCCTACATTATCATAATTTCCTATGCCCTTGCCCTTCCCTAAATTCCTTGTTTATTTTTATTGTCCCTAATTCCCTCATGTTTCCCTTTCCCTAACAATTCCCTTGTATTTATGTCCCCTTGGTAATAGCATTTGAAAAAGTCAAACAACAATCAATTGTGTGCACAGTCAGCATATACATTTCAGCCATCCTGTCTTCAAAACTATGTCAGAAACCGAATCAGATTATGAGCAGAGTTATGACAGTGATTCAACACCAGAGATAGAAGTGCCAAGGAGGCATCACAAGGGCGGTAAAGGTGGTCGGCATGTCAGGGAGGAGCCCACTTCTTTGGCTCATTTGCAAGCTTGTCCACTTGCAATGAACTGTTTTCAGTACCAATCATGTTTTGGATATTGTGAGCGGATCTCACAAATTCAACATCACAAAGAACTAGCTTGCTTGTTTGTCCTACATTTGCAGAATGGTCATGTGAACCTTGCAGGAGTGGACTTCACCCTATCACCCGAGATTGTTGCTCAAGCCACCGGGATACCAAATGTAGGGGAGGAATGGAATAAGCGCCAGCAGTTAGACAGATTTCACTATGAGCCATATATCAAACCCGGGTGTATGAGACACTTAACTGCTATTTTTCCTTTCAGATTCCTAAGGGATGAGTATGCACCGTTGATGAGACTCATTATTCGCTATTTCACTTGTGAGGGCAGATTTTCACATCTCTATTCGTACCATATTCGTTTGTTGATGCATTTCACAAGGGTACGAATGATGAACATTCCTTTTTTCATGTGTCGCAATATAGAAAGGATGGTGCCCTTGGTACAAAGGAAGAGCCCAGCACAGCAGCACAAGAGTATTTATCATTATGCACTGATTAAAATCATAGTGATGCATCGGTTGGCACAGCAGGGTATTGCTTGGGAGGATTTCATTTCTCGCGAATTTTTCACGATACCAAGGCCACCTCCTGAGATTGTCCATGATGAGGGAGGGCTTTCACATCAGTTTGACATTCCAGAGCCTGAGCATGTCAGCGCTCCTTCATATGTTACATATCAGAGAGGCCACAGGGCCTTATTTGCATCTGCATGGCGAGTATTATCTTCACCTAGGGTGGAAGGGGTCTCGCCTTCTTCATCGGCACAGCGAGTATTATCTCCACATCAGGTGGAAAGGGTCTCGCCTTCTGCAGCATAGGTACAGGTACAGGACAGAGGCAAGCAACCGATATTTGATGAGGGACCTTCAGGAGATCCGGACACAGATATTATTGATCTTGATATCAGTTCTCCTAGCTCAGAGCTAAAGGAGATCATTCAGCAACAAAAGGCTGAGAATCGCTTGTTGCAACAGAAGTTCGAAATGGCCAATTGGACAATCAACTACTTGGAGCAGTGTAACAAGCAGCTAGAAGATGAACACACTCTTGATGAGTTGCGGCGAATCCTAGAAGACCGAAACTTGGCCCACAAGAGACACGGTGATTTGACACCTATTGAGAAAGGGTCTATGCTCATCCAGGTGAACATTCATTTAGAGAAATTGTTAGACAAGGCAAACAGAGACAAAGATATGCTCCGCCATATGAAGAATCATTACTGGGCCCGCATGCATGTTTGCAAAGCGAAAATGAAGATCCTTAAGAGGCGATTGAGCAAGGCATTAAAACGGCGAAAAAGGCCCGATCCACTCCAAATTTTGGCCGAAGCCTCCTTGAAGGAGCATGGTACTGGATGATACACCGCTAGCTCAAATCTCAAAAAATTTGGAGAAGTTTTGGTCAATTTTGAAATTTTTGTATTGAAAACAGGTTTTTGCCCTCAACGCGTAGCGCGCCGCGCGCTACCCTGAAGATGGGGAGGCCCAATTCAAGAAAGGTTTGCATTTTTGGATTTTTCATGATGAAATACACCTGCTCAGCCACTGCCAAGACATTTCATCAAGTTTTGGGCCCCCAAAAGGTCAAAAAACATGCAAAAAATGACCTTACTGCCCCTTTTTGGACACACAGGAAGAAGTCTTGGGAGAATGCACCTTTGGAGGGGCAAATGGGCACCAAATTGAAAAATTCCACTTGGGTTGGAAAGTAGACATCTAGAACTTTCCAACAAGCCCACCTGAGATCAATTTGGATGTCGGGAAGTGCCCCAAAAGTGAGCTGAAAGGCGCGCTACGCATCAGGGTATTTTCTAAGTTTTTCATCTTCAGCACAGGAAAACGCAGCTATTTGACCAGTTTTGACTTTTGATGGGATTTTTCACCCTCTTTGATGTAATTAATGTATTTTCATGTTGACATGACACTTATTTACCTATTCTAAAAGATTCATTCATAAAATAGCAAAAATTAATGAATGAATTGGTTTCCTAGCTTATAGAGGCAAGTTGTTTTGATTGCCTAGATTGTAGTGCTTTGTTTAGAATTGGTTGAAACAGCTCCTAGGATGATGAGCTCGACCCCTAAAGGCAAGGAAATGTGTTAGCTTGCCTATATTATGTATCTTCTTAGTCATTTTCATGGTTGGACTCTGGAGGGATAAGCTTAGACTGTATTACACTTTGTATCTCTGCAATTTTGGCAAAGGAAAGACCAGGGTTTTGCAGCACTATTTGGGATTCCTGTGGTTATTTGTGTTGATGGTGTGTTACTCTCATGTACTTGTAAGTTTGTTATGTGTATCATTTTCCTACTATTCTCTTTTGCAAATTAAGCAAATGAAGTGTTAAGGTAGAATTCATGGTTTTCTATGCTCTGCCTTTAAGTTTGCTTAATATCTATGTTTTCATTTGTTTAAGGAGAACTCCTGAAAGTTTCTTGCTCTCCTTAGCTCCTCACCAGTCATACCTTTCCATTCAATTCCTTTAAAGGCATCAAAACAATCACCTACCTTGCCCCAAAAAGACCTCTGCAAAAACTATGTCTCATCCCCGCACCCAAAATTGCCTTGCCATGTTGTCCAACAAAACCCTAAAAATTTGAAATCAAACTTTCCCTATCAATTTACTAGCCTAAAATCAGTATTCTTTATTGGTCATCTCAGCCCCTTTGAAGACCTTTTGCCGAGATAGACCCGAAGAGAGCCCTCTCCTGTCCTCGTAGGGCTAGCTACGAGGTTGAGCTTGGTTTGATGTTGCCTTGAGTTTTTGTCTTCCTCAGCCTAAGGCAGTTTCGAGAGCTAACAACTTTCAGGGAATAGATTTCATGTACGGTTTCTTAGTTGGTTTTGGTATGCATGGAATATGCATGTGTGTATTTTGGTTTCTTTGTTTTTGGTGGCATGGATTTTACCAGGTTTTTGACAGTGGTTTCACCCTTGTCTTTCCATTTCTGGATAGCCATGATGTGATGGGATTATTTCTGGGTTGAGCTATGGATTTCTGGAAGGTTTTGGATCCGAGTGAGGTGGTCTCAGGAAAATACCAAGGGTTGGGGGTGGAGATGGTTTTCTCCATGAAGCCCTTAACAGGTGGGTGGAGATAGGAAAATTCCTCAAGGGATGGTGAAGTAATTATGAGGCATCCAAGCTCGGTTTCTCTTTGTGATCTAGGGACCGGTTTAGGTGAGATCATGGTATGGTGAGGGTGGAGGTAGCTTAACCTTTGGATTCCCTTAGTTGTTTATGGATGGTTTTATCCCATGATATCCCACATTCATGCTTGGAATATGGCATGGGGATGATTGGCTAAAAGAAATATTTGGTTCGACCCAATCTACGGTCAGGTGGTACGTGGAAGTCCCTGACTTGGTTGAATTTTGCATATGGTTAATAGGAGCTAAGTTCCTCTTGCTTTTGATGGGTAAATATACTTGTTATTATGTGACTTTATTGGGTGTCCTATCATTGTTATTTAGCTGGTTATATGCTGGTTATAAGCGTGGTTAATTAAGATATCTAATTATGGATCTTAACACATTTCTATTAATGAATACGTGAATAATGAATGCAATACCTAATTGGTGTTATGACAACTATTGTGAGAAGGCATTGTTCCCACTGTTTATCCTTAGATAATTTTTTAGGTCATAATGTTCAGATTTGCATTCATGACTTGTAGGTTGCGTGTTCACCATGTGTTTGAAAAAATGTTAGTCCTAGTTGGGAGAGGTCAAGTCAAGTCTTGGTTCAATTTTTGGTTCATAATCTTTGCTTTTATGTCATTTATAACCTCTGGAAGTTTCACTGAGTTTTGGGCAAAGTTCTGATTCTTGGCCTTGAAAAGTGGCTCAAAATTCGAGGTCGCTAGGATAGAACTGACTGGATAAGTCCATAGTCACATGGAGGCAGGATTATCAATGTGACTAGAGGGATGTAATCACTTGCATGCCTTGGAGAGGGAGCGAATGGGGCTATAGGTCAGTGAAAAAGAGAGTCATCTCAGGGGTTTGACACCTAGAGGGGTTGGGTTTCTCCTGGAGGTCCTGTAGCACCTGAGGGAAGTTAGTAAGGTATTAAGTTGTCAACTCCATTTCCTTAAGGTCATTTAGGAGGTTGAGTCTTATCATAGTGACCCTCAGCTCATGTTTACCCCAGGAAAACTAGTGAAAGTGGGTAAATGTGGGAGGTGGCGGGTTACAGGGTGGTATCAGAGCTAGTTACGCTCTCTTTGCGTAAAGTCTGATGTTCTCATGGTTATGGTTGTCATGCATGGGTCATGGTGTACAATTGGTATGCTCATGAATGATTATTATTATATTGATATGATTATAATTATATATGTATCACGTTAATGTGTAATGATCTTGCAGATGAGATAAGCCTCACCTAAACATCAATGAGGTATGGTTTTTATTTTGGTATCTGTTTGGTTTATCTAACATGGTACAGTTGCAGGAAGAGGAGAAATCAAAGATGACGAAAAAAATGGTAGACTACAGTTCTTGTGACTCTCTCTACATATTAGTTGTGCAACAAGGAGGAGAGCATTCTCCTGGTATAGAAGATACATTGAGGAGTTTGAGGGTAGAGATCAAAAGTTTCAAAGTAGAAAATGACAAGTTGGTTGAGGCTCAAGAAAGACTTGCAAGGGATCGAGAGAAGTAGGTAGAGGTAAATGCAACAATTCTTTAGAGATTGTCAAAGTTGCAGAGACATGGACAACTGAGGATAAGTTAAGAGGAGGAAGAGAAAAATAATGGAGCCTATGGTAGTAGGTATCGTTATGGATACAGGTTGGATAAAGGGGATACAATTATAAGTGGCAGATCATTGGATACACCTGCCAAGAGGACTAATATGTATGGGAATCATTCTAGTTCCTCATCTAGGAGACATCATCACAGTCATCACTTTCATCATCCTTATAGAAGGGGTGAGTATTTATCATCTAAGGTTCAAGAAAATCAAGCCGCCTAAATTTGATGTAGAGATGAAGAAGTCAGAAGATGCAAAGGCATGGTTGCTTGGGATGAAGAAATTATTTATATTGCATAGATATTTATAGAACATGAAAGCCAATATAGCTACCTTCAGTCTCAAAGGGAAAGAAAATATTTGGTGGGAAGCTATGAAGAATGTCAAGGGCATTCGAGAAGAAGAGTTGATTTCAGATGAGTTTGAGAGACTCTTCAAGAAGAAGTGCTTGTCATAGAGGTACTATGTTGATAAAGCTAAGGAGTTTTATGAGCTGCAGATGGGCTGCATGATAGATGATGAGTACACTAGTAGGTTCCTGGAGCTGTTGAGTTATGTGCCTTATCTTAAGGATGAGAAGGCTAAGATCCATATATTCATCAGTGGGCTTCCAACAACATATAGAGACCAAATTGTGTTTAATGAGCTTAGATCATTAGAGGAAGCCATCAGGAAGCTAAAGCATTGTTATGAGTAGTCAAAGTGCAAAGTTGAGCCTAAGCGTGATGTAGTGTTCTAGCTAGGGTACTAGATTAGACTATATTTATTATCGACCAGGATGCGTAAGCTTAGAGGCACGCGTCTAAAGTATATAGACATAAAGGATTGCTGGCTAAGTGGTTATGATGTAGGTCACAGGACTTCTTTACGGAAGATTGGGGTATGTTACCTATCATCCAAACACTCAGGTCACTCTGCTAATATACCTAATTACAATACTATCATTAAATGCATTTACCAAATTAAACACTGAACCTAAACACTGTGTATCACTGCAAACCAAGATTTTGATCTCCTTACAGAGACATCACACATAAAACCCTTGTTCAGCAAACACCCAGCATTCACTAATATTTATACAAGATAAAAATATACAGAGATCATAAATGGATTTTGAAATGAAAACAAGGTTCATGACATTGCTTTTAAAAGACACACAGGGATCGAATCCCTTACAGGACGCGCTTCAAGATCTCAGCGATGACTGTTCAAGCATTACCACAAACGCAAACCACATACATTCAATTGAAATCAAGAGCTATTGAAATTGAAAACCAATCGTAACTACTGTGCAAACCATATGATACCCTAAGTGCGAATAAAACGAAAAGGACAGTATACCAGTTTAACGCAGGGCCCGTCCGCGTTCCAGAGGTATACTGGACTGTATTCAACCGGCTATCAAATCAATGCACAAGACAGGGGTCGTGACTGTAACTGGAGTCTTAGTATTAAGTTCAAAAACTCTGTTTCAGAATGATACAACGATTAACCATCGTTCATTACATTGAACTGTATTTACATATGTCTATTACAACCATGTCATTTCGAAAATGAATGTACATTCAGAATATGGTTGTTGCCGCTTTTACTACATCGAGATTTTCAAAATGTTTCCATCCTAAACTGATTTCAAAAAGAACAAAAACTAAATCAAATTAGAATGCGCTGTTGTTGCTGCCTTTGTCGCCAGTGTGCCATGCTTTGACCTGTGTTGACCGCGCATGTAGGAGGGTCGATTCTGCTGTGGGATAGGTATTCGTCCATGCTTGGACATTCTACTTTTCATCCATGCCTTTCGTTCTAGCCTAGCTGGTGTGCCACATGTCAAACAATGACCCAATTACAGGATGTTGGAACTTCCTGTAACCATTTTACCAAAAACTTCTAATTCTTTAACATAAAACTCCTAAATCAATTTCAATGCATTTTAATAACTATAGAACTATTAACTAATCAATTTTCAAGGATTCTAAGAGATATATGATAAAAAGGAATAGGAAAATGATATGTTTTAGGAGGAAAAAGGAGGTCATGCGATGGTACCAACACGTGACTTGAAAGGAAAAGAGAAAGTTAAAGGGAAGTGACCACAAAAGCAAGGAATACTTCAGGATGCAGGTGAGAAAGAAAATGTGGTTCCTTACAAGAAGTTCAATGTAGTTGAGAAGGGACATGGGTTGCAACCAGGAGAGCAGTAGAACCGAGGTGATGGTAGAGTACCATTGTAGTGTTGGATATGTGGTAAATATCATCACAAGAATAATTGTCCACTATACCACGGTGGTAGGCCTCAAATCTATAGTGCTCAGGAGGTGCAGACAATTGTGGATGTTGGTCATAGAATTCCTTGTATTTATGCAGTTGTGGACAATAAGCAGGAAAATCATCAAGCATCTATTATTAAGATGGAAGGTAAGCTCTATGGTCGAGTTGTTTCTATTTTGATTGATCCTAGATCTAATTATAGTTATGTTAATCCTGACATGGTGAATAAGTACGGCTTGAGAAAAGAAGTACATTCATAATCTTGGTTAGTGCAGTTGGCTACAGGGACTAAGAATAGAGTTCGTCATTGGGCAAGATCTTTTGCATTCGAGTTGAATGGTATGCCTACATCAACACATCTGAATGTACTGCCACTGGGATCATATAGTATTCTTTTGGGTATGGATTGGTTGTACCTTCACAGGACCAAGGTAGATTGTTATGACAAGGCTATTGACTGCCTGGATGATAATTGGGAAAAGAGAATTCTACAAGGGAAGAAGAAGCCTACATCAGTGAGGGTGGTCACCGCTATGTAGGCTAAGCGCAGTTGCAAGAAAGGGTGTATGATGTGTGTAGTCCATATCTCTAGTGGCAAGGGTAAGGATGTTGAGGATGCATAAAATATTCAAGAGGTACCCTATATTACAACAGTTTCAAGATGTGTTTCCAGCAGAGATTCCAGAGTTGCCTCCTCACAGAGAAATGGACTTTTTCATTGAGTTGGTACTAGGGGAAGCACCAACACCAAAGGCACCTTACATGATGAGCACACCAAATTTAGTAGAGTTGAAGTTGCAGCTAAAGGAAATTCTGGATAAGGGATACATTAGGTCAAGTGTATCTCCTTGGGGTGTAGCAGTATTATTCATGAAGAAGAAGGATGGTACTCTTAGATTGTGCATTGATGATAGGAAACTGAACAAGGTTACGATCAAGAACAAATACCCATTGCCAAGGATTAATTACTTGTTTGATCAGTTGAAGAGAGTAGAAATGTTCTCGAATATTGATCTGATATCAGGATATCATCAAGTACACATCAAGGAAGAGGACACTACAAGACTGCTTTCAAGACCAAGTATGGGCATTATGAGTTTTTTGTAGTTCCATTTTGATTTGACCAATGCTCCAACTACTTTTATGTGCTTGATGAATAGCGTGTTGCGTCCTTATCTGTACAAGTTTGTTATTGTATTCATTGATGACATCGTGGTATATTGCAAGAATGAGGAAGAGAATGTCGAGCATTTAGCAGCAACGTTGAGATTTCTAAGAGGGCATCACTGTATGCCAAGCTTAGCAAGTAAAATTTATTTAAGACATGGGTGCATTACTTGGGACATGTTGTTTCTAAAGAAGGCATAACAATAGATCCAGAAAAGATAAGAGCTACCATGGAGTGGGAAACTCACAAGAATGTGTATGAAGACAGATCATTCATGGGGTTAGCAGATTATTATAGGAGGTTCATACAAAACTTCACATGCATTTCATATCCCATTACATCTTTGTAGAAGAAAGGGAATAAATTTGAATGGAGAGAGGAATGTGCAATAATTTTTGAGCAGCTGAAGTAGTTGTTGACAGATGCTCAAGTGCTTAAGAATGCAAATCTAGATAAAGAGTTTGTGGTGTGTACAGATGCCTGCAAGAGAGGACTTGGTGGAGTCTTGATGTAGGAGGGACAGGTGGTATGATATGATTCCAAGAAACTGAATGAAAATGAGTAGAACTATGTGACTTATGATCTTGAGTTGGCAATTATTATCCATGCATTGAAGATGTGGAGACACTATCTTATTTGCAGTAGGTTTGTATTGATGAGCGACCATAGTAGGTTGAAAGATTTATTTGAACAATCAAATCTGAATGATATGCAAGCTAGATGGTTGGAAACCCTCAGTGAGTTTCACTTTGATATCAAATATGTCAAGGGTGAGGAAAACAGGGTTGCAGATGATCTCAACAAGAGAGTGCAGATGAACCATGTTGTAGCAGTGAGCTCGTATGAGGCAAATTTAGAGGATCAGATCTTACAGGTAGGATAATAGGATGAAAATTACAAGGATCTTAGGCATAGGTTACAACAGCGGGTTCCAAGTGATCAGGATGTGGACTATCATGTCATGGTAGATGGCTTGGTGAGATTCAGGGACTAGATCTATGTGTTAGATGATAGTGGGCTTAAGAAGCTTATCTTGAGGGAGTTTCATGTCAAGCCATATTCAAGTCACTTAGGATATCAGAAGACATTAAAAATAGTGAAGAAGTTCTACTACTGACCGAATTTGAAGAAGGAAGTGGCAGAGTTTGTGGCTAGATGTTTGGACTCTCAGTAGGTGAAAGAAGAGTGTAAGCATCTAGGTGGATTGATTCAGCCTATTCCAATTCCAAAATGGAAATGGGAGGTCATTTCCATGGAATTCATTACAAGTCTTCCAAGGACATCAAGGCAACATGATTTTATCATGGTTGTGGTAGCTCACTTCATTCCAGTGAAGACTACTTACTCAGCTAGTGAGGAGGCATAGGTCTTCATCAGGGAGATCATGATATTGTATGGTGTTTTGAAGAATATTGTGTCGGAATCCAAGTTTTGGAATGAGATGTTTGTAGGTTTGGGGAAAAATTTGTCCTTTAGTACAACTTATCATCCGTAGACAGATGGAAACATGAGAGGGTCAACAGGATTCTAGAGGATATGTTGAGGATGTACGTGATGCATCAGTAGAGGAGATGGGAGGAGTACCTTCCACTGGTTGAGTTTGCTTACAAAAATGATAATCAAGAGTCACCGAGGATGAGTTCGTTTGAGGCACTATATGGGTGGATTTGTAATAATCCCATCACTTTGAGTGATCCAGTGAACAGGGTACTTATTGGACCAGACATGTTGGCAGACATGGAACATGAAATACAAGTTATAAATAAGAATCTAAAGGCAACACAAGACAGACAGAAGAGTTATGCATACCAGCACAAGGCAGTTAAGGAGTTTTAGGTTGGGAAGCATGTGTATTTGTGCATCAATCCCAAGAAGAGATCCTTGAGGATTGGATCATCTGCCAAGTTGTCACCATGGTATTGCGGACTTTTTGAGATCCTTGAGAGGTTTGTACCAATGGCCTACTGACTTGCACTGCATCCGACAATGAAAGTCCATGATGTTTTGCATGTTTCATTACTTAAAAGATATGTAAAGGATGTTGATAGTGTTATTGTGGTATGTATTGCAGGTGGAACCAGAAGGAGAATTCCAGTCAGAACCTCAGTGCATATTACAATGGAAAAACTCATGCTCTAGAATAGAGCAATCGAGCAAGTTAAAGTGCAGTGGAAGCACTTTGGGCCTGATGAAGCTACATGCGAGATGACTGATCATATGTGGCCTATGTATCCTTCATTATTCTTGAGTTGAGGAAAAAAAAAAATGGTATAAGTACATCTTCATGTACGGTTGTTATTGTAAATACTGTAATGAGTTATGTTATAAAGCTCCAATAAGTGGTATGGTTGTCTTGTTGTCATGTTTGTCATGATGCTTTTGATTTTGAGCAGGTTGTTCATTGTAAATACTACAACGAGCTGGTTTTATCTGAAAATTCATTAGCAACAAGATGAGATTTATGTTTATCAACTTTTCCATCTGGTCCAAACTTGGTAATGTAAACCCATTTGCATCTAACAAGTTTTCGTCCCTTTGGAATAGGAACAAGATCCCTTGTATCATTTGCCAATAATGAACGATATTCTTCATTTATAGCTACGTCCCAATCTAGATGGCTTGAAGCTTTTGCAAAGGTGTCAGGATCATAATTCGTTGAAGCTTAAGCTAGTAAAGAAGAGGCTCTATCGAACTGAGAACGTGTACGTCGTTGATCTGTAGGATCACCTGCAAGAGCATCTGCTGCATCCCGAGTAGCATAGACCCATTTTTGAATCTGAGGAGATGAAGGAGGATCCTGAGAAGGTGGGGGAGGGTTGTCATCCTCGCTATCATCATTTGAAGAATAAATATTTTCAGAAGTAGAAGGGATAGAGAGAGGTGGCACATTCGTCGAACTAGGCTCATAGGCCGATATATTTTCAACAAACTTTACATCTCTTCTAATGATAACATTTTTGGACCTAGGTGAAAGAAGTCTATATCCTTTTACATCTTCAGAATATCCAACAAAAAATACATTTTTCACTCTTAGCTTCTAAAGCTTTATGTTTCTCTTTGGAATATGGGCCCATGATTCACTTCCAAAAACACGAAAGTGACTTACATCTAGTTTAATTAAGCTCCATGCTTCTTTTGGAGTGATATTCTTTAAAACCTTAGTAGGAGTGTGATTTACTATGTAATTTGCACAGTTAATTTCTTCTACCCAATAATTAAGACTAAATCCTTTAGATTGAATCATACAATTAGCCATTTCCTTTCAGGTGCGATTCTTCCTTTCAGCTACACCCTTTTGTTATCGAGAATATGGAACAGTATGTTGCATTTGAATTCCATGCTCAGTGCAAAAGTTGATGAATTTGTTGTTAACATATTCTCCGCCATTATCATATCTTAGCTTAAGAATTTGATGTCCATATTGTTTCTCAACAAAGGCCTTAAAGGCCAAGAACATGTTAAATACTTCACTCTTGACTTTTAAGAAGTATACCCAAGTGCGTCTGGAGAAATCATCAATGAAAGTTAAGAAATACTTGTAGCCAGAGAATGAAACAACTAGAAGTGGACCACATAAATCATTATGCACAAGCTGTAAAGGCACTGAGGCGTGCCAAGAGGCACGTTTTTCAAAACTATCCCGATGATGTTTTTCGAGTACACATTCGGAACAAACACCATCTCTGCAAAATACCATAGGAAGACCTGTCACCATATTTTCTTTACATAGATTTTGAAGGGAGCGATAGTTTAAGTGACCAAGTTGCTCATGCCAAAGTTTTCTCACTACATCATTATGAGCAACAAATACAGAGGAAAGAGTTGATGACCCAAAGTTGTTAAACTTATACAACCTTGTAGAATCATCAGCAATGCTAGTAGCTAAAATCTGTCTAGGATCTCTTTGGTCCTTAATTACAACATCGAGAGGTGAAAATTCAACGGTTTTACCTTCACCTGAATGAGTTATCTGATATATAGATAGAAGGTTGCATGATAAGGTTGGAACACATAATACATAATTAAATTGACCATTGTCTAGATGAATAGTTCCAATCCCTACAATAATAATAATGAATCTTCAAGTAATTTAACCATTCAAGAAAATTATACCCGAAATCAGTGGCTTGTCAATTTCAAGAATGAGATAATTGAATGAGGGTATTATTATTATTGTTATTATTATTAACAACCTAGTCTCCTAAATATTGAAATCTCAATTCCATTTTCAAAATAGTTTTCCAAGAATTGATGTTATAATATTGTTATTTCAAATATTTAAGCATACAAATCTACATTTATGTCAAAGTTTCCAATTGAAAATGGCATTTGTTGTCTCTTAGTGGTGTATGAATTGACTTTTTTAACAAAAATATCAAAACAACATTGTTATTGCCTTCATTTTTTGGGTCAAAAGAAGAAGTAGTTGAAATTATATGAGATCAAAATATTTCACAAAATGTTGCAACACAAATTACATATAACTTCTCAAGAAAGTACACTAGAAACATCCTCATTATTGTGGGAGGGTGTGGTAAAAACACATTCAAGGTACATCCTTATGGTTGGTACAAATTTATTCAATGACCCATTAACCAATATATATGTGACATTTATCAAGGGTGGTAGGAGTCTTTGTTAGGAAGCGGGGGGGTTGGGTTTGGTTGCTTGTGCACCTTAGAGGACAACAAGAATCATCCTACTCTTGGAGTCTCAATAAGGAATTTAATAATTAGGTGGAGGCTTATTCTCTTCTTCAGGGCATGTTACAAGTTGTTCTGTCCAAATCCATTAATTGATCACTATGGGGGATTCCTTAGTCCTCATTCATAAACTTCGTTTGGGCTTCTCCCCATCAGATTTGAAACCCAATGCACTTTTCAAGAGGGTCCACTCCAATTTGTATCTCTAGTTGAACTTCAAGCAAAGCATGTCCTATGATGGGATAATGTTAAGGCAGATTCCTAGCTAATATGGCAACTAGTTATGAAGTTAGGCTCTTGAAGGTTGATGACCAAATATCATATGCCTTGATCCCTTAGTAACATGATAGGTGTAATTGTAGGATGACATCAGTTGGAAACTATGAGGGTGTTGACTATACTTTCCCAGTCAGTTAGCATGACAATGTCCTCTACTTCAATCAGGAAACATACATAGTTGATCTCTCACCCCATGGAGGAAGCTATGGCGAAGTATGTTGAGGAGCACAAAATTTATGGTCTTACACAATGGAGTTGATGCAGGTGAGAATACACATGATGACTACATTACTTTTGACCCTCGAGGAGGAGGCTACATTAGAGATAAGAAATAATAGATTCAAAAAGTAGAGATAACAAATAAAGAAATTTGAGAACAATATTGGCAGTCTTATAAGCCAAATTAAAGATATACAATATGTTAGTACTCTGTTAGGTCCCTATAATACTAGTGTATTCCCTTATTATTATTGTCATTGTACCCCTTATTGTTATTGTTGTGCCCATATTGTCCCCATATTGTTATTATTGTGCCCCATAGAAGCCCATTATTGTTATTGTTGTGCCCTTAGATTATTATTGTTATGTTGACTCTTATTATATTGTGACCCTTTAGACTCCTATATATAGAAAGGAGGTCTTGTCATTTGTATCATCCTAGAATTGTTCATTTGTGTAATGTAAAGGAGGTTTCCCCATAGAAGAGGCTATTTTTTAATTCGTTTATCTATATCTTTCTTCTATTTTGTGAGCTGGTTGCATAACAACTGGTGTCAGAGATTTGGATTCTAGGGTTTCATTGCTTCAAATAGGTCATCATGGAATTTTCGCTATAAATTTTTTTCTACGAAGCTTCAGAAGCTGAAATTAAAACCCATTTGAGAAGAAATCGTGATGAACCGCGTGACTAAATTTAATATCTTGTCTCGCTATATTTTTGGAGATATGAACTGAGGAAGTTAGGGTTTTTGCAGGCTCCCGAATTGGATCTCAAACAGGTCACCTTGGGAAAATCATCATAACTTTCTCTTTGAGCATATGATTCAAATTTCGTAAAAAGTGACAGAAAGAAGATGGACTGTAGTTTGTTGGGTATCGTTTTCAGAACCTAAGGTCGAAACAGTGACACATGGCACGTCATACAAGTTCACTCTACTGAACCAGTCTATAATTAGGTCATCGCAGGAGATTGGGCATAACTCTTTCTTCGGGAATCCAATTGTGATCAGACTTGCGGGGTTGGAAAGAAGAATCAGAGGGCTATCACAGACTGAAATTTCAAAACTTGGAGGTCCAAAATTACAGAGTTACAGGCATTTCAAGATCGAGATAAAAAATAAAAAATAAAATAAAAATAAAATAAAATAAACTAATAATAATAATAATAATGAAAAATGTGTGTAGTTTTTTTTAAATTTGCATAAGCCTTGTTTGAGAAAGTAGTTTGAAGGGCATTGTGAAGCATAATTTTTATTCATTGATGACCCAAAGAAATAAAATGGAAACACCTAGTAAGCAACCTGAAATCTCTATTATGACACATGAAGAAGAGGAAGAAATGCAACATGATATATCAAAATTACGAGACCAAGTGCAACAAATTTCTCTCTCACAAAAAGTAATTGAAGCTAAGATGGATGGTTTAAAGAATGGAATGGAAGCTAAGATGGATGGTTTAAAGAATGGAATGGAAGCTAAGATGGATGGCATGGAAGCTAAGATGGATGGTATAGAAGCAAAACTTAAAGGCAACATGGAAGATTTGAAGATAGATTTGACAAAGTTGCTACAAGAAATGATTACTAATGGCGAAAGGGTAGTAAAGGAAACTCATGATGAGAACAAAAGAAATGTTAGTCACGATTTCATACTCTCTAATGTTGGATTGAAGACCCACCATGTTCCAAAGATCGATATGAGGAAGTTTGATGGCAAGGATTCCATAACATGGATACTACAAATGGAGCAATATTTCGATCTCCATAATGTGCAAAGCATATAAAAGGTACACATTGAAACTTTATATTTAGAACCTAATTAGTTTGTATGGTATCGATGGCTTTTCTCTCGTAAAGAAATTGTCACTTGGGAAATTTTTATGGAACAAATGATAGCACATTATGAGGATACAAAAAGCAACACCTTTTTTAGCCAATTGATAAATCTCAAACAAAAGGGTTCAATGGTGGAGCACATTGAGTGATCTATTTTTGTATGATTAGTTTTATTGTGCTAATAACAATTATAGATTTATAAATATGTGCTTCTTTATTGCTCCTTGTGATAGGGTTTCATTAGTTGTTTGTGCATACAATCAGTTAAATTTCATTAAGTTTTAAAAGACATTCATGAGAAAAATAGCTTCAGAAAGAAATATTGAACAAAAAACATGTACAGTGCAGCAAACCATCAAAGAGACACATTAACACAGTGTTTTGATGAAGGAGTTCACCCCTCTTGGGCTACATCTCCTTGGTCCAACTTCCATGGCTTGGGCCTTTGTATTAGCTCAATGTGGCAAAAATGTTGTTTAAAAAGCTCTATGGCTCTTGATACCTACACCAATGTGTTCATAATGTCCAAATTAGCCAAAAATGACTATTAGATCTCTGAAAAATGACTCTGGTTGCTCTGGGCATGACCCCCTTCCCTGGTGGCCCTAGGCTTCCCTGAACTTCCCTATGGAAAAATAACTTGTAGAAGTCTTCTATTGCCTCTGCAACCTATACCAATGAGTTCAAAATGTCGAAATCATCCAAAATTGACTATTCATTTTCCAAAATTGGTCGAAAATTGAGCAAGATATGCTTCATTCAATTTTTCCCTAGGAAACCCCGCTAAATCTGGAGAAGACTCCAGTTAGCACCGCCAAAACTGGTAGTCCCACCGAATTTGGCGTTCCTTCAAAACCACCGCCAACTTAATCTCTGGGTTAATTAATGTAAAATAGGATTAATTAAGTTAAGCGTGATTAGGGGCACGCTTATCCGTTGGCGCAAGCCCTTGGTTCTAGTGCTTGGTCACATGGGGAGGGGGCTGGCCCACAGGGTTGGCTCCCTCTGCTCCCGACGTCAGCAAATCCGAGCAGTTTAAATACAACATTTCCACCTCTGGTTTCAAGTCTTGCGTTTGGTCCAATGGTGGGCATTGGTAGTTGGGCGGGGGAGGTCGCGGGTTCGACTCCCCCTCCGTGTGTCCTTCATATGATTTTGCCACCATATATAAAACATTGCCATTGTAATATATATGCGGACTTGGACTTTACCATAAACATTTAAATGCGCCTTTGTATAGTTTAAATATATATACGGATTTGTAATATTTAATATTTGGTCGCATCTAACAGCTCTCCACAATTGGATCTTGAAGGTATGGAAGCCTTTCATTTCTGATGAAATTAATATCTACCCCTGTGCTAGGGGTTTCTTTATAGTAGATTTTGAAAATCCTGAAAGCAGACAATGTATTCTAGATTCCGGCCCTTGGTTTTGGGAAAACTCAGGCCTATTCATGAAGCCATGGAACCCATCATTCGATCCCTCAACAGCAGTCATAACCTCAACACCAGTTTGGGTGAGATTGCCAAGCCTACCCTTGCATCTCTGGAATCTCTCCTCGCTAAAAGCCATTGGAAATGCAATTGGGAAATTTTACTATAGGTGCCCAGAAACAGAGGAATATGTCAGAACCACCTATGCACGCATCTGTGTGGAAATGGACTTCAGCGTTGGATTCCCAGCTGAAATAAACCTAACAAGTAAAGACTATGTGTGGAACCAAAAACTCGATTATGAAAGTGTCCTCTTCAAATGTCGATCCTGCTTTGAGACAGGCCATCTAGCGAAAAATTGTCCAAAAGCCTCCCAGAAAAATTCTGCTAGAAAAAACCACCACAGATCTACATGGTGGGAAGGAGCACAAAAAGAACACTACATTGTCATCAAAGAAGAATACTCTAGAGAAAACTCTGAATCACAAGAAAGCGGGCAAGAAAGAAACAACTCTCAAGACAAGCAGGGAGAAAGCCCCGCCCAACAACAAAAAAGTGAACTCGACGACCCCTCAAGCATCAACAGTTAATAGCAAATCGGATCTCCTAGACCAAACTTCTTCTCCGACTATCTTCAAAAGGACGAACACAATAG
Organism: Pinus tabuliformis; assembly: GCA_031772625.1. Taxonomy (NCBI): domain Eukaryota; kingdom Viridiplantae; phylum Streptophyta; class Pinopsida; order Pinales; family Pinaceae; genus Pinus; species Pinus tabuliformis. The sequence goes on along the minus strand of CM062812.1, from coordinate 592,684,943 downwards.
ATCGCGAAGCTAAGACACCAATGTCCCAAGAACTAGAAGAGATGAAGGAGATGCAAGATAAAGGAAGTTGGAAGACCATAGAGAAAAAAAATAAAGCTACAACACCAATCTCGCTAAGAAAGACGAGGAGCCAGACAATTAAAAACTAAGAAAATTATAGGTCCGATAGACCAATTTGGTCTCAGTGGATGTTAACCACCACCACCATCATCATCATCATCATCATCATATATATATATATATATATATATATATATATATATATATATATATATATATATATATATATATATATATATATATATATATATATATATAATACAATTTCGACATAATATTCACCATGAACCAATAATTTCATCTTGGAGGACATTGGGCAATTTCACCTTCACATAACCAAACTGACGAATCCTAAAGTGACACTTGTCACAGCCTCATTGGGAAAAAACTAAAGAAGATACCCATCATGTTGACTGTATTGCCATGTCATCATTCTGTCTTGTTTCTATAATTTCTTTAGTTGTTTAGGAAAACGAACAATAGGGCTTTTCTCTTTCATCTGGACTCGTTTTTAAGTGAAACAAATTGTGTTGTGACCGTCTTGACGAGACGGACGCAGTCATATAAGTTTCGATCCAATCTGAGAATTTTGAATTTTGAGCTAAATATTGAGCACCTAATCATTCCTCCCCACTAGAAGCCTTTTGGACCCCAAAAGATACTATCAATTGTTCAGAAGGTGAGGGTACATCTCCCTCACCTTCTCAGTCTACAACCATTTGTCTTGAGAAAGCTTTTGTCCCTTGAGTCCCACTCTAAGGTATTCAACATCCCCTCTCTTTGAAGTTCTGGTTCTCTTGTCAAGTATGAGATCTTGCTGAAGCTCATCTAGATATTTTGGCGATAAATCATCTATTGATGGCAATTGAACATGCTCTTCTTGATCATCAATCAAAGGTGGCTCAAACAATCTCAAATTCTCAACATTAACAACAAAGTATATTTGCATATAAGGAGGCAAATCAAGCTTAAATTCACTGTTACCAATCTTTTCCAAAATTTTAAAAGCACCATAACAGAATGGTTTAAGTTTTTTACCTTCCCCTTGAAGTCTCTCTTTGCTAATATATGACCATACTTAGTCGCCAACTTGAAATTTGTGATCAACCCGGTGTTTATCATGCCTTGCCTTGTAGCTGCTTTGATTTTTCGCAAGTTGTTCTTGCACTGTATGATGTATCAACTGAATTTTCTCTATGAACTTCCTTGCCTTATCGATGTCATTGTGACCATCGATGGCAACATCTTTCTCAAAGATGAAGTCCAATGGTGATCTTGGAAAGTACCCATAACATGCCTCAAATGGTGATGTGTTTGTGGAAGAATGCTTTGCCCTGTTGTATGCATGTTGTATGTAGTGCAACTGTTCATCCCACAACTTGGGATGTTTGTTGCAATATCCTCTAAGAAGATGAATAATTGTTCTATTGACCACCTCATTTTTTCCATCTATTTGTAGATGAAAGATTGTGCTTTACTTCAACTTTGTGTCCATCATGTCCCACAAATTCAACCAAAAATTCCCAACAAATTGAGAATCTCGATCACTTACAATAGAAGTAGGAAGACCAAAATGAACCCAAATGTTTTGGAAGAAAAGATGAGTTGTTTGTTCAGCTGTAATTTGTTTTTTACATGGTGTTAATATGCACATTTTGTTGAACTTGTCTACAACTACATACAACTAATCATGACCTTTCCTTGAAAATGGAAGACCTCCTATAAAATCCATTGAGATACTCTCCCATGGATGTGAAGGTACCAGAAGTGGAGTGTATAAACCAAGTTTCCTATTGCTAGGCTTACTTGTATCACATAAAGAACATCCTCTTATGAAACGAGAAACATTATCCAACATGTGTGGCCAATAACAATACATTTGAAGATTCTCTATTGTCTTGCCTACACCAAAGTGTCCAGCAATCAATGAAGTGTATGCCTCCCTTATGATACTATTTCTTTCTCCCTGTGGAATACACAACTTGCCCAAGTGATACAACAAACTGTTATGTACATGATAATCCAACTCTTCAATTTGGTTTCCTTGACTCAAGCTTGCATATACTTCCTGAAAGTCACTATCATTTGCATATTGTTCTATGTAACTTTCATGCAAAACAGAATTATGGTTGAGTATAACAAATGAATTTACAATATGCCTTGAAAGCATATCAGCTACCTTATTCTAAATTCCCTTTTTATACCTGATAACCAAATGAAACTTTTGTATAAAACCCATCCATCTGAAGTGTCGTGATTGCTGCAACTTTGCTTGTGACTGTAAATATTGCAATGGTTGATGGTCGGTATGGATGATGGTCTCCTTTCCCATCAAATAGTGCTTCCATTTCTTAACACTTTGTACCAATGCATAAAGTTCTTTGTCATATGTGGGATAGTTAGTTACAACTCCATTAAATATTTCAGAATGAACAGAAATGGGCTTACCATGTTGCAATAGAACTACTCCCATGGCATAATTTCTTGCATCTGTTTGAATCTCGAATGACTATCTAAGATCTAGAAGTGCTAATACCGGTGCTGAACTTATCTTTTGCTTCAAAGCATCAAATGCTTTTTGTTGTACATCTCCCCAATGGAAGACTTTCTTGACACTTGCCAATGCATGTAATGGAGCTACAATGGAAGAAAAGTTAACAATAAGCTTTCTCCAATATTGTGTTGCCCCTAAAAAGCTTCTTACCTATGTAACTGTATTGGGCTTGGGCTAATTGAAAATGACCTCAACCTTAGAGGGGTCTATCTTCAGCTCACCTCCTCCAACAATGTGTCCCAAATACACTAAAGAAGTCTTCCCAAATTCATACTTCGACATATTTAAAAACAATTTTTCTTTTCTCAAGGCATCAATTACTTTGTTTACATGCATGACATGTTCATCTCTCGACTGGCTGAATATAAGGATATCATCTAAGTAGACAATGAAAAAATAATCTAGAAATGGTCTCAATACATCATTCATTACCCTCATGAAAGTAGCTGGAGCATTTGTAAGACCGAAAGGCAAAACAAGCCACTCAAACAATCCTTGTTTATTTTTAAATGCAGTTTTCCAAATGTCTTCTTCAGCTATCCTAACTTGATAATAACCACTTCGTAAGTGTAACTTAGTGAAATACTTTGCATACCTCAATTGATCAAGAAAATCATCAATTCTTGGGAGTGGATAATGATTCTTTACCGTGATTTTGTTTAGTGCATTGAAATCCACACGCATGCGCCAAGTTCCATCCTTCTTTGTCACCAAGACAATGGGAAAACCACATGGCAAAGTTGATGGGCGTATGATACCTTTGCTCAGTGATTCTTGAATTTTCCTTTTGATTTCCAAACTCTCCATAATAGACATGTGATACATGCTAATGTTTTAGAAGTGGAACATCCTGTTGCAACTGAATCTCATGTTGAATTCCCCTCCTGGGAGGTAACCCCTTTGGTTCCCGAAACATCTCGCCATGCTTGCTTACCACATCAAAAAAATCAGATTTAAATTTATCATCACAACCTTCAAAAGATTCATAATCAATATCATTATTTTTCTTGATCATGAGAAGCACAAAAATTTTATTTGCATTTACTAGTCTCTTCATCTGCCCTGCATTAACCAAATAAATGTTCAGCTTTTTGCGATGGGCTCTCACTATGTACTCCACCCCATTCTTGAGCAATATGTATTTGTTTTCATGGCGATAAAATACTGCTTTTCTATCATACAAATAAGGACTACCCAAAATGATTCCTAAGATGTCAAGTGGAACTACATATAACTCAACTTCATCAATGAACTTTTCACTAATGGCGAACTTGAATAAACACTTCCTTATAACCTGTAAGTTTGCATTGTTCACTATCCAACCCAATGGATGTGGCTTATGATGAGGTACAGTTTCAAGGTTTAGTTTTTTAACCAAGACTTTTGAAATCAAGTTTGATTGGGACCCACTATCAAATAATGCATCAATCCTTGTATGATTTGAAATCACTCTAACATGAAACAACTCTATTCTTGACTCTTCATTTGGAGTGTTGTTCTGACTATGTGATGAACTAGTTCTTGTAATAGTTTATTTTCCTTTTGTAACCATGGCTGAAATCTTGGTCTCATCACTAAAATCTGAACCAAGGTCATGTTGTGTGGTAGCAGTCGTCTTTTGTTTTCCCTTATTGTTTTGTTTCTTAGGCCTTAATTCGGGATGCAATTTCTAGCAATGGGCTTCATCATGCCCCTCTTTGGAACAATGTTTGCATGTGATTTTCTCCCCTTCCTTCTTCACACTTGCATTCTTCTTTCCCTTCCATTTTCCACCCTTTCCTTTCTCCTTACCCTTGAATGGATTCCTCTTACTACCCTCTTCCTTAATGTTCTTTCCTCTAGATTCAAGGTGTGTGGCTTGCACACACACCTCATATAAATTGTTTGGATTAAACATAAGGATAGTATGTTTCAGATAGGAATGTAAACCACAATATATTTCAGCAGTGTATCTTGGGAATTCAATCTCACTCCTAATAACAAAGCCCTTTTTCTAAACTCATGTGTATAACCTTGGACTGTTTGGCCTTTAAGCTGCCTAAAATTCTACCAACTCATAATCATTTTTTGCATATAAGCTAAAGGATAAAATAATATTTTAATTGCATAAACAAATTCAACCCAAGTGATGGATATCTTACCATGGATTCTCATTTCTTCTTGAGTCTTTGCTTCCCACCAAACTAGTGCAGCTACTTCTAGCCTTAGTGAAGCCAACTAGATCTTTATGTCGTCTTCTTGAAGGTTCTGAATTCTGCAGTATACCTTCAACTGTCGAATCCAATTGTCCAACTTTTTGCATTCACTTCTCCATTGTACATGGGAAGTTCGAATTCTATGTCCAATTTCAGTAATGGAGTTTCTCCTTTTGGGGTTTTGGAATGAGTATGAGCAGTTTCAGTGGTGGTAGTGGAAGATGATGTTGTGTGAGATGATGAAGATGATGAGGATGGTGGAGATGGGGGTGTCTTTCCACCATTCCCTTTAGAATCCTTCTTCTCATCTTTTTTGTCCTCTAAGCTTCCCTCTCCATGTGGAGGTTTAGAAATATCTCCAACCATTCTAGTGTTCCTCTCTTCATAGAGGGCTTTAACCATCTCTGTCAAAGTGTAGAAAGATTTCTTGAAATCTTCCTCTTCTGAAGAGGGACCTTTAGGCTCTCTTTTTCCATACATAGTGGCTATAGGTTCAGGCTCAGAAATTGGTACTACTTGTACCTCTTCAAACTCTATTGAAGGAAAAAATTGACGAGTTTCAAGTGCAACTGGAATTGGAACTTTGGGTGGTGGATATTGTGGCAATGTGGCTCTCCTTCTTCTGGGAATTACCTCAGGAGCTGCAACCAATAACTTCCCTTCACCTTTCTATAAATTTAACCTTGTAAGCACCACAATTTTGCAACCATTAAAACCATAATTGCACAAACTCAAGCAATCAAGCAATTCAACCTTTGCTCTGATACCAACTTGATCTATTTTTGTATGATTAGTTTTGCTATGCTAATAACAATTACATATTTATAAATATGTGCTTCCTTATTGCTCCTTGTGCTGAGGTTTCATTAGTTGTTTGTGCATACAATCAGTTAAATTTCCTTAAGTTTTAAAAGGAATTCATGAGAAAAATAGCTTCAGAAAGAAATATTGAACAACAAACATGTACAGTGCAGAAAACCATCAAAGAGACACATTAACACAGTGTTTTGATGAAGGAGTTCACCCCTCCTGGGCTACATCTCCTTGGTCCAGCTTCCATGGCTTGGGCCTCTATATTAGCTCAATGTGGAAAAAATGTTGTTTACAAAGCTCTATGGCTCCTAATACTTACACCAATGTGTTCATAATGTCCAAATTAGCCAAAATGACTATTAGATCTCTAAAAATTGACTCTGGTTTCTCTGGGCATGACCCCCTTCCCTGGTGGTCCTTAACTTCCTTGAACTTCCCTGTAGTAAAATCACTTGTAGAATTCTTCTATTGCCTCTAAAACCTATACCAATGAGTTTAGAATGTCGAAATCATCCAAAATTGACTATTCATTTTCCAAGTTGGTCGAAAATTGAGCAAGATACGCTTCATTTAATTTTTCCCTAAGAAACCCCGCTAAATCTGGAGAAGACTCCATTTAGCACCGCCAAAACTGGTAGTCCCACCGAATTTGGTGCTCCTCTGAAACCACCTCCAACTTAATCTCCGGGTTAATTAATGTAAAATGGGATTAATTAAGTTAAGCGTGATTAGGGGTGCGCTTATCCGTTAGCGCAAACCCTTGGTTCTAGTGCTTGGTCGCATGGGGAGGGCATTGGCCCACAGCGTTGGCTCCCTCTACTCCCGCCATCGGTAAATTCGGGCAATTTAAATATAACATTGTTGCCTTTAGTTTCAAGTCTTGCGTTTGGTCTAACAGTGGGAATTGGTAGTTGGGCGGGGGAGGTCGCGGGTTCAACTCCCCCTCTGCCTGTCCTTCATATGATTTTGCCACCATATGCAAAACATTGCCATTCAAATATATATGCGGACTTGGACTTTACCATAAACATTTAAATGTGCCTTTGTATAGTTTAAATATATATATATGCGGCTTTGTAATATTTAATATTAAATATTAAATGTTTGTGTTTGTGTTTGTGTGTGTGTGTGTGTGTGTATATATAGATGAATTTAAAATCATATATATATATATATATATATATAAACAAAACAACAAACAAAAAACAAAACAAAACAAAAAATTCCACATAATATTTACCACGAACCAATAATTCCACTTTGGAGGACATTGGGAAATTTCACCTTCACACAACCAAACTAGTGAATCCTGAAGTGACACTTATCACAACCTCATTGGGCAAAAACTAAAGAAGATTCTCATCATGCTGACTGTACTACCATGTCATCATTCTATCATGTTTCTGCAATTTTTTTAGTTGTTTAGGAAAACGAACAACATGCCTTTTCTCCTCCATTCGGACTCGGTTTTCAGTGAAACGAATTGCATTGCGATTGTCTTGATGAGACAGGTGCAGACGTATAGGTTTTGAGCCAATCTGAAAACGTTGAATTTTGAGCTAAATACTGAGCACCTGATCATTGAGGACTTCCAAAAATTGAATATATGGGTAAAAGATATTCCAGAGGAGCATAGGATTGATGTGTTCATAGGGAATTTAAAGGATAACATCCAGCATGAGGTTCGCCTTTGGGAACCTGATTCATTGGAGAAGGCATTTAGGTTGGCAAGAAAAATTGAAAGAAAAATTCTGGCAACAAGGAAGCCTACCACCCACAACTATAAAGTTGGAAGTGTTGTTGCCCCTAGCCTTCTACAACCTACAAGGTTGACACCACAACAATTGGAAGAAAAAATAGCGAAAGGGATTTGTTACAGTTGTGGTAATAAATACACTAAAGGTCATAAGTCTGTTGATAAGAAATTATTTTAGATTGTGAAGAGGAGGAAGAAAAGGAACAAGAAACATCAAAAGAAGAGGATACACACCAGGAACAAGCCCTAGGTAAAAAAGAAATGAATCCGACCATATCTTGTAATGCATTGGCCGGAATTAGCACTCCTCAAACTATCAAGATAGAAGAACATATCAAGAAGAAAAAGGTAATAGTGTTGTTTGATTCAGGCAGTACCCATAATTTTATTCATTGTAAGATAGCTAAGGAATTGAATTGCTTCCTATATCCAGCACCAGAGTGTAAAGTGATGGTTGCAAATGGAGGAACCATAAATTGCTCTAGAAAGTGTCATAATATCAAGCTATCCATGGGACAATATGTGTTGAATAGTCCAATGCTTTCCACTCCAATGGGTGGTGTTGATGTTGTACTAGGATTCCAATTGATACAATCTTTGGGTACAATAACTTTTAATTTTCAAGAAATTTTCTTGAAATTTGTTTCGGAAGGAAAGGAAGTTGAATTAAGGGGTATCACAGGGAAACCGAGAAAGATAATCAACTCTAACAGCATGACAAAGATTCTAAAGAAAGAACAATGAGGCGTAATTGCACAATTATGTTCGCTAGAGGTTCCCACATTGGAATCATCTATTTCTCCAGATCTCCAAAAAGTCTTGGACAATCATTCTAGGGTATTTGAGACTCCCAAAGGCCTCCCACCTATTCGTGATCATGATCATGCTATTCATTTGATTCTAGGAAGTGTTCCTCCAAACATCAGGCCTTACAAATATCCCTATGCCCAAAAGAGTGAAATTGAACGTATGGTTGCAGAAATGCTAGAGGCTGGTATAATTCAACCTAGTCAAAGTTCTTTCTCTGCTCCAGTAGTATTGGTGCACAAGAAGGATGGATCATGGCGCATGTGTCCAGATTATAGGGAGCTCAACAAGCTCACTATTAAAGATAAATTCCCCATTCATGTCATTGATGAATTATTGGATGAATTGCATGGAGCAATTTACTTCACCAAGTTAGACCTTCGTTCAGGATATCATCAAATCAGAATGAAGACTGAAGACATTCCGAAAACAACATTTAGAACTCATGAGGGTCATTATGAATTTTTGGTCATGCCTTTTGGCCTTACCAATGCACCTTCTACATTTCAAAGTTTGATGAATTCCATTGTCAAACCCTTCTTTATAAAATTTCTGTTAGTATTTTTTGATGATATACTAATCTACAACAAGTCTTGGAAGGATCATGTTCAACATGTTGACAGAGTGCTCAAACTATTGGAGGAGAAACAATTATATGCAAAAACCTCCAAATGTTTCTTTGGAGTACAAGAGGTGGAATATTTGGGTCATATTGTATCTCATGAAGGTGTTAAGGTAGACCCTAGCAAAATTAAAGCCATTAAGGAATGGAAAATCCCCACATACATAAAGCATATGCGAGGATTTCTCGGGTTGAAAGGGTATTATCGCAAGTTTTTAAAGAATTATGGGAGATTAGCGGCACCTCTAACAACATTACTGAAGAAAGTTGCATTTTCTTGGACTCCAAAAGCAATGAAGGCCTTTGAACATCTTAAAGAGGCAATGTGCCAAGCACCGATCTTACCTATGCCAAACTTCATAAAAACATTTATTGTGGAATGTGATGCCTCAGGAAATGGAATTGGTTTTTTTTTAATGCAAGACGAAAGACCCATTGCTTTCACAATTTGTCTAATCAAAGGAAAATATTTACACAAAGCTATTTATGAGAAGGAAATGTTGGCAATACTACATGCACTTAAGAAATGGCGACCTTACCTAATGGGGAGACACTTAAAGGTAAAAACAGATCATGATATTCTTAAATACTTTTTAGAAGAAATATTGTCTTCAGAAGAGCAATAAAAATGGATCACAAAGATGTTTGGTTATGACTTTGAAATCATCTACAAAAAAGGGAAGCAAAATGTTGTTGCAGATGCACTCTCAAGAAAGGATGAGAATGTGGAAACATTGCTTTGTGCCATTTCTATTATCCAATTAGATTGGATAAACGAAGCAAGGGATGAATGGAAGAATGACGAAGAAGTGTGGGCACTCATTCAAAAGTTGCAGCAAGATCTCAGTACATTTGATACAAGTAGCTGGAAAAATGATTCATTATGGTACAAAGAACGCTTATACCTCTATAAGAATTCCCAAGTCAAACAAAATATTCTTATGGAATTGCACACATCTCCCTTAGGAGGGCATTCAAGATTTTTAAAAACTTACCACAAGGTTAAGAAGGATTTTTTTTGGGATGGCCTTAAATCTGATATTGAAAAGTTTGTGGCGGAATGTTTGGTTTGCCAACAAAATAAAGTTGAGACAATTAAGACCCCAGGTCTATTACAACCTTTATCCATTCCAAGTCAACGTTGGGAGGAGGTTTCAATGGATTTTATCACAGGTTTACCCAAGTCCAAAGGAAAGAGTGTCATCATGGTGGTAGTTGATAGACTTACCAAGCATGCACACTTGTTTGCATTTCTCATCCATTAAAGCCAGTACAGTTGCTACTGCATTTATGGAAATAATTCAAAATCTACATGGAAACCCAAAGATTATTGTAAGTGACAGAGATCCTATTTTCACTGGAAATTTTTGACAGAATTATTTTCTTGTCTGGGCACTCAGTTAGCTCATAGTTCATCTTATCATCCTTAATATGATGGGAAAACTGAGATAGTGAACAAATTTTTGGAAGGATATCTATGTTTCTTTATATCTAATAAACAAACACAATGGGTCAAATGATTACCCCTCGCTGAATGGTGATATAACACTTCCTTCCATACTACAGCAAAAATGACCCCATTTATGGAGCTTTATGGATATCATCCACCGTCCATCACATCATATTTAAGAGAAAATTCTAAGATTAAAACAGTGGAAGATCACATCGAGCATCAACAAAAAGTTCTCCAACTCTTAAAGGATAACCTCACTTTGGCGCAGAATATAATGAAACAACAGGCAAATCAACATCGCAGCGAAAGAAGTTTTGATGTAGGTGACTAGGTATTTCTACGGCTACAACCATACAAACAAATGTCCCTCAAGCAAGCTAAGAAGGATAATAAATTATCACCAAAGTATTATGGTCCGTACAAGGTGTTGCAAAAGATTGGTACTATGGCATACAAATTGGAACTTCCTGCATCTTCCCGAGTGCACCCAGTTTTCCATGTTTCATGCTTAAAGAAGGTTATAGGTGACAAGCTCCCAATTCAAACAATATTTCTAGAGCTTGACAAGGAAGGAAAAATCATATTGGAACCTGAAGCAGACATAGAAACGAGAACTCGAGAACTGTGAAATCAATCAATTTTAGAGTATCTCATCAAGTGGAAGAACTTACCCACTGAAGATTCTACATGGGAAGATGAGAATTTTATACAGAATCATCCAAAACTACTCAAGCATTGAGGACAACACTTTTTTGAAGGAGAGGGGCATGTTAGGTCCCTATAATAATAGTGTATTCCCTTATTATTATTTTCAGTGTACCCCTTATTGTTATTGTTGTGCACATGTTGTCCCCATATTGTTATTATTGTACCCCATAGAAGCCCACTATTGTTATTGTTGTGCCCTTACATTATTATTGTTATGTCAGCTCTGATTATATTGTGACCCCATAGACTCCTTGTTACACCGTATTTTGTCACTGTCCCTGTACTCCCCATTCCTCGATCCTGGAGGATCTCTACAGTGACCCTCATGTGCTTTCCTGCCATGAATAACATGTCCCTACATCCCTCTTCCTATGAAGAACATTTCCCTCTTACACCGTTTCCCAAGAATATTCCTTCAAACTCAGTTTTCAAGACCGGCACTCAGTTTCTTCCCTGCATCATTTTGCAGAGTCTATCACTGGGTCTAGAGCTGAACGGTGCTGGTAAGCCATTCATGACTCGCGTCGACCCTCTTTTGCCAAGTTTTTAAAAATGGAATCAAAGCTTCCAGGTCTAGAAGCTTCGTGAATGAAAGTTTGGTAAATGTTTGAGCAAGATAGAGTTGATAGAGATTGTTTGGGCTCCTTTCCCCTATTAAAATGGAACAAACCAAAAGGGATAAGGCATCTCCCACCATAAGAGGATCCATTTCCCCTCTATCAAAGCTATATAAACTCCTCATTTTACAACCTTAGCTAGCTAATGAAAGGGTTAGAATAATCTACAAATCTTGATAGCCATCTTTAGAACTTTAGCCTTCTAGTTTGTTTGTAAAGCGAGAATAAGCTTGTAGTGTTTGGTTTGGAGTAAAGAGGAAGAACCCTTGAACTTCCATTGTGAATCATGAGATGCTTATAGTGGTGCTAGAACCCAGACACGTCGAAGGGAACCTACAACGTCAAGGCTCCGGTTGTATTTCTCTTTGAAGTTCATTTTAATACAATTAATGGTTTATTTCCTATATCGTGTGTAATATTACATTTGATAGCTTAGAACTCCTTGACCTTTTAAGTAGATTGAATTCGATTTTATGCTATCACGTTTGTTGTTGTTTCTTGCATGTTTGTTTTAGGTATTTGAACGAAAGGAACAAAAGGAAGTTAGAGCAAGGAAGCAAGATCACCATCAAGTGGATTAGTGTTATAAGAGGTAGGCCCTCTTATTCGATTTTAATCTAAGGAAATTTACATTAGATTGTCTTGTTTGCGGCTAGACCCACTCTCTTGGGCTAGAGGGATTGTCTCTGTCCACAGAGAGGATACTCCTACTCCACAAATTGGCGACTCCACTGGGGATCCATCCCTCTCTTTGGATTGTTTTTCATTTCATGATTTGTGACAACTTTTCTTGTTTCACTCTTTCTCTTTGGTAATATGTACTTCAAGTCATCTGCTGCTTTGATTCTTGAATTTAGAGTGACAGGTCTGGTTCTGGTTTGTGAATTTTTTTATTTTTTCTAAGAATCCCTTGATCAGCGCTGTTAATTTGCTGACAGTCGTGCTGATGCCTGTATGTTTAAATCAGGGTTTCCCCTAAATCATTACCAGTGTGTCTTGTCCTCATAGGTTCTGATTCTCGGCTTGTTTGCCTGTATTCTCCCTGGCTAGAATGCTTTGTTAGCTTGATTTGTTTGCTTGATTGGTTTGAGATTTCCATACTTGATTTTTTGAGTTTTTGGATGGCTTGTGTCCCTAGGGAATCTAGGTCATTGTCCATTCATTTGTTTGTCTACTCATTAAGTCAAGAAGTTGGTTTGTTGCTTCACGCATTTTGGTTTCTTAGTCCTTGCATCTAGCTTGCTTTGGTTTCAATTAAACAAATGAAAAAGTTTTGTTTACTCTTCTCTTGTTGAACGTCTCTTTTCCAAGCATAGATCACATTGCTAATTTTGTTTTGGTTGAATCTTTGCATTTGATTTGAAACGAGTTCTTTTTATCATGCTTTGGATTTGTTTGATGCTTGTTTGTTCGGAATTGTGAAATTTTCATTAAAGTGCTTTATGTGAAAGATTCATTTTGCATTTTATGAGAAGAAGAACATCATTCTATTTTTCTTAAGCGAAAATATTGCATTAGTAGCATCTGTTAGCGCTTGAATTTGGCCTCAGGCTGAAAAAGACAAAATCCAAGGCAACATCAAACCACTTAGCCTCGTAGCTAGCCCTACGGGGCAGGAGAGGGCTCTCTCCGGGTCTATCTCGGCAAAAGGTCTTCAAAGGGCGGAGATGACCAATAAAGAACACTGATTTTAGGCTAGTAAACTGATTGAGAAGGTTTGATTTCAGATTTTTAGGGTTTTGGTGGAAAACAGGGGGAGAGCAATTTTGGGTGCGGGGATGGGACACAGCTTTTGCTGAGGTATTTTTGGGGAAAGGTAGGAGATTGTCTTGATGCCTTTGATTTAAGTGAATGGATAGGAATGACTGGTGAGGAGCTAAAGAGAGCAAGAAACTTTCGAGAGTTCTCTTTAGACAGAGGAAAACATAGATATTAAGCAAACTTAAAGGCAGAGCATATAAATTATGAATTCTACCTTAACACTTCATTTACTTAATGTGCAGAAAAGAAAAGTGGGAAAATGATACACATAACACACTTACAAGTACATGAGAGAAGCACACCATCAACACAAATAACCACAGGAATCCCAAATAGTTCTGCAAAACCCTGGTATTTCCTTTGCCAAAATTGCAGAGATACAAAGTGTAATACAGTAGAAGCTTATCCCTCAAGAGTCCAACCATGAAAATGACTAAGAAAATACATAATATAGGCAAGCTAACACCTTTCCTTGCCTCTAGGGGTCGAGCTCATCCTTCTAGGAGCTGTTTCAACCAATTTTAAACTAAGCACTAAAATCTAGGCAGTCAAAACAACTTGTCTCTATAAGCTAGGAAACCAATTCATTCATTAAATTTTTGACTTTTTATGAATGAATCTTCTAGAAGAGATAAATAAGTGCCATGACATCATAAAATTACATCAATTACATCAAGGAGGATGAAAAATCACTCCAAAAAGTCAAAACTAGTCAAATATGCGTTTTGCTGAGCTGTAGGTGAAAATCTGGCAAATTTCCCTGATGCGTAGCGCCCCAATTCTCAACGCGTAGCGCGCCTTTGAGCCAACTTTTGAGGCACTTCCCGGCATCCCAATGAGGCAAAAGTAGGCTTGTTGGAAAGGTCTGGATGTCTACTTTCCAACCCAAGTGGAATTTCTCAATTTGGTGTCCATTTGCCCCTCCAAAATTGCAATCTCCCAAGACTGCTTCCTGTGTGTCCAAAAAGTGGCAGAAAGTCATTTTTTGCATGTTTTTTGACCTTTTGAGGGCTCAAAACCTGATGAAATGTCTTGGCAATTGCTGAGAAAATGTAATTTGTCATAAAAAAATCCAAAAATGCTGAGTTTTTGAGAAATGGGCTTGCCCATCTTCAGGGTAGTGCGCAGCGCGCTACACGTTGAGGGCAAAAACCTGTTTTTGCCCAAAAAAATAAAAAATGACCAAAATTGCTACAAATTCTCTGAAATTTGAGCTGAAGGTGTGTCATTTAGTACCATGATCCTCCAAGGAAGCCTCAGCCAAAATATGAAGGGGATCGGGCCTTTTCCTCTGTTTTAGTGCCTTGGCCAACCGTCCTTTGAGCACCTTCATTCTTGCTTTACACACATGCATTCGAGCCCAATAGTGATTCTTCATGTGTTGGAGCATGTCTTTTTCCATGTTTGCCTTGGCCAGCAACTTTTCCAAATGAGTATTGACCCAAATGAGCATAGCCTCTCGCTCAATGGGTGTCAAATCACCGGGTCTCTTGCGAGCCAAGTTGCGGTCTTCATGGATCCTCCGCAACTCATCAAGAGAGTGTTCATCCTCTAATTGCTTGTTGCGCTGCTCTAAATAAGTAATTTTCCAATTTGCCATCTCCAATTTTTGCTGCAACAAGTCATTTTCAGCCCTCAGTTGCTGGATGATCTCCTTTGACTCCAGGCTAGGAGAAATGATATCAAGGTCAACAACATCTATGCCTGGAACACCTGATGGCCCCTCATCAATCTTGGACTGCTTGCCTCTCTCTGGTACCTGTGCTGCTGTCGAAAGCGAGGCCCCTTCCACCTGATGTGGACATAACAGTCGTTGTGCTAATGAAGAAGGCGAGACCCCTTCCACCTGATGTGGAGATAATACTCGTTGTGCAGATGCAAATAAGACCCTGTGGCCTCTCTGATATGTAACATAAGGAGGAGTGCTGACATGTTTGGGCTCTGGAATATCAAACTGATGTGAAGGCCCTCCCTCATCACGGACAACCTCAGGAGGTGGTTGTGGCACTGTGAACAAGTCACGAGAAATGAAATCCTCCCATGGAATACCCTGTTGTGCCAACTGATGCATGACCACAATCTTGATCAGTGCATAATGATAGATGCTCTTGTGTTGCTGTGTTGGGCTCTTTCTTTGCACCAAGAGCACCATCCTCTCTATATTTCAACGCATAAAATAGCTAACACAGGCGCTGTGGAAAGATATGTCTTTAGATCTTGCATTGTAAATTCTCCTTATTGATCATAATGTGTAAGTGATTCAACCGTATCAATAGTATAGTTATGAATCCTAGAGAAAACTCGGAATTGATGAATATATATATAATGTGATCCGGGTTGTGGTCCTATTTATAGAAAAGGAAAAAGATGTTTCATCACCATAATTAATAGTGATATTCTAGATAATAGACCTTACATGTATAAATTCTTTTCACTCACGAGACCGAAGAGAAATGAAGGTGGAAAAATGTGGGAAACATATTTCGAATTCTATAAAATAAAATTAAAATAACATTGTCTAATGATTAGAAGGGATGTAGCGCAGCTTGGTAGCGTGTTTGTTTTGGGTACAAAATGTCGCAGGTTCAAGTCCTGTCATCCCTACCTTTCCTTTCTTTTGGAATGTTCATCATTCGTACCCGTCTGAAATGCATCAACAAACGGATATGGTACGAATATAAACGTGAAAATCTACCCTCGCAAGTGAAATAGCGAATGATGATCCTCAACAAAGGTGCATACTCGTCTCTTAAGAATCTGAAGGGAAAAACACCAGTTAGGTGCCTCATATATACAGGTTTGATATATGGCTCATAATGAAATCTGTCCAACTGCTGGCGCTTGTTCCACTCTTCTCCAATATTGGGTATCCCTGTTGCTTGAGAAACAATCTCGGGTGACAATGTGAAGTCCACTCCTGCAAGATTCACATGCCCATTGTGCAAATGTAGGACAAACAAGCGGGCCAATTCCTTGTGGTGTTGAATTTGGGAGATTCTCTCACAATATTCATAACATGATTGATATCGGAAACATGACACTGCAAGTGGACAAGCTTGTAGATAATCCAAAGAGGTGGGCTCCTCCCTGACATGTTGACCACCTTTACCACCCATGTGATGCCTCCTTGGCACCTCTACCTCTGGTGTTGTTTCACGGTCATCACTTTGCTCATAATCTGTTTCGGTTTCTGACATGGTTTTGGAGGCAAGTGACTGAAAAATAATGCTGACTGTGCACCCAATGAACTGTTGTTTTGACTTGTTTAAATGTTGTTACCAAGGGGACAAACACACATGGGAAATGTTAGGGAAAAGGGAACATTGAGGGGATTAGGGAAAACAAATGTGAAAGAAAATTTTAGGAAAGGAACATGGAACATATATAATCACAATTTGTGGGATTTTAATGGGAAGTAGGGTTTAGAAAATTTACATAGGGTTTTAGGAATTAGTAGGGTTTAGGGATTTTAATGATTTTTAATAGGGAAATTATATGATTTGCATGGAAAAATGTCAAGGAAAATGGTGAGGAAAATATGGGGAAAGAGGAATGGAAAATGGGTAACCTTGGGCAGCAAATTTCAATGAAACCCTAGCACATTTGCATTTTTAAAATTTGATACAGCAAGGTAGGGTTTTTACTTCATATTAGCATGGCATTTTTTGCATGTTCATTGCTCATTCATCTTAGCCAAACCAAAATCACCATGGATTAGAGGCCTACCTGAAAAGATTTTGAGAGAGAAGTAGTTTTGGTGGCTTGCTGGCGATTTCCTGAGCAAGAAACCCAACGCGTAGCGCGCCCAGCCTGATGCGTAGCGCGCCTCCAACGCGTAGCACCTGAGTTATTTAGCACTGGAAAATGCGCACTGATGCGTAGCGCGCCCCCAACGCGTAGCGCGCCTCCTCTGATGCGTAGCGCGCCACTGTAATTGCCCAATTCGCCCAATGAACTTTGAAATCGACTTGACAAGTATTCTCTTGAAGTGTTGAGAGGCAAATGAGTTACCAATGAGGAGGGAGGGGCTTTTATAGGCTCACTTTTGAATTTAATTTGCCCAAAACCCACTTTATAATGTTTTTGAAATGACACTTTTTGAATTAATTGCTACTGACTTCTGGTTTCCTTTTTCAAAATAGATTGGTAGAAATGATGATTTCTCTTGAAAATTTTTGCAGGGATAGCTTCGGAGATGTCTTGGCAAAGGAGACCAAGGCTGCATGCCAACTTTCGGAGAATTTGAACTTTTTACAAATTTTTACAAAAATGAGATAATGACCTTTGTCTTCAAAAACAGGGTTTTTGAAAACAAGGTAAAAATTAGCTGTACAATGATAAGAGTTATAAAAATGATGCTTTATGACGGACATCCCTCTAGCCTGCTGGTCCTTTATGACATCTCAAGACAAAGCTTGACTCAACCCTAGACCTAAGACCTTGACATTGAAAACAGGGAAATGACCTTGTGAAGATTTTATTTACTCAGGAAAAAATGATCGAGCAGTGCCAAACAAGAGGGGAATAAAAGACATAAGCTTCTCCACCAGGGTTATGGCATGCCTAACGGGATGCAACATGACCACACTGATGAGACACCTAATTATGAAATGCAAAGAGTTTTGATCTCTAGTGGAGGGCTACTAGACCGACTCTAACAGCATCATTGAGAAGCTAGAATTGCATCATCATGAAATAAAATGAAACTTCTTTTGTTGTTAAGGGAATATTAAGTGCATTTAGGACATGTATTAGTGAAAGATTTCATTCTTTTATTATTGCATTGATTGTATGCTCTCTATCCCTCCATTAGTGTTAACTTTCATCGAATAAATATTTATTTGCTCATACCACTGCATATAGGAGTTTTCAGATGACAACGGTAGGGCCTTGGAATTGAAACCTAATTCAAGATCAACCATTAAAATTTATTGAATTAACCTAAGGAAGCATTGAAACTTAATGCTCACATTTAGTGGTCTAGGCTAGAGACATGTTCTGGCATCTTTAAACCTAGCAGTTGTCGTTCACTTCGACATTAGACAGCGCTAGTATGGACTTGTGCTCCCCGTACCGTCACGTATATAAAGGGAGACCCCACTAGGTTTGCAATCCTTTATCCGTAGGAAGCTAAGTCTGTCGCCTTGTAAACATGATACACCAAACACAACATTCGAGGAGATTGTCTGCCCGTACTTCTTGGTTCACTGGGAGGTATTCTGCAGTTCATGGTTACCTGGTAATCCCTTTTGCCTAGATTATCCTGAGCAGTCATTTTGGTATTTTTGACTCTTTAAATTTAAAATATCATCGAGCACTTGTCCTTTCGAGCTCGTTCAAACTGAAAGAGACTAGAGTCGTCTTTTCTTTTTACTCTACTCTTAAAACATGAAAAGGCAAATTTTTGTTTCAGTGTCTTAAAATTAACTACCCACGAAATATTCATGGTTAGAATTATCTTCCTTAGTGATTCTTTAGGGTCGATTCCAATGGCAACATTTCCAGAGTCTACCAATCAAGGATTCCCCTCGGATGGGAATCTTCTTCCTTTTCCTTCATTTGGAAACACTAGTGCTCCTTATATGGAAACGTTGTCCCTCCCTAGGTTAACCATTGGTTTACTTATCTAGTTATTTTCGGCCTTAGTGGTCCTAAGTGTCCCGACCCCTGCCCAACCATATCCTTCATTGAACCACATCACATTGATTATAAGGTTGACCTCTCACCTTCTTCCCCTATTTATTCACCCTCCTCTTCTACTTTGCCTGGTGAAATTTTGAAATCTAGTAACTAGGAGGCTAACAATAAGAAGAAGAAGTTCGATAAGTGAGAGGCCAACTGTGCGGATGTTACTCCAAAGGCACCTCCCATAGACAAACCTTTTGATCCTCCATGAAAGGTTAGATTCCCTTGCAAGTTGTGTAAGGGTGACCATATCCTTCGAGACTGTCTTGGCATTCCCAGAGTCTTAGAGGTATGGTCTCAGGATCTGGATTGATCATCCCCATCGGCCTTTGGAGATCATGTTGATGTTACACCTTCAGATAATGATGATAAGAATAAAGGAAAGATTAGATTCCCCTGTAGGTTATCTGAAGGAGAGCATCTTCTTCACCTTTGTTCTCTTATGGATAAAGCTTCCAAAGTTTTGGAAAACCTTACAGCTCCTCAACCCCAACTTCTTGTTGGTTATCAGAGGCTTTCTTCTACCCCTCTCCTAGTTGGTAAAGAGATTGACTTGGGTTCACCTCTCGCCCATCCTACTCTTCCTGAGCATGACTCTTTTGTGTCGATTCCCAACCAATCATTGGTCGAAACGAGTGTCAACTTGGCTCCCCCTTTATTTGTTCACTCTGTTCCCAATGCGAGTAGTGATCATACTCCTCATGTTCTTCTCGCCTCCTAAGATTCTCATGGATTGAAGAATGGCCCTCCCGTCTCAGTTGTTTAGGGGAGTCCTTCTCCTCTTCTTACAGAACATGGGGGGAATCATATGATACCCCCACCAAGTAGTTTTGTCGTTTCTTTTGATTGGAGTCCATTGACTGCTTTCCGCCTTCCATCTTATGTGCCTTTCCAGATCACAGTACATGCCTATAATATGGTAGTACATGGCACTATACTAGATGAAGGCGCGTATGTTAGCATCATGTCTTCTACTGCTTGGCAAGCTTTGGGTTCCCCACAGCTTGTGCCTGTCACCTAGAATCTGTTGGCTTTCAACGAAGGAACCAGTCAGCTCTTAGGGATCCTTCTGGATTTCCCGATTACTTTAGGAGGAAAGACCGTCTATATAGATGTGATGGTAGTCCAAGGTCCCTTAGATTTCAATCTTCTCCTTGGACGCGACTATGTTTATGTCATGGGAACTCTTGTTTCCTCGCTTTTCCGTGTGGTTTGTTTTCCAAACGAAGGGAGAATAATGACCCTTGATCAATTGTAGTTCATTGGTCACCAGATGCCCCCTTTGCAACCATCATCCCCTATTGGTTCTTGTCTGCAAGCAATACCTTCCCCAACATGGGTCAATTATGTGGCTAACCGTTCCGTCTCCACATCTACTAATGATCACGTAGATGGCATGGTACATTATGTATTGGGGACATTAGAACTCGATCCGTCATTTGTACCAGTTGACATGTGTTCCTCCCATAGCGTAGTTCTCATGTCCAGTGAGGACCTCTTGGGGGCCATGTTCTCGTATGGTCCATGATCATATTACAAGGATAGTTTTTTTTCTGTGTCAACCTCATTAAAAAATGAAACAAATGTCACGAGGATAGTTTATTATTGTATCACCCTCGTTAAAAAATGAAACAAATGTCTGAGGATAGCTCTTTTACTGTGTCAACCTCGTTTAAAAATGAAACAACCCCTTCGAGTCGTTTGATTAAGATCTCGTAAAATCTCAGTCGAGTCTTTTCTAGATCTCGATGAGTCATGCTAGGGGCACCTTTTCCTCATCATGAATTCAGGTTTTTCTCTCTTCCTTTCATGCACCTTTTTCACCAAGTCTCTACCGTTTTCCCATTATCACAATGGGGTTTCCATCTTATGACTCGTAACCCTCACTTGCCCGGGGAGCATGGGGGCATAGCCTTTTATGAGTTGTAATCTATTATTTGGCCGAGTCAATGCTTACACGTCATGTCAACAGTGGAACTCCGGTGCAGTTTTGTTTGGTGTGTTTTTTTCAAGAAGCTTTCCTGCTTATTTTGTCTTCACCTGCTTTGCAAATGTTTGTGACTCCTTACGTCGGTTTTGCTAATGGTGTTTGCCGTAGTACCCAGAATCTATCATCTGCGGCATGGGCTATTTATGCCCCTCATGGTGAGTTGATTGATCTTCAAGGTATTTGTTTGGGTCAAACAACTAATAACATTATTGAATATAGTGTAGTTATCGAACTCTTTTAAGAAGCCATTGCTCTTAACATTCGAGAAATGGTTGTTAACCTTGATTCGCAACTTGTTGTTCTTTAGCTCAATGGGCAATATTTTGTCAAAAACCCTCAGATATTGAGAATGTATTTGCGTATTCGTCTATTGGAAAGAAATTTTGATTATATCACATATCATCACATTCCTAGGCATATGAATACATTAACAGATGCATTGGCTAATTATGTTTTAGACAGACATTTATGCAATATGTGAAAAAACATTGTATCATAATAAATAGGAAATATAACATATATATATATATGTCGATAATGTTTGAGTGTGATACATCAACATCCAAAAAATAATATATGTGTTTTGAATACATCCGTGGCTCGTAGGCCTCAAAACTGTAAATGCTAAACTATGGACTATTCTGCGTGGTGATCATGATAACATGTTACTGCTCGTACTACATGAGTTAGTAATCATCAAATCCAATCTGACACCCCCACTGTGTGCCTCTGATAACGGCGAGGAATGTCCTCGATCCATGCATACTCTAGGATTCCTCTGGTCAAGCCCTCCAGATTTCGGGCAATCTCTTCTTCATTGTCTACTCCTTCCTGATAAGGAGCGACCTCAAACTGTTGAGCCACACGTCTAGCTATAGGGGACATCCCCACTGGTCTTTCTGGTCCAACATCTACAGTTACAAAATCAAGATGTCACGAATACATATATATAAAAACAATAAAAAACCAAAATTGTTTTTCTCACCTCCATCATCAAAATCCTCTCCCTCTGGGAGCGGCATGTCAGGATCACCGTGGAAGTTAGTCCCGCTATATGGCCAATCCTCCACAACAATCAGTTGATGCCTCAACCACACAAAGAAAGTGGACTTGTATGACATGTGTTGTCCCCCTCCAGTCTTGGGCATCATCTCGCCCCAACAAACCATCCATGGATCTCGTGGCATCAAGGGGTTCACCTCCACTAGATGATAGTGGAATAATGAGATCTGTTCTAGGAAGAAAGTCACCAGAACAAAACCATATCCAAATTTCCTCAAGCTCCCTCCCTTACATTTGGATAATTGGTGTTTCATGTTCACTTTCATGGCTTCCCCCTAGTTGAAGACAGTGGGTGTCATGCAATCTACCGCATACTGGAACTTAGATTTGTCAGACTTGTGTAGTGTCTGAGCCCCAGGTACCCTATTAATGGTCAAGAGAAACACCTGCAATACAAGATCGCGTATAGTCATGATATCGATCTTGCCGCTTGTGGATTTCAGAGCTCCCGGGCAATGTTCGGCAAGGAGCATGTTTACACTCGCCCCAATGGGCCATACAATTGGGCCGGTTCCCCTCTGCAGGAAATTATGGTAATGAAGTAAATGTCTGAAGTCTCTAGCTCCATCTCTTGGTCATGGATCACAAATACCTCTCGTCCAACATCCCATAGACTGATCAGGTATTGTAGTAGCTCAGGTTGAGTGCGTAGGCCTGGTGTAAAGAATAAATTAAGGAGCCCACAGTTCCTCAATGCATCCAGACAGTTTGGATCTTCCAATGCCAATGCATCTATTCTTTCATGCTCATGTTCTTTCCACTCGATCACCATCTTTTTGTGCCTTGATTTTCTTGCAAACACCCCACATTTAGCTTAACATCAGTTTTTGCAAGGGAAAAATCTGATTTGAAGCAATGAATTTGAGCAGAAATTGAAAATTTTTAGTTCTCTACACCAGCATGACTACTTTTATAATAAGTGCGCCGACCGGCACGAATTCCCGTGTTAAAAACCCTCGATCGGTGCAGTCTCGTGCCTAGATCCCACGCCGACCGAGGGCGATTTTTTTGCAAGGAATCCCTCAAAAACCCTGAAAATGGTTAAATGCTTGAAAAATAGGTATTAATGTAAAGATTAGGGCCACGACTCTTACCTGCAACTAACGGTTCGATGATCGACCTCCTGGATCTGCAGAAATCCGCTCCTGAAGATTTAGGGCACAAGTGGGTAAAAATTGCTCCAAATGAGGTAAAAGAGGTAAATGGTAAAAAATGTTTTACTTTTTCCCTTTTTATAAACTTTTCACCATGTTTTAGGGTTTTAAAAGCATTTTTTTGCCATTTTTCCTAGAAACGGATAATACATTTGCTTCTTGTGTAGCGATAGGTGATGGTTTGTTGATGGTGATGTGAAACTAGAGTCGTATTTAAGCTCTTTTCCCAACTCATAAAAAAAACTGAAATGAAAAGATTATCGAGTATTTTTCCCTTTTTGACTCATTAAAGAAAGTAAAAATGGGGAGTCTGCTTTAAGCCGTTTTCCGACTTTGTTGTAGCGGCTAAAACCACCCTCCAAAATTTTTCCTTAGCCTGTTTTGGAGGCTCCCTACCAACCTTTCACAGCACTTTGTCTTGCTTCGTCAAGTACTCAAGCTTTAGTTTTTTCCTCGCACAAAGGAAGCCTGTCGATCACACTCGATCCATTCCCCTCACAAGCTGTCCACCCGGACTTGGTCTAGCTGCAGGCTCAGCAGCTTCCCCTTGAAAATTGCGCATTTCTAGAGGGCAACCAACCTTCCCTCGAGAAATTGTTCAATCCTCTATGCCAGCCTGTTGGGCTCAAGGATTGCACAATCTTGCCAGCCAACACTCTTAGTAGGATTTGCGCAAATTTTCCCAGCACGGCTACGAAAATCTGGGCAACAGTCAATTGCTCTGCCCAAAAATTGCGCAATCCTCCTGGGCAGTTAGCCCAGCTCCCAACCAGGAATGCACATTTTCCCAAGCAGTTGAGCAACTGCATGTATGAACATTCCGGTTGACCAGTTCCAGGAGACTTGACTTGCATGCATGCATGACTTGCTCATCCCGGAATAGCAAGAATAGCAAGAGTTGTTTTATAAGTTTCCCTCAAAGTGTTACTTTTTCCTAGATTTGCGGCATGCGCGTCATGAGACCAAACTTATTTATTCGACACATCAGAGGTCATTCATTCATATTGATCTTGGAGCTCTGACATCCCACAGCACATCCAAGACTCTTCGACACATTCGGCTTAGCTATTCACAGGTAAGTGGCCTCAACTTGTCTTTTTCAACATTTTTGTTGCTTTTTGTGTATTCACTTGTGTGAGTGTTGTTTGCTTGATTTCTTTGAACGCTTGTTATCATTTATGTGTATACTAGCTTGTCCTAGCTTTGTTTCAGTTTTTCTTTCTATCTCACTGTTGTCGCATGCATGAAACTGTTTTGCACGGATGTTCGTGCAACCGGCGAACTGCCTCACCCACATGCACGTTGGTCTGTTTGTTGAATCTTTCATTCATGTTTTGCAAGCACTGTCAATCACTTCTGCTATCACTTAGTGTCGCCATGCATTCACTATTTTATTTGCTTTCAGTCACCCGTCAGCGAGTCGGGCCAACCTTGGCCCGGACTCTGCTTTCAACAAGGCTGCAATGCAATATAGGGAAGGAAGGCTCACCTTCCTCTCCAGAAATGCGCATTCTTGCCTAGCACTAGCCTCTAGGACTGTTTTGCACATTTCTGGAGGACAGTGGCTGCTTGGCCCAAGAAATTGCGCAAATTTGTCCCTGGGCCAGCAGTCCTTCCCAACTGGAATTACGCATTGCGCAATCCCAGCAGCCAGCTGCCTAACTGGATTGCACATTTCACAGATCCAACAACCAGTCCTGCCTCCTAGATAGCCTAGACTTCCTTTTGCGTAGTTCTGGCAGCCAGTCACCCAGCCTCCCAGTAAAATTTGTGCAATCTTGCTCATCAGTTTCCCAAGTATGTGTTGTGTCCTTCCCCGGATTTGCTTTGTTTCCACTGACATATTTCTTGCCATGCATGCTGCTTGTTTCTAGATCTTTCAGGTGTTCATCTGTCTCAATGGCTTCCAAGAGAACAAGATCACAGGACACTGATGGAGTTGCAGTTGGAGCAGCAGTTGAGCAGGTGTCCTCTAGTTTGCTGATCTATGAAGATACGAAGTTGTATCTAGACAAGGACATCAAACTGAAGTGGCAAGAGGTTAATGAAGCATTTGTAGGCACTTTTGGGGAAGACCTCAAAGACCGCCAGGTGTACGTGAACATTCACAAGTCTGGCTTGTACCAGATTGCATGCAGATACTTTGCGTTCCCATGCGTGGACATGATTCACTGGATCATCTCTCACACTGACCCTGAGACAATGACCTTGAGTAGTGTCAGTGGGATGAAGCTTGCAACCTTCTAGGCACGAGATTATGATGAGATGTATCAGATGTCAGAGCCCGTGACTATCATGAGTCCTCCATTCAGCTTGCCCAGCAGCAGAGGTAACTCTAGAGACATTCTGAAGGATTGGGTAAAGGAGCCAGCTCGTTTCAAGATGACACCCAACCAGATCTACAAGACAAAGATATTGAGGAAGGTGTACCAATACTTGGTCATATTCGCATGTCGACTAAGTGGCCAAGCAAGCACTGAAACCTTTCCTCAGAGTTGGGTGATCGCATTGGACCAACTGGCTAGAGAAGGAAGACCATGCAACTGGTCCAGCATACTGGCTCATCAGTTGAAGGAACAAGTCACAAAGGCTTGATAGTCACCCGAGGGTATGCATGCAGAGATTTATATGTCCGCCTACATCCTAGATGTAGTTTGTGCCCAACATGAGTTCCCGAGCTTGGAGTGGGCATGGTCACTGGCGGAGACTATTGTGAACACATATTTCAAGTTGTTATCCAAATGCAGCTTCAGGGGAGTAATCATACGGTTGTCTAACCATTTTGTCACCCTAGTGTATAGGTTGATATTCGAACACGATGCACCTTTCATGTCAAAGGAAGCAATGGAGGCATTGTTAGGCATTAGAGATTGGTATGCCTCACCATCCAGCACTTTCATCTGAATGTTCAGTGCGAAGAAGCCTCCGCATGTTTTGCCAAAGTTTGCCTTGGACATACTTGTCATGCAGGAAGTAGCGTATCACATCTCAGCAGGATTGAAAGCTAGACTGCAACAGAAGAAGAAGGCACCTTGGCCCATTCTCTCGTTGTGGATTGGGTTATATGAGATCTAGAGTATCAAGCAAGTGAATGTCGAAGTAGAACAGATGAAGAAGTACCCGTTCGACCTCTGAAGCATCAACCCATATGACCTGTTAGTGTCAGTCTTTCCAGCCTTCCTCCAGTGATCAAATATGCTCTTACAAAGTGGTCTCAGAGTGTCAAGGTCAAATTTTGTCATTTCAAAGAGTCTTCAAGCAAAATTTGGTCACTAGGCATTAGGTCCAGGGTTTGCTCTCACTCTTTTCAAAGTTGCCCAAATGCCAATCTATGTCACTATTCATCTGAGTCTATCATCATTCATAGGGTTTTCATTATCATCTCAGTGCCTAATGAGTCATTTTACACCTTGTTCATGCTTCAGTTGCACCTAGGTAAGGTCATTTCCCTCTCCTAGGGTTTTGAAGGCAATTTCTCTTGGACGGTCAAATCATCGGCAAAACTTGTATCCAGATGTTCATACACCTTCCCCTATCCTTAAAGTACCTTATTAAATGCTTCCCATCCCTTAGATCCGCCAAATTCCTCATTTTCGCACAAACCCTAGTTTCTTGCTACAACTGGCAATTTTCTAGGTTGGGCCTGTGTTTTTCCCTTTTGGACCCCTTCCCCTCACTCGATCTCCACGATTCCACTTTCCCCTGCTTCCTAACATCCCTCCCTACTTCCAAAAAATTCCCCAAGAATTTAGAAGCCTCTTATCCCCTTCATTTCGCTTCATTTCGACAAAATCCCTTGTTCCACACATCGGGATAAGTTTCACTCAAAAGCCGTTTCGGAGCAATCAAAGATGAATTTGGAAAACTGAGAGAGGTTTTTGTCCACAACAGGTCAAATAAGAAAAACCTCCTTCACTTTGTGCACAGGTGTCATGGTTTTAGAGAAATGTCAAAATTACAATCGCGAGATCCAAGGAGGTTGGCCAAGGCACTAAAACGACGGAAAAGGCCCGATCCACTCCAAATTTTGGCCAAAGCCTCTTTGACTGAGCATGGTACTTGATTGGGGACTCCTAGCCCAAATTTCAAGAAATTTGGAGAAAATTTTGTCAATTGTGAATTTTTTGTGCCAAACACAGGTTTTTGCCCTCAACGCGTAGTGCGCCGCGCGCGACCCTTAAGATGGGCAACTCCATTTCAGGAAAACTTAGCATTTTTGGATTTTTCATGCAAAAATACACTTTCTCAGCAATTTCCAAGAAATTTCACCAAGTTTTGAGCCTCCAGAAGGTCAAAAAACATGCAAAAAATGACTTTCTGCCACTTTTTTGACACACAGGAAGAAGTCTTGGGAGATTGCAATTTTGGAGGGGAAAATGGACACCAAATTCAGAAATTCCACTTGTTTTGGAAAGTAGACATCCATACCTTTCTAACAAGCCCACTTTTGCCTCATTTGGACACCTAGAAGTGCCTCAAAAGCAGCTCCAAAGGCGCGCGACGCGTTCAGGATCAGGGCGCGACGTGTTGGGCAGTTTTCACAGAAATTCACCTACAGCTCAGCAATACGCAGTTTTGACTGAATTTGACTTTTTGGAGTAGATTTTGATCTTCCTTGTTGTAAATGATGTAATTTTATGATATTTTGACACTTATTTATCTCTTCTAGAAGATTCATTCATGAGATAGGCAAAAATTTAATGAATGAATTGGTTTCCTAGCTTATAGAGGCAAGTTGTTTTGACTGCCTAGTTTTCAGTGCTCAGTTTAGAATTGGTTGAAACATCTCCTAGGATAGTGAGCTCGACCCCTAGAGGCAAGGAAAGATGTTAGATTGCCTATGTTATGTACTTTCTTGGTCATTTTCATGGTTGGACTCTTGAGGGAGAAAGCTTCTATTGTATTACTCATTGTATCTCTGCAATTTTGGCAAAGGAAGAAAGACCAGGGTTTTGCAGTCCTTTTTGGGATTCCTATGGTTACATGTATTGATGGTGTGTTTCTCTTTGTACTTGTAAGTTTGTTATGTGAATCATCTTCTTACTTTTCCTTCTGCAAATTAGGCAAATGAAGTGTTAAAGTAGAATTCATGATTGTCATGCTCTGCTTTTAAGTTTGCTTAATATTTATGTTTTCATCTGCCTAAAGAGAACTCTTGAAGGTTTCTTGCTCTCTTTAGCTCCTCACTAGTCATTCATATCCATTCACTTAATTCAAAGGCATCAATACAGTCTCCTACCTTGCCCCAAAGAACCCCCCGCAAAAACTGTGTCCAATCCCCGCACCCAAAATTGCCTTTTCCCGATTTTCCACCAAAATCCTAAAAATATCAAATCAAACCTTTTATCAGTTTACTAGCCTAAAATCAGTGTTCTTTATTGGTTATCTCGCCCGTTGAAGATCCCTACCGAGATAGACCGGAGAGAGCCCTCTCCTGCCCCGTAGGGCTAGCTACGAGGCTAAGTGGTTTGATGTTGCCTTGGAGTTTACCTTTCTCAGCCTGAGGTGAAATTTCAAGCGCTAACATGACCCATGTTGCATTGTGAAGGATCACTGCATGAGAGTTCATTTCAACTAGATCCATGGGGCATTTCATTGGGCCAAGGAAGACTCATGGGGTATTGCTTCAATTCCTTCGGACGAAATGGATAGGTTGGCTTCGCCGTAGAGTGGTTAGCAAAGCAGCATGAAGCAACATCACAGAGAGCACCAGCAGTAGTAGCAGCAGCAGAGGCAGCAGAGCCAAGCATAAATGTGCGTGAAAAAGGGAAGAGGAAGATTGTCGACCGCATGGAGGAAGAGCAAAGCTACAAGTTTCGAGAAAATCCACTTGTAGAACAAGCAGTTATGGTTATTCAGTTAAAGAGGCAGCAGCGCGACAAGTGAATCACGCGAAGGCAGAGGGATAAGAAGAGAATGGAAGAATTAGAGAAGGAGTTGCATGAGCTGAGGGAGTAACCCCGGAAAGAACAAGAGTTGTGCCAACAAGAGAAGGAAGTGCAACAACAACAGATATAGCATGGGGCATATCATGTGCAGACAGACGAAGTAGTGCCCGTACAAGTAGTTGATTCATCTGAACAACTGGCATTAAGCGAACATGGTGAACCATCGTAGGGGCAAGACTTTTCTCATGAGATAGAACAGGTGCTTAAAATTTTGGATGCAGACATGGAGCAGCAGGAGTTGGAGCAGGACATCGACCTCATGGCTCACAACAAAGAGGTCGACTCACTCGCTTCAATGCGTCTAAATGATGAGCAAGTCTTGAATGACCAAGGAGGCACCGAGATCCTTGGCGATCAGCCAGAATTAGAGGTGCACAACATCTCCTTAGACGAATCTCATCACCGAGTTGTGCAGTCTCACAGAATATCGACTCCGAAAGACGAAACATCCCCTATGCAAGTTGAAGAATAAGTGATCGTGACTGATGTGCACAAGCATCCAACTGCTTTGGTCAATGTAACTAGAGTTTATGCCGAAGCCACTAACTCAAGTGTTCATTTCCTCATAGCTGAGAATGAGCGAATAGCGAATGAACTACAGGTGGCCAAGTAAGCGGGAGACTTGGTGACAATGTTCGCCCAACTAAACTGAAGAAGGCAATACTAGATGAAGTATTGTCCCTTGATTTAGTTATGCAAGCATTGTATTCCAAGTTTGGTACCATGCACCAAGCAGTCGTCCATCTCCACGGATGGTAGCAGCAATGTGCGAGAAGAGCACGCATCTTGAAGAACATACATGCTGCCATTAATAAAATGAAAGCATGGACAATGAAGTACAAGGGAGCCCCGCTTCACTTTCCAAAGATGATGAGAGCCAATGCGGTTGAGCTACAAGCACGTATCCAGAGTTAGATCCGGAGCTATGAATACCTACCGCAACTCATCACTAGCGTACAGGCTTCCCATGCACGAGTATTCAAAAGCATGGATGTTATATTGCACACTCATGTGATCCCATCACTTAGGACTCTCACCCAGGTGAAGACAAAGAAGTAGGTCCAATAGGAGCTTGACTCGTACTTCGACGAGTTGATGCGCACCGCCACCAGCCCAAACTTGCCTATTAGTGCAGACATCATGCGCAAGTATGTTGTTGGTCCAGCCACATTGAAGACAATGATGCGCATGCTTTTAGATGAGTTGGACAGAGGAGCCCGAGCAGTGTACCCAGATGCTATGGAGGCAAGGTTCAGGTTTTAGACGGATGTCACAGCAAAACACACAGACACTATCAAGGACTACCAATCTTGGCATCAATATGTTACTGTTGATCAGCATGAGGATGTCAAGCAATTGGACTTCTATAGTTGTCTAAGTCAGAATGATGTCTAGTTTGGCTTGTTCAAGCCATTGTTCACATGGGTACATGTGCATTGTAATGTTGATTCATGTCAAGTGTAATTCAAGTCTCAATAATGGATGTAACAGTCATAGAGTAGGTGAAGAGTCATGAGGGTAGTTGAATGGTCACAAAGGGGAATGTCAAGGGTCACCCCACCCTTTGCTATAAATAGTCCCTCATAACTCATTGTATAGGCTTTTGGTCAGCCAAGCTTCTATTAAGACTATCTTGAAGAAAGCTTGGACAGTATTGTAATGCACCTTGGCTTCTCCACTACACGGAGCTAGTACATCTCTTTGGAGGAGTAGGCGGATGTGGCTGTAACATTTCACTGTTGGGGCTAGTAGGTTTACATGGATGTATTGTATGATTGGAACTTACACTTTTATATAATAAGAGCCAGCACATTTTCATGCATATGTTGTTATTGTAGTTGGATTGCTCTAGTTGCCTTAATGATATATGTTATTTAACTTACGTATATGAACTAATTTGTATGCAATTATATGAATCTTGTTGCAAATATGTTGTATATGCTATTAATGTTGTCCTATCTGTGTCTACTGCTCTGCCGGACACTAGACAGACCTTTCATATCAACCTTGATGTAACAATTATTGCACTCGTTTGGACTGATCTATGAGTGTTGTACATGTTATCTTACCTTGTATGTTGTGACTACCGCATTCGAGTGGATTGCTCCACCAGAAGCTGTGTATGTCCTTTTGTGTTGTGTGTTCCTAGTCGAGTTGGGATTGATCCCTTTCAACCTGGAACTCACCTTCACCCTTATCTCCCCCTTTATGTGTTAGAACCTCTCATACACCTTCCTTGACTCACTGCAGCAGTCACACCCTTGCTACTGACAGAGTTATCTTACTTGCCTCTGTGCAACATCGCGGTCAAGGCATTACCTTATGACCCACTGTTGGGACTCCTACACCAAACGGTCTGAGGTCTAATTGGGACTTCTTACCGAGGAGATCCCCTTGACATGTTGGCGGGTCCAGTAACGTCAGCAGAGTCTCAAAACATGAAAAGGTTGACGATTTCTTGTCGTTTTGACCTCATAAGTGGTTTCGAAATGTCGTTTACCCAATATATGTTTTCCCCTATTTCGGCCTGGGATAAACTATTTACGAAAAAGGTACTCCTTGGCTAACATGGTCAAGAAGTTCTTTTGAGTATTGTTTTCTACCTTTTCGGGCTCGAGAGACAACTTTACGAAAAGGGACCTTTTCAAGTTTTCTTTTACGTGTCTTTTTCAAACTCTCTAAACATGAAAAAGATATCGAGTTTTCCCTTTGTCGAACTCGTTAAACTTTAAATGACATCGAATTCATTACCATGACGGACATGATCTTCTCCTTCCTAGGGCTCATTAATCTTACTAGGTCGGATCCATCCGAAGAATGGATTTACATTACAAGCATATGTTATCCCCTTCAAGTTTGTGATAAAAAATAATTGGGTACCTGCCAGAAATTGTGGGGGGGGATGGGAAATTTTACCAGTTATGTTGGTAGCTTGTCACTCTTGAACATGACACTCTTCTGCTGCCAATTTTTTTCCTTTCCATCTGATCTCTGCCACGTCATCATGACCTCTGATCCTATGGATCCAAAAGCTGCCAAAATCCGGAGTCGTGTCGTCGATATGTTCAAGAGTTAATCCTTCTGCAGTTTACACTCATTCTTGATTCTCTGTATCATCCATAATCATTGCATCCCTTGTCTCGTGTCGATGATGTGGGATACATCATGGCCCTCCTTCGACAAGGTCACTTCCTGTCAACTTCAGCTCATTATCCGGGAAGTTGGTCAAGAGACTCCCTTCCAGTACCTTAGAGCTTGCATGCCCTAATGGAAATTTCTTCGCACTTGACAACAAGTTCTCATCATTGGCTTTCGATTGAGTGACTTCACGAGTGTTCGACTTCAGTTCCTTATTCACACTCTGTGAATTGTGTTGTTGGTACCTTGAGAGCCATTTTCATTATTGGTGGTTTCTCTCACGCTTGTTAACAGTTCACATCATTGACTGGTAATCAAGCAATTTTCTAGCATGTTCGATGTCAACACATCTATTCGCATGCTAGAATTTGTACTTTGATCAGGTCGTGTTGGAGCGCAAGACCCTAGGCTCAGATTACATAAGTCCAGGTTGCAGGGTAATGTGACATGATCATGCTTACATACATGTCTCTTTCATATGGATGGATACAACCATACCATGAGTTTGTTATATGTGATCCTTCTCATTATTGGATGGTTGCAACCATACCTTGGGTTTGATATGATCCTTCTTACTGGATGGTTGCGCCCATACCTTGGATCCATTTACATGATCTTATTCTGGATGGCTGCATCCATACCACGATTCATGTATCAGAGGTTTTTATGATGCATATGTATCTATGCTTGCTTGCAGGTTTTCCGATGGCGGTCTTCGGTTCCATGCATCTACTTGTAAAGAATTTCACCCCTCACTCTTGTTCGGCCTTCATGCTTTAGGGGGACATCTGTTACACAACATTTTTTCACTGTCCATGTACTCCACGTTCCTCGATCCTGTAGGACCTCTACAGTGACCCTCATGTGATTTCCTACCATGAATAACATGTCCCTGCATCCCTCTTCCTCTGTAGAACATTTCCCTCTTATATCATTTCCCAAGAATATTCCTTCAAACTCAGTTTTCAAGACTAGCGCTAGCACTCAGTTTCTTCCCTGCGCCGATTTGCAAAGTCTAACACTAGGCCTAGCACCGAACGGCGCTGGTAAGCCATTCATGACCCCGTCGACCCTCTTTTGGTAAGTTTTTAAAAATGGATTCGAAGCTTCCAGGTCTAGAAGCTTCATGAATGAAAGTCTAGTAAATGGTTGAGCAAGATAAAATCGAGAGAGACTATTTGGGCTCCTTTCCCCTATTCAAATGGAACAAACCAAAAGGGATAAGGCATCTCCTAGCATAAGAGGATCCATTTCCCCTCTATCAAAGCTATATAAACTCCTCATTCTACAACCTCAGCTAGCTAAGGAAAGTGCTGGAATAATCTGCAAATCTTGATAGCCATCTTAAGAACTTTAGCCTTCTAGTTTGTGTGGAAAGGTAGAATAAGCTTGTAGTGTTTGGTTTGGAGTAAAAGAGGAAGAAGCCTTCAACTTCCATTGTTTTGAGGGTGAATCATGAGATTCTTATAGTGGTGTTGGAACCCGAACATGTCGAAGGGAACCTGCAACATCAAGGCTCCGGTTGTATTTCTCTTTGAAGTTTATTTTAATACAACTAATGGTTTATTTCCTATATCATGTGTAATATTACATTTGATAGCTTAGAACTCCTTGACCTTTTAAGTAGATTGAATTTGATTTTATGCTATCACGTTTGTTGTTGTTTCTTGCATGTTTGTTTCAGGTATTTGAACGAAAGGAACAAAAGGAAGTTGGAGCAAGGAAGCAAGATCACCATCAAGTGGATTAGTGTTATAATAGGTAGGCCCTCTTATTCGATTCTAATCTAAGTAAATTTACATTAGATTGTCTTGTTTGTGGCTAGACCCACTCTCTTGGGCTAGAGGGATCGTCTCTGTCTGCAAAGAGGATACTCCTACTCCACACTCCTATATATAGAAAGGAGGTCTTGTCATTTGTATCATCCAAGAATTGTTCATTTGTGTAATGTAAAGGAGGTTTCCCCCTTTACATTACACAAATGAACAATTCTTGGATGATACAAATGACAAGACCTCCTTTCTATATAAAGGAGTCTAAGGGGTCACAATATAATGAGAGCCGACATAACAATAATAATGTAAGGGCACAACAATAACAATAGCGGGCTTCTATGGGGCATAATAATAACAATATGGGGACAACATGGGCAGAACAATAACAATAAGGGGTATAATGACAACAATAAAAAGGGAATACACTAGTATTATAGGGACTTAACATGCCCCTCTCCAAAAAAGTGTTTTCCTCAACGCTTGAGTAGTTCTGGATGCTTCTATATAAAATTCTCATCCTCCCATGTAGAATCTTCAGTGGGTAAGTTCTTCCACTTGATGAGATACTTTGAAATTGATCAATTTCGCAACTGTCAAGTCTCCTACCTATTTTGTCAATTGTCAATCTTTTCATTTATATCATTCTTGATTTGAATGTAGATGCTCCAGTTATGGAGCTTATTACCCCTCAGCTCTTGGAGCATAATCCAATTAGGTTCTAGATTAGCATGGAAGTAACAAAAAAAAAAACTGATACTAGGAGTTTTTAATCAAGTCTACACTACAAGTATCTTTGGTTTAGTAGTTTTTTTGCAAAAACCCTATTATGAGGCAAGTATTTTTTACCAATTGGTTGTTGTCAACCTGTCATTTGATTCTTTGCACCTTTGATGCATTGTTGCACGGCTAGGAGAAAACTTTTATCGATATAGTATTCTCCAGTTATGATTAAAAAAAATGAAATGTGACATTTATACCATAGGAAAGGTTAACGATTTATAGAGTTCCTAAACACTAGCAATTAGGTTGATTTGGATATTCTTGAGCTATTCGATATGTTTATTGGAAATACCTTAGGAGTGCATATGATTATTCTCTCTTTATGTAACTAAATCATACAATTGATATTGTGTCTAGCTAGTTCATCCAATGATGGTCTCCATGGATGCTTAAATTTATGCATTATTTAAATATGTGTATTGGGCATCTCAATTATTCATCCATCCATGTTGATCCATGTTCAAATTTTTAATTTAGGGCTCAATGGGGTCTTTTATATACATGTAATTTTAAGGCAAACAATTTGAATGAATTATGAGTTTAATAATGATTAAATTTTATAATAAGACACAGACAAACCTACTTGAACTCCATTTGTTGATTTTATGAGATTTCAATTGCTAAATATATGAGTTCTTATCATAAACATGTCTTTAATTCCACAATTATTGCTTAATCAACCATTGGATCGAGAAAACATGTTATCTATTTAATATAGTGTTGGGGGTGAGATTGTTGGACATCCAACACTCCCCGTGTGTTTTGCGACATGGACTGACCGCCTATCATGGATCCTTATCTCTGGTGATGCGATCGTTGACTAACAACTATGGGTTTTGGTCTAATGACAATCGTGATTCCCAACAATATAGA
This sequence comes from Pinus tabuliformis, assembly GCA_031772625.1. Classification (NCBI taxonomy): domain Eukaryota; kingdom Viridiplantae; phylum Streptophyta; class Pinopsida; order Pinales; family Pinaceae; genus Pinus; species Pinus tabuliformis. The sequence continues at coordinate 592,649,192 of CM062812.1, read as the reverse complement.
TGGTTTATAGATTCATTTTTGTGTGATCAAATTTTAGATTAACATTTTAAACCCATAGTACATGGTCCATCTTCAAGACAAAAGAGAGAGTCAAAATTATAGAGGCCATAGACCAAAAAAAAAAGAGAGAGATGCCACTAATTGAAATTGTTGGCAACTCTCACATTTGTGTTTCCAATTTTTATATCTTTCTCTCCATCTTTTGTCCTAAAGATGGATTCCATGTCATAGATATGAAATGCCAACCTAACTATTGTCACATAATGTTCATCCAAAAACCATCTATAATAATCTAATACACCATGAAATCTAAACACCATCCTCTTTATTTGTTGATCAATCAATAAAATGTGGAAAAACATAATCACCATTTGTTTTTTTAGAATAAAACACATGCATGAGATAATGTCCATGCAATATACCATCTACAGGTTTTGTAGGAGTACCACACCATCACCTACATTGTTTCTATGTTTATATCAACAAGAAGAGTATTAAAAAGCAAACATCAACATTCTAGTAGATTTACATTCACAATTGAGATCCAACTTTGTTGATCATATTTAAACAAAATATGAATACACTTGATAAATTCATACATGTTATTTGTAATTATTAAATGAAAACATGAATATCTAAATATACAATTCTACTTCAATACTTTCTTGAACTTGCATTCACCACAAGTTTAAATGAACGACAAACAAAAAAAATTGTTATTAAGGCTTTATAAAAGTATATTGTAAACCAAATAAAAAGTATGATTTTAAGATATACAATAGGTATATCATAGATAAAGTTAAGTTGGATGGTGGACTTTTACTAGTATCTCATTTATAGAACTCTAAATGTTGTTTCACGTTGTAGTAAGTATCTCCTCTCATCTCCTATCATGAAAGCTAGGGTGCTTTCAACTAATGAACATAATAATAAGATGGAACTCACATATTTTTACATATACATGTCTATCTTTACATGCACAAAATGGATCTATATATGTCGAGGTTTGAACTTGGGTTGTCTATATGGCAGTGCTCCATGCCAAACATTAAATCACAACCTAACATATACAATAATCTAATATTTTGTTATATTATTATTTTTATTATTTTTGGAGAAGTAATCTCCCTAGAGAACATAAGGGATGCTTCCTCACATTTGTACATGGCAGGCATCCCTAGTAAACATAATGTTGTATACCTATGAACCTAGGCCATCGAGATTTGAATTGGGCAAATATTGGCATAGGAGTAGCCAAGTCCCCAACAACATTGATGACAACATGTTCAAAGAAAAGACATATAAAAAACAATTGAATTATCATTATAAAATTGTGTTATAGCAATAATGGCACATTCCTTTATTGATGTTCTTTTGCATGTTGACACTTTGGCCTTTGAGTTGTTGAGGAGTAGCTACACCACCTTGGATTTTGAATATTTTTTCTTACCAACATTATCGTGGCTTGTGGGACTAGCACGTGGTCTAAGAAATAATGACTCGAGGGCATCTAAACCATCAAAATCACTTAGGGGTCACACCTTACCTAAGCCACACCAACCCTTAACTTGGTTGAATTTCTTTTGGTATCTCCTCTTGATTACCATGAATTTCGATCCTTGGCCATCTTACAAAATAAAACACTCAAAATCTAGTAATGTGAGTGGGATTTGAATGAATAGTTAGAACCTTGTCTTCTCTTTGTTATGTAGTAACTTAATCATATAAGTATTTATCTTTCCCTCATTCACTTGCAAATTTCTCTTATGTGTTTTAATATTTTGTCATTTGCACTACCACTTTAGGTTTTGGATAATCGGTACTTTGACTCACTAAATTACTTAGCAACTTAGTCATATGTAGATCAATATTTCCCTTGTGAGATTGTAAATGCCAAGCATTGCAAACCTACATGCTTGTAGTGTTTTTATTTCAAAGGTTCTAAAAAATCCTAGAGAATATGCACATGTCATTGTCGATGCAAGTAAGCATTAGCATGTATTTTAAAGGCATGGGAAGATTTCTTAAAGAAATATTTTATTTTTTATTTACAACAACTACTATCATTGCACTAATATTGGGATGATGTAGGACAATGAACTAATGTCTAATTCTTAACTACAACTTCACATTTAAGTGTCAAAAGTGGCATATTCAACTACATCTTCTCATTCAAGTAACTACCCATGTGTATATGGGAGGGATATTACACTCGAATGGTGGTAAGGTTTTTCGATTCCCAATACTATCTCAATGATATTTATCTCTAGCTTCTTCTCCTCCACATGGGGCATAAGTTATTGTGGTAATAACCTCTCTTTTTTTGTGTGCACAAGCAATGTATTCATCCTCTTCTCTCACAAAGAGTCCACATAACCTTAATGTCTTGGAGGTAGTTTCTACTCCAATTAATGCTCGTCTTGGTTTATTCTAGTCCCTTTTTTTTGGTAATCCAACTTTTAGCATATATATATATATATATATATAGATAGATATATATATTAACAAAAAATGGTAGAAATTTTATTTTATAAATGATTTTATTTAGACTTTTATTTTATTTTATATTTACTAATATATTTTCTTAAAAAAACTTCAAAGTTACAAACTACCTTGCAATGTATAACACAAATGAAGGACATGATAATGTTATGCCTATTCTAGCCCTAGATTCGTTAGATTTGGTTCTTCATTGCCAGTGTCCATGTCATAAAGAATTTAGTGCATAGTGTCCTCCTCCTAATATTGAGATGCATAGAATTGGTGGACATCCGATAATTTGAGGTTGCTAACTAATTGCTTTTTTTTCAAATCATGGGATAGGTTATGTATGCCAAATTTGTCATAATTATTAAATACTAATCTAAAAATTAGTGTTTGTTCTTGGGAAGCTTTGTGGTGAACGAGAAATTGGAGGTATCGTTACATTGGATGGACACTTTGTCCCAATGAAGGGCTCTCTAAACGTCCTAGGCATCCCCATAATCTACGAAAGTGGTAAACAAATGGGTTTGCCATATTTTATTGGGGAAGAAGTTGGACTTGGACGCTAGAAACACCTTTTTGCTTGCCTAATGAACTAGGGGAAAACCTAGATCAAAGGAACCAAAGAAAAATAGGTGGAAATCATAAGAAATTATAGAAAATAAATCACAGTAACAAATAGGAAAATCATCCACATTATTGAAAAAATAGTGATAGAGTGGACCTTCAATCTTATAGACACGGCTAACTCTTAGAAGCCAATAAGAGAACCCAACACTTGAGTTAATATACAATAGAAAAAGCATGGAAACCTAAGCCGTAATCACTCAAGCTTAAATTCCAAAGAATTATCCATAGATGGGGGTAGGTTATTACTATATTGTTTCCATTACTCTTGCCTATAGAGTGTGCATCCATAACCAATTCTATTAACCCACCACCGTTAAAACAAATCCACGCACAACATTGAAAGAGTGGGATAAAGTTAAGAATGTGCACACAAAAGGGAAATATGGGTGATAGATAAGTCTTGTCATATCCTTCACCAAAAATTTAATCGACTTATCTTGATTGTACAACATGTGTTGATTAATGTGAGGGATAGAGTCACAATTTGATAATGAGATAAACAAAGGGATGTGTCGATAATATAACATCCCTCTTAGAAAAACAAAAAGTATAACATCCCTTCTTGAAGCTACGAGGTTTGATTGGTTTGATTTTCAGCGTTATAGTTTTGATCTCGGGAATATGGAAGAACAAGATCTTCTGGGAATAACTAGCTTCCTTACACGATCGACCTATAATGAAGGTGATATTGTTATTATACGGGTGACTTTCAAAACCATCACATTGATTACTAAACTCAAATCTATAATAAATATCATACTCCTTATTTTCAATTTAGATGCAAGGAGTAGGTCACAAAGAAAAGTGTAGGCTTCAACTTGGTTATTCGAAGATTCTCCAAGACCCCATGCAAAGTTTGTTTCTAGGTTTCCTTTGGGATCATAAATGATCTTGCCCCTCCCCCCAACACCTACGATTCCTCCATCTTTTAATGTATAAGATGTATAAGCTTTTTGGGAAGTGTTAAGCGTTAACATACATGCCACGTAAACCTTGATGTTTTGATATCAAGGTTATAGGGAAAGCATATTTTATGGCAAGTTTATTTGGTGTTTAAGGCTTGTCAAAGCTTTTGTAAAAGTAAGCTAATCTTGTAATGAAATGACCTTATTCTAACCATAAATTTGATAACAATATAGTTGGAATTTCAATTATGAAGAAAGTTTTGCCAATAATATGAGATCTTCACATGGTGGAAAAATTCCCTTACAAATTTTACCCAATTCTAAATCATTTGAGATTATAATTTTGGATTGCGAGGATTTCAACCTTTTTATTATAAAGTATAATAACTAAATGGAAGTTTATTTATTTTATTGTTAAATTAAGATTTCTATTAATTGATCAAAACAAAATGGAAAATATAACCCTAACTTGCCCTTATCTGCCACTAGGGAAACCAAACCAATGGAAAAACCATAAGTTCTTCAAAATTTTATACATGGTGATCAAAAGAGAGATAAAAAAGAGCTAAGTGTTTGTTCCATGGGCCTTTATTTTCTAACCAAGTAACAAAAACATGTTGTTAAGTATAAAACCAAGAGCAAAAAGGCAGACAGAGATAATCAAATCATGCTTACAGAGACGAGTCACAGGGAACCGCCTTCATTGGGGCTTTGCCACTACTAGGAGAGTTTCTCAGGTTAGGTGAGAGGTTGAGATGGTGTTTAATCCACTTCATTCATCGATCCAAGGATTTCAAAGATAGGTGAAACTCATCAAACATTAGGAGAATTTCCTTCGTTTTTTTTTGTTCAGTAAAATTTTGTCCAATAATGCCTCCACATGCTAATATAAAATCATTGTGTGTATGTGTTAGCACTTTGTAAATCCCTTTAGGTTGAGGAAAGGGCCACAGTGGTAACCAAAAACCACTTTTAGGTTAAGGCATAGTCCCCCTAACCTTGGAGAGGGCTTTCTCGTTGAATCGAGTATCAGTCAATAGACTGACAGGATAAGGATTTAGACTGGTTATTAAACTCAGGGGCGTTTAAAACTGATTTGATGGCTGTGAGTGCAAAGGACAGGGAAAACCAAGATCAATGGGCTAAATCTGAATGAATAAGGGATATGGAGGCCAATCCTCACAAGGGCAAGACAGTAGGACCTATTAGTAATATTCATAAAGGATATCATTGTAGTGAAATGATGAAACCGAATAGGAAAGATAGATCAAGCATCTATCAAGAATGAATTTGATCGAACAAGGAAGAAAAACACATATAATGCTCAGGAAGTTAAACCAAAGAAAACCTTTGAATTCTGATAAAATACTTCAAACTAAACATGAAGAATTACAACATGGATTTTATTAAATAAACTAAATCACAATTACAAAGGCACAATACATACTAACAGAATCATACGCATGAATCCCTGCTAAAACTAGCTTCAACCTTCAGTTGTTCATTCATACAATTAATACAATAACCAAGCCTCTAGCATTCTAACCAGCCAACCTATATTCCATCTATTTTTCCAACTTAAATAAACATACAAGTGCAAGTGAAAAGGTGTCTAGATGCAATGCATCTTTGATCCATATAGTGGATCGAATTAAACCAAAAGGAGGAAATATATTGTTGTTTCAAGTCTTTTTCCTCTAATGATAAAACAAAAAACAAAAAAACATCAATTGTTTATCACTTTAGCCTATTACACAAAAACAATATCTCTAAAAATCATGCCTATCTTCGAATCATATCCTTTTGGACCAATAAGAATAGTAAAAATCATGAACAGTTGCTTGTTGGCTACGCAGCCATTGGGTAGTGGTCGGGTAGCGGCTATGCTAGCACATTTTTATCCCAAGGTGGCACGTGGTTGGTGACTAGTGGTTTGAGTTAGCTCGCACCTTTGTTATACATTCATCCATTCAACCTCTGATAGCTGGCATCTTCCTAGCACTTGTAAAAACTTGTAGGAAAGGGTTGTACAGTGGTTGCGCAACAACTGCGTAGTGACTTCATAGTTGAACTTCCAATACTACCTCCTTTACACCATCAGGCTTCATCAAATCAAAACCACAGTATCATAGGCCCTTCAACATGTCCAAAACCATCTCAACATACTGACAAAAATGCCAATTGCAACTTGAAAACAAAAATGTACCCCTGCTACGCAGCATAGACAAGAAACCTTTCAATCATGGACAAAACTACAAAACTTCAAACAAAGGATTGTTACCTCCTTTTCCTCTTGATGGATGCTCTATTGGTGGAGGCTTGAACCTTAGGAGCTTTAGGTGTAGGATCCTTGTGTTCAGTAGGCTTGGAGGGTATATTCACACTTTCATGTTGTTGAGTTGCCTCTCTCAACTCCCTGTTTTGTCTTTTCAAAAATGTTATCTTCAACTAGTACTTAGCAAGAGCCTCTTTCATTTTTTCCATCTTGGGGTCTTCTTCTTCAAACTTCATTGTGTCTTCTTCAAACTGCACTGGGTCAATCTGCTCCACTTCTTTCTCTTGTTTGTCCTCTGAAATCTCAACAACTGCTTGAGGGATTGATTCCTCCATATCTTTCTTGACTCTCGACCTAGTTCTAGGCCTTATCACAAACTGTTCATATTTAACTGTCTCCTCTACTACCACTTGAATCTTGGTGGTCTGGGATGGTGCCACCTAAACTTTTGGCTCATGTGCTTTCTCTTTACCCTTTGCAATATGTTTCTTACCCAGCTGCTTGCCAGGTTTTCCTTTGGGTTTCTTGCTGGGTTGTTCATCCTTTTCCTCAACTGTCTTTGCTTCTTCCACTGTTTGAGTGAATTTTTATTCATGTATTTCATGTGCCTCTTGCTTCTCTTCACAAGTTTTCACTAATGAAGATTATGTTTGGGGTAATAAACCAAGACTATATAGAAAATTAGACCAATAGATTTTCTTTTTATCCACTGCAAACTTAACTAGAATTTTGATAAGGGAGAAATGAAATAAAATATACATGTGGTTTTCCTTTTGAAGTTGAACCTTTGCTGCCATTCTTTCCAGACTCTTGAGTAAGAAGAAAGGTAAATTCATGGGCTTTTTATCTGTGAAATGCAATAGAAGTCTCAAGTGGTATTGGTAAGCCCTGCTAAATCTACCTTCACATGTAAAATACCTTTGTATTACCTTCAAAAACTCACTATAATGGTCTTGAAGATACACAATGAGGAAGGTTGTGGCAAATTTGTTGCTAAACTCAGGTTTAACAAACTGCTTAAAGGCCAAGACATCCAACTCATTGCCCTTGAACCAATTCTCGCCTATTGTAGGGAGGCTCGTGGCATCTGCAATAAGATTCTATGTGGTAAGAATCTCTAAATCCCCCAATTTAACTTTGTCATTTTTGAAATTCAAGGCAAAAAGACGATCCAACCTTGTGTGATGGCCTACTTTTTGAACCTTTTGGGAAAATGGAAATGGAATTTATCCTATTGACTCAAAAATTGTGACGAAAACTTCCAAAAACTCAAACACCACTTCACGTTCTCTACCAAAACTTTGACGACCAGAATCATGATGACTTCCCAGATAGTGCTCAGTCAAACTCATGACAGTAAAAGGTTTATGAGTTTCAACTTATTTCATAACAAAAAATTTACAGATTTGAAGACATTCGATGACTGACAAACTAGATGACTCTAACATTAGCTCCATTGGGGATGGTAGCCTCCCTGTGAGGTGCCAAGAACGACAACGCAGAAAGATCCTATCCATTGGGAAACATAATCAATGTACAAAACAGAAAAAAGACTAACAGACTGAAAATTTTAACTGATTGAAATGACTTTCAACTGACAATACCCTATTTAACCGACTGACTTATTTATGGCAGCAAAGTGCTGGGATCTTAGGGCCTTCACTTCGGGCTTCAAATCCCAACGATAACTGCCCACACCTATTGAAGATATATATACACTCATGTGTGATTATCCCTCCAATGTAGCCAATCAAGCAAGTGACTACTTACTCGAATTCTGCTCACACCCTTTGTAAGCAGACAAAGAGAGGTAAATATTGGCAACTTAATATGAAACCTGAATCCAAAACTTGTGCTGATGAACAAAATGAACTCTAACTTTTCTGATGCTTCCAACAGACTAACCAAAGGATCTTGAAAAACATGAAGGATTTTTTCTTGTTGATTAACAAAAAGAAAGGAGTTATCTTAAAAAATAATGGCTAATTTTTCTTCTTCATTAGAATCCTCATTTTCTGAACCTTGAGTGACTTTTTATGTGTTTTCACTCTTCTCATCTACAAGAAAAAACTCTAAATTTTCTTGAATGATTGCAAATGGAACAAATGCATCATGTATCATGGCTGTATCAAGAGTTAACCCTTTATGTGCTTCAACAAAAATATGATCTTGATCTTCAAAATATTATGTGTTTGTTACTTCAAGAGGCGCATTTTCTTGAATATAATCTTCATTTTCAACGGGCTCTAAATAAACCTTTTATTTTTCATTACTTTGAAGCCTAACATCCTCAAAATATGAAGCTACATGCATATCTCATTGAGAAAATGGATTCATGAGTAATCCTTCAGGTGAGTCTAAATTGAGAGTTTCAAGAGTAGCAGATTCATCAAATATTTGAAAAAGATTCACTATAATGCACTCTTCAATAATTGGCATAGTAAGACACAATTCTATGTCACGTACCATTTTAATCTGATTGTATTGGGATGCATTCCCATGCGGGTGAGAATACGAATTTTCAAAAGGATTTATAATATGCTTTTCTTCAATTAGTGACCCATAAAATGAATTAACTAATGGACTGTCTATTTCCTTTTCTTGATCATTTGAAATTTGCTGAATATGTCCATCAAGCCCGTGAGGACAAACCTGCTGAGAATCCACTTGAATATCATGGCAACTAACTTCTATTTTATGTTCTTGATATTGAGATAAAAATTCATAAATGGCTTCCTTAATTTCATCGTCCATAAACTCTTCATCACCACAAATATTTTCAGATATTGAATGAAATCTTCAAAATATGCACAACATCTTTTAACCAACAACAGGGAAGGATAAAGTTCTTTAAAATTCTCATAGAAAATTGTGTGAAAATCTGCAAGAGAACATAAACTAGTAGGTTGCAAACCTTCATACCGGGATCTAGCTTTTCCTTCTAAATTTGCCATGAACATTTTCATTAAACAATCCTCATGAAAATGAACCTTTAACTTCTGCACATGCATGTGAAATTTGACCAAATGCAGAGCAGCATCATCTTCATCCTCATCTTTGAATCTTGGAAGATAAGTTTGCCAATCTACACAAGGCATGTGGTTTGGGAAGCCTGAAATATGATCTCTATTCATGGGAGCATATCTTCTGGATTGAGAATTCATCTTGAAAACGTGGAGACACCAGTGGAACTTGAAAATCTGGGTTCTGCTTGATTAGAGTCACTAGGTGAATGGTTCATCCTTCTGATGTCCAATTTTTGTTCACCATCATAAATTAGACTTGATTCTTGTCATTCACACTTGCGGAAAAATGTGACCTTTCACTCCCCGGCAACAATGCCAATATGTTAGCACTCCATAAATCCCTTTAGGTTGAGGAAAGGGCCACAGAGGTAACCACAAACCACTTATAGGTTAAGGTCTAGTCCCATAACCTTGGAGAGGGCTCTCTCGTTGAATTGACTATCAGCCAATAGACTTACAGGATAAGGATTTAGACTAGTTATTAAACTCAGTGGTGTTTAAAATTTATTTGATGGTTGTGAGTGCAGAGGATAAGGCAAACCAAGATCAATGGGTTAACTCTGAATGAATAAGGGATATGAAGGCCAATCCTCATAGGGGGAAGATAATAGGACCTATTAGTAATCTTCGTAAAGGATATCGTTGTAGTGAAAGGATGAAACTGAATATAAAAGATAGATCAAGCATCTATCAAGGATGAATTTGATCGAACAAAGAAGTAAAACACATATAATGCTTAGGAAGTTAAACCATAGCAAACCTTTGAATTCTGATAAAATACTTCAAACTGAACATGAATAATTACAACATGGATTTTATTAAATAGACCAAATCATAATTACAGAGGCACAATACATACTAACAGAATCATACGTGTGAATCCCTACTCAAACTGGCTTCGGCCTTCTGCTATTCATTCATACAGTGAATACAATAACCAAGCTTCTAGCGTTCCAACCAAGCAACCTCCATCCCATCTATTTTTCCAACTTAAATAAACATACAACTAAAAGTGAAAAAGTTTCTAGATGCAATGCATCTTTGATCCATACAGTGGATCGAACTAAACCAAAAAGAGGAAATATAATGTCGTTTCAATTATTTTTCCTCTAATCATAAAAAACAAAAAAATATCAATTGTGTATGAATTTATCCTATTACACAAAAATATATCTCTAAAAACCATGCATGTCTTTGAATCATATCCTTTTGGATCAATAAAAATAGTAAAAACCATGAACAACTCACTGTTGGCTGCACAACAACTGGGTAGCGGTTGGGTAGCGGCTATGCTGGCACATTTTTCTCCAAAGGTGGCACATGGCTAGTGGTTTGAATTGGCTCCCACCTCTACTACTCGTTCATCCATTCAACCTCTGACAACTTGGGTTTTCCTAGCACTTGTAGAAACCTGTAGGCAGGGGCTGCGTAGCAGCTGTTCAGCAACTGCGTAGCTGAACTTCCAATATTGCCTCCTTTACACCATTAGGCTTCATCAAATCAAAACCATAGTATTGTAGGCCCTTCAACATGTCCAGAACCATCTCAACATACTGACAAAAATTCCAATTGAAACTTGAAAACAAAAATGTACCCCTACTACGCAACATAGCCAAGAAACCTTTTAGTCATGGACAAAACTGCAAAACTTCAAACAAAGGATTGTTGCCTCCTTTAACTCTTGATGGTGGAGGCTTGAACCCTAGGCGATTCAGGTGTAGGATCCTTGTGTTTAATAGGCCTGGAGGGTATCTTCACACTTTTCTTTTGTTGAGTTGCCTCTCTCAACTCCATGTTTTGTCTTTTCAAAAATGTTATCTCCAGCTAGTACTTAGCGAGAGCCTTTTTCATTTTTTCCATCTTGTGGTCTTGTTCTTCAAACTGCATTGTGTCTTCTTAAAACTGCACTGGATCAATCTGCTCCACTTCTTTCTCTTGTTTATCCTCTGAAATCTCAATAATTGCTTGAGGGACTGATTCCTCCATATCCTTCTTGACTCTCGACCTAGTTCTAGGCCTTATCACAAATTGTTCATCTTTAACTGTCTCCTATGCTGCCACTTGAATCTTGGTGGTCTGGGATGATGCCATCTAACCTTTTGGCCCTTTTCTTTCTCTTTACCCTTTGCAATATGTTTCTTCCCCAACTGCTTGCCAAGTTTTCCTTTAGGTTTCTTGCTAGGATGTTAATCCTTTTCCTCAACTGCCTTTACTTCTTCCACTATTTGAGTGAATTTTTCTTCATGCATTTCATGTGCCTCTTCATGTATTTGAGCATATCATATGGATTGATAATTCATCTTGATAACGTGGAGACACCAGTGGAACTTGAAAATCTGGGTTATGCTTGATTAGAGTCACCAGGTGAATGGTTCAACCTTCTTATGTCCAACTGTTGTTCACCACCATCAATTAGACTTGATTCTTTTCATTCACACCCAGGGAAAAATGTGACCTTTCGCTCCCCAGCAACAATGCCAATATGTTAGCTCTCCATAAATCCCTTTAGGCTGAGGAAAGGGCCATAGAGGTAACCACAAACCACTTGTAGGTTAAGGTCCATTCCCCTAACCTTGGAGAGGGCTCTCTCGTTGAATGGACTATCAATCAATAGACTGACAAGATAAGGATTTAGACTGGTTATTAAACTCAGGGGTGTTTAAAACTAATTTGATGGTTGTGAGTGCAGAGGACAGGGCAAACCAAGATCAATGGGCTAAATTTGAATGAATAAGGGATATGGAGGCCAATCCTCACAGGGGCAAGACAATAGGACCTATTAGTAATCTTCGAAAAGGATATCGTTGTAGTGAAAGGATGAAACATAATAGGAAAGACAAATCAAGCATCTATCAAGGATGAATTTGATCGACCAGGGAAGAAAAACACATATAATGCTCAGGAAGTTAAACCAGAGAAAACCTTTGAATTATGATAAAATAATTAAAACTGAACATGAAGAATTACAACATGGATTTTATTAAATAAACTAAATCATAATTATAGAGGCACAATACATACTAACATAATCATACACATGAATCCCTACTCAAACTGGCTTCAGCCTTCTGCTATTCATTCATACAGTGAATACAATAACCAAGCCTCTAGCATTCTAACCAGCCAACCCCTATTCCATCTATTTTTCCAACTTAAATAAACATACAACTACAAGTGAAAAGGTGTCTAGATGCAATGCATCTTTGATCCATACAGTGGATCGAACTAAACCAAAAAGAGGAAATATACTGTTGTTTCAAGTCTTTTTCCTCTAATGATAAAACAAAAAACAAAAAAAACATTAATTGTTTATCACTTTATCCTATTACACAAAAACTATATCTCTAAAAATCATGCCTATCTTCGAATCATATCCTTTTGGATCAATAAAAATAGTAAAAATCATGAACAACTGGTTGTTGGTTGCACAACGACTGGGTAGCGGTTATGCTAGAACATTTTTCTCCCAAGGTGGCACGTGGCTAGTGACTGGTGGTCTGAGTTGGCTCCCACCTCTGCTACACGTTCATCCATTCAACCTATGACAACTGGCATCTTCCTAGCACTTGTAAAAACCTATAGGCAGGGGCTGCACAGAAACTGCGTAGCGACTTCGTAGTTGAACTTCCAATACTTCCTCCTTTACACCATAAGGCTTCATCAAATCAAAACCACAGTATTGTAGGCCCTTCAACATGTCCAGAACCATCTCAACATACTGACAAAAATGCCCACTGCAACTTGAAAACAAAAATGTACCCCTGCTACGCAGCATAGACAAGAAACCTTTGAGTCATGGACAAAACTACCAAACTTCAAACAAAGGATTGTTGCCTCCTTTTCCTCTTGATGGTGGATGCTTGAACCTTAGGAGCTTTAGGTGTAGGATCCTTGTGTTCAGTAGGCCTGGAGGGTATCTTCACACTTTCCTTTTGTTAAGTTGCTTCTCTCAACTCCCTGTTTTGTCTTTTCAAAAATGTTATCTTTAGCTAGTACTTAGCAAGAGCCTATTTAATTTTTGCCACCTTGGGGTATTGTTCTTCAAACTGCATTGTGTCTTCTTCAAAATGCACTAGGTCAATCTTCTCCACTTCTTTCTCTTGTTTTTCCTCTGAAATATCAACAACTTCTTGAGAGACTGATTCCTCCATATCCTTCTTGACTCTTGACCTAGTTTTAGGCCTTATCACACATTGTTCATCTTTAAATGTCTCCTCTACTACCACTTGAATCTTGGTGGTCTGGGAGGGTGCCACCTAAACTTTTGGCTCCTATGCTTTCTCTTTACCCTTTGCAATTTGTTTCTTACCTAGTTGCTTGCCAAGTTTTCCTTTAGGTTTCTTGCTAGGATTTTCATCCTTTTCCTCAACTATCTTTGCTTCTTCCACTATTTGAGTGATTTTTTCTTCATGTATTTCATGTGCCTCTTGCTTCTCTTCATAAGTTTTCATTGGTGAAGATTCTGTTTGGGGTAATAAACCAAGACTAGATAGAAAATCATACCAATAAATTTTTCTTTTATCCACTGCAAACTTAACTAGAATTTTGATAAGGGAGAAATGAAATAAACTAGACATGTGGTTGTCCTTTTGAAGTTGAACCTTTGCTGCCATTCTTTCCAGACTCTTGAGTAAGAAGAAAGGTAAATTCATGGGCTTTTTATCTGTGAAATGCAACAGAAGTCTCAAGTGGTATTGGTAAGCCCTGCTAAATCTACCTTCACATGTAAAATACCTTTGTATTACCTTCAACAACTCACTGTAATGGTCTTGAAGATACACAGTGGGGAAGGTTGTGGCAAATTTGTTGCTAAACTCGGGTTTAACAAACTGCTTAAAGGCTGAGACATCCAACTCATCACCCTTGAACCACTTCTCGCCTGCTATAGGGAGGCCTGTGGCATCTACAATAAGCTTCTCTGTGACAACAATCTCTAAATCCCCCAATTTAACTTTGTCATTTTTGAAATTCAAGGCAAAAAGACTAGCCAACCTTGTGTGATGGCCTACTTTCTGAACCTTTTGGCAAAATGGAATGCATCCAACATTCTCAAAGGAAACTCTGATAGCTGGGGAAGAGTTCACTAAGGCTAAAGTCTTGGGCTCAGTACGCATGACATCCCCTCCCTTTTTGCTTGTGGTAGGAGCCATTTAACCTAAAAAACACCTGGAAAATTTTCTTTGACTTTGTGGCAGACTACGTGTACAGAAAGGAGAGCGGGAGACTTTACATTCGTGACAACACAAACCTTTACTACACAATAGCACTGTGCAGTGATGACAAAGCAGACTTACAACATAGAAGATGAGCGGGAAAGCTTTCTGTTCTGACCCATATTTCACCCTAACCACTCAGCATTCCACATTGACTAGGATTCGTACCAAAAAGACACGGCTTTGAGTTTTTTAGAATTGATTGTGTGCGTGGCAGACAGGGTGTGCGCAACAAGTTTTTTGAAGAGAAGGTAGTATGGGTATTACAATCCTTAATTGAAATATTAAACACGAATTTGAGGGAGTAAGTAACAGACCCCTACCTCACACAAACTGGAATTAACCTGTGCAGTCACTGGTAACCTCAGGGAATCATTGCGCAACAATTGTGTAGCGTTCTATGTAGTGATGGTGTAGCACGATTTCTACATTCCTCTGTAATATTCTCTCCAAACTGTGATCAACCTTCGAAACTCATGCACGACGAGCCAAAGTATTCGTCAGCGATCATAACTAATGGAAATGGCAGTCTCCTTGTGAAATTTGAATTTGATCCTTAATCCTTAATGGTATGATTAGACATGATGTTTGGTCAACACTCCACTTGAAGAATAATCATATTAGAGCATGGGAGCATAGGAGTATTTGGGTAGTAGATTTGAGTATGATGAGGTGGGATTGTGTATGGGGTATATGGGTGGTATTCGCTCATCATGCACAATGATGGTTTATCAAGGGGAATTAGGCCTAGGGTAGAATAAGGGATATCATAGTTGGGTGTATTAGAAATGGAAAATAATTTTAAAAGGAAATAAAGGGATAGGGGGATAGGATAGGTAGGGTTAAGGGATAGAATAAGAGGATAAGGGAAAAAAAGAATAGGCAATGGGGAATTAGTATATAAATGATGAGTCTTGAGGGGAATAAGGGATATTAGAAGAGGGAAAGAAGTGTGATATTTTAAAACCATGTTGCTTCGAACAACATCCCCTTGACTGTAAATGAGTGTTCAGGCGAATCTTCTAATAGACCCTCATTTTGACATGAACCTCTTGACTCAAAAATTGTGACGACAACTCCCAAAAACTCAAACACCACTTCACGTTCTCAACCAAAACTTTGACGACCAAATTCATGACAACTTCCCAAACAGTGCTCGGTCGAACTCATGACAATAAAAGGTTTATGAGTTTCGACTTATTTCATAATAGCAAATTTACAGATTCGAAGACATTCGATGAATGACAAACTAACTGACTCTAACATGTATGTACTAGTTTTGTTTTCCTTGGACATGACCAGTATCAGGGACCCAAGTGTAACACCCTCATCCCACACTTACCCAATTTCACTAATCCACCAGGGTAAATATTTGATGAGGAGTTACTATGATATGACACAACCTCCTAGATCACCCTTAAGAAAGTGGAATCGACAAACCAAAACCTTACTAACTTCCCTTAGTTGTTATAGGACCCCCAAAGGCTAAACCACCCTTCCATGTGCCCAAACCTTGAGTTAAACCTATTTTTCAATGTCTTGGACTCTGAGATGCTGGCACATCACTGCATGAATTCAACTATAACCCTCCAGCTTCATGCACAAGCCTGCAAGGGAGCAACTGCAGTCTTTTTCACTTAGTTCTATGCTTGTGACCGCGATATCTAAGGCACTTTTTTAGGGCTAGTCTCCAGACCACTACCCAAAGCTTAATGAAACTTTCTAGAACCATGAATGACACCAAGACAAAGACACAAGTATAAACCTTAGACAAGAACCTGACCTAACGAGGCCTAACCATGACAGTCATTCTGTAAAACACATCATGAACATGTAATGTGTAGGTCATATATAAACATCTGAACATATGGGTCTCATACTTATTTGAGAATCATAAAGAAGGTCTGAAGCCCTCTCATAATAGTTGCAATATCATCTATTAGGACATGCATTCGTTAACATTTCATTTACTACCCAAAACTGATGAGAGACATAACTCAAGTCAATCATAAAACCATACTTATAACCGACACATAACCAGAGGAATATCAATGATAGGACAACCATTAAATCCACATAATAACAAGTACATTTACTCATAAATACAAGAGGAAAATAGATTTTATTAACATATGAAAAATACAACCAAATCGGTGATCCAAGATCTTTTAGTTATAGATGCATCAGAGTTACATTAAACAGAGCTTATAAACCATGGAACTTAAAAGCACATAAAACAATGAAGAAATAACACGTTAAGCAAGAAACCATGACACAAATATCTGATTACAGATTTCGTCCAATTTGGACTAGGTCTCCGGGCCTTGCTCAATAATGGGGAGGCCTTCTTTCATTAAGTGGTGTAAAAAGAGATAAAAGTACAAGCAACATTCAATTACAATACTTATACCTCAAATCTGGAAGATGGACAAAGAATGGAGAGCCCAACTTTAGAAACAGATAGTACCACCGAAATCCTGGCGAAAAATTGTGCAAAAATTCCTATCCGAACACCCAATTCGGATAATTGGGCTTTCTACACCCTCTCAGAACCTCCTTGTTGCTCAAGGCGGGGTTCCGGCCCCTGCTGCTAGGTCGGGTTACTGCTGCGTAAAATGTTCTTAACTATCAGTAAGTCTCCTCTCTTTCCTGTGCAGACCATCCAATATATATACTTGGTGGCTAACCCCTCAATTCTTGGGCAGTTTCCAACATATGACACGTATTAGATGGCGGGTTCGTTTCAGGCAGAGATTCTCGAGCCCCTGAATAGTACGTGGTAACAACCCTGTCAAACATAATAAACTAGTCCATGGATTATCTTCGCATTAAACCTCGAACAACATAATAATCCATTGGCGCAGTTAGCCTCATCGCAAATTGCAATCAACATTTTCCATCGGCGTACAATCCTAAGCCTTTACAACAGGCGCCTGCGATAATAGCGGACCCGACGGGCTTATTAAATAGAGTTCATAATATATCGGGTCTGACGCCTCATCACAAATCGCAATCTATAGGAACCGGGGTTGGTACTCCATACAACTACTCCCCTTTTGCGAACTACGATTGAGATATATTGCATCACAACATGACTCTTCTAGGGCCAATTTAAAATCGTTGATTTGCCTCCGACCTGTAATTGTGATATCGCAATCGCAACCTGGTAGTGATGGGGGTTGATTCCTCAACCCATAGACCTATGCCTTTTACGATCAGCAATATGCGGGACCAATGGCAACCTGCCACTTGGTGCTTCCCCATTCGCTGAGAGTTTTTCCACGTCACTTCCTCCTGCCACCTGTCCAAGTTAAACTTGATCTTTGACTTGCTCGAACTTATTCAAATGAACTCAGATTTGAGTGTCGTTCGCACCGTTGGAATCAAGATGACGAGCGCTTCAATCCGATGCTATGTTTATAGAGTTTCTACCACTTTGAGTTTTGAGCCTTTTTACCATGCCACTGGTACTTTTTAAAGATCCACCTAGACCAATCCTCCCCACTAATAACTTTTAGACCGCCAAAAGCCTTTTCAGTCAATTGGAAAGTGAGGAAATTTCTCCCTCACTTTTTCTTTCTCCATCCACCGAACTTTACTTGGATGCATTCATTTAAAGCCAACACGAAAGTACCTCACATCTCCCCATCGTGAAGTTTTGGTTTTCCTATCGAGTATGATATCTTTAGACAACTTATCTAGATACTCTGGTGCAAAATCATCCACTGTAGGAATCTGTGCAACCTCTTTGGTATCCATAATCAATGGAGGTTCATAAAGCTTCAGGTTTTCAACATTCACTACTAAGTACATTTTCATATAAGCAAGCAAGTCAAGATGAAAAGCATTGTCTCCAATCTTTGCCAATATGGTGAAGGGACCATATCGAATGGGTCTCAATTTCTTCCCTTCTCCCTTCATTCTATCCTTGCTGATGTGGAGCCATACCTTGTCCCCAACTTGAAACTGATGGTTAACTCGGTGCTTATCATATCGAGCTTTATACCGAGCCTGACTCTTCTCCAACTGCTCTTGTACTACCTGATGAATCACCTGTATCCGCTGAATAAACTTTTGTGCTTTGTCCCTATCATCTCATCCATTTCCATCCTCATCTTTCCCAAAGACCATGTCTAAGGGATCCCTTGGTAGATAACCAAAACATGTCTCGAACGGTGAGATCTGTGTGGATGAATGTGTTGCTCGATTGTATGCATATTGCACAGAAGGAAGCGGTTCATCCCACAACTTGGGATGTTTTCCATAATAGCCTCGTAACAAGTGTATCATGGTGTGGTCGATGACCTCTTTCTACCCATTAGTCTGTGGATCAAATGTCGTACTTCTTTTCAACTTAGTGTCCATCATTCTCCACAAGCTTGTCTAGAACTCTGTAAGAAATTGAGAGTCTCGATCTGACACAATAGATGTGGGAAATCCAAAATGGACCCAAACATGCTGAAAGAAAAGATAAGCAGTCTGCTCAGCAGTGACTTGCTTTTTACAAGGCATTAAAATACACATTTTACTAAAACGATCCACAACGACATACAAATAGTTGTTACCTTTCCTAGACATAGGCAAACCACCTACAAAATCCATGGACACACTCTCCCATGGTAGACTCGTAATAGGGAGTGGTGTGTAGAGCCCAAGTTTTCTATTAGAGGGCTTTGAAACGTAACACAACATACAACCCTTTACAAAGTGAGTCACAATGTTTTTCATATGAGGCCAAAAACAAAACCTCTGTAAATGACATAAAGTCTTATCAACCCAAAATGACTAGACAGAAGAGAGGCATGAGCCTCTCGGATTACATGTACCCTTTCAACAATGGGTATGCATAGTTTTCCAAGGTGATACAATAGTTTTCCCTGCAAATAATAATTGTCCACCTGCGATCCACGAGTCAGTCTTGGATAAATCTCTTTAAAATCATCATCATTAGCATATTGTTGGTACCCTTCTTGTATTTTATTACCAGATGAAACTACTGGAGGAATCCCATCCATCTGAAATGAGGGGCTTATTGAAGCTTGGTCTATGACTTAAGGTACTGCAAGGGCTAATGATCCGTATCGATGATGGTCTCCTTACCGATCAGGTAGTGTTTCCACTTCGTTACACTCTGAACCAAGGCGTACAACTCCCTATCGTACGTGGGATAATTCACAACAACGTGGAAGAAAGTCTCTGAATGGTAACATAAATGCTTCCTTTGGTGCATCAATACAGCACCCATGACATATCCGCTGGCATCTATTTCAATCTCAAAAGGATGTTGAAGGTATGGTAAGGCTAGCACTGGTGTTGTGTTGATCTTCTCTTTCAACATGTCGAAGGATTTGTTGCTTTCCTCCCCACTAAAAGGTTTACCTCACACTTGTCAATGTGTGTAAGGGAGTTACGATAACAGAGAAGTTTGCAATGAACCTTCTCCAATACTATATCACACCCAAAAAGCTTCGGAGCTCTGTAACATCTGTGGGCTTAGGGCACTTCATAATCGCATCTACTTTATAGGGATCTATTTACAATTGCCCATTACCAACTATGTGACCTAAATAAACCAGAGAGGTCTTCCTAAACTCACACTTTGACAACTTTACATAAAGTTTTTCTTTTTTTAGAACATCAAGCACCTTCTTCACATGACATACATGTTCATCCCATGTCCTGCCATAAACAAGAATATCATCCACATATACAAGCACAAAATTATCAATAAAAGGCCTAAACAGATTATTCATTACCATTATAAACGTGATCGGAGCATTGCACAGTCTGAATGACATCACCATCCATTCGAACAACCCATGTTTGGTTTTGAATGCAGTCTTCCAAATGTCTTGTTCTGCAACTCTAACTAGGTGATATCGACTACGCAAATCCAGTTTCGTAAAATAGACAACATTTTTCAACTGATCTAATAATTCATCAATGTGAGGGAGAGGGTATCGATTCTTCACCATAAATATTTTTCACAGTTTGTAATCCACGCACATTCTCCATGTGTCATCTTTCTTTAGCATCAACAAGATCGGTGAGCCGCACAGAGAAGAACTCAGTCTGATGACCCCTTGATTTAGCAATTCCTGCACTTGTTTCTTGATCTCCTCCATGTCAATAGAAGCCATCCCGTACATGCTAATATTTGGTAAAGGAGCAACTTGTTGTAAATGTATCTCATGTTGGATTTCCCATTTTGGGGGCAATCCTCTCGGTTCTTGAAACAATCCATCATAGTCTGAAATAATTTCAAACGATTCTTTCTTATGATCGGGATCACAACCTTTGAAAGCATCAGTCGTCTCGGCCTCTTTCGCTCTCACTACCATGAGCATGCACCCTTTACTGGAATTAACTAGTTGTTTAATATGTCCTACACTTACAAGGCTAGCACTAACTTTCGTATGATGAGCTCTGACTATATATTCTACCCCGTCCTTCATGAGGTGGTATTTATTTTCGTGCTGAAAGAAAACTACCTTTTTGTCATATAGATACAGACTTCCCAAGATAATTCCACAGATATCCAAAGGCACAACATCTAACTCTACCTCATCAACTAATTTGGAAGCAATAACAAATCTAGCCCTACATTGCTTGGTTACTTGTAATTTTGCTTTATCGCTTACCCAACCAAGTGGGTATGGACTCAGATGAGGCTTAGTTTTGAGGCCTAACTTTTTCACTAAGGACTCTAAGATTAAATTTGCTTGGGAACCTGAATCGAACAAAGTTTCCACCTTTGTGTGTTTTATAATAACTCTAATGTGGAATAATTCAATTCTCTTTTGCTCGTTACTAACAGGATCATTCAAATAACTAGTACTTACCATTGAATCAGAATTATTACCAATAGAAGGAGTACCTTTTGCGCCCACAGTTGTGATCAATGTCTCATCGTCAGAATCTGATCCAAGGTCCTGCTACATTGTTGCCACTGTCTTCCGCTTTCTCTTTCCGCTGAATCTCTTTGGTCTTAGCTCCGGATGGAGCTTCCAACAGTGGTACTCGTCATGACCTTCCCTCTTGCAATGTGTGTAATATGGTGTTGCTTCATCCTCTTTCTTGGTTTCAACAATCTTCTTAGCCTTCCCCTTGCCTTTCTTCTGGAATTTTCCATGCTAAGGGTTGCACGGTGTTTTCTTGGCTTGATCATCTCTGTCGTTCTTGCCTTGGCTTTCAAGATGAATGGCCTTTACATTGGCTGCCTCAATCGTAGTAGGCTCAAACAATAACAATGAGTGTCTTATGTAATTATGTAGCACACCAACATACTGAGTTATAGTCTCAGGTGAATCTAATGAGATGCCCAAATTCAATGCTTGTTTCTGAAATTCTCCAGTGAAGCTTTGCACATTTTGGCCCTTACCTTGCCTTAGATATTTCCATTTCATTAATGCCTTTTGTTTATAACCCAAAGGGTAAAATTGGTCTTTCAATGCAAAAATAAAACTAGACCAAGAGGAAAGAAGGTTACCCGACTTTTTGTTGCCCTTTTGCAACTTTCTCTCCCACCAAACGAGAGCAGTGCCACTCAGCCGAAGAGATGCTAGCTAAACCTTTGCCTCATCTTCTTCGATATGTTGAATTTGGCTATAGTCCTCTATATGTCTTATCCAATTATTAAGTTTTTCTGCACTACACTCTCCATTATACATGGGCAGATCAAATTTTACATCTAGCTTGAAGAATGATCTCTTTAATGTATGTTTGGAATCTCGATTAGAGTGATGAGAACTATCACTTGAAGAAGGAGAGGGAGGAGGCTCTTCTCCACCACCTTCATGATTTTCTGATCTATTGTCATCGGCATCTTCCTTCTCGTGCCCAAGTGCCTTCTCATACTCTGAAAACAACTTGTCCACTTTCTCTGCCATATTGTAGAATACCTTGCGGAAATTTTGTTCCTCTTCCCAACGAGCTTCTTCATTTTCCATGTTTCTTCTTCGTTGTGCATGTCCTGCTTCAGGATCAAAGGACTTAAGTGTTCCTTCGCATTTTCGCAACTTGTTTCGGGTTATCATATACTCATGCAATTCGCATCGACAAAGACCTGCTTTGATACCAAACTTGATCCAAGATCTTTTACTTATAGATGCATCAGAATTACATGAAAAATAGTTTATAAACCATGGAACTTAAAGGCACATAAACCAATGAAGAAATAACGCGATAAGTGAGAAACCATGACACAAAGATTTGATTAGGTAGTTCATCTAATTTGGACTACGTCTATGGGCCCAATTCAATAGTGGGGAGGCCTTTTTTCATTAAGTGGCATAAAAAGAGATAAAGGTACAAGCAACATTCAATTACAATCCTTATATATCCAAGCTGGAAGATGGACAAAGAATGCATATTCTAGCTTCAGAAACAAACAATACCACGAAATCCTGGTGAAAAATCGTGCAAAAACGCCTATCCAAACACCCAATTCGGATAATCAAGCTTTCTGCAGCCTCTCAGAGCCTCCCTACTGCTCAAGGCAAGGTTCAACCCATACTTCCAAGTTGGGTTACTGTTGTGTATAATGTTCTGAACTATCGGCCAGTCTCCTCTCTTTCCTGTGCGGACCGTCCAATATATATACTTGGTGGCTAACCCCTCAATTCCTGGGCAGTTCCCAACAAATGACAAGTATTAGATGGCGGGTTTGTTTCAAGCAAAGATTCTCGGGCCCCTGAATAGTATGCGGTAACAACCCTATCAAACATAGAAAAACAGTCCACGGATTGTTTTCGCATTAAACCTCAAACGATGGAATAATCCATCGGCGTAGTTAGCCTCATCACAAATCGCAATCAACGTTTTCCATCGATGTACAGACCTAAGCCTTTACAAAAGGCGCCCATGCGATAGCAACGGACCTGGCGGGCTTATTAAACACAGTTCATAATATATCGGGTCCGAAGCCTCATCGCAAATCGCAATCGACGGGAACCAGGGTTGGTACTCCATACGAATGCTCCCCTTTTGTGAGTTGTGATTGCGATATATCACATCGCAACTTGACTCTACCAGGTTTGATTTGAAACGTTGATTTGCCTCCGAACTGCGATTGTGATATCACAATTGCAACCCGGTAGTGTTGGGGGCCAATTCCTCAATCTGCAAACCTCTGTCTTTTGCGATCAGCAATATGCGGGACCAATGACGACCTGCCACTTGGCGCTTCCTCACTCACTGAGAGTTTTTCCAGTCACTTCCTCCTACTACCTGTCCAAGTCAAACTTGATCTTTGAATTGCTCTAACTTCTTCATATGAAATTGGATTCGAGTGTCGTTCACATCGTTTGAATCAGGATGACGAGCACTTTGATTTGATGATAAGCATAGAGTTTCTACCACTTTGAGTTTTGAGCCTTTTACCATGCCACTGGTACTTTTTAAAGATCCACTTGGATCAATCGGTGACTTCCACATACCACCAGGCCATAGATTGAGCTGAACGAAATCTCTCTTTCAGCCAATCACCCACGCACGATATTCTAAGCTTGAATGTGGGATCTCATGGAATAAACCAAGAAAAAACAAACCAGAGGTTCCAGAGGCTAAACCACCTTAACCTCGGCCAGTGATTTCACCTCACAGTCGAACATCACTAACCATCACCAGATCGTCTCTACCAAAGTTGTCTAGGGCTCTAGAGCGTTTGTTCCAACCTGGCTCCAGCACCAGTAACTAAACCCATAGCTTGTTGCAGGGCTCTAGAGCATTTGTCCAAACAAGGCTTCCAGGACTAGTAACTCAATCCACCAAGGGCTCTAGAGTGTTTGTCCAACCAAGGCTTCCAAGACTAGTAACTCAACCCAAGTTGTTCAAAGGCTTCCAGAGCATTTGTCCAACCAACGCTCAAGGAACTAATAACTCAACCCACAACCATAAGGAACACGAGTACCAATCAGAAAACAAAAAGGAAAACCCACAACACCATGAATATCTAGGAATGGAAAGGCTAAGTAAACCATACATGCAACTCAATATCTGAAAAGTATTCTAGTTGTAGTTATTGATCCCGCTATCCTCTTGCGCTTTCCTACTTTCCTTTGCTCTCTTTCTCCAAATCCAATGTGCTCGAAGGATGCTCCAAGATTTCTCCAAGTGTGCAAGAGTGTGAGAGAGAGAATAGAAGAGAGCTCCAAGCTAAAACTGATAGAAGATTAAATTGAAAAAAGTCATGAATTGATCCTCATAAGCCTTTTTATCATTGAGGCCTCTATTTTCTTCGATTTCAATTATTTTTCCTTAAATTTCCTCCTCACATGAAGTTTGTGACCTTTCACCTTCCTTTTCTCGTAATTTTCATTGTTTTCATAAATAAAATGTCTATTAATGCCACTTTGCCTTCGCCATTTCCTTTGCCAATTTCCATAGCCATATATTAATCACCAATGATCCCCATCACTATGCTTTTGCCCAACATCCATCTTGGAATACGTGTCCCATAACCTTGGTCTTATTTTGCCTTTATTAACTTTATTACATGGATTTTTAACCAGGGTTGTTACAGAACCCTCCCCCTTGGGGGAACACCGTCCTCAGTGTTCAATAACACCTATAAACCAACAAAACACATGTTTCCCATGGAGTTTTATAACGCAACTCAATGCAACATTTAAATCATATCATATTGTTGAAAAAAAAACCAACATATCATGAACACCATATCGCTTATTGGAGCTTTATAACACAATTCGTTACAATATTTACATACACATGCATATACATAGACATAACCAAAACACAACACCAAAACATGTACCAAAATACATCCTCTCAATCAGCAAATAGAGAAGGATACATAGCCCACATCTAATCAACCATCTCCCATGTAGCTTCTTCAAGCCCAAACTACTTCCATTACACTTTAACTTGCTCAATTGCTCGATTTCGATGCATAAGCATCTTTTGCTACAAAATGCACTAAGGTTCTAGCTGAAATTCTCCTTCTAGTTCCACCTGCAATACAAACCAGTCAATCACATGATCAATATCTTTCACATACTTCCTACGTAATGACACATGGAAAGCATCATAACTTTCACTATCAGTAGGCTATTGGTCCAATCCTCTCAAGAATCTTGAAAGGCTCACAATACTGAGGTGCCAACTTAGCACATGATCAAATCCTCAAGGATCTCTTCTTGGACTTGATGTGTAAGTGCACTTGTTCCTTAACCTGAAACTCCTTAAACAATCTATGTTGGTTTGCATAACTCTTATGCCTATCTTGTGTTGCCTTTAGATTCTTCTTGATAACCCGCATTTCCTATTCCATTTTGCCAACATGTTTGGTCCAATCAACAACCTGTTCACTAGATCACTCCAACTGATGGGAGTATTACAACTCCGCCCGTACAATGCTTCTAACGGATCATCCTCAATGACTCTTAATACCCATTGTTGTAAGCAAACTCTACTAGTGGAAGATACTCTTCCCACTTTCGTTATTGATGCATAACATACATTCTCAACATGTCCTCCAAAATACTGTTGATCCTCTCTGTCTTTCCATCTATCTACAGATGATAAGCTATGTCAAAGGTCAACTCTATACCTAAACTCGCAAATAACTCTTTCTAGAACCTGGAAATGAACTTGGATTTTCTGTCTGACACAGTCTTCCTAGAAATACCATGCAACCTACTTATATCTTCGATGAAGACCTGTGCTACCTCACTATTTGAATGAGTAGACTTATTTGTTATGAAGTGAGCTACCTTTGTCAACCTATCAACTACAACTGTGATAGAATCATGTTGTCTAAATGTCCTCGGCAAACTTGTGATGAAATCCATAGAAATGACTTCCCATTTCCACTCTATAATCAGAATCAGTTGTAGCAATCCACCTAGATGCTTACATTTTGCTTTTACCTGTTGAAAATCCAAGCATCTCGCAACAAACTCTACCACCTCTTTCTTCAAATTTGACCAATGATAGAACTTCTTCACAACTTTCAATGTCTTCTAATATCTTGGGTGACCTGAATACAACTTAACATGAAATTCATACAAGATAAGCTTCTTGAGCTCACTGTTGTCTGACACATATATCCTATCCCTAAATCTTATCAAACCATTTGTTGTGAGATGATATTCCACATCCTATTCACTTGTACCCTATTGTAACCTATGCCTAAGCTCCCTATCCTATCATCCTGTTGTCCTACCTATAAGATCCAATCCTATAAATCTTTCCCATAAGAACTCAAAGCTACTATATGATTTACTTGTATCCTTGTGAGAAGAGCATCTGCAACTTTGTTCTCTTTTCCCTTAATGTACCTAATCTTGAAGTCAAACTCACCGATCATCACCAACCACCTAGCTTTCCTGACATTCAAATTCAGTTGGTCAAACAAGTATCTCAGACCATTGTGATCACTCATCAAGACAAACCTCCTGCCAAGAAGATAATGTCTCCACGTCTTTAATGCATGAATGATCACTACCAACTCAAGATCCTGCATCACGAAGTTCTACTTGTGCTCATTCAGTTTCCTTGAATCGTAACATACCACTTGTCCCTCCTGCATACAAAATCCACCAAGTCCTCTCTCACAAACATTTGCACACACCACAAAACTTTTTATCCAAATCTGCAATTTTCAGAACTAGAGCATTTGTAAATAACTGCTTCAATTGCCCAAAAATGGCTGCACATTCCTCTATTCATTCAAATTTCTTTCCCTTTTTCTGCAATGATGTAATAGGATACACAATATGTGATAAGTTGTTGATGAACCACCTATAATATCCTATCAACACTATGAAAGATCTAACCTCATCCACATTCTTAGGATTTGTTCATTACATGATAGCACTTATCTTTTTCGGATCCACTGCTATGCCTTTATTGGAAACCACATGCCCCAAGTAATGTACCTTTATCTGAAAGAAGCATCATTTACTAAGCTTTGCATACAACAGATGCTCTCTTAGTAATCTCAATGCTGCTGCTAAGTGTTCGACATGCCCTTCCTCATTCGTAGAATATATAATCAATGAATACAATAACAAACTTGTCCAAATAAGGACATAATACACTATTCATCAAGCACATAAAATTAGATGGAGCATTAGTCAAACCAAAAGAAACTGCAACAAACTCATAATGCCCATACCTAGTCTGAAAAGCAGTCTTGTAGATATCCTCTTCTTTGATGTGTATTTGATGGTATCTTGATCTAGAGTCAATCTTTGAGAACACCGTTTCTCCCTTCAACTGACCAAACAAGTCATCGATCCTCGTTAACAGATACCTATTCTTGATTGTCACCTTGTTCAACTGCTTATAATCAATACACAACCTAATAGTACCATCCTTCTTCTTCACAAACAATACTGGTGCACCCCAAGGAGACACACTTGGCCTAATGTATCCCTTTTCAAGCATTTCTTTCAACTGCAACTTCAATTCCACCAACTCTGGTGTGCTCATCCTGTAAGGTGCCTTTGATGTTGGTGTTTCTCCTAATAGCAACTCAATAGAAAATCCTATGAGACATCAACTATTAAATATCTACTGGAAACACATCCTAAAACTGCTGCAAAATCGGGTACCTATTCAAGACCTCCGCATCCTCAACATCCTTACCTTTGTCTCTTGAAATATGCATTGCAAATAATATACACCCTTTCCTGTGACTGCGCTTTTCCTGCATAGTTGTAACCATTCTAACTTATGTAACCTTCTACTTACCCTGCAAGGTTCTTTGTTCTCCATTGTCATCCAAGATTCTTTGTTCTCCATTGTCATTTATGATTCTATGTTCTCCATTATCATAGGAGTCCACCTTACTCCTGTGAAGATACAACCAATCCATACCCAACAACATATTGTATGATCCCAATGGAAGCACATTTAGATGTGTTGATGTAGGCGTACCATTCAACTTGAATGCACAAGCTTTTACCCAATGATGAAATCTTTTCTTCGTACCTGTATCCAACTACATTAACCAAGATTTTGCATGTACTTCTTTACTCAAACCACACTTATCCACCAAGTCAAGATTACCATAACTATAATTAGATTTGGGGTCAATCAAAATAGAAACAACTTGATCACAAATATTACCATCCATCTCAATAAAAGATGCCTGTTGATCAACCTGCATGTTATCCAAAGCTGCATAGATCCTTGGAATACTCTATCCAATATCCCCAATTGTCTGTGCCTCCTGAGCACTGTAGATCTTCGGTCTTCCATCTTGATGTTGTGGGCAATCTCTCATGTGATGATCCTTGCCACAAGTACAACACTATAAAGGCTTCCTGTCCTCACCCCTGTTCTATTCCTCAGACTGAAATCCTTATCTTCTGTCAATTGTATTGAACTTCTTGTGCGGCACTGAATTCCCTTTATTACTTGGGTCTTGTAGTTTGCCTTGCTTCTTATCCCATTTTCCTTTTTTCCTCTCATTACCTTTTCAATGCTACTTAATCTCATAAATGAGCTTCGATTTCTCATAACAATGCTTTAGCTTGCAGATGGTTTCATCCAACGACCTAGGCTCATAAAACTTGATTATGCCCTTGAATGCTACCAACAACCCATTGATGAATGTCTAAATCTTGCCTTTTTCCTCCTTAAGGTAAGGCACATACCTAAACAACACTAAGAACCTACTAGTGTACTCCTCATCGGTCATAGAGCCCATCTTAAGATCATAGAACTACTTTGCCTTGTCATTGTAGTATCTCTTAGATAGATACTTCTTCTTGAAAAGTTTCTCAATCTCACTCCAAGTCAACTCCTCTTCCCAAATGCCTCTGACATTCTTCACATCTTCCCACCAAATGTATGGTTTACCTTTAAGACTAAACGTAGTTATTTTGGCTTTCATGTTCTCTAAGTAATCATGCAACTTGAAGAACTTATTCATCCTCAGTAACCAGGTTTCTACATCCCATGACTTATTCATTTCTCCATCAAATGTAGGTGGCTTTGTTTTATTGAAATCATCCAGAAAATATCCTCTGTCACTCCTCCTATAAGGATGATAATGATTATGACAATGATACCTGTCTAAACCAGAACTAGAGTAAAGCCCATGTCCACTGCCTCAAATATTAGGTGTATCAAAAAACTTGCCATCTTTGATCATATCATCTCTATCCGACCTATGCCCACCACGAGACCTACTACCATATGCTCCATTTGTCCCGTCCTCCTATCCATGGCTGATCCTAAGTGGTCCCTAACTCTGCAAGTATGACAAAATCTGAAGGATAATTGCATTGACCTCTGCTTGTTTCTCTTATGCCCTATCAAGTCTCTCGTGTGACTGAATTATTCTATCATAATCTGTTTTGCAACTCCTTATCTCTACCTTCAAACTTCTCAAAGTATATAATGTGTGAGGGGAAGCTATCTCGTCTTCAAGATCAATCAATACTAGCATAACAAAAATATATACATAATGAAATCATCATATTCATCATTTCAACATCAACTTATGCATGACAACAAAAATGCAACAATGACCATCACCATGCATACTTAACACACACATAGACCAAAAGCATAATGAACACATATGTAACTGACAATTATGAATGACAAACACATCCCAACAACAACATCATCAAATTATACATGACAACACAACTATAACAATTACCACCACCATGCATACATAACAAGCACATATACAACCTACATGCATGAATGACAAACATATTCCGCCCATCTAGTCCAAGTGTTGATCATGGGAACTCTAATACCACTCTGTAACACCCTCCTCCCACACTTACCCAAGTTCACCGGGGTAAATATGTGACGAGGAGTTACTATGATATAATTGAACCTCCTAGTTCACCTTAAGGAAGTGGAATCGACAAACCAAAACCTTATTGACTTCCCTCGGGTGTTATAGGACCCCCAAGGGCTAAACCAACCTTCCAGGTGCCCAAACCCTAAGTTAAACCTCTTTTTAAATGTCTTAGACTCCCAAACGCTAGCACATCACTGCAAGAATTCAACTATAACCCTCCAGTTGCATGCACAAGTCTACAAGTGAGTCACTGTAGTCTTTTTCACCTAGTTCTCTGCATGCAACCGCGAGATCTGAGGCACTTTTTCAGGTTTAGTCTTCAGACCATTGCCCAAAACTTAATGAAACATTCCAGAACTATGAATGACACCAGGACAAAGCCACAAGTATAAGCCTTAGACAAGAACTTGACCTAACCAGGCCTAACCATGACATTTATTTCGTCAAACACATCATGAACATGTAATGTACAGGTCATAATTACACATATGAACATAGGGATCTCATACTTATTAGCGAATCGTTAAGAAGGTCTGATTCCCTCTCATAAAAGTTGAAATATCATCTATTAGGTAATGCATTCATTAACATTTCATTTATAGAAAGTAGGTTATATATTTGCAACCGCTCGTGAAATTTTAATCAAATCACAAGACACGGATCTACACTACTGCATTGCGGACATTATTTCACAATTTAGAATAAAAATTCAGACATTCAAGAAGGAATAACACACATGCAACATTTTTTTTAATGGGGAAAACAATATGCTAAAAAACACAATGCCTCTTGCATTAATCAAATGAAATAGAGATGTATTACAATTGCTTTGCTCAACTAAGCTCACCCTGCAAGTGCACAACCTATCTCTACTCACCGAAGGTCTCTAACCTGGACTTAGTCAAATTTTCCCTCGGCTTGAGCTCCTATTTCCTCGCATTGTTCCTCGAGGAATTAGCCTTTATTATTTAGGAAATTCCCTCAACTGAATTGCACAATTCCTTTAGGTTGATCATCTAGCTGCATGCAACACATGTACACTCAAGACTAGTCTACAACTGATGTTACACTGCCTTGGAATCTCCATCTCAACTTGGTAACTCAAATTCTCTGCATGCACTAGCTATTTTGGAATGATTGATGAGTTAACTGGAAGATCATTGAGTTTGGCTGATGTCCCACTACTTAATTGACCTTCCACTAGTTCCTCCAAAAGTTGAAGTAGTTTAATTGAAAACAACTTGAGATAATTGATCTCTATTGCTACAAATTAGCAATCACACATGCAAAACTGAACGCTGACTCCTCCAACTCAAATTTATTGAGTAAACTAGGTGACACAAGCCATGTCACACAAGTTAACATCATCCAAGTTGTTTATTTATGTGGAAATTCGCATTTTCTAAATTTAATCAAGGCAAAATCAGAGTGAGAATTTCTTGCTGCAATTTTCAACACTCCCTCTCAGCAAGAAAGTGATTATCAACCACCTCTATCCTGCACCTGTTGAAATCGAACTTCCCTCTTGACAAGGCCTTTGTCAAAATATCAACATCCTGTTCCTCTGTCGGAATGTAGTGCAACATCATTATCTGCCTCTACACACACTCCCGTAAATGGTGATACTAAATATCTATATGCTTGGATTGATCGTGAAAAATAATATTTTTCCAAGAGTTTGATGCAACTCTAATTATCACAGTAGATCATAGTTGGATCCATCATATGGCCAAACAATCCAACAAGTATCTTTCTCATCCAAATTGCCTCACACGCTGCTTGACTGGCCATGTATTCAACTTGTACTGAGCTAAGTGCCGCAGATCTTTGCTTCCTGTTGTACCAAGAAACCGCTACGGAACCAACACTGAAAATTCCACCTGATGTACTCTTTTGGTCTGATGGACTCCCTGCCCAATTTGCATCTGTAAAGCCATGTAGATTCACTCCCTCTGTTTGTTTATACCATAGTCCAAACTGGGTAGTGCCTCTTAGGTACCATATAACATGCTTAGCTACCCTCCAAAATAATTTGGTTCTCCTAACCATAAATTGGCTAAGGTGGTTGACAATATAACGCATATCTGGTCGTGTGTTCACAAGATACATTAATGAAGCCACCAACTACCTGTAAATAGTAGCATTCACTTCCTTACCTGAAGTGACACCCTCTTTCCTCCAGTTGGTCGCTAGAGGTGTCTACATGGGTTTGCAACTATCCATGCAGAACCTATGAAGTATCTTGTTGGCATACTTTTCCTAAGAGACAAATAGTCCCCCAGCACCTTGCCATACTTCCAATCCGAGGAAGTAATGCATGAAACCCATGTCCTTCATTTCAAACTCTCTTGCAAGGTCCTCCTTGCAAGATCTGATCATTTGCTCATTACTAGTTAAAATCAAGTCATCAACATATAAGACAATAATAATAAAAATTACCTTCTAACAAGATATGATAGAGGTTTGCATCCACTTCACTTTTGGTGAAGCCCAAACCAGTGAGGTAGCTATGTACCAAGCATAGGGTGCTTGCTTGAGACCGTACAATGCTCGCTTCAGTCTACACACATGAGACCCTTGATCAAAAATCTCGAAGCCTTCTGGTTGCTCGATAAACACCTCATCCTCAATAACTTCATCAAGGAATGAAATTTTCACATCCATCTCGTGTATCTTCCACCCCATTTGTGCATCCAGAGCAAGAATTGATCTGATGAATGAGTACCTCGCTACAGGAGCAAAGGTCTGCTCATAGTCAATCCCTTCAACTTGAGAGTACCCCTTGGCACAAATATGGCCTTGTACTTTTCTATGCTTCCATCTACTGCATGCTTTACTTTGAAGATCCATCTCGAACCCACAACTAATTTATCTGTTGGTCTTGGGACCACTTCCCAAACACTATTCTTTACAATGGATTCGTATTCATCCACCATTCCATCAACCCACAAACGTTGTTTTACTGCTTCCTTGAAAGAGGATGGTTCAGTCTCTACAAGCTCAGTCATTAAAGCCATGTAGCTAGTGTATTGATCTGATGACCTTCTCTGCCTGCGTTGATTTGAAGGAGCACCCACATTCTCCCTCACATCCTGCACAAGTCTCTTAGCTTCCTTGGTCATTTTCCTACCTTCTCTAGATGGTTCTGCTTGAGTGGTTGTCTCCATTCTTTGCTCCTCAATTTGTGGTTGCTCCACAACTTCTTGAGGTTCCTCCTTTAGAGTTAAAAGCTCCTCTTTTGGTGGGATTTGAAGCTCCCTCTTAAGAGAGCACCACATCGCTTTGACCTTCATCAAATTTTACATTCCTTCACATAATTGTCATTATGAGGGATGGAAAGTACACATGGTAGTTGTGAGGAGTTTCTGTGTGACCCACAAATACCCTGAATTTTGCTATAAAATCTAGCTTCTTCCTTGATTCTTTGGAGACATGGTAGTAAACAAAGGCTCAAAAAATCCTAAAGTGCGACACATCTAACTTTCCTCCCAATAAATCCTCCTCCAGTGTAATCATGCCAAGAATCGGATGAGGACTCCATTTTGCAAATAGACTATTGTGTTGCATGCCTCGACCCACAAATGCATAGGTAGGCCTTGATCATGCAACATCGCCCTTGTTGCTCCCACAATGCTATGATTATTCTTCTCATCCACCACATTCCGCTGTGGGTTGTTGGGTGTTGTCAACTCTCGTTGAATGCCTTCTTTTGCACATAAATTTTTAAATTCATTCAACACGTACTCACCTCCATTATCGCTCCTGAGAGCCTTCACCTTCTTTCCTAGTTCTTTCTCAACCAGTGCTTTGAATTCTACGAACTTGGAGAATGTCTCATCCTTCTTTTGTGTGAAGAAGATCCAACACTTTTGTGGCGTGTCATTAATAAAAATGGAAAAATATTTGTGCTTGGCAGTGGAGGCTGTCAAGAAAGGTCCACAAACATCAAAGTGGATCCTTTCAAGGACTGCATGTGCTTTTTTGTCCTGATCATGGCATGTGGATTTTGTGTACTTCCCCAAAGTACATCCTTTGCATACATCCTGCTGCTCAAGTGATCATTTTCGGAGGCCTACGGTTATCTGTTGCATGATCTTCAAAGCGCAATGATGCAAATGGCCAAGTCTCCTATGCCAAAGTTCATTGACATCACGACTCTGCACCTTCTCCGCCTTTGTGCTCGATGCAACACAATCCTCCACATCTAACTTGTATATGTTCTTCACACGAACCTTGATCTACTTCACCTGTCCCATGGCTATGCATCTTAAGAATGCCTTTCCTTTATTGAATATCACATCATAACCACATTATTCCAAAACTGCAACAAATACGAGATTTTTCTTTAGGCCCAGAATGAACATGATATCCTTGAGCCTGGGGGGGAGCTTGACTCCCTCTGAAAGGTGACTGTACCAATCCCAGTCGCGCTATACCTTTTGTCATCCCCCATCTCGATGTGCATATGCAAATATTTTTCTTCTAAGTCACTGAAGAAGTCTTTATTCCCTGTCATGTGAAATGATGCACCTGAGTCCAAGTACCACACACTCCCCATCACTATATTGGTCATGGATGTAATAAGGGTAAATTCAAGCTCGAATTGTGAAGCCAAAGCTTCACCTGCTGCTCCTCCTGAGGTCTTATTGTTTGCCTTCTTGTGTGAACACTTTGTGGCAAAGTGCCCAAATTCATGACAATGGAAACATTTAATTTTTGACAAATATTTCTTCTTGCCCCCTTGATTGGATTCTGGTTTGGGTTGGGATTTCTTCCATTTTCCCTTCTTTGCCTTTCCTTCCAATGCAAAGTTTTCTTCATCCTCACCCTTGGATGAAGTCCCATCTCTAGTATTCCACCTTATTTACTCATGTACCAGACCATAAGCTCTCCCAACTCGGTAGTTTCTCCCCCCCATTCACCAAATCTTGATAACTATGCCAGCTCTTAGGAAGGCCCAAAAGAGCTAAGGTTACCAAGTCTTCTTTAGGGACATTAACACCAACCCCGCCAAGTTCATCACGACACTGTGTGAACTTTCTCAGACATTGCAGAATTGTGTCATTCTTTTGCATCTTGATACTTCGAAATTTATCCTTGAGCATTAGCTTCATATGGTCACTACTATTCTCGAACAATTATGTTAGTGTTTTCCACGTCACGAACAAAGTTATTTTCTAGCCAATGCAAAGTTTTCTTCATCCTTGCCCTTGGATGAAGTCCCATCTCTGATATTCCACCTTATTTCCTCCTGTACCAAATCATACCATAAGCGCTCCCAACTGGTAGTTTCTCCCTCCCATTCACCGAATCTTGATAACTATGCCAGCTCTTGGGAAGGCCCAGAAGGGCTAAGGTTACCAAGTCTTATTCAGGGACATTAACACCGACCCCGCCAAGTTCATCACGACACTGTGTAAACTTTCTCAGATACTGTAGAATTGTGTCATTCTTCTGCATCTTGATACTTCAAAGTTTATCCTTGAGCGTTAACTTCTTGTGGTCACTACTATTCTCGAAAAATTCTGTCAGTGCTTTCCACATCACGAATGAAGTTTATTTTCCATGGAGATTTGAGATAATATGATCCCATACTCCCTCCAAGATGATTCTCCTCGCCTTGGATACATCTTTCTTCCACTGAGCAAGGTTTTAAGCATCATATGCTTGTGGTTTTACAAGATTTGTCTTGATGTATTCTAGCAACCCATTGCCATCCAATATTGCCTCCATGCAGTCCTTTCATGCAACAAAATTAGAGGTGCCTTCCAAGGCATACTCTAGCCTTAGTCCATTAAAGGCCATCTTCTCAACTCTGAAGAAATCCTGCTACACTGATCATTTGAACCTCTGAAAAACAACTTCAAATTTCTTGCTCTAATGTGAATCCAACTCTGATGCCATGTATAAATTAGGCTGTAGATTTGCAATTTTTCATGAAGTTTTAATCAAAATCACAAGACAAATATCTACACTATTGCTTTGTGGACATTATTTCACAATTTAGAACAAAAATTTTAGACATGCAAGAAGGAATAACACACACGCAACAAGTATTTTTATTAGGGAAAACAATCTACTAAAAACCCCAATGCCTCTTTCATTGATAAAATGAAATAGAGATGTATTACAATTGAGTTTCTCAACTGAGCTCACCCTGCAAGTGCATAACCTATCTCTCTGCTCACTGAATGCCTTTGACCCAGACTTAGTTAAATATTCCCTCGGCTTGAGCTATTATTTCCTTGTGTTGTTTGTCGAGGAATTAGCCCCTATTATTTAGTAAATCCCCTCAATTGAATTTCACAATTCCTTTAGGCTGATCATCTGACTGCATGCAACACTTGTGCACTGAAGACTAGTTTACAACTGATGTTACACTGCCTTGGAATCTCCACCTCAACTGGTTAACTCGAATTCTCTGCATGCACTAGCTATTTTGGGTTGATTGATCAGTTAACTAGATGAACATTGAGTTTGAGTGAAGTCCCACTACTTAATTGACCTTCCACTAGTTCCTCTAAAATTTGGAACTAGTTCAAGTGAAAACAACTTGAGATAATAGACTTTGATTGCTACAAATTAGCAATCACACATGCATAATTGAACTCTAACTCCATCTCAAATTTACTAAGAAAACTGGGTGACACAAGCCATGTCACACAAGTTAACATCATCCAAGTTGTTTGTTGATGTGGAAATTCAAATTTTCTCAATTTAATCAAGGCAAAATCAAATTGATAATTTCTTGCTGCAATTTTCAACATCATTTACTAACCAAAACATGATGAGAGCCATAACTCAAGTCATTCATAAAATCATACTTATAACCAACACATAACCAGAGGAATATCAATGACAGAACAACCATTAAAGCCACATAATAATAAGTACATTTACTCATAAAATACAAGAGGAAAAGATCTCTATTAACATATGCAAAAACCAACCAAGTTAGGGACTTCCATGCACCACCCAACCATAGATTGAGTTGAACCAAATCTCTCTTCCAGCCAATCACCCCCATGGCATATTTTAAGCATGAATGTGGGATCTCATGGAATAAACCAAGCAAAACCAAACCAGGGCTTCCATAGGACAAACCGCCTCAACCAGTGATTCCACCTCACGATGGACATCACTAACCATCACCAAATTGATCTCTACCAAAGCTTTCAGAGGCTTCAAAGTGTTTGTTCCAATCCTGCTTCAAGACTAGTAACTCAACCACAACTTGTCGCAGGGCTCCAGAGTGTGTGTCCAAAAAAAGGCTTCCAGGACTAGTAACTCAACCCTCCAAGGGCTTAAGAGTGTTTGTGGAACCAAGGATTCCAAGACTAGCAACTTAACCCAAGCTGTTCCAGGGCTTCCAAAGCGTTTGTCCGACCAAGGCTCAAGGAACTAATAACTCAACTCACAACCATAAGGAATGTGAGTAATAATTAGAAAACAAAAGGGAAAAACCACAACACCATGGCTATCCAAGAATGGCAAGGCTAAACAAAACCATTGTCAATCCAGGCAATTCTCCATGCCAATGACAAATCATAACCAAATAACCACATGCATACACCATGCATGCCAAAACTAGCAAGTAAACCATACATGAAACTCCATACCTGCAAAGTAATCCAATTGTAGCTACTGATCTCACTGTCCCCTTGCGCTTTCCTGCTTTCCTTTGCCTTCTTTCTCCAAATCCACTGTTCTCCAAGGATGCTCCAAGATTTCTCTAAGTGTGCAAGAGTGTGAGAGAGAGAATAAAAGAGAGCTTCAAGCTAAAACTAACAAAAGATTAAACTGACAAAAACCATGAATTGATCCTTAGAAGCCTTTTTATCATTAAGGCCTCTATTTTCTTCATTTTGCATTATTTTTCTTTCAGTTTCCTCATCACACAACCTGTGACTTTTCACCTTCATTTTCTCCTAATTTCCATTATTTTCATAAATAAAATGTCAATTAATGACACTTGCATTTGCCAATTTCCATAGCCATTAATTAATCACTAGTGATCCCCATCACTATGTTTTTGCCCAACATTCAACTTGGAATACGTTTCTCATGACCTTGGTCTTATTTTGCCATTATTAACTTTATTACATGGATTTTTAACCAAGGTTGTTACACCAAGCCACAACTTCCCCCGCTATTTTTGCATTAAATAGGTAATTATATTCTCCCATGATATTAC
Source organism: Pinus tabuliformis (assembly GCA_031772625.1). Classification (NCBI taxonomy): domain Eukaryota; kingdom Viridiplantae; phylum Streptophyta; class Pinopsida; order Pinales; family Pinaceae; genus Pinus; species Pinus tabuliformis. The sequence goes on along the minus strand of CM062812.1, from coordinate 592,610,672 downwards.
TCACAACTTTTGTGAGCTCTGCTTGGATGTTTGGAGGCATTCGAGAGTGATACAAACTAGCCATGGATTTCACTCTCTCATGAGCACGAGAGCCCCCTCTTGCTTCATAATGTGTGACCTCATGATGACATCTTACACGCTGACATGGCATGGTAGATGCCCAAAACCATTGATGGAGTTGCCATAGAGGTTGATTATTAGTTAGAGCTATAAGGACACAAAGAGAAGGGCAAACTATAACAGGGCAGTTGAACAAATGGGTCAGAATAAAACTAGAAGGGTTCTAAAGACCAAATACCTATTCCTTGAGAACGCTCGATGGGAAGCGAGGGGAGTCTGAGGTAAGAAACACATGGGTAAACTAGAGAAAGGCCACTATGCAATATCATGCATTATGAACTTGAGAAAGGAAACAATAGGGAAAACGAAAACCAGAATAAAGGACCCTAAATGATGCTCTGTCAAAGCTGACCACTTCGAAAACGAATGCATTGCCGAGGAGAGCTCTCGAAACTCAAAAAGACCGAACAAAATCATGGATGCATGTGAGGGCGGTTCAATCATAATGCATTTAGCATGACAGTTGTAGATAGAAGGAAGAGACGTCATACCTGCATACTGGTTTGAACTGGAAATGTCGTTGCCACCTTATAACATTAAAATTCCATGAGGAAGACTCCCTAACATATCCCATTAATTCTAAATAAGATGTTTGACATGGTGGCCTCCATGCATTGCATTACTTCCCACCCTATATGAAAAAAGTGAAACTTTTATTGTAAATTTAAAAAATGTGTTTTTATATATTTACTTCTAAAATAATTTAATTTATTATTAATAAATTAATAAATTTATATAACCAACAAAATTTAATCAATAATTATTTATTAAGTAAAAAACAGCTATTTATATTTATTTTTATAATTTTAATTGTTAAAAATAATTAATTATCTAACATGCTATAATATAAAAATTATTTAAAAATAATATAATATAATTAATGATCTACCAAACGTAATATAAAAATGATTTAAACTACGTTAATAATTTTCAAAAAAATTATAAGCTTTGTTTTTTCTAAATGCCACCTGGCATCATTCTTAGAATTTAATAGTGTATTGCATTGTTTTGTGGCACGTAGGTGCTAACGTGGGGTTTTAGAGACAACGAAGGTATTAAAATAAGTGGTAATTCGGATGACTTTATCTTAGTCCAAACAAGTGTTGAATTTATGTTAATTTGGACTGGTATTAAAAGAAGCGTTGTTAAAAGCAAGAAAACCAGGAAGACAAAAGCCAAAAAACAAGGCCTAACAAAGACACATATACAATATGGCGGACACTGTTTATTTAAATTTCTTGACGTCAATTCGGATGGAGCGCTCGACGTACAGCAGGGGAGCGGGCAGCGTTTGTGGCAGGAGCATAGATAGAGAAGGCCATTTCACTTCGCCCGATAGACAAGGCAGGAGCATAGATAGCAAACAGAAGCGCATAGTTGGGGACAACCCCAGTAGCACAGAGCCTGTGACAGAAGCAGAGGCGCTACCGGTGGCTAAGATAGCTAGAGCAACATTTGCATATTCTATTTATTGACCGAGTAGAAGCGAGAGCCAATAAATTGAGTGTGATAGTGTCAGTGGATCCATAGATGCAGAACAGAGTTGGTTTACCATGACAGAGTGGAGCCTGGTTTTGTTTGTGATGTTGTCTATTTTTTTTCCCAGAGAAGAGTTGGTTGACCATGGACCGATAGATGCGGAACAGAGCTGGCTGGCCATGGACATGTTCTGGAGTCTGGTTTTGTCTGTTTTTTTTTTTGTTAATTTTAATTTTGTTGTTACATTACATTGTTTTTGGTGTTTTTTCCTCCCTTTGAAGCATGGCCATGTGAACTTTGAGTGTGATATGTGTCTTTTTTCTTTGGTTTTTCATCTTTACTTTTTATATTATTTTTTCCTTTTTGGATTTAATGAGATGGAAATAAGACAACCAAAATAGACGAGCTGATGCAGATTTCCCAGATGCAAGCGAACTCAAATGGAAGGTATGTCTGATTGCAGTTATTTTATTTTTCGAAACAAATTATAATGTGATTTGTGGAGAGAGGTTGTTTAGCTTTTACAAATTAGAACGCATGTTGATGCAGATTTCACAGATTCAATGGGCGCAGACTACGGCAATGGAAGGTATGCCTGGTTGAATTTTGTATTTTTTTAAAATTGAGAGAGGCTATTCAGGGTTTAAATTTTTGATCCTCAGCTAAGGTGTGCTTTTATAGGGTTTATGTTTTTTTTTGGTCATTACAAAATCTATTAGGTTTTTAGTCTATCTGCCAAAGCTTGTTTGAGTGTAATATTAGGCTACTTGGATGGCTTAGGGCTTATTTCAGCTCATTTGATGGCAACAGAATCAGCCAACAGAATCAGCCATGAAAAGTTTTCCGGAAAAATACAATACAATGGTCAGTTGCTTATTCTTACCAATGATTTGGGGTAGCGTTTTCTGCGAGCTTTTGATACTTCCACTGGCATTCCATATGCATGGATTAATCTTAAGGTACTCTTTTCTAATACTCCATAACACTGTGCTAGCTCATCTATAAACTAATTCTAGTAACTCTTATTTGAAGCTTAGGTCTGGATAGCTTAGATAGTGATAGAAAATCAAAGAAGTGAGTGTTTTGGTGTTTATTATGTTGATCACTCTGAGTCTAAAGTACGAAGGCAGCTGGGGAAATATGCTCCAGTGGTTAGATGTTATATCACTATTGTTAGAATGTAGTTGGTATCTTATGCCATAAGCTAAAAACCAAGCTACATGGATGGCTTGGAAGATATTTATTTATTGTTTTCTTTTGGACATGTGTAAGTATGCAAATAACTTGAATCCTGTAATCAAAGCTTTCGTTGATATCCGTTTCTGAAGAGCGGTCACTAAAAAATGTGTATGAATTGTTTAGAATTCCCCACAGGTTTTTACTTTTTGAGTAGCAACAGATTGGCCCCATTTACAATGCCACTTTGTGCGTACTACAAGTTCTTTAGAATTTTCCCTCATCTTTTTTAAAGTTTTATGATCATCTGTCTAATCATGATGATTTTCTAAAAAATACGAGGGTTGGGCTCTCTATGGCTGTATTTGAGCCTATAATCCTTATACGGACAAAAACATGATATGTAATTGCTGGAATTGAGGTATCAAATAATTATCCTGATTTATCCTGCCTGCCTGCTCTAATTTAAACCCAATGGTAGGTTTTGGCATGTAGGTGATATTAATGTGCAATTTTTCCAATTTGTGCATGCCTTAGTGAACCTAATATTGTGAATAACCCTGTTGTTCAACCATTAAGTAACAATGTATTCAGAATTATGACAAGATTACAAACAATTAATTGGTAAGTGTTAATGAACAATGGCTGAGCAATTAGTACAATTGCAGGTACTCTTTTCTTATACTCAATAACATTGCGCTAGCACATCTGGAAACTAATCTCAGAAAATTTTGTTTGAAGCTTAGGTCTGGATAGCTTAGATAGTGATAGAAACTCAAATAAGTGAGTGTTTGGGTGTTTATTATGTTGATCACACTGAGCCTAAAGTGCGAAGGTAGTTGGGGAAATATGATCCGTTATATTGTTAGAATGTTGTTGGTATCTTATGCCATAATGGCTAAAAGCCAAGCTGCATGGATGGCTTGGAAGCTAAGTCACCTGACACGGGGATTCGGGACACGTAGGATTCGAGATTCGTGGTGTCGGATTCGGACACGCTGACCCCCCGGAACAGGACACGTTATATATTATTTTATTAAAAATATATATATATATATTTAAAATATATATATATATATATATATATATATATATATATATATATTAAAAATTAGATATTATCATATTTCTTACACAAATTTTAATTAATGATACAAATTTATTGATTTCAAACATAGATCTTCATCTATAGCTATTAGCATGCATAGTACATACAAAATTCAAATAAATGTCAGTGGTACTGGTCACATAAATGATAAATCTATTAAAAATTTAAATCATGATTCATAATTCATAACTGAAAGACAACTTACAACTACAAGATAGTAAGATAAACACACTGACAACTGTAGTTTTCTCATTAAGTCATCAAATCAAAATGTGTTACATAGGTAGTGTTGGTGCAATGCCAATGGCAAATAGAAATAGAAAATATAAAACAACTACAGGTATACAAGCCTCAAGGCATCAATCAGCAACACTGCCCCCATCATCATGGTCCCCACTGCTCTCCTGTGCATCCTCCTCCTCCCCTGTATCCATAGTCGCCTCTGCATCTACTGGTATGGAGGTTGACCCCTCTAAGTCATCAAATCTAACAGGCTCTAGCACTGGATCATTGAGATCCATGTTGGCCAATGCCAACTCAACAGTGGTGTCCAGACCCATATCATCAGGAACAGTGTTACTTGGGAGCGGGAGCGACATATTCAGAAGCTCTTGGTTTGGTGCTCTTGATTAAATACGAGTTCCATACCCTAATACATGACAAAATTCAATGGAAACATTGCAATCCCCCAATCCTAAAATCCTGAAAAACTGATAAGTCTGCTGGATTTTGAATGAAATCTAAAATTCTACTTTCTCCATATGAAATCCAATGAGGCCGGAACCACTCTCAAACATCCTGAGTCATTTCATGGTAATGTTAAAAATTTAAGTAAAAGGATTCATTTTCATCCTTTTACTTTAAGAATTTAACATTACCATGAATAGCATATCAATACTAGGGCCTAGACTTGATCATGAAGCTGCCAAAATGCTCTACTCCTTGCTACAATAGCACAAATCACTAGCCAACAGCACAAATCACTTGCCAAACGAAAATATTAATGAGCAAACACGCCCTTTTCATTCCCGCACTGAGCTTAGCGAGTCCTGGAAACAGGACACGTGTCCCAAAATCGCGACATGCTTTTGAAAATCGTGACACAACCTCGGATTCGACGTGTCAGAAACGGACACGACGTGTCATATGATTTGGACACGAATCCGGACCGAATCGTGTTGGATTCGCTGGATTCGGGATTCGTAGGGGGTTTAGGACGAATCCGGTGACTTAGCTTGGAAGATATTTATTTATTGTTTTCTTTTGGACATGTGTAAGTATGCAGATAACTTGAACCTTGTAAACAAAGCTTTTGTTGATATTTGTTTCTGAAGAAGCGGTCACTAAAGAATATGTATGAATTGTTTAGAATTTCCCACAGGTTTTTACTTTTTGAGTAGCATCAAATTGGTCCCATTTACAATGGTACTTGTGCCTATTTTAAGTTCATAGGTTTTTACTTTTTGAATAGCATCAGATTGGCCCCATTTACAATGGCACTTGTGCCTATTTTAAGTTCTTTTGATTTTTTCCTCATATTTTTTTAAAGTTTTAGAATCATCTGTCTAATCATGATGATTTTCTAAAAAGTATGAGGGTTGGGCTCTCTATGGCTGTATTTGAGCCTATAATCCTTATATTGACAAAGACATGATATGTAATAGCTGGAGTTGGGAATAGAGGTGTCAAATAATTATTCTGCCTTCTCCTCTAATTTAAAGCCAATGGTAGGTTCTGGCACATAGGTGATATTAATGTGCAATTTTTCCAGTTTGTGCATGACTTAGTGAACCTAATATTGTGAATAATCCTTGAATTTGTAATTTCCCACAGGTTTTTACTTTTTGAGTAGCATCAGATTGGCCCCATTTACAATGGCACTTGTGCCTATTTTAAGTTCTTTTGATTTTTTCCTCATAATTTTTTTAAAGTTTTAGAATCATCTGTTTAACCATGATGATTTTCTAAAAAATATGAGGGTTTGGCTCTCTATGGCTGTATTTGAGCCTATAATCCTTATACTGACAAAGACATGATATGTAATAGCTGGAGCTGGGAATAGAGGTGTCAAATAATTATTCTGCCTTCTCTAATTTAAAGCCAATGTAAGTTCTGGCACATAGGTGATATTAATGTGCAATTTTTCCAGTTTGTGCATGACTTAGTGAACCTAATATTGTGAATAATCCTTGAATTTGTGGTTAGTAGGTTTCAGGCAAAGCCTCGAATAGCACTAGATATTTATGAACATACATCCTTGTTGCCTTATTGTATAACTCAAAGATCTCTTTATTTTTCTCTACTTCCCTAACTGTTCCCATGCCAATTAAAAGCACATCATGTACAAATAGTAAATGGGACAAGGAACATAGTTTCTCTTTTTAATATCCTTTTTAGTACCTTCCCTTTTAAATGCATTTGCCATTCTATTCAAACTTAGTGTGGAAATTTCCAATTCAAAATAATTGAGTGCCATCCATCTTTATGCATTTACCATTCTATGCCATCTTAATCCCATCTAGATCTTGTGGAAATTTCCAATGCAAAACATAAATTTCACCTGTTTTGATTAAAGGTTTCTGTGATCTTAATCCTGTAAATTTTCAGCGTTAGGGTTGTTATGAAATGTTATTGTATAACTCAAAGATCTCTTTATTCTTCTCTACTTCCCTAATTGTTCCAATGCCAAATAAAACGACATCATGTACAAATAGTAAATGGGACAAGGAACGTAGGTTCTCATTTTAATATCCTTTTTAGTACCTTCCCTTTTAAATGCATTTGCCATTCTATTCAAACTTAGTGTGGAAATTTCCAATTCAAAATAATTGAGTGCCATCCATCTTTATGCATTTACCATTCTATGCTATCTTAATTCCATCTAGATCTTGTGGAAATTTCCAATGCAAAACATAAATTTCACCTGTTTTGATTAGAGGTTTCTGTGATCTTAATCTTGTAAATTTTCAGCCTTAGGGTTGTTATGAAATGTTATTGTGTAACTCAAAGATCTCTTTATTCTTCTCTACTTCCCTAACTGTTCCCATGCCAAATAAAACCACATCATGTACAAATAGTAAATGGGACAAGGAACGCAGTTTCTCGTTTTAATATCCTTTTTAGTACCTTCCCTTTTAAATGCATTTGCCATTCTATTCAAACTTAGTGTGGAAATTTCCAATTCAAAATAATTGAGTGCCATCCATCTTTATGCATTTACCATTCTATGCCATCTTAATTCCATCTAGATCTTGTGGAAATTTCCAATGCAAAACATAAATTTCACCTGTTTTGATTAGAGGTTTCTGTGATCTTAATCCTGTAAATTTTCAGCCTTAGGGTTGTTATGAAATGTTGAACAAAAGAACAACGAAGAATGAGGAATATTGCAATCTTCAACTAGCCAATATTCTAGGAAATCCAAAGAGAGGAATTTGTTTTTCTTTCTGGATGATTTAATATTGCAATCTTTAACTAGCCAATATTCTAGGAAATCCAAAGAGAGGAATTTGTTTTTCTTTCTGAAATAATCATGCAGATAAAGCTCGTTCATTCCAAAAATGGTATTTAAGGTAAGTTAGGTTTTGCATAAGCTCAAGGCTTTGCCAACATAGGGGTAGTGGAGCCTTCTTAGGCTGTCTAATGACACATCTAAACAAGAAAAATCCCAAATCTCCTGTCATGTGGACATGTGGATAAAAATATCTTTCAAAAGTCACCATCCTAGCTCTAGATTTCTTCTTTGTAATGTCCTAGGGTATTTTGTCTTAGGGCTTCTTATTTAAACTAGAGTTTTCCAATAGTACAATAGAAGTTATTCCTTTAGCAGATATTTCTTATAATATATGAGTCAACTACAATAGACATGCACAATTAATATAATCATTAATAATAGCAGCGTCCTCAAACACACAATAATAGGACTGATATCCAATAACCAAATTATCCATAGGCCAATGATATTTTTGCCAAATCAAACCACATCCAACTATAAAATCAAGTTGAGCTAAGTCCTGTAGTAGCTAATTTACCCTATTTCTCTAAATAGAACCTGGATTATTCCTTCCTCAATTGTCTAGTCTCAAAAGGTAGACACAACAAACTTAGTTGCCTATTTGGGGTACTTGCAGCTTCAGAAGTGTAGCTTTCGTCCTTAAGGATGCCCTGTCCAATAGCTCGCAGCTCCTTGCTGGTCTCTATCTTAGTTTGGAACGTGGTAGTCCATCGAAACTCCTGTTCATGCAACAATTCAGATTGCCAAACTTTGCTTCAGGAGGACCCAAACTATCTCAGAGAAAGACATTGAACTATACCTCAGGAGGGATGAACTGTCTTAGACATCAAACTTTGCCTCAAGAGGGATGAACAACCTCAACGAAATCCACCAGAATATGCTCAAAATATATCTGCAACTCTGCCTCTGGAAGGTCGAGTAGCCTCGGAGAAATTTACCGAAATATGCCTAGAATAATCCACAACTTTGCCCCAAGAAGTGAACTGCCTCAAGGAATAGATCACCAAAATCTGCCTTAGAATACACCTGCACAATTTCAAAAGAATTCGAATTCTTGCCTCAGATTTGGCACCAAACCTTGCTGTCTTCCAGCTAGGTGAATCCCACGACTTCCAGGCAAGAATCATAAGATAAATGAGGAATTTACTAACGAGGCTGGAATCTTTCACCACCAAAATTAGTAGAGAAAAAGGGGTCTTAAAACCCTCAAGGCTCAGGGCCATAGCTCAATAGAACAAATGTATTTGTTATAATTTGATGATGCCAATTTGATTCCAAGTCTCCTCTATTTATAGATTCCTTCATGGGCTCCCAAATGTGAGGGTTGTGAATGCAACCCATAATTTTGGGTTTTTTGCTTCAACTGACCCAACTTTTACACAATGTTGCTACAGGGTTGGATAGGCCATTTCATCCTCCCTTAGCTAATCAATTGGGAGAGGACATTATAGTCCCCTTGTCCTGAGATTGCTTGCCCTCAAGCAATTGCAAATTCAGATGTTGTAAAATTCGTTCCCCTTCCCATGTGACGTCTTCTTTCGGTAGATTTTTCCATTTAATAAGATATTTTGAAATTACTCTACCTGTCAGTTTGTTTTCTCGTATTGCACAATTGCTTTTGGAATTACCTCCAGTTGTCGTTCTTCATCCAAAGGGTGCAGTTCGATGGACATAGTGACCTGTTGCTTGACAACCTTCTTGAGACATGATACATGGAAGACGCTATGAAGCATGCATGCTTTCTCTTAGTAGTTCTAACTCATAAGCCACTTTGCCAACCCTTCAAAGAACTTTGTAAGGTCCATAAAATCTCGGTTTTAGCTTTTTTGTACCGATTTTCTTGAGTGTACAATTACAATCTCAAGAAAACTAAGTTTCATACCTCAAAGTTTTTGTTTAGCGCTGGTCACCGTTTGTGTATAGCGTTTGTTGGTTTTAGGCAGCCTACACATTTTCTTTGAGTATCTTGAGAATGCCCTGACTTTCTTGTATCTAGTCTTTTAGCCAATGGGGCCCTGCTATCTCTAAAAGTTAAGTCGATAAAAGATGGAATGTCATAGCCATACGGTGCTTTAAAAGGCGTCATCCCAATTGACAAACGATAAGTGGTTTTGTAACAATGCTCCTCGAGGTACAACCACTTCATACTTGTTGCCCAATTACATAGTTAGGTAAGTATCCTTCAATCCACTTATTCACAATCTCTGTTTGGCCATATGTTCGTGGGTGGTAGCTAGTACTGGTGGTCATTTTTGTTCCCACTATCCAAAAGAGTTCTTTGCAAAATACACCCATAAATTTGCTATCCCGATCACTGACTATATTTTTAGGTAGTCCATGGATTTTGAAGACTTCCTTGAAGAATAGGGAACATTTTGCTGGTTTTATGGAAAGTGCATTGGCCACAATGTTCTTTTTACCCTTTACGTATTCAATATCAAAATCATATGTGTGGACCTTACCCACTTTTGTTGCCTTTCGTTCAGGGCTTTTTGTCCCAAGAGATGATGTAAACTGTTGTGGTTTGTCTTGAATACGAACTTGCTTCCTACCAAGTATTGCCTGAACTTTGCCAAAGCGTGCATAATACTCTTTGTCATATATGGAGTAAAGCTTCTCCAAATCTTAGAGCTTCTGGCTTTCGAATGCGTTTGGATGTCCCTTCTGCATTAGTACAACTCTTATTCCTTCTTCAGACACATCACATTATAATGCAAAGGGTTGGCTACGGGAAGTGCCAATACTAGACATGAGCTCATTACTTCCTTGAGATTATTGAATGCCTTGTCTTATTCTTCCATCCACTTGAATGCTCCTTTCTTTATCAAATCTACCAGAGGTGCATGTAATTGCGAGAATCTTTTGATGAACTGTTGGTAGTAACTACAAATTCAAAAGAATCCTTGTAACTGAGTTAGGTTCTTGGGTGTAGGTCAATCCAAGATTGCTTGAATCTTTTCCTGATGTACTTCCACTCTTTGCGCACTGATTATATGTACCAAATAAAGAATTTACGTCATCTTAAATTTGCACTTTGATTCCTTGGCACAGAGTGACTGTTCCTCTAGTATGCCAAAAATTTCGTCCATATGTATCAAGTGTCCTCCCCATGTCTTGCTATATATGGGGAGGCTTTGAAAAATACCAGTAATAATTTTCTCAATTGTTTGTTGAAGATGCTCTTCATACAAGATTGGAATGTGGTGGGAGCATTGGTTAGTCCAAATGACATGACCATAAACCAGCACTTATTAATTGATATACAAAGGATTGAACATGTGGGAGAAGGGTTTGAAGCAGAGCGATCTAGGAAACACAAGTAGTCTGCCTCAACAAAGTGAGTTACACGTACAGTAGAGAGAGAAAGAATAGTTTAGATGGACGAGGCCGCCATCATTCCTATTTTATATAATATGTGGAGAGCACTCCCCGCGCTTTTCTCTGAACCGACTGGATCCACTCCCATGATGCGCTCCTCTAGTATGCCAAAAATTTCGTCCATATGTATCAAGTGTCCTCCCCATGTCTTGCTATATATGGGGAGGCTTTGAAAAATACCAGTAATAATTTTCTCAATTGTTTGTTGAAGATGCTCTTCATACAAGATTGGAATGTGGTGGGAGCATTGGTTAGTCCAAATGACATGACCATAAACTCGAAGTGTCCATAGTGACATCGAAAAGCTATTTTTGGCATATTTTGCTCTTCAACCCGAATTTGATGATATCCTAATCATAGGTCAATCTTCAAAAGGTATACAACTCCAAGTAATTCATCGGTCTTGGGAACGGGGTACTTGTTCTTGATTGATTTTTTGTTGAGTGCTCGATAGTGAATACACATCCTCCATGTGCCATCCTTCTTTTTCACCAAAACTACTGATGAAGTGAATGGACTTGTGCTGGGTATGATGTGGCCCATAGCTAGCAATTCTTGGATTGTCTTTTGATGAAGTGAATGGACTTATGCTGGGTCTGATGTGGCCCATAGCTAGCAATTCTTGGATTGTCTTCTCTATCTTGTCCTTGAATTTCTTTGGGTGCCGATATGGTGTGGTGATTACAGGCTTGGCCCCTTCTTCCAACTCTATGGTATGTTCAAACCCTCTTTTGGGAGGTAGTCCTGGGGAATCTCATCAAATACTTGACCATGCTTATTCAACACTTGTTGAATGTCCACCTTGTATTGTGCACTGCTATTACCGGGTGTCTTTTGGCTTGCAATAAAACATTTTGTAGCATAAACTGTCTCCTTGTCTAAATATGGCCTCCATTCTTTTGGCAGAAACAACTTGAGGGCTGCCATTAGTCATGCCTCTCAATACTACTTTACTGCCATTCGATGCTTTGAATTCCATCTCCATTGCTTGGTAGTCCATAGTGATTTTTCCCAATGAGTATAACCATTGAACCCCCAACACTAAATTGATATTCACAAGATCTATTATATAAAAATCACTAGTGAAAGTGTAATTTTTGAGTATTACTCTAAAATCTGGAATTACCCGTGTGCAATCCAAACTGTACCCATCCGCTACTATCACATCAAGGCCTTCAAATTCTTTTGTGGGAAGACCTCTTTTTGCTACTAACGCTGCATCAATAAAGTTGTGCGTAGCTCCTCCATCAACCAAGGTTGTGATGCGTTGTCCCTTGATAACTCCCCTGATCCTGAAAGTGTAATACCTGGGGGTTCGTGATAGGAAAGCGATCTTAACTTTCGATCGGGGTTTCTTCTCCTTGCGGTTCTTCTTTAGCTTCCTCTTGTGGCTGTTATTCCCCTGGGTTGCTAGGTTCATCATGTCGGTGGAGACCATTTCAATGTAATGGATTTTTCCTTTGCCTAAGCATCAACGTTCTAGCTCCCATGATTCCTTGCGATTGAAACATAGTTTCTGTTCAGAAATCTAGGGGAAACAAGTGTAGGTGACTTCTCTTCTTTGATATCTGCTTGTGATGCATTTTTACTTTACTTGATTAACTTCTTTCCTTTATTATCAGTATTATTCTCTATCATCAAACAACTACCAAATTCTAAAGAACAATGAGACAATAGGACACAAGATATAGGCGATCAACAAGGGCCAAAACCTCTCCAACTGAGAGGAAAACCCACCAGAATTCTTCTCTTCATATAGAACTTCAATTGAAGAATTCCAAGACCTATGAGCCTTGACCAAGACCAAGTCAACTTTCTTTCTTGAACAACTTCCAACAACAAACTTTGACCTTCCAGAAACTTCTCCAACGACTTTGACCCCAACAACAATTTTTGCGACTTCGACCTTGATGCAGCTTTAGGAGCTTTGACGTAGCAACTTCACAATTTTGACCTAGAAGTAGCTTTGCAATTTCGACCTTGCAGCTTCACAACTTTGACCTTACAGCTTCACAACTTCGATGCAGCTTCATAACTTTATCTTGCCCGATAACAATAGAAACCCTAACGAAAGAGAGAGATAGGCCCAAAAACTTTGATCTTGATCTTTTTCTTCTTCTTTGTCCTTTTTCCAGCTTCTATCTTGAGGATATCGAACTTGCTTGAGCGAGTGTCCAAATGAGGTCGAATTCCTTCTTATTTATAGAGGGGTACAAATTACTATCTGGAGGTCGACTGGTCCCTTCATGTAGGCCGACTTGATCTTTGTGCCATGACAAGGTCTTGGAGGGTTTTTTGACTCTATTTTGACTCAATAAATTTTTCTTTACAATATGTAACATGCCCAATTGGGTCTTCAATACATGACAATGACTCAATTGACTTTATGACAAGCCTAGAAGCATTCAATGTGTGCTTGACCTAAAAGTAAATTTCCCTTGAGCATAAAACCCATGCCTCAAGAACACAAATAATAATTTTATTTTTCTCTTTTCATTAAATACATAAAATCATGATTACATATGCCAACCTAGTACATATTTCAACACTTCCTCTTAACTAGGGAGGTATTCATAATCCATACAAGGTACTTGGACATTCTTAATATGAAGAATTCTCATAAGAAGAGTCGGCCTGATAACCCATCTGTATAACATCATATCATCCAACATTGTCACATAACAAGGCCTTGACTAACAACTCTATCTCTCCACAAGATCAGAGCACAATGCTGGCGAGACCAATGATTTATAGACACCCTCATCATTGCCTCTCTCGGAACATATGCCACCCAGGTTCTCTCAGAGTATGTTCCACCAGGACTATTCTTATCTTGGATTCCCAATCCTCAAAGAATATCGGTCCTCTACGACTACTCTTATCTTGGATGCCCTACCACATCCTTAAAGAGTATCGAATGCCAGATGCTTACCCAATCCTCCATTCTATCTTCCTAGGTGAAGACAAGAATGATGTGTCAATCTCTCCCTCTCAATGAAGGGGGATATGCACATTCCAGTGAAGGAAAGTATCCATTCCTATAAAAGAAATGTATGCAAGCTCCCTCTTAATCATGGACTTGACCAATCTCCCCTTGACCAGGGACTTCCTTCTAGCAACTCTTTAGGTGGAGAACATGGGACAAGTAGCTGCTTGAAGAACTCCTTTCGATGTCATGAACTTCCTTTTCGTTATTGAGGAGTCTTCATCCTTTTGGGACTTCTTTGTAGGGCATTGACCATCCATCACTTTCATTCATGAATCATGTTAGTCATGTCATCCTTTCTTTCATTGAAAAGTGATTCATTAGCCCATATTTGGCCTTTCCTTCATGCCTTGCTACTTTCTTTGCATCATGTTTCCTTCTGGATCTTTCATCCTACCACATGAGTGTCAGTTGTAGATGACATCTACAACTCTTCCTTTGGTAGCCCTACATTAGCCCATCCAAATATTATTCAAAAATAGAAAATGAACATTAAATCAAAAATACCTTTGTGATGGTCTTTCATCATGACATCTCCTTGTTTGCATCAACACCTTGCATATATATTGACACATCTCCAAAAAGATATACAACGTCAAGGATCTCTCCTTTTTTCAAAGTCTCTTTCTTTTTCAGACTTTGCCAAGATCTTCATATCTTTCCCATGGAGATATCATGGTCAAATCTTCTAGTTCTTGGATGTTGATTGCCTTCTCCATAGTTGCATTTTTCATGATCTCTTCCTTTTTTTATTCACACATTCAATCATAGTTCCTTCAACTTTGTCAACCACCTCATAAGGACATATTATGTTGATTTCATCTAGTCAATGTTATGAAACCAACTCACAAAAAGATAGAAAAGAAAGATCAACGCCTTAGAATTCAGCCTCTTCGAGGGGCAACCTCCTTTACATTACACAAATCAACAATTCTTGGATGATACAAATGACAAGACATCCTTTCTATATATAGGAGTCTAAGGGGTCATAATATAATCAGAGCCGGCATAACAGTAATAATGTAAGGGTGCAATAATAACAATAGTGGGCTTCTATGGGGCACAATAATAACAATATGGAGACTACATGGGCACAATAAGGGGGTTTTACTAATAACAATAAGGGCTTACACTAGTAGTATAGGGACCTAACATGCCCCTTTCCTTCAAAAAGTGTTGTCCTCAACGCTTGAGTAGTTCTTGATGCTTTTGTATAAAATTCTTGTCCTTCCATGTTGAATCTTCAACAGGTAACATCTTTCACTTGATGAGATACTCTGAGATTGATCAATTTCATAGCTGTTGGGTTTTTGTTTCTGTGACTGCTCCAGGTTCCAATATGATTTTTCCTTTCTCGTCAAGTTCTACCAATGTTGTTTGAACTAGGATCTTCTGCAACTTTTGAATGAGTGGCCACACTTTTTCGTCCTTCTTCCATTCATCTCTTTCTTTGTTTATCCAATGTGGTGGGATAATAGAATTAGCACAAAACAATGCTTCCATATCCTCATCCTTTCTTGGGGTGCATCTGAAACAACATTTTTCTTCCCTTTTTTGTAGATGATTTCAAAGTCATAACCCAACATATTTGTGACCCATTTTTTTTGTTCTTCCAAAGATAATCTTTTTTCTAAAAAGTATTTAAGACTATCATGATCCATTTTTACCTTGAAGTGTCTTCCCATTAGGTAAGGTCTCTATTTCTTAAGTGCATGTAATATTGCCAACATTTCCTTCTCATAAATTGCTTGCTTGAGATGTAGTTGTAAAAATACCCAATCTCCTACATCAAAACTTCTTTCACTGTGATGTTGATCTGCCTGTTGTTTCACTCAATTCTGCACCAAAGTGGCTTTATCCTTTAAAAGTTGGAGAACTTGTTGATGCTCGATGTGATTTTTCACTGCTTGAATATTTTTCTTCTTGATATGTTCTTCTATCTTGAGAGTTTGAGGAATGGTAATTTCTTCGAATGCATTACAAGATATGGTCGGATTAATTCCTTGATGTTCGATGTGATCTTTCACTACTTGAACATTTTTCTTCTTGATATGTCCTTCTATCTTGATAGTTTGAGGAGTGGTAATTCCGACAATGCATTACAAGATATGGTCAGTTTCATTTCTTCTTTCTCGATGTGATCTTTCACTTCTTGAACCTTTTTCTTCTTGATGTGTCCTTCTATCTTGAGAGTTTGAGGAGTGGTAATTCTTGCCAATGCTTTACAAGATATGGTCAGATTAATTTCTTCTTTCTCTGGGGTTGGTTCCTGGTGTATATCCTCTTCTTTTGATGTTTCTTGATCATTTTCTTCCTCATCTTCATAATCTATGTAAAATAATTTATTCTCAGCACACTTATGACCTTTAGTGTATTTTTTATCACAATTGTAACAAAGTCCTTTTGCTCTTTTAGTTTTTTTCTTCCAATTGTTGTGGTGTCAACCTTGTAGGTTGTGGAAGGATAGGAGAAACAATACTTCCATCTTTATAGTTGTGAGGGGTAGACTTCCTTGTTTCCATAATTTTGCTTTGCACTTTTCTTGCCTTCTCCAATGAATCGGGTTCCCAATAACGAACCTCATGTTGAATGTTATCCTGTAAAGTCCCTATGGAGACATCAATCCTCTGCTTCTCTGGAATATCATTTTCACTTATATTCAAATTTTGAAAGTCCTCAATGTTCTCTGCCATTGAACACTTTTGTTTGAGATTTATCAATAGGCTAAAGAAGGTATTGCTCTTTATATCCCCATAATGTGCTATCATTTCCTCCGTGAAAATTGACCACGTAGCAAGTGGTTTACGAGAACAAAGCCCTTTATACCATAAAAATTGATCTGGTTCTAAATGATTAGATGCAATACATACCTTTTGTAACAGTGGTATGCCATGTAGAACAAAATATTTCTCCATTTGTAATATCCAATTTATCGGATCCTTGCCATCAAACTTCCTCATCTCGTTTTTTCTTGATTTTAGGAGCTCGATCTTGAAACAAAGATCGAAACAATTGTAACTCTGTAATTTCAGATCTCCAAGTTTTGAAATTTCGTCCTGTAGTAGCCCTCTAAGTCCTCTTTCTAACCTCGAAAGCCTGATCAAGATTGGATTCTATAAGGAAGCGTTATGTCAAATCTCCCATGATAACCTGATTATAGACTAGTTCAGTAGAGCGAACTTGTACGAAGTGCCACGTGTCACTGTTTCAACCTTAGGGCCTGAAACCGATACACAGAAAACTACAGTTCGTCCTCTTTTTGCAAATTCTTACGAAATTTCAATTTGATGCTCAGAGAGAAAGTTATGACGATTTTCCCTGTTTAGGATGTAATTAGGGAGCCTGCGGAAACCTTAAATGTCTCAAATTATATCTCCGAAAATATAGCGAGACAAGATCTGAAATTCGAACCTGAGCTTCACCAAGATTTCGCTTCAAATGGGTTTTAATTTCAGAGTCTGAACCTTCGTAGAACAAATATTATAGCAAAAATTCCACGATGACCTGTTTGAGATGAAATTCTGGAGCTTGCAAAAACCCTAACTTCCTCAGATCATATCTCCGAAAATATAGCGAGACAAGATCTCAAATTCGGACGTGAGGTTCAGATCGATTTCTTCTCAAATGGGTTTTTTTTTAGCTTCTGAAACTTTGTAGTGAAAAAGTTATAGCGAAAATGCCACAATGCCCTGTTTGGAGTAGCGAAACCCTAGAATCCACAGCTCTAATACCAAATGTTATGAAACCTGCGCATAAAAAGATAGAAAAGAAAGATCAACGCCTTAGAATTCAGCCTCTTCGAGGGGGAAACCTCCTTTACATTATACAAATGAACAATTCTTGGATGATACAAATGACAAGACCTCCTTTCTATATATAGGAGTCTAAGGGGTCATAATATAATTAGAGCCGACATAACAATAATAATGTAAGCCCACAATAATAACAATAGTGGGCTTTTATGGGGCACAATAATAACAATATGGGGACTACATGGGCACAATAAAGGGGTTGTACTAATAACAATAATGGGTTACACTAGTAGTATAGGGGCCTAATAGTCAATGCATCCTTTCAAAGGAGGAGATCCTTTCTTTTGATCATGTTCTTGAGGTAGAGCATTCATTCGTGTTATCTGCAGACTGCAACTATATGACATGACTTAATTTTAGCAAATACAAGCATACGTACCTCATTTTTTTTCCTTTCAGTCATCTAGATTTCCTTCTGCAGCTTCCTTGATTGAAAGAACGTCAATCGCCTTGACCTGCTTCACTTCTTTTGACATCATACCATCATTCCATGAATCCTATACAAGGTGGAATTCTCGGTGAGACACTTAATTCTTCCAGTAGGTGAACCTTCTGACCTTCTGATGAAGATTCCAACGGAGGATCTTGATCGTCCTCATCCTTCAAATGATCCCTTTTGAATTATGTATGATTAGCTCTATACTAGATGACTTTCTTTTTCCCATAAGTGCTACTTATGCTTTTAATGAGGTTACCAAGAGCTACATCCTTCTGTAAGTGACAACCATAGACTTCTATTTCAGCCATCTTTCATGCTTCTTTATGATGATGTCACGAGCTCTTTCTTTCAATTGTATTCTTTTATGATGCCATCTCCTAACATGATGCAACCTGTCATGCTTCTAATGACTCCTACCATGATAGTTATACTTTACACTAGAAAACTTGAAAAGAACTAGGTGAGGAAGACTTATCTCAATCATAGTAGAGATCTTTTACTTCCTCCTCCTTGTATTTCTTCTTTTTAACTTCTTCCACTTATTCAATGATACAGGCTTCTTCCCTTCCTCTTTTGTTGTTGTCCTTATTGAGCTTTGGACAATCTCTCTTGTAGTATCCATATTCATGACAACCATAGCATTGAACCTTCGACATGTTCTTCTTTTTCTAAGGACCAAGCTTGCCAAAATCTCCTTTTCTTTTAGCCATGGCAACAATTGTTTGAGCTTGCTCGCTTGATCCTACATCGATTTTTGCCTTCAGCCTGGTTTCTTCGATTTTGCACAATGACCATAGTTCATTGAATGTAGTAGCTTCTTGATTTTGCACAATGACCATAGTTCATTGAATGGAGTAGCTTCTTTCTTCTCATAGATGCTCGATGTGAAGCTGCCCCTGCCCCATTCCTTTAGTAGTGCATTGAGTACTATGGTAGTCATTTCCTTGTCAAACATTATATCTTTCAATTCTTTTATTTGGTCTCTTATTTCTGACACCCTCATGAAGTATGAGGCTATTCCCTTTTCTTTTGATATCTTCATCTTGTAGAGCTTGGGCTTCTTCTTTTGGCAATTCGACAATTTAACCCTTAACATGACCAATGAATTCATTTTCTATGAGGATCAAATCTATTCTCTTCTTCCATGCAAGAAAGTTTAACAACCCAACCGATTTGTTGTGCTCCTTGCAACATGAAGTCATTTTGACATATTCAAATATAGATATAAAAATACTTACTTGTTAAGTGAAGATACTCTTTGATGACAATATCTTCAACTTGATGCCTTCTTGATTTTGATGATGATGTTGATAATAGAAGATGTCTTCCTTCAAAAGTGATCCTTCAAAGAGAGGGAGATCACCTTGGTTCCTTGATGATGATGACAACGCCTTCTCCTTGATGAGCTTCCCTTTCTCTATAGTCAAATTTTCCTTCTAGTAGTTGCAACTTCTTATTCAACCTCTTTTTCGACCCCTGCAATTTGACTGCAATTTTTCGATCACTGTAGAAACCCTAGTTTCTGCACGCGTGGGAGAAAGACAAATTCTATCCTTCTATTATCTTTGCTTGGATAGAGGTTTCTTCTTTTGCAACTCGGCTTGCAAGATGGCTTGTCTTCTACTTGGTTTCGGCCTCCTTAGGTGATTGCAATAATTCAACTTCTGTTGCAACAAATGAGCCCTAATCTCCTCACACATGTGAACAAGAATAGCCCAAAATAGACCCAAAATTACTTCGATCCTTTTATCTTTGAGATGTGATGATCCTTAATATGAATGGTCCTTCTTGATGATTGATGTTTCCAAGACGATCTCTTTATGATTCGACCCTTGCGTATCCTTATTTGTGTTGCCCTTCCTTGATGTAGTCACCTTAGCTCTGATACCATGTTGAGAAATCTATGGGGCAACAAGTGTAGGTGATTTCTCTTCTTTGATAACTGCTTGTGATGCATTTTTACTTTACTTGATAATCTTCTTCTTTCCTTTATTATTATTAGTGTTCTCTATCATCAAACAACGACCAAATCATAGAGAACAATGAGACAAGATATAGGCAATCAGATAGGGTCAAAACCTCTCCCACTGGGAGGAAAACCCACCATAATTCTTCTCTTCATATAAAACTTCAATTGACGAATTCCAAGACCTATGGCCTTTGACCAACACCCTCCAAGACCAAGTCAACTTTCCTTCTTGAACAACTTCTAGCAAAAAACTTTGACCTTCCAACAACTTCTCTAACAACTTTGACCTCAACAACAATTTTTGCAACTTCGACTTTGATGCAACTTCAGGAGCTTCAACCTTGCAGCTTCACGGCTTCGACCTTGTAGCTTCACAGCTTCGATGCAACTTCATAGCTTCAACCTTGCAGCTTCACAGCTTCGATGCAACTTCATAGCTTCAACCTTACAACTTCATAGCTTCAACCTTGCAACTTCACAGCTTTGATGCAACTTCACAACTTCGATGCAACTTCATAACTTCATCTCGCCCAATAACAGTAGAAACCCTAACAAAAGAGAGAGAGAGAGGCCCAAAAACTTTGATCTTGATATTTTTCTTCTTCTTCGTCCTTTTTCCAACTTCTATCTTGAGGAGATCGAACTTGCTTGAGTGAGTGTCCAAATGAGGTCAAATTCCTTCTTATTTATAGGCTTGTGAGGGGTATGAATTGCTATCTTGAGGCTGGCTTGTTCCTTCATGTAGGTCCACTTGATCTTTGTGCCATGAAGAGGCCTTGGAGGGTCTTTTGACTCTATTTTGACTCAATAAATTTTTCGTTACAATATGTAACATGCCCAAATGGGACCGAACCTAGTTACATATTTCAACAGTTTCTTTCTCCTTAGCTCGGTTCAGGTTTCCTCGTCCAACTTTTCCCTCTTGGTCCAATCATGTTGAAAGGGATTTTTATCCTTGTCATTTTGAGGGATGAAAGGCTTGTACGGGGTCTTAGATTTGGTTGCTTCATTTTCCATATGTCGAGTCTTCTTGATGGTGTCAAAAATCTGAATTTCTAATTTGCTATTTGACTGTTAAAAATACACCAGATGATTTCTGAATGTAATATATATTTAATTGATAAAATTCGAATGATGATTACAAGGCTGAGGAGGTGCTCCTTTAATAGGAGTTCATTGGCCATGCCTAATCAGAGAGACATGTCCCTTGGGACTAATGTCTCTTCATTTAACTAATTAATTGTTAATTAATTGATTATAATTAATCATTTACTTATTTAAATAATATTTTAATATTTTAATTAATTTTTATGAGTTTAAGTTCATAACATTGCCTCCCCCTTAAGATGCTTTGTCCTTAAAGCATAGGTAGGCCTAGGTGTTGATGTAGGAAATGTTATGATTCCCAAGACGAATCTTCCTCCGGTAACCTCTTCCATTTGTCTCGGTATTCCTTTATTGTCTTGGATTGTATAACTTTTCTCAGGTAGTGAGTATACCTTCAAGTTTAAGGACTATTCTTCCTTCTTCATCGGTCTCTGGTATTTCTGTTTGTGTACCCCTTAGACCTTTTCGAAGAAGGTTCTGTTACTAACTTGTTCACTTCCATTGTAGGTAATGTATTTGGATTCAAGGCCCTACGGGCTCTATGTTTGGAAGATTTGCGGATTCCCCCTTCTTATTCCAAAACTTTTCAGGGTCCACCTCATGGTATCCAAGTTGAAAGAGATAAATTGAACAAATATGGTCGTCCTTTATTGGGATGTACTATCAAACCAAAATTGGGTCTATCAGCCAAAAACTATGGTAGAGCAGTTTACGAATGTCTCCGTGGTGGACTCGATTTTACTAAGGATGATGAGAACGTAAATTCCCAACCATTCATGCGCTGGAGAGATCGTTTTGTCTTTTGTGCGGAAGCAATTAATAAGGCTCAGGCTGAGACGGGTGAAATTAAGGGACATTATTTGAATGCTACTGCAGGTACATGTGAAGAAATGATGAAAAGGGTAGTATTTGCAAGAGAATTGGGAGTTCCTATCGTTATGCATGACTACCTGACGGGAGGTTTTACCGCAAATACTTCTTTGGCTCATTATTGCCGAGACAACGACCTACTTCTTCACATTCACCGCGCGATGCATGCAGTTATTAACAGACAAAGAAATCATGGTATGCATTTCCCGGTACTGGCTAAAGCATTGCTTATGTCCGGTGGAGATCATATTCACGCCGGTACTGTAGTAGGTAAACTTGAAGGGGAACAAGACGTAACTTTAGGGTTTGTTGATCTACTGCGTGATGATTTTATCGAAAAAGATCGAAGTCGTGGTATTTACTTCACTCAAGATTGGGTATCTATGCCAGGTGTTATGCCCGTAGCTTCAGGAGGTATTCACGTTTGCTATTTGGTTTTGCCCTAACACTTTTGAGACATGATACGTGAAAGGTATTATGGATTCGACAATTGTCCGATAACTTTAATCCATAAGCTACACTAATCTTTTTGATTATCTGAACGGTCCATAATATTTAGGTGATAATTTATTCTTTCTTTTTGTTTTAGTGATAATTGCTTGTAAGGTTGGAGTCTAACAAAGACACATTCTCCTTCCTCAAACTCTCTTTCAGAGCGGTGTTGGTCGGCTTGCTGTTTCATTCTAATACAAGCCATGGTTAGATTTTCCTTTAGTAAGTTGATGATCCTTTGACTTTCTCCTAGGTGGTGTTTAACTGCTGGTACCCTAGAATCAAGGAGTGCAAAATCTTTCCACCTGGGTGGCTCATAACCATATAAGGCTTGGAAGGGTGTCATCTTTGTTGATGTGTGGTACGTGGTCCATTTGTTTTGTTTATCTGTAACGAAACAACGTAGATATGTTTCCAATCATTTAGTAACAATTTCGGGTTGCCCATCTGTTTGGGGGTGATAAGCTGAACTCATGTTGAGGGATAATAGATATCCTTGCTTGGTGGCAGAATTCCTTTCAAAATTTTCCCTTAAATCTTTCATCTCTATCACTGACGATGACCTTAGGGAACCTGTGTAGTTTGTAAATATTTTTACAAAACACATCAGCGATTTGTTTAGTTGTGTCTGTCTTTTTAATAGCCATAAAGTGGGCATATTTAGTGAGCCTGTCGACTACTACAAATATTTTATCCTTCCCGTCAGATGCAGGTAGTCCTTCAATAAAGTCCATTGAAATCTCTTCCCACTTCTGATTGGGGATGTGTAGTGGATGTAGTAATCCTGGAGTTGGAACATTTTCGCTCTTGTTTCTTTGACAAGTATCACATTTTGCAACATATTTCTGAATTTCATTGCTCATACCCTTCCAATAGAATGATTGTCGGATGTTGTAATAAGTCTTGTAGAATCTGACATGTGCGACTGCAGGTGAATTGTGAGACTCTTCTCACCTTAAATTTGGATGCAAGTGTTAGGTAAATTCTACCCTTGTACCATAGGATGTCATTTTTCCACTCAAAATTGGTATACTGATTGATATTCTTAATCATAGAGTCACAATCCTCATCCTTGGCATATTCGGCTCGTATTTCGTCCAACCAATCCAGGACAACTATCATGGTGGCATGTGTTGGGTGTTGTCATCCTTACGTGAAAGTGCATCAACTACGACATTCTCCTTTCCTTTCTCTGTAATATTTCTAAGTCGAAAGCTGCCAATTTCTCCATCCATTTCTGTTGTTATGTTGATAATGTCTTTTGCTGAAGTAAGAATCGAAGATTGTTGTGGTTGGTTTGGATTGAAAATTTACTTCCAAGCAAATATTGGCGCCACTTCATTAAATTGTGTATGATGGTGAGTATCTCCTTTTGGTATGTTGATTTTAAGCCTTCTCGTTTATTAAGTTTCCTGCTCTCAAATGCTATAGGCTGGTTTTCCTGCATTAATACAGCCTAATTCCGAACCCAGAAGCATCATATTTGGCTACGGACGGTTTGGAGAAGTCGGGTGTTGCTAGTACTGTGTGGTTGACATTACTTCCTTTAAATTCTTGAAACACTTGTCTGCTTGGTCATTCCACTGGAAAGCATTCTTCTTTAACAAATTGGTCAGGGGTGCTGTCAGATGTGCATAGTTTTTTATAAATCTTTTGTAATACTCGATTAAACCTAAAAATCCTCTTAGCTTGGATATGTTCTCGGGTTTGGGCCATTCTTTGATTGCCTTGATTTTGTTGGGATCCACTTGGACTCCTTCCCTGGATATCACATATCCTAGGTATTCAACTTCCTTTTTCCCAAATGTACACTTTGATTGGCGTAAAATTGGTTCTTCTCCAATACAGACAACACTTCTTCCAGATGCTTGAGATGTTCTTTCCACGTCTTACCGTAGACCAGAATATCATCGAAGAAAACTAATACAAACTTCCGTAAATAAGGGTGAAAGAGTTCATTTATGGTTGCTTGGAAGGTGGCTGGCACATTTGTTAATCCAAATGGCATGACCTTGAACTCATAATGCCCTTCATGAGTCATGAATGTTGTCTTTTCAACGTCTTCAAGCCTTACTCGTATTTGGTAGTAGCCTGATCTTAGACCTAATTTAGAAAAGTACTCTGCACCGTGTAGTTCATCTAGCATTTCATCAATGAACATAATCAAAAACTTATATTTAATAGTGATTTTGTTTAAACCTCTGTAATCTATACATAATCAGAAGGATCCATCCTTCTTCCTGACCAATACTATGGGCAATGTATGGACTTCTATTTTTCGTAATGATTCCATGCTTCAGCATGTCTTGTATTGAGCGTTCTATTTCTTCTTGTGTTGATGGGGATAACGATATGGCTTAACATTTACTGGTGTTGAGTTTGGTTTGACTTTGATGATGTGATCAATTTGCCTCTCAGGGGGTAACTTCATTGGTAGATCTTGAAAAATCTTCTTGTATTTTTGAATCAAAGATGAAATTTCTGATGGCTGATGAGTCCTTTTGTCGATAATAACTCCAACTGTTGACATTGTGAGATAAATGCTGGTGCCCCCTTGCGAATAAGTTTCTTCATCTGTTGAGCGGAGATGACTTGAGTTTGTGGTGCCTGAAACCCGAACAACTTATATTTCCTTCCATCCCACTTGAATTTAATGAACTGCTTAATGTGATTTGTTGAATATGTGCCTAGTGTTCGTAACCATTGTACACCTAAAACGACATCTACTCCTCCTAGGGGAACTATATAAAAACTGGACTCCATTGCGTATTCGCTTAATTGCAATTTAACCTTATGGCACTTGCCTACTCCATCTATACGTTTTCCATCTGCTACCATAACTTTTAAATTTGCTACTGGGTAAGCAAAAATGTTCAGTCTTTTTGCAACATTGACATCTATGAAGTTGTGTGTACTTCCTGAGTCTACTAGAACGATAACGCTTTGCTTCTTGATGTGACCTTTAAGCTTCAGTGTTTGTGGTTGAGCTATCCCTGTGATGGCCGCTAAAGAAATTCGTGGCATATCTTCTTCTGATTTTGGACTAGGGTTTGCATTTTCTTCATTGTCCTCTTCGTCAGAGTTGTCTTCTGAAGATTCTTCTTCTCGTTCGGCTTCGCAGTTGTACAATTTTTGCGTTGCACATTTGTGTCCTGCGTAATACTTGTCTCTGCACTTCCAGCATTTGCCATCATTTTTCCTTTCGACACTAGTTTGTTGTTTTCCTTCATTTCACATTGGTGGTGGAACGTACTTGCTAGTGTTCTCTAACGATGGTTTACCTGCCTTCCCCTTGGAATAGTTGTTAGTTCTCTCGTTACTGGCATATGGTGCCTTGTGAAGTTTATATTTTTGCTCGATAATTATGGCTGCGTGTTTGGCCTCCTCAATGGTTTTAGGTTTATGCAATTTTAATTCTTCGCGAATGTAATCTTTAAGGCCACAACGATACATTTTTAACAGCTCTTCATCTGAGAACCCTCTCTGCCTTACTACTAATACTTCCCATTCGTGAGTGTATTCACTCACTGATCCTTTTTGTTTCAGGGGAATGAATCTCTCGTAGACATCATCCTCCTCGTCATGAAACCTTTTTAGCAGGGTGCTTTTAAAGTTTTGCCAATTGAAAGAACAACCCGTACATTTAGACGACCACCACAAAAACCAATCGTACGCTTCTGCTTCTAAGTGGTTGGATGTAGCCATGACTCTTTCTTGCTTGCCGAGTGGAGGGTTTGCTAAAAAAAAATGACATCCATCTTATTTACCCATATGACAGTGCCCTTATAGTTCTTACCATCATATTTAGGTAATTCATTTTTGATTTTAAGATGGTTCCTTTTGGAAGGTTTAGTATAATATTGACTTCCTTTGAAGTGAATTTGTGGTATTCGCTGCTTTTCATGGCTCAGGAACTCATGCTTTGGAGAAGTCTCACCTTTCGGAGTCTTGGGACTCTGTGTAGCTAAAGGTGGATCGGTCTCTCCGAAATGCTAGTTCATCGAGTTTTTTAAGTAAGAGATATCGTTGGCCATCTGGTCCTGCTTACTAACTCACTTCTTACTAACTCACTTCTCGACGTTATCTAAGTGTTTATTTAATTTGTTGATGTCCTCTTGAATTTTTTTGATATCATCATTGTTGTTGCTTGCCATTTTGCTTCGTTTTTTTCTTGAAGACCTATTTTTATTTTATATTTTATATATATATATATATATATTTATTAAATTTATTTAATTAATTAAAATAATATAATTAATTAAATTTTAATTACATAATATATATGTTATATAATTATAAGTTATATATATATATATATATATAATTTTAATTAAGTTAATTAATGTAAATGTCAATAGTTCGAATGATGACTATGCTGCTGGCCCGTCACGACCGTTGACCACCACTGATTCGGACAACTTATACCCACTGTTTGGATTGATAACAGACCACAATTGCTCGCTTGACGACTTGACCATGGTGGGTGTGTATCGACGGCAACGTAACTGTTTGGGGTACACGCTACGGCTCATGGCACCAGTCACGACCTCAGACCCCGCGGACGACATGGTGGGTGTGTGTCCACGCCACTGAGCCACTCGACGTCGGTGTTGTTGGTGGTTTTACGCAGACGTCACAGAAAACGAGTTGTTTCCACGGTGTTCGTTGTTCCACGTCTACTGCAGATGTCTCCTCCACGACCGCTGGAAAACACATGACTGTTCCTAGAGCAGCAATCTTGCAACAACAAAACGTAGGTTGCGGATGGATGGCCCGTAGGGCCTGACGGCCGGCAGAACGTCATAGGTGTCGCCAGACTAATTCTAGCTTTGATACCACTAATAGAAATCTAAATTTCTAATTTGCTATTTGACTGTTAAAAATACATTAGATGATTTCTGAATGTAATATATATATATAATTGATAAAATTCGAATGATGATTACAAGGTTGAGGCAGTGCTCCTTTAATAGGAGTTGACTAGCCATGCCTAATCAGAGAGACATGTCGCCTGGGACTAATGTCTCTTCGTTTAACTAATTAATTGTTAATTAATTGATAATAATTAATCATTTACTTATTTAAATAATATTTTAACATTTTAATTAATTTTTATGAATTTAAGTTCATAACAAATGGCATCCTGTAGTTTTGCATGATTGAATGCCTTAAACTTGCCCTATATGGGTTTGGATAATCCCTTTGTGAAGAGCATGATTAGTCTTTCTTCAGATATGTCTGTCACCATAAATGCGGTTTGTTCGAATTTTGTGATATGCTCTTGAGTCTTCATGATCCTGTTTGTTTAAGTTTTGCCAACTCTCTAAAGTGCATATTTGGGTTTTTTCAATCAAATCGATTGATAAACCTTTGTCTAAATTCTACATAAGAAGTGATGTTCACATGCCCTAATGTAACTAGTCCATGATACCACCATTCATGTGCTTCTCCCTCCAAATGTAGTGTGGCAAATTGGATAATGTCTGCTTCTAGCATATGATTGAGTCGGAAGTAGGTGTCCAATTTTTGCACCCAAGCTCTTGCTGAACATTTAGATGACCCATCAAAAGAAGGGAGGGATAGTTTACTTACTAGATCATAATTCTGTTGCCCCCTGGGTGTATTTCTGTATTTGATGTTGCTGAATTCTTGGAAAGATAGGGTTGCTTATGTTTTCTCTTCTAACGCTGCATATTCCCTAAAGTATTCATTAAAGTTTCCATTATGTTCTACCACTCCTTCGGTTGTCGTCGTCCAATTATCTAGAAATTGGGGAACTAAGTGGCTATGACTCCTTCCACTAATTACCCCATTTTTTGCTTCAACAACAACATTGGGAGAGCCAGGATTGTGGCTGCTGCTCCCTTCAACATCTGTCCTATTACCAACATTCAAACCATTGTTACCTAAACCATTTATAGTTTGGACAATGAGCTACATCATTTGTTGCTGCTGTTGGGCAATTTGCTCTTACCCTTGTACGAGCATAGTAGTCATTCGTTGTTGCTTCAGAATTATTGTTTGCAAAAGATCACTAGGCTCTTTTCCTCCTTGCCCTACTTTGTCTTCTGTAGTTGAATGATGGGTGTTCCTTTTTTCTTAATGTAACATTGCTAGTATCTTTTAGAAGCATACAAAGCACATGCACTCACAAGTTGGCATGGTGTACAATTTTGATACCACTGTAATGTCCTAGGTAATTTTGTGTCTTAGGGCTTCTTATTTAAACTAGAGTTTTCCAATAGAAGAACAACAAAAGTTTTTCCTTAAGCAAATATTTCTTTTACATATAAATCAACCACAATAGACATGTATAATTAATATAGTCATCAAGAATACGAGCTTCCTCAAATCCACAATAATAAGACTAATTGTCCAATAACCAAATTATCCATAGGCCAATGATACTTTTTCCAGAACAAACCAAATCCAACTATAAAATCAAATTGAGCTAAGTCTTGTAGCAGCTAATTTACCCTATTTTTCTAAACATAACTTGGACTATTCCTTCCTTAGTTCGTTGGTCTCTTTTACCCCTACAAACTAGCAGGGGCCCTAGGAGGGGATCCTAAAAGGGCAACTACTAGGTGAAGGGAAATAATGGAGTGATAGCCCATTGTCACCTTACTAAGGCTCCCTGCTTTTTACAAACTTTCACCGATGGGAGGAGACCCAATATAAAGGGAATCACTAGATGGACGGATCAATGAAGAGATAAGGAGTGATTCCTGAGGCCTATTCACAAGAGAGACTCAATCTTATGGTTTTCTTGCTTGATAAGCAAGGTGTAAGGCTATCTAAAAAGGGCCAAGGGGATTTCAAATGTTAGGGTTTTCAAATTAGGCTTGTAAAGGAGGGACCTACTCCTAGAAACCCTTATGAAAACTTGGTTCCAAATGGTCTTTGTGAAATTATCTTCAATAAATTATGGACCACACAGGACTAAGTGGACCCAGAATTAGGTCAAGGGGGTGGAGTTAATCAATCATGGCTGTGCTTGACCTAATTGAGGGAGAGAAGGGGTTCAAAGGAGGCTTTTTCACTAATTTTGATGCAATGATCCCAATGAGGTCACTAGCCAAAGGAAACCACGGGCAAGAATCAATCTCGGAGCTAGGGCATGGAATATCTCAAGATCCTACTGTCGGAAATGTTTCAAATTTGGAGGGCCTCTAGAAGACACAATATCGCAGTAGAGGTAAAGAGATCGAACTCTTACAATGGATGAATCGTGAGAAAAATGATGCCCTAGGTCACCTATGGAAGTTAGGCCTCGAAAGAAAGACAAAGGTGAGAGAAATATGCTTTTGAGTGATCAATGATGGAGGATCAATGCCTAATCCTTTGGGAGAGATGGAGTCAAGGAGATTCCAATGCTTGGAATGGATTCATTTAGTTAAGGAGGCCTCTGGAACAATTTCGCATGGCATTAGGGCATGAAAACAATTGCTTGAAGGTCTTTATAGTTCGATTTGCAATATATGATGACTTATTGAGATAAAATTATGATAAAACATTTCTAGGAATATTCACTCATTCATACATGGCCCATGACATGATGCAAGTCTATAAAGGAAAATTTTTCCACCATTCCGCCTAACAACATGCATGTGACATAAGAAAATAACAAGAATAACTTTAAAAGAGTACTTACATGTAAGAAATAATATATCCATCATCATTATATGCCAATAGTGAAGCTCCAAGGCAAAAATGAAATAGATCCAAACATTAAAATTCATCCAACAACATGCAAAAATGAAATAGATCCAAACATTAAAATTCATCCAACAACATGCATGCATGTGACATAAGAAAATAACAAGAATAACATTAAAAGAGTACTTACATGTAAGAAAGAGTATATCCATCACTATTATATGCCAATAGTGAAGCTCCAAGGCAAAAATGAAGCTCCAAGGCAAAAATGAAATAGATCCAAACATTAAAATTCATCCATTCATCCAAATTCGTCCTCCAATAAGGATAGCGCATATCTCACAAGAGAGAAAGATCCATCCAAGTGATGATGATCAAAATGATTCATCTCACTTCTATTTATACACTTAAGAAGGATAGCGAAAATCTCACAATCGAGAAAGATCCATCGAAGTGATTATGATGAAAATGATTCATCTCACTTCTATTTATACACACTAATGAATTCGATTTAGCTAATTTGGCCTAATTTAGCCCCTAAAATAAAATAATGCACATAATAACAAAACTTTTGGTGACAAGCCCACCAAATAGCTCAACATTGTAAAGATAAGCCTCTCAAGAGGGTTGAATGATCAATAAAGTGAGTTGTTGGGCCTTTGAGGAGGTCTAATGAATTCCAAGAGGTGCCATGATGTAGAAATGGACTCCAAACACAGTGGACACAAGGGGTTGGCCACTTCTTTTCCAATTAAGAACCTGTGGTGCTCTCAAATGGGTGTGGGGGCACAAGGACATCCTCATGGGTCTCCAAATGGATCAAATATGTCTGTAGACAATTTGTAAGCGTTGGAGTAATGACATAAGCCCTCCCTCTTAAGCTGGAGGCACCCTTGAACATCTGCCAAGTGTATGGTGCAATTGTGGAGGAGGTTGGGCATGGTGGACCAGGTGCATCATCCTCATCCAAAAGGTGGAACATGAGCAATCAATGAACGTTGCTGGGGTACATGAAGTTATATCTGCTATGGTGGAGGTCCATGGATCTCAATGCTCACCCTACAAGTGTTAATGTGGCCCTCTGGGGGCAAAGACCCTGTATATGGAGAACAAGCCCCAAATGGAGACCCACTTGCAATTCTACATAAGATCCAATTCATCCCTTTTGCCCTACAATACAACTAGTCATTAGAATAATCAAGTAATAAAGCTTACAAGTCATGGAATCAATTGGGCACTTCATGGTGGCATGCCCTTCCATAGTGGGCTTTGGCATTTACAAGTGTCTCCAAGCTCAATAGGGGGTTAATCAAGGACCCTATTAGGTGGTTTCAACATTTAAAGGGGTATCCATTAAGTGGTAGGTGGCAAATGATATAATAATGGAATGGAATGGGGATGGGGGGAGTCATCCAGACCACATGTCAAGGTGCAAGGGTAACTATAATAAGGGAAGCCCACACCTAGGTATGAGTGTAGGAGGGAGCAAATCGTGGTACATGGGTTACTTCGACCTTTGTTTTTCCACCTTTATTCATATGCCTTTTGCCTTTGACTAACTCTTTTTCATAACTGCTCGGGGCTCCAGGGGATGGAGAGCATGATGTGTAATATGTAACAGTGGATACCCCTTGAGGTGGGGTAGTTGGGACAATGTGTATTAATATAATATGGGTGAGAAAGTTCTAAATAACGAGAATCAAGCCAGATCTAATCTTAGTCGTTGATTAGGGACTTAATCTCGGTCGTTGAATCGTTAACTGGAAAAGTATAAGAAGAGGACGCTTGAGGGTCAGTTGGAGACACACCAAGAGAGATCAAGAATTCGATTTTTTGGGGTTGGGTTTGTTGAGGAAATCGAGTTAGAGATCAATTGCAGTGACGGGCAGTTCAACAAGGGATTTTGATCCAAGGCTAAAGAATACATATCGGAGAGGCAACAAAGTGCCGGAAGAGGTAACACAAAGCCTAGGAGGGCTGACGCAGAGGCTAAGGAGGCTAGTGTAGAGGATTCCATAATAAGCAAGTGGTGAGTTGGGAAGCCCGTACGTGAATATCTCAATCAAACTGGTCTATGCAAGGTAAATCGTACACAGGTGGTTGGGGCACTAGATCATCACTGGGATACCTCTTTTGGGATTGGAACAATGAGGACTAGGCTGAAGAAGTCACTGGATATACGTCTTTTATCTCTCTCTATGTGCTTCTCCGGCGTATCGAGAGGAACGAACGGGTGGACGCCTGCCCTTGCCTGGTTGGAACTATGATCACGAGATAGCGAGTGCTGCAGGTGGATGGGCATCATCCATATCCTGGGCAATGCTGACTGGCCATCTTA
Source organism: Pinus tabuliformis (assembly GCA_031772625.1). Lineage (NCBI taxonomy): Eukaryota > Viridiplantae > Streptophyta > Pinopsida > Pinales > Pinaceae > Pinus > Pinus tabuliformis. The sequence continues at coordinate 592,578,225 of CM062812.1, read as the reverse complement.
ATTAAGAAAATCATATCTTGGGGGTGAATCCCGGCCCTACAAGTGCTGATACTGTCTATCTGGTTGAAGCAACCAAGGGTTAGTGTGGGCAAGAATCTTCCTGCAGCAAATTCGCCAGATCCATTTCGACCTTTCAACGACCTCACGAACTGCCTTCATCGAACTTGCTGCCGTATCTCTGCTTACTGCGAAGAGGCAAACGCAGAGGACGCAGAAAGCCTCAGAGGCTGATTCAGACAACGCAAAGGGCTGTAGAGGCTGATGCTGGGCTAAAGAGGCCGTGTTGAGGAGGTTTTGTGGGGCAGACTAAGAGCAGATCAGCCGGGAGAGGGTGACGCAATTCCAGAGGAGTGCTTGGAGCAGCTTTCGCTATCCAGCACAAGGAACAACCAGAGTCACTGTCGGATTGTTCATTCGGTTGTTGATTTTCCGGAATATCCCTCTCCAGATAGAGGTACTACTGTCAAGGATATTCTTTGAAGGGTGAGCCATTTCTGGCACCCTAGTTGTATTAAGAAATCTGGTTAATAATAAAACCTTCATATATGTTGCACCAATTATCTCGCAATGGGTTTTTCCGGGGACTATTGTCCAAAAATAACAGTGTCCTTTGTGTTGTCTCAGTTTATTTCAGTTGTTGATCTGTATATTTGTGAAGGCTGCAATTGTGTTTACTTCAATGTTTATGTTATTAAATAACTTGTTAATGTAAAGAACAAGTAGGAGATAGTAAACTAGATATTGCAGTAGGGGTTTTTGATGTGTTAGATTCAGAAATTTTCACATGGTATCAGAGCAATTGTAGATCAAAGAGGACTAAAGGCACCAGTTGAGGGAATCTAAGAATTTGCAGCAGAGAAGCAGCTATCTCGAGAGATCGTGTTGTTTCCAGAGATGAAGAGGCAAGAGGAGTGGTGTAGTGCAAAGAGGGTGACGCAGAGCCTGCGTCAGCATTCTGAGCCAAGAGAAGGGCCAGCGCAGAGGCATAGAGGGGCATAACAGGCTCACGCAGAGCCACGTCATCCTTCTCAACCAGGAAGGATTGACACAGTTGGCCGGGAGGAGCAGATTCAACCTACACTGTGATTGCGCAAAGCCTGAAGGGCTTAGATTCCTCAGTTGCTGGGGCTAAGGGAGTTGTGCAGATTGTGATATGAGGAGCTAGTGTGAGGTTGGTTCTGTCAGTACAAAACAATGTCTAAGGAGACAGAACCAAGGTAGAGGGAAGCACTACCTTGATGGATTTCTAGCCAAGAAATCCAAATCCGAGTTGCAGTAGCAAAGGAGGATTGGAGAGGAGTGATTCGACAGTTGGAAAAAGGATTCCCAAGGAGGGAAGTCGAGACTCAGAGGGAGTCTAGAAGAGCAGATATGGAGGTAAACAGATTGAGGGATCAAGACAAATTGGAAGGGGCTTCCAATTTTGTCATCTGGAAGGCCAGGATCCTGACAATCTTGGATAAACATCGCATCAAGGACTATGCCGTGAAAACAATAGCCGTCCCAGTTGACCCTGATGCTAATGAGAAGTATGAGGAGGCTCAGGCGAAGGCGAAATGCATGATCTTAGACGGGGTCAAGGATCATGTAATGCCACATATTGCTGAGAAGTCAACAACAAGGGAGATGTGGGAGACCCTGACCACCTTATACCAGGGCTCTTCTGTGCAATGGAAGATGTTATTGGAGAATCAACTGAGGTCATATCAGATGCAAAAAGGAGAGGAGATAGATTACTTTCTTCTCATGTTACAAGGGATTCGAGACCAACTTACTTCCTTGGGGTTTACACTAGATCCAGAGTTTATGGTCAGGACTGCTCTGAATGCAGTCTTCGAGGACTGGGAGACGTTTGTCCAAAGCATTTAGGGCAGAGCGATTCTCCCCAGTTGGAAAGAGATGCGGGCAGCTCTTCGACAGGAAGAGATCAAGAGGTTGACTAAGGTGGGGAGTAGCGGTAAGGGAGTTCGAATAAAGAAAGAGGAGGAGGATGATGCAATTCTAGCTTCTGCGGGATAGCAAGGGGTTCAAAAGAGGAAGAAGAAAGACATCTCTAAGATCAAGTGCTTCAACTGTGGGGAGCTGGGACACTATGCTTTTCAGTGCCCGAAGAAAGGCAAGGGAGAAGCTTCTGACTCAAAAGCAGCGCTAGCAAAGGCGGAGAAGGATGTCGAGACTGATGACGATTGTGCCATGAGTGCTCATGCGCCTCTAAAGAAGAGGTGGGGAGACATTGAGTTGTAGTCAATAGGATTACAGAAGTGGGACATGACCCTGAGGTGCCCAAACTCTTGGATCACATACGGCTACGGAAGCCCTTAAAGACAGTAGCATGATGACAGGTGTCGGGTGGAGTAAGGTGTGATGGAGCAGCAAGGCAGTCCTAGAGTGCAGAAGTATGTAGCAACATAGTGGAGGTTGCAGCAGTGCGAGAGGCACATAAGAGATTGCAGTAGCGCAGTGGCAGCAGAGGGAGCACAGGGTAGTAGCAAAGGTGTCTTTAGCATCACGAGGCTTCCAAACTGACCAGGATGTCAGTGTTTGGGTGAAGTCAGTTACTTACTTCTCAGTAACTGAGTTGTAGTGCAACAGTTAGTAGTGGCAGTGCTAAGGGATGCAACATGTTGAGAGGGAGCTACAATACAGATGTAGCAGCGAAAGTGGCAGTGGTAGTTCCATGGGCAACAGTATAGGAAGCAACAATGCAGTGGATGTGGGGTAGCAGGCCAAGCATCAGCACAGGTACCAATTTTTGGTAGAGCACAGTCCTCGCTAAGAGGGAATGTTGATTTTTGGTAGCATCGGATGTGCTCTAGCCATTAAAATTGGTGGAGAGGCTAAGGCACATGAGATCTCCAAGACCTAGAAATCGTTTGGAGAAATTCCACCCGGATGAAGAGATATTAAAATAATTATTATTATTTAATGAGTTCCTAAGTTTAAACTTAGGAAAATTAAAATATTAATGTGTATTAATATAATATGGGTGAGAAAGTTTTAAATAACGAGGATCAAGCTAGATCTAATCTTAGCTGTTGATTAGTGGCTAAATCTTGGCCGTTGAATTGTCAACAGGAAAAGTATAAGAGGAGGCTTGAGGGTCAGTTGGAGACACACCAAGAGAGATCAAGAATTTGATTTTCTGGCGTTGGGTTTGCTAAGGAAATCGAGTTAGAGATTAGTTGCAGTGAGGGGCTGTTTAGCAAGGGATTTCGATCCAAGGTTGAAGAATACATATTAGAGAGGCAACAAAATGCCGAAAGAGGCAGCGCAGAGCCTAGGAGGGCTGACGTAGAGGCTAAGGAGGTCAGCGTAGAGGACGCAAAAGACGAAGAGGCAGACACAGAGGATGCAGAGGTAGGCACAAAGGACGCAGAAAGCCGCAGAGGCTGACGCAGACAGCGCAGAGGGCTGTAGAGGCTGACGCCGGGCTAAGGAGGCTACGCTGAGGAGGTTCTGTGGGGCACACTAAGAGTAGATTAGCCAGGAAAGGGTGACGCAGTTATAGAGAGGGTGACGCAATTCCAGAGGAGAGTTTGGTGCAGCTTTCGCTGTCCAGCACAAGGAATAGCCAAAGTCACTGTGGGATTGTTCATTCGGTTGCTGATTTGTCGGAATATCTGTCTCCGAATAGAGGTACTACTACCGAGGATATTCTTTGAAGGGTGAGCCATTTTTGGCACCCTAGTTGTATTAAGAAATCTGCTTAATAATAAAACCCTCATATATGATGCACCAGTTTTCCTGCATTGGGTTTTTCCGGGAATGATTGTCCAAAAATAATAGTGTCCCTTGTGTTGTCTCAGTTTATTTTAGTTGTTGATCTGTATAGCCTGCAATTGTGTTTACTTCGATGTTTATGTTATTAAATAACTTGTTAATGTAAAGAATAAGTAGGAGATAGTAAACCAGATATTGCAGTAGGGGTTTCTGATATATTAGATTCAAAATTTTTCACATGTTAGCATTGGGGGGCTTCAAATGGTTGGGGATATCCCTGACTACCCTATCAAATATTTGGTTGAATTCTCAGATGTCTTCCCTTCCCCTAGTTATTTGATAAAACTATTCAATGTTGAAAGTTTCTTGTGCATTACATGACCATGTTCTCATGAACATGTCTTCAAACATAGAAGACTAAGGTACCATTCTCTTACTTGTCCTTCAAGCCACAAAGTAAAAAGCATTAGAAGTCCTATCCTCATCAAAAATCATCCTAGGAGACATGTTCCAATAGAACTCTTCAACAAAGTCACAAGCACTTATGGTAGCATTGCCATTGAATTTGGGCAACCATCTATTGTATTTCTCAGGTAATGGTTTGGGATCATCACTCAACTTCAAAGGGGCAAAGACACTAACCAAATGCCTTTCACTTTTGGTCATCTTGGGTTGGTCTTGTTTTGGGTCAGTGCTGGAACTAGTTGCCATCTTTGGGGTAGGATCACTAACCTTTTCAAATTCAGGGAGAAGGGCGGTTCTAACCGATGATGGAGTTCATTCTCCCCTTCTTGCAACAACCCTAGTTAAAGGAGGAATATTTTCACCTTCAAGTAAAATAGGGGTTTGGACAATGAATGGAGTCGCTAGAGGAATATTTGAAATGTCGTCAATGAATCAATTTCTCAATGATGCACTAGGTAGGTAGACCTGCTTCCACCTCGACAATAATGCCAAAATGTTACCGCTCAAACTATAATAGGAACCCTAGGAGGGGATCCTAAAAGGGGCAACTATTAGGTCAAGGGCAACAATGGAGTGATAGCTCACTGTCACCTCAGCTAAGGCGCCTTGCTCTTTACGGTATTCAACTAATGGGAGAAGATCCAGAATAAATGGAATAACTAGATGGATGGATCAATGAAGATATAGGGAGTGATTCCTGAGGCCTATTCACAAGAGAGATTCAATCGTATGGTTTGCTTACTTGAGAAGCAATGTGTAAGGCTCTCTAAGAAGGGCCAAGGGGATTTCAAGGGCTAAGGTTTGCAAATTAAGCTTGTAAAGGAGGGACCTAGTCCTAGAAACCTTTGTGAAACTTGGTTTCCAAATGGTTTTAATGAAATTATCTTCAATAAATTGTGGGACCACATGGGAACAAGTGGACCCAGAATTAGGTCAATGGGGTGGAGTTGATCAATCAAGGCTGTGCTTGACCTAATTGAGGGAGAGAAGGGGATCAAAGGGGATTTTTTCACTAATTTTGATGCAATGATCCTAATGAGGTCACTAGCGAAGGGAAACTAGGGGCAAGAATAGATCTCAAAGCTAGGGCTTGGATTATCTCAAGATCCCACCGTCGAAAATGCTTGAAATTTGGAGAACCTCTAGAAGACACAACACCACAGTAGAGGGAAAGTGATCGAACTCTTTGGATGGATGAATCGTGAGAAAAATGACACCCTAGGTCACCTATGGGGACTAGGCCTAGAAAGAAAAAGAGAAAGGTGAGAAAAATATGCTTTTGAGTGATCACAAATGGAGGATCAATGCCTAATACTTTGGGAGAGATGGAGTCAAGGAGATTCCAATGCTTGGAATGGATTCATTTAGTCAAGGAGTACTATAGAACAATTTCGCATGGCATTAGGGCATGAGAACAATTGCTTCAAGGTATTTACACTTTGATTTGCAATATATGATGACTTATTGAGATAAAATTTTGATAAAACATCTCTAGGAATATTCACTCATTCATACATGGCCCATGACATGATGCAACGCTATAAAAGAACAAATTTCCACAATTTCGCATAAGAAAAGTAGTAAATTTCAGCCTAGTATAGCGAAAATCCCCAACAACATGCATGTGACATAAGAAAATAACAAGAATAACATTAAAAGAGTACTTACATGTAAGAAAGAGTATATCCAATCATCATTATATGCCAATAGTGAAGCTCCAAGACAAAAATGAAAGAGATCCAAACATCAAAATTCATCCATTCATCCAAATTCGTCCTCCAAGAAGCATAGCAAAAATCTCACAAGAGAGAAAGATCCAATCTAATTGATGATGATCAAAATAATTTATCTCACTTTTTTTATACACTTTCTAATGAATTCAATTTAGCTAATTTGTCCTAATTTAGCCCCTAAAATAAAATAATGTGCATAATAACAAAACTTTTGGTGACAAGCCCACCAAATAGCTCAATAAGGTAAAGCTTAAGCTTCTCAAGAGGGTCAAATGATCAATAAAGTGAGTCAGGTAAAGCTTAAGCTTCTCAAGAGGGTCAAATGATCAATAAAGTGAGTCGTTGGGCCTTTGAGAAGGCCTAATGAATTCCAAGAGGTTCCATGATGTAGAAATGGACTTCAAACATAGTGGACAAGGGGTTGGCCCCTTGTTTTCCAATTAAGAACATGTGGTGCTCCTAAGTGGGTGCGGGTCTCCAAATGGATCAAATATGCTTGTAGACCATTCGTAAGGGTTGGAGTGATGGCATAAGCCCTCCCTCTGCAACAGGAGGCATCCTGGAACATCTGCCAAGTGTATGGTGCAACTGTGGAGCCGGTTGGGCATGGTGGACCAGGTGCATCATCCTCATCCAAAAGGTGGAACATGAGCAATCAATGAACATTGCTGGGGTCCATGAAGTAATATCTGCTATGGTGGAGGCCCATGGCTCTCAACGCCCACCCTACAAATACCAATGTGGCCCCTCTGGAGGGCTAGGATCCCGTATAGAGAGACCAAGCCCCAAATGGAGACCCACCTGCAATCCTACATAAGATCCAATGCATCCCCTTTGCCCTCTGATACAACCAGCCATTAGAATAATCAAGTAATAAAAACTTACAAGTCATGGGATCAATGGGGCACTTCATGGTGGCATGCTCTTCCATAGTGTGCTTTGGCATGTACAATTGACTCCAAGCTCAATAAGGGGTTAACCAAAGACCCTATTAGGTGGTTTCGACCTCTAAATGGGTTGGCATGTCCATGGTACATCTTTTAAGTAGTAGGTAGCAAATGATATAATAGTGGAATGGAGTGTGGATCAGGGGAATCATCCAGAGCACATGTCAAGGTGCAAGGGTAGCTATAATAAGGGAAGCCCACACTTGGGTATATGAGTGTAAGAGGGAGTAAATCGTGGTACATGGGTTACCCCAACCTTTGTTTTTCCATCCTTCATATGCCTTTTGCCTTTGATTCATTTTTCTTCATAATTGCTCAGGGCTCCAGGGGATGGAGAGCATGATGTGTAATATGTAGCAGTGGATACCCCATTGAGGTGGGGCAGTTCATTGTCCACCAATGGTTGGGACAATCATGGGTTCCATAATTATGGAGGGGGCTCATCTAGGGTCAATTGGAACCAGGGTGATGGCCATAGATAAGGGGTAGAGCTCATGTTTTGCTTTTGCGCATGTGCTAAATTTGTATGTCCTGACCATCTTTTGCATTTTGTGGTACATTTCCTGTTGAGAGTGGCCAAATTATGATTTTTATTTTCTTTTTCGCTGCATCAACCTCTAAGGCATCGTTCCAGGCTCGACCCAAGGTGTGGATAAGGGAAGGGGGAGGCTAACCCTGTGTGGACCTAGTGGACACATGTGGACTTGGATGGGAAAAGAGATGAATGGGGCTAAATTGAGTGGAAGGGGAGCAATGTAGGTCTATTGACCATAACTGTGGATCAAGGACTATTGACCAGACCTCCAAGAAATGGAAGGTCACAAAACTACACCAATTGGAGACATAGATTTAATACTAAGGGAAAATCACATATATAACACCTTTAAATAATTCCAAAATAGAAGTTCATCTGGACACATGTGGACCCGGATGGGAAAAGAGATGAATGGGCCTAAAATGAGTGGAAGGGGAGCAATGTAGGTCTATTGACCATAACTGTGGATCAAGGACTATTGACCAGACCTCCAAGAAATGGAAGGTCACAAAACTACACCAATTGGAGACATAGATTCAATAATAAGGGCAAATCACATATATAACACCTTTAAATAATTCCAAAATAGAATTACATCGTCCAGATTATAAAATAGACATTCAAGATATAGCTGCCATTGTGATAAATGATGTTGTATAGTTTTGGTGCACAATCTTTCTCCTTGATCCAGAGTGTCCTTTTCTTTTCTTCGAGGATGTTAGATGGACCTTTGTTTACATTACATTGATAATTGTCTATGAAAGACATGAACAAAAGGTCCCTTTCCATCTTTAACCCCCATACAACTTGCACATGAAAATTCAAATTTGAATAATTGTAATGTGTACCCTTTTCCCAATGGAGTAAAAAGGAGCCAGCAATTTGAGATGTCAAATGCAATTGATATACAAAAAGGCAGGCAAGACTTTCAGTGCTCCAAAACTATACAACAACATTTATCACAATGGCAGCTATATCTTTAATGTCTGTTTCAGAATTTGGACCACAACTTCTTTTTTGGAATTATTTAAATGTGCTAAATATGTGATTTGCTCTTTGTTCATATCCAAAATCCCCTTTTGATCAGCCTCATATACATTATAACGACAGTCTTCAAAAGGATTATGGGGCTGCCCTTGCCGCAAATTTGTGGCAATTATCTCTTCCACAGTCTTTGTGGTGGTGTTCATTTGTGTCTTCTTCAAGTTCAACAATGTCTTTATCTCCATTATTGCTGCCACACAATTTTTCTTTTGAGACGACATAGACATCATTAGTGGATCCAACAACATTGTCTTCATGGGGAGCCAAGGCATCTTGCTTTAAGGACGTTTCATCCCCATCAAGAGCCTTATCTTCATTTTCACAAAGCTGTTCCATATTGTTAGGATCCAAAATCCCCTTTTGATCAGCCTCATCTACATTATAACCAGAATCTTCAATCTCCATCAAGATCCTTGTTATCTTCTTTTTCACAAAGTTGTTCCATAATGTTCTGATCCAAAATCCCCTTTTGATCAGCCTCATCTACATTTTAACCGCAGTCTTCAACATGATTATGGGGTTGCCCTTGCCTTTGATCAGCCTCATCTACATTATAACCAGAATCTTCAATCTCCATCAAGTCCTTGTTATCTTCTTTTTCACAAAGTTGTTCCATAATGTTCTGATCCAAAATCCCCTTTTGATCAGCCTCATCTACATTATATAACCACAGTCTTCAACATGATTATTGGGGTTGCCCTTGCCACAGATTTGTGGCAGTTATCTTTGGTAAACTGTTTTTGTGGTGGTGTTCATTTGTCTTCAAATTCAACAATGTCTTTATCTCCCTTATTGCTTTCACAAATTTTTTCTTTTGAGACAATAGAGACATCATTACATTTTGGAAAAAACTAGAATCTTTCTCTTTGATCCAGAGTGTCATTTTCTTCAAGGATGTTACATGGACCTTCGTTTACATTATATTCATGATTATTTATGAAAAACATGAACAAAAGGTCCCTTTCCATCTTTAAGCACCATACAACTTCCACATGAAAATTTAAATTTGAATAAATGCAATTTGTACCCTTTTTACAATGGAGTAAAAAGCAAATGGCAAGGTAAGATGTCAAATGCAATTGATATACAAAATGGTAGGCAAGACTTTTAGTTGCTCCAAAACTATAGAGTAACATTTTGATTTATCACAAAGGCAACTATATCTTTAATGTCTATTTCAGAATTTGGACCAAGAACTAATTTTTCAGAATTATTTGAATGTACTATATATGTGATTTTCCTTTATATTGGACTAGTTCTCTGACCTTCCATTCCTTGCAGGTTTGGTCAATAGTCTTGCATTTTTAGAAGCTGAATTGCTTCATATGTCTACTTGAACCCAAAAAATCAGCTGAATGATTCTCCAACAAAGGCCACGTTGTAGACTCATATATAACAATATCAATTAAAACATAACCATGCGATCTCTAATTTATGAAGGAATTGTGCGTAGGCTTGTAAAATTAAGATCTCTAATTTATGAAGGAATTGTGCGTAGGCTTGTAAAATTAAGATATGGTATTGCTGGATAGATATTAGAGTTTTGCTAGAATGTTGCTTCATTACTGACAATGTAACAACAAAACCAAAGATTGTTCTTGGCAATGGTTGGAGCCATACCCTTATTAACCAACCAACATCAATACCTTCCTCCTAAACTCTCAAAATAGAGTCCTACAAGTTGCCATTCTTATTGAGTCTTGTTGGTGTTGATGTTTGTGAGTTGGGTAGGTACTTCTGCATAGGTCCAAGTGTATATAGGTGTGCAAAAGTCGCCCAAAGTCTCCTTAGGGCACTTTCTTAAGTGTGAGCAAGTTGTTTCTGCAACTTAGCTTAAATCTAACTTAGGAAAATCACATAATTAGAGTTTGGCTGGAATGTTGCTTCATTACCAATAGTTGTAAACAACAAGTCCACTAGAGATTGTTTTATATATACGAGATAGCTTCTCTAATTGAATAGAGATAGTCGTTGATGGCTTGTTCTATATATACGAGACAATTTCTCTAATTGAATAGAGATAGTTGTTGATGGCTTGATGTGTTCTTTGTTCAAAGAGAATTTGGTTACTGAAGCATAAAGTGAAGTGCCGCATTGTTCTAACAATTGATTGTTTTATTTTTCCCTGGTTTAGTTTTGACCTTGTAATGGAAGAAATGAAATGACGATGTAAATTGAGGTAATGTATGAGTTGTATATTCGGTTGGTTTTCTCCTCTTCATTGAATAAATTGCTTTTGCTTTCTTCATTATGGTCTGTGACTAAAAACTACGTATGTATGAGCAACTTGTTTGTTGCAATTATTTGTCCCTTGTATTTTCCTAGTTAAACTAATAATCAAACTATATTAGAATTCGATGTGTTTTTCATGTCTGAAGTGGGTATTTGTCCAAATTATCCTTGCATGATTGATTCTAGTGGTTTCATTGTTTCTTTTTAGTAAAAGAAAATACTATCTGGTTAGTTAGCCCCTTAGCAGATTGATTGGATTGAGGTAATGTATGAGTTGTATATTCGGTTGGTTTTCTCCTCTTCATTGAATAAATTGCTTTTGCTTTCTTCATTATGGTCTGTGACTAAAAACTACGTATGTATGAGCAACTTGTTTGTTGCAATTATTTGTCCCTTGTATTTTCCTAGTTAAACTAATAATCAAACTATATTAGAATTCGATGTGTTTTTCATGTCTGAAGTGGGTATTTGTCCAAATTATCCTTGCATGATTGATTCTAGTGGTTTCATTGTTTCTTTTTAGTAAAAGAAAATACTATCTGGTTAGTTAGCCCCTTAGCAGATTGATTGGATGACAATGCTTGGTCACTGGTTAGACAATTCATGTCATTGATGTGTTTTCTCTCTCCTTGGTAAATTGATGAATGTATTGTAATAGTGGTGTCTTTCTCTCTTGGGTAGTGATGTGTTTTCTTTCCCATTTCTCGCATTGATGTGTTTTCTCTCTCCTTGGTAAATTGATGAATGTATTGTAATAGTGGTGTCTTTCTCTCTTGGGTATTGATGTGTTTTGTTTCCCATTTCTCAAGGAGAGAGTCAAAATGATGTCATTGATGTGTTTTCTCTCTCCTTGGTAAATTGATGAGTGTATTGTAATAGTGGTGTCTTTCTCTCGTGGGTAGCGATGTGTTTTGTTTCCCATTTCTCGCATTGATGTGTTTTCTCTCTCCTTGGTAAATTGATGAATGTATTGTAATAGTGGTGTCTTTCTCTCTTGGGTAATGATGTGTTTTGTTTCCCATTTCTCGAGGAGAGAGTCAAAATGATGGGAGCTTGAGAAGTATCAGTGTATTTCTATTGGTTTTCTTGTGTTTTCTCCATGTACTTTTGGTTTCTTCTTGTATTTCTCTTTTTGGACAATGTGATTGTATAGTGAGATATTGTTCCTCTAGAGTGAGTTCTATTGGTTTTCTTGTGTTTTCTCCATGTACTTGTGGTTTCTTCTTGTATTTCTCTTTTTGGACAATGTGATTGTATAGTGAGATATTGTTCCTCTAGAGTGAGTTCTCTAGTGAGGTAACGATGGGTGTACTTAGTAATCAAAGTATAGGAAGGGTACTTTGAGCTAACAAATCCTATTGTGTAGGTGGTTTAAACATATTCTACGAGGGATACGTTACTAATATAGGAAATATAAAGTGATGGAGATTGAAAATATCTTTAGTAGATAGCTTATAAGGAGATATTAAGTAGTCTCTCAAGGAGTTAAGCGTCTTAAGGAGATAGACAATATGTATGGGATATACTCTTTAGCGGAAAGGAGATAATAAAAGCAAAGTAATCTTAGTTACTTTTGTTCTTATCTTTTGATATCTCTTAATCTCTCTTTACTTGTTGATTTCTGTATTTGTCTGGATCATATACGTGGAGGTTGGTTACTTGTGCATGATACATTTTCATGTGGTCATTATTTTTCTTATTTCAATGTTTTTTATGCTATGTTACTGCTTTGGTGTGGATGTTATACATATGTTTAGTTAGACTGTAAATATTTGTTTGTGCTAGATTATTCAATGAATGTGTGAGGTCTCTTTCCTCATTGTTGTGCATCTTACGAGTTTCTTGTCTGTCAAATACCATATCTTGGATTGACTTACCCTTGCAATAGCAACACGTTTTCCCCACAAATAATGACTCGAAACAATATGTAGGTTATGCTTATATATACCTTTATATACTAGTAATAAAAAACAAAAAATTTATACAACCATAGTAAAAATAAGAGTTATCCACATAAAGGATTAATCAAGAATATGCTAGGGTCATTGTTTTATGTCAAAATAATCACTTTCCACATAAAGGCTTAATCAAGAATATGATAGGGTCATTGTTTTATGTCAAAATTTTATCAAAGTCTTCAATATGAATCACTTCACTTAATAAAGTTGATATAAAAACGTATGAAACTTATATAAATGTAGAACATTCACAAAAAATTGAGGAGTTACTTTGGCACTGAAAAACCAGAATCTTCCACTATTACATATGGACTAAACAAAATTTACTTCAATTTGATTTTTGCCTTAGTTGGTCGACAAGGTTCAAGCTAAACTATCAAATCTTTAAAGGTGGTAGGCAGTCCAAACTCACCATCCCTTCTCCAAGCTATCTAAGAAAGAATAATAGGATCCCTTCTCCAAGCTATCTAAGAAAGAATAATAGGTAGGTTGGGCTGTCCATCTAATCTTAAAGGGTAAGTTTGGCCAAACAATCTACTAATATGAAAATATCCATGCAATAAGGAAACAAGGAAACACCGATATCAAACTTTTGAAAGAATAATAGGATCCCTTCTCCAAGCTATCTAAGAAAGAATAATAGGTAGGTTGGGCTGTCCATCTAATCTTAAAGGGTAAGTTTGGCCAAACAATCTACTAATATGAAAATATCCATGCAATAAGGAAACAAGGAAACACCGATATCAAACTTTTGACTGGGGGGTTTCAAGGTGACTGGGGGGTTTCAAGGTTAGGAACGGGCAAGTACTATGATGGAGGTTGGTTCTTCTCCCCAAGTGCTAGCAAGCAAGGGCATCAAAGATTATCCCTTCTTTTCAAAGGGTATTTTATCAAAGGCTATCATAAATCTTATCAAAGGTAAAAGGATATCATAGGTGGTCATATAATCAATAATCTATGCCAGTCATCTCCATTGGACGAGTGGAACTACTTCTTTGATTAAGCCACAAAACTAATAGCGTTCCTTATCTATGATACACCTATGTTTTGTGCTTGTTTTCATTCGTGGAATTCCTCATATTTGCTATGTGATGAGACCCAAGATTTGCTATGTATGCGCTGAGACCTGAGAATTGAATTGCCATCCTGATGCTCGTATGCGCTGAGACCTGAGAATTGAATTGCCATCCTGATGCTCAAAGAGGGAAATAGAACCCCTACCCCATTCAAATCATAGAGATAAATAGTCAGAGAGAGAGAGAAACCTCCCCCGAGATCAAATCATGCACCCTCTTCATTCGTCAATCCTGCTTCCCATTCATTCGAAGGTTAATCCTCCCTCGCCATGTTTAGGGTAGGTAGGCTTAGCACGGTGGACATAACCATATGAGGAGCAACCAATGATGAGCCATCATGTTTCTAGTATTATTGTAGGCCCTTGAAACTCAAATGTAGGGGAACTCCTAGCTTTTGGGGTGCAACGAAGTGTTATAACATTGGGAGATAGCCAACTCTATAGTATGTTCTCTTACTTTGTAGCAATAGGTATAGTCCCCTTTATCTAGATGATAGTCCCCTTTTTCCAAATGATAGTTAATGAGCACTTTGAGGAATAACTATACTTTGCAAAAACACTTCTATAAGGAATTTACTACTTTACTTAACATAGTGAAGTGAAGGAAGAAGAAATTTCTTCTCTAAGAGGATATTTCTATAAAATATCACTCTGCCTACCCATGTTTCATCACAAGTGGGTATTCTTTCATAAAATGTATTTCTTATTTACGAACTAGATTGATCCTCTCTGATAATGGAACCAACACACATTTGCCAAATGTCTTCTATTATTTTTAGATTGGGTCATCACGAACACCTCTTGAAACCTGAACCCAACCCTTGAAGTGACATGTTGGAAATGCCATATGGTCGACCAAAAATTGAACTTGCCATTTAAATGAGAGGACATGCAGGGAGAAAGATGCCCCTTTAGATGAGATATTTGCTACCATAGTGAAAATATGTAGGCTAAGTTGTTCCTAGTAAGAGCGCTACACATAAATTCTCTCTTATATAAAGGTAAGAAATTGGGTGGGGATGAAATCATGAACTATTGCACCCATACTTCCATTTGATCTGTTATCAAGGGGGCATACCCACTTATTATTGATGTAGCTCTTTTACTTGGAATCACTAATGGAAGGTGTTGTTATCAAGGGGGCATACCCACCTATTGATGTAGCTCTTTTACTTGGATCACTAATGGAAGGTGTTGTTCATTGAACACTAGGAAGGGCTATGTTTATTAAAGTGCCAGGGTACCACTTATGAGGAACAAAAGTAACGACAAAACTATGCCCAACACTTATGCCATTTCTCTTTATGAATATGCTATGAAATTGATGTTTAACTCCAAAATCTTGAACTATGAGAGAAAAATAGTCTCTTTGTTATTTAACGATGCATATTGAGTATATGGAGATAAAAAAGAAAGAAGAGAAGGGAAGCTACGACTATTGGCTATGATGTGCATAAAGTTGGAACAAGCTACAATTTGAAGGAGAAACAACGAACTCTCCCCCAACTACTAGCGAACTCCCCTGACTCAAGAGTTGACACCTACACTAATAGTTTACCTTGTAGTCCTACAATCGAGAGGTGGTAAAATCTTTCTCATCTCTAGCCTTTTGTCTACCTATAAATATCCTATCACTATTGACACTACAAATCTACTACCGAACTACTAATCTACTACTAATCACAACTCATCATTTATGCACTACTACATCATTCTTCTACGGCTAGAACTTATCACAGTTTACCCCCGTTCGAGCATTTGGGACACCATTTTGCATGATCCATCTTGGCACTGGATTTGAAGTCCTAACACAAGATAATATAAACCATGCTACACCCTTACTTATAAATAATCTCAAATATAGCATAAAATAATGGTCATCTCACCTCTAGGAGGTACCAATCATTTCTTCTTCTTTGCTATCCCTTGATTTGTCCCCAAATAAGTGTGCAGGGTGCGTTGTGTAATAAGTCTTTTTCTCCTTTCTCTCTGTCATTCTTAACACAACCCATTGCTTAAACGACAAACTCTCCCATGTATGTTCCAATCTACGAACTTTTGTGCCTCTCTCATTTTCAAGCTATGAACTATTTATGAACTCTCCTTGTTCCAAGCTATTGATGAACCTCTTATCCCTCACAATGAATATGATTTTCTACCTAGCTTAGAACATGTCTCAACTCATATCTCACAGTCACTGAATGAATGAATCGTTTGTCCCATGTATGTGCCAAACTACGAACTTCTGTGCCTCTCCATTTTCAAGCTATGAACTATTTATGAACTCTCCTTGTTCCAAGCTATTGACGAACCTCTTATCCCTCACAATGAATATGATTATCTACCTAGCTTAGAACATGTCTCAACTCATATCTCACAATCAATTAATGAATGAATCTACCCCCGATGGCACACACCACTTTGTTTGTGCATATTAGATTTTAAAGTAACCATGCGAAATGCATATTAATTGGATGAATAATAAGAATTCCCATTGCTCCGTCAGAAAATATTTTGATTGTTATGTGCACTACCTCAAATAGGTAAGATGCATGCACTATGTGGTAAAACAGGGAATATTTGGCATAGGAAATATCTTCATCTTCAACAAGACAATTGGGGTTAATGATGATAAGTGCAAATAGGGGGGCACCACTTTGACATACAAAGGTCACACACACAAATATTTTGTTCTCCAAGTTAGTTGGGCTAGTGGAGGAGGTGGAACTTTTCAGTCACCCAGCCATTCATGCTATTCCAACGGTGTTTGGACATCCTCATGCATGATATATAGAACAAGTATCTATAACAATTCAATTCCATTTCATTTTTTTTCTACATTGAATGCAAATGAATGACAACATAAAAAGGTATATGACTGGTCTCATAGAGTTAAGATGTATTGGGTTTTGTAGTCACTAACTACACACTTCATGGGAAGAGCATCATTGATGGGCACTATGGCTTCAAAGGTGATAAGGGATCTGAAATAACTGTGCATCGATTACATTAATGATTTCGAATGGTTGATGAAACAAGTGGCCATTGCCAACTAGTGGAGGAGGTGGAACTTTTCAGTCACCTAGCCACTCATGCTATTCCAACGGTGTTTGGACATCCTCATGCATGACATACAGAACAAGTATCTATAACAATTCAATTCCATTTTTTCTCTACATTGAATGCAAATGAATGACAACATAAAAAGGTATATGATTGGTCTCATAGAGTTAAGATGTGTTGGGTTGTGTAGTCACTAACTACACACTTCATGGGAAGAGCATCATTGATGGGCACTATGGCTTCAAATGTGATAAGGGATCTGAAATAACTGTGCATCGATTACATGGATGATTATGAGTGGTTGATGAAACAAGTGGTCATTGCCAGCCATTGACAGGTTGTTATTAACACTCTACCCAAGTCTGGCAGCAATGAGGAAGATATGATATGTTATCGAAGTTAAACAAGGCATAACTTTTTTGTAGGATCTAAAAGAAGTGTTGAAATTAGCGAGAAAAGTGATTCCTTGATTTGTGCCTTAATTCAAGGAGTCAAAGTCGAGTTCCTTTTTGTGCATGGTCGAGGTCCTAAAATTTAGGAGCTTATCTAAAAATTAGGAGTGCATGAGGTAATTAACTGATTTGTTGAAATTGAAAGTCAAGTTCTTGATTACTAGTGTGTTGGGAACTGAAAGCTTAAGTGGAGTTAGGCTCCTAAATATTAGGAGGATCCATCTAACTAGTTTGGTTGACTTTTGTTAACTAGAAAAGCTCCAATTCAATTCCTTAATTAGAAATTCACTAATTTTAACAATTCGCATTGCCTTTAAAAGATGGAATCAAGGCAAGAATTTAATCATTGTTTTGGTGAGCACTAGTTGGTGAAACCAAACAATAGGAAGCACAAGGTGTTAGTGGAGCTTGTGAGAGAAGGTGAACAAGCCTAGGAAAGGCTTGTTGGAATTGGAGAAGGTAAAATTCCTTGGGTAAGGAAGCAGAGATCAGAGTTTTTGCATAGGTTTCAAGCTTAGATTAAGTACAGAAAACAAGGTTGTTTTTAGATTGAAACAGTTGTACTATAAGAGGTCTAATTTTCTTCAATAAAATCTCAATAATCAAGTAGAGGGTTTTCCTAGTTGGGTTCCCTGTAAAATTTGTGTTGTTCAATTGTGTGATTGTGCTTTTATTTTTGTTCTTAATTCCGCTACAAATCAAGTAGAGAAATTCTGTGTTTGTAAAAAAAGAAATTGTTTTTCAGATTGTTCTTATCAACATATTAGAATTTCATGGATTTTCTACATGGTATCAGAGGCTGGAGTAGATGAAAATGAAAATAGCACATCCAAGTGCAACGATTCGTTGAAAACATCATTTGAAATAGGCCACAGATCAAAAGGAGGCATAGCTGAAGATTATGATTGTTTTGTGTCTTGTGATTGGTTTGGGGCCGAGTTTGATTGGGAGTGCAAGCTGTGAGTTGGATTTGGGCTGGTTTTGTGCATAAGTTTTGATCTTATTCTATGTTTTTACAAGAGGGATCGAGCCCTAGTTTAGGGTTGGTCTGTGCTCAGAAAAGTGTTGTAACAACATTGCATGTAGGGTTGGTAATTGCAAGGAAGGAGGAGTCTCAGAAGGGAAACAACAAGGCGTTCTAAGCAGGTTGAATCCTAGTTGGAGCGTTGTGGCAGTTGCTACAGGCAGCCCTAACTAGTGCCAAGAGCCACAAAAAATAGTAAATAGGCCGAGAAGGAACAGAGCAACTAGAGGTATGTTGAATGATGTGTTCAAGTTGATTTTGTTGCTAACTGGATACTGCTTAGGTTGGACAGTTTGTTTGGCATCTTCAGAGGAGTGAGGAGGGCTGCTAGTAGGTGTCAAAAGGAGGCCTAAGTGCAGATCAGAGAAGGATGTTTGGTCTGCTAGGAGAGGCAGTTTTAAAGGCCCTAAGTACAGTTCTTGTGAAGGACTACAAGACTGTTAGTGGGCAAGTTTTTAGAGAGCTCTTAAGGGAAGTGGTATGGCTTACCAAGGGTTAAGAGTAGATCACTGTCTAGAGGGAGCATCGAACTTCATAGCTTGGAAAGGGGAATCATGGTAATGCTGGAAGATAATGGGGTGGGAGAGTACATCAAGCAGGTGATAACACCACCTCAAGACACCCAACAATTGGCCCAACATAATAAGAATGATATCAAGAAAAATATGATTATTCTAGAAGGGGTAAAAGATCATATAGTGCCTCACATCCATGAGAAGAAGACAACGTATCGGAGTACTAGTGATACCAGGAAGCTTGCTCTTAAGGAGAAGTTGAGGAGTATCCAAATGAGCAAGGATGAGCCTATTGTCCCATATTTGACAAGGTTCACTCACGTATGAGATGAACTAGGTGGGGTGGGCGTGGTTGTATTTGATCATGATCTTGTGAGTTTTGCCTTACTTGGACTTCACAAGTCGTGGAAAGGGTTCTAGGATGCTGTTAGTGGGAGAGAACTTTCCAAATTGGGAAAGGTTTTGGATTTATTGCATACAGGAAGAGATCCGAAGAGGCCATAGAAGGGAGATCAGTTACGATAGAGGATGAAGAGAACCGTGACCTGGCAGGCAAGGGTAGCAAGGCCAAGTGCAAGCAGGGCTAAGGAGAGGCTTGGTCCAATGAGAAGGGCAAGAAGGATCTAAGTAAGCAAGTGCTTCCATTGCCATGAGTTTCGACACTATGCTTCTAAGTGTCTTGGTAAGAAGAAGGGGGTCGGGAAGGATCATGTCGCTGCATCAGCAAAAGTAGATGGCTTTTTTTCTCATTTCGAGAAGGATTTCTTGTTGATAGCTTGCATGGCAAGCTCAACAGATAACAATATGTGGTATATTGTTATCTGTGGGTTCCTTCCACATGACCGGGAACATGAAGAGTTTCAGTGATCTGAAGGAGGATATGCAGGTTTGATTGATCTAGGAGATGATGGTCAGTATGTAGCTAGAGGAGTTGGTATAGTTAGCTTTCAGAGGGCGTTAGGTAATTCCCTTCATCTTAGATATGTTCTTTATGTTCCAGAGGCAAAATCTTGTTTCCGTAGCCACCCTTGAGGGCAAGGAATATGATATCATCTTTAACAGAGGTAAGGCTTACCTCCAACACTTAGCTGTAAGAAGCAGATAAGTGTGAGGGTGAAGAATTTCTACAAGTTGCATGTAGAGACAGGTGTAGCCTTGAGCAACAAGGCAGATAGTGCACAAAGTAGATAAGTGATGGTTAAGCGAGAGCAAGATAGAGCTCTCAAGATGGAGCCTCAACTAATATCTCAGTTTCGGGTTAAGCTAGTTGGCAGTTGGGCGGACCAACAGGTTGATGATGAGGAGTAGCAGAGCTCGCAGAGTATGGTGGGAAAGAATAGGTATTCAATGCAAGTTCCATAGAAGAAAGCAAGGAAGCCTTCTAGTTCAGAGGGAGAAGTTGTAGCAACAGAGAACTTGGTAGTGTTGGGGATAGATCCAGGTGGACGAGGTTCTTCTGTGAACAACTTCCTCGCTAAGATGGAGTATTAAAATTAGCTAGAAAAGTGATTCCTTGATTTATGCCTTAATTCAAGGAGTCAAAGTCGAGTTCCTTTTTGTGCATGGTTGAGTTCCTAAAATTTAGGAGTTTCCCTAAAAATTAGGAGTGCATGAGGCAGTTAATTGATGTGTTTATTGAAATTCAAGTTGATTTTCTAGTGTGAGTTAAATTGGGAACTGAAAGCTTAAGTGGAGTTGGCCTCCTAAATTTTAGGAGGATCCAATTAACTAGTTCTATTGACTTTTGTTAACTAGAAAAGCTCTAGTTAAATTCCTTAATTAGAAATTCATTAATTTTAACCATTCACATTGCCTTTAAAAGAAGGAATGAAGGCACACGTTTAATCATTGTTTTGGTGAGCACGAGTTGGCGTGACCAAACAATAGGAAGCACAAGGTTGTGCATGGAGC
The DNA here is from genome assembly GCA_031772625.1 of Pinus tabuliformis. Lineage (NCBI taxonomy): Eukaryota > Viridiplantae > Streptophyta > Pinopsida > Pinales > Pinaceae > Pinus > Pinus tabuliformis. The sequence continues at coordinate 592,557,551 of CM062812.1, read as the reverse complement.
TTGTGAGAGAAGGTGAACAAGCCTAAGAAAGGCTCGTTGGAATTGGAGGAGGACTAAATCCTTGGGTAAGGAAGCAAAGATCAAAATTATTGCATAGGTTTCAAGCTTAAGATTAAGCAGGGAAAACAAGGTTGTTTTCAGATTGAAATAATTTTATCGTAAGAGATTTAATGCTCAATTTTCTTCAATAAATTCTCAATAATCAAGCAGAGAGTTTTCCCAGTTGGGTTCCCTGTAAAAATTTTGTTGTTCAATTGTGTGATTGTGCCTTCATTTTTGTTCCTAATTCCGCTGCAAATCGAGTAGAGAAATTCTGTGTTTGTAAGGAAAGAAATTGTTTTTTAGATTGTTATTATCAGCAGATCATAATTTCATGGATTTTCTATAAGAAGAGGAAGTGCAAAAACAACTGTAGTGTTAAAAAAATGGAGTCCAAACTACCTCAATCATATGTTCTATCCAACATCGAGTTGTATGCATTGTTCTTAGGGGTGATAAACAAATTCTCCCTATAAATGAAATATTCTTACAAATTTGTACAAATCTATGGTGTTCCTGTTGATGATATAAATTATTATCAGCATCACCCTCACACACCTCTGAATTAGTAGTATTCTTAGTATCACGAAAATTGTGTGGCAACATCACTACAACTTATAGGGTTGTCCATATTTAGACCAAGGTTAATCCACGCTCCTTTACATTTAGGACTCTTATCAGCGTGTTCCTTGATTTTTTTGTCCAAGGAAAAATTGACAAATGGATGCATCTTCACAAGGATGCTCAACCTGCAGACTAGTATTTTCACGATGGTGTTCAATATCTTTATCGTTTCAAGGGTCCTCATTAAATAATAGAAAGAAAGGCTAGGCATTTCCTCTCATTTTGAGGATGGTACCTAGGGTAAACCCATGATTCTTTAGGGCACAAGGCTAGGTCAAAAACAAGGATTCAATTCGTTACAACAATATACTCGTTAAGGGCTCAACATGGTCATTTGTCAGAATTGAACTTGGGTAGGGAGGCTAACACTCCTCTCAAGCAGCTGAGTTAAACCCTATTGACCATTTTTATGTTGTTTCTATTGTAACTTTTTTGTTATGTTGTATCTCTCATGCCACCTTTACACTTTTTGTAGTGAAATCTTATGCCCTTGAGGGATCAAAGATGCCTTCAACTTATTCCATTGTACTAGAATTGTTTGTAGCCTTCAAGCTTTTTATAAGATAGATTAGTTTTGCTTATATGTAGTTTTTTGACATTATTGTACCTAGTAGTCCCATTGACCTATTTATGGTCCTTTGTTAGACATTGATTTTATCTTATTTGCTAGCAACCATGCTTATTTCTTCCAAATCCATGTTGTGTTCTACATAGGGTAGCCTCTCCATAGATGCATTATATCATGACAATTTAGTACACCTAAGTGAAATGCTCTAGTTATCTAGGTTTCTAGGAAATCTAGGAAATTTCCATGCGAAGATGACATTTTCACTTGAACCATATAGGTTGCATATACATTGGTTCCTTTCAAGGATCGAACCTTGATCTTCACTTCTTAAAGTAGAGCAAGGATAATCTCTAATATCACCTTCTCCTTGATGCGTTTTTTTGCACATGCCCTAGAAAGAAGTTCAAATGCAAGCCAAACTCGTAGGAGGAAATGAAACATTAAGTTATACCATAATATTCCATTCCAAGCTCTCTATATCTATATGCATGTAATGTTCCTTTCAAAACTTTTTCTCCATGGATTTCCTTAAGGATTTTTTCATTTAGGAATTGATTTGTTCCATTCACATGTCCTCTCCAAATACTAGTCTCACATTTTCCCTTTTGGTTTTGATGCATTTCTTCTCATGTTTTTTCCCTAGAAAACTTAGTTTTGCTTGGCTTTCCTTCTTCCTATCCTCTTCCTCTATCTATATCACCTGATCATAGGGCTACAACTTATATTTTTGTAATGTTCGCTTCCCCCCGCTTGCTAATGTTAGTAATGAGCTCCATTCCCTAAACCTAGTAGAATTGGTGTTTGCCCTAATATATTGTCCTAGAATTGGTGTTTGCCCTAATATATTGTCCTCCTACTTCTGTAGACTTAAAGCATGTCTTTTCTCTCCTTTGATATCTTTTGCTGTATTTCTCCCCTTCACGAGTTCATGTGTAGTGTTGGAGTTTCAGTTAAGTGGAAGTCTTTATCAGTTTGACTACAAGATTGGTCCGCAAATCGAGTTAAGTCAAAACGAGTTGGGACTTCAGTCTTGATTGAAGGAAGAGCGAGTTAGATCTCCAGTGTTGATTGGAGAGAGCACGAGCACTAGTTAACAACTCTAGTGATGATTGGAAGGAGAGCGAGTAACACTCTCAGTTAACTCACTATTAGAGCACTATCAAAGCTCGAGTTCTATATTTGAACTAGCTTAATTTAGCATGGATCGAATCTATAAAAGAAGGACGAAGGCACAAGGATTACAATTGTTTTGTGCATAAATGTTTGTGACAAGACAAAGTTCATAGGTTGTGAGAGAGCCTTCTTGGTAGAGAGCGCAAAGAGCTTGTGTCCTAAGTAATAGGAGATCACAAGTGCGCTAGGATTTAGGAGCTAGCATCAAGGGTTGGCATGGCAAGTCCAAGCTAGATCAACAAGAGAACAAGTATGTTCTTAGAGAGACATATTGCTTTGTAAAATATTCAATTGCTCCAAGCACAATCAATAAAATAGCCACATTAAGCAAGTAGGTTTGGGTTTTCAGAGAAGACAAGTGTGTCAATATTTGTGTGATGTGTTTTTATATCTTTGGTGTTTTTATTCCGCTGCATATGAATTGTTAAGAGACTTTGTATCTTGTTGAAAGTAAACAAGTGTGTCAAAATTTGTGTGATGTGTTTTTATATCTTTGGTGTTTTTATTCTGCTGCAGATGAATTGTTAAGAGACTTTGTATCTTGTTGAAACTAAACTAGTTTCAGTTTTCAGTTATTGATTAAGTAGTTGCAGAGTTTCATGGAAAATTAACCTTGTTTCAGAGCAAAGCTTAGTATAAAGACCAACACTAGATCGAAAAGTTAGTGGACAACACATATCGGTGAGGAAGGCCACATAGGACATAGGCGGACTAGAGCGCAAGAGGCCAATGACACTGTAGGAGTTGACAGGTTGCAGGGTAGTAGACCGGGCAACAAAAAGTTTGTAGAGGCAGTTCTCAGGGACGTAATTGGATAGACTAGCCGGAAACAATGCAGGAGCAAAGCAGATAGGGAGGGCTGCAAAAAAATCGCGTGACAATGCATTGTCGAATGTAATTAGGCCAAACAAAGGGAAATAGGAAACGGGCTCTGACTAGTCAAGTGACAGATATTGGCCACGGGAGGTCGATAAAACAAAACGATCGGTTGCACAACCATGAGCCTCTTGCGAGTTGGAGATCGATAGAACCGTCTCAGCCGACAGTGCAAATAAGTTCTTGGGTGGAGTTGGGGTGGTAGAGAAGCACTCCACAACTGGAAGCAACAACTTATGCGCTGAAAGGAAGACAATAAAGTTGCGCAGGTGGTCGTAAGCATAGTTGGGTCGAGGTCTATAGTGAAGTGGGTTGAGAATAGCCGTAGGCAAGTAAAGCAAAGAAACAACTAGTCTTTTGGCTCGCTAACAGTCATAGCCGTAGCCGGTAGACACAGGGGACGAAGTCTGCACGAGGTGCAGAGGAAACATGGGCTAAGAGAAGGTGTATAGAGGAGTGTCACAGTTGAGCCAATAGTGAGGATTTGGTGGGTATGAGTCGATTACAACCACAAGCAATAAAAAAAAGTTTTTGTAGGATCGATTTTTGGACAACAACAACGATTGCAAAGGTGTGCAAGGGTGTTGGCAATGAGTGACGACAGCCGGGAGCATAGTGTTGAAGGAAATGTAACTAGGTTCGGTCTTCATATATGTACTTTTGATATTTGTACTCATTCAAGAAAAGAAATATTATTTTTATAATATATGTCAATGAGTTTCTTGCACTAGTTAAAGTGCTATAAGTAAGTCAAATAGTTAAAAGAAAAAGGTTGCAGACCTTAAAGGTCATGTTACACCATGTATGACTATGTATTAAAGTCAAGAGAATATCTCCCAGCAAAGTCAAGTCTCCTCCTATGCAAACGGCACTATCAAAGAAGCTCCTTCAAGCATGCAAAACCACCTTAGAAAGCATCTGAAGTTTGCACAACAAGTCGGCCTACATGTTAACATGTCGGCCTTCTAGTCGGCGTATAAGGAGGGACAATCGTCTATATATAGAGGTTGTCCACTCCAATATAATGCACCAAGATAGCTCTGAAATCAACGAGGAAAAGGAGGCAAGAAAAGAACGAAGAAGGACGAAGAAAAGGGGTTCCAAGGGCAGTGAAGGAGAAGGGTACATAACTGAAGTCGAGAGGACTGTTTTCTAGGGTAGAAAACAGTCACACGTGTAAAGAAGGAGAGGGTCTCTCTGCTGTTATAGCAACCCTCTACCACAATCACATAAACCTCATCATTTGGGCTAAGAGCATAGACCTAAAGTACCTCCCACTCAAGCGAAGAAGTAAGGAAGAAGAGCAAAGGTAATAAGGTTGTTCTAAAGCCTATTACAGTCACACGTGCGAAGGAAAAGGAGGTTGTCTCTGCTGTTATAACAACCCTCCTATTACAGTCATTCAAGTTGATTGGTTGGTGAAGAGAAGGAAGGGATCATCTCAAGAAAAGGACTTATCAAAAGGTGTCTCTTCTAGAGCAAGTGTAACAAGGTTTATCAACAATTGAAAAAGAAGGTCAGAGTGTCGGAAGGAGGAAGTGCTGAGGAAACAAAGTGCCAGAAGGACTTGACTTGTGCTTGGAGGATATTCAAGTCAGAGGTCTAGGGTTTGGCATTGATCAATAAGAAGCTTCAATAAGAGAAACTTACTAAAGGGTTTTCCTCTCAAGAGAAGAGAGGTTTTTGCCCTGGCAGAGAGCCAACATCTTCTGTTCTTGTTCTTATGTTCTGGTAGGAGTTTGATGAACTACAAACACATGCGTTAATAAGAAGAAGAAGAAGATTAAGCTAACAAGAAAAAGTAAAAAGACTCCACAAATTGTTATCAAGTAATGAAGAATCACACTACAGTTATTTGCCCCAGATTCTTCAACACATAGTTGCGAGATGACGACAAGAGGACAATTGGGAATCTGGCTGAGCTGGCATCCAGAGCCGTAGTCGACAGTCACATCGATACGCCGCTAGTGCGATTTGGGAAGGAGTAGCTTGCGGAGTTGGCTGCAAGAAATTAACAAAAAAAATCTGACTGTAGAATTTAAAAAAATCATTGTTATTGTAAAATTGTCTGGGCAACACTGATGATTTTCGGGAAGGGAGCAAGAAGGCTCTAGTCATCCCCGGGTAGCATGATAAGGTCTGGTATCGGTATCCATATAGTAGTATGGGGAATTATGTCGCGGGCAGGGTGCTACGTTGGGCTTGATCAAGTAACTAGGAGATGCAGTGACCATTAAGAGTCGTCAGGCAGGGGATCTACCACGACAAGCATGGGCCAATAGTTGCTGGCAAAGCTAGTAGTAGCCAATGAAAGGTACGAAGGACAGTACTAATAGCCAATAGGATTGGCAGAGGTCAACCCTCAGAGGGAGAGAGGGAGACTATACTGTTCAGGGGTTTGGAAACATAATTTGTATGTGTCTCAAAGGACCGAGACATACCCACAACTGTGCTTGAAGGGCTTAGCACAAGATCGATTTTAGTGACAAAGAGTAGGTAGGAGGCCTCTTCCTTCTCCCAGTTTGAGTGCAAGCTCATAGGATAGACTTCAGTTGTGGTGAGTTAATTTCCAGTTTATGGGAATAATCATCACAAGTTCATGGATAGTGTTGGAGAGTCAGTTAAGTGGAAGTCTTCATCAGTTTGACTACAAGATTGGTTGGCAGATCGAGTTCAGTCAAAATGAGTTGGGTCTTCACTCTTGATTGAAGGAAGATCAAGTTAGATCTCCAATGTTTATCAGAGAGAGCACAAGTTAACAACTCTAGTGATGATTAGAAGGAGAGTGACTAACACTCTCAGTTAACTCACTATCAGAGCTTGAGTTCTATATTTGAACTAGCCTAATTTAGCATGGATCGGATCTATAAAAGAAGGACGAGGGCACAAGGATTACAATTGTTTTGTGCACAAAGGTTTGTGACAAGATAGAGCTCATAGGTCGTGAGTGAGCCTTGTTTGTGGAGAGTGCAAAGAGCTTGTGTCCTAAGTAATAGGAGATCACAAGTGTGCTAGAATTTAGGAGATGGGATCAAGGGTTGGCAGGGAAAGTCCAAACTAGATTAGTAGGAGAACAAATATGTTCTTAAAGAGACATATTGCTTTGTAAAAGATTCAATTCCTCTAAGAACAATCAATAAAATAGCCGCATCAAGCAAGTAGGTTTTCCTTGTTGGGTTTCCTTAGAACACAAGTGTGTCAATATTTGTGTGATGTGTTTTTATATCTTTGGTGTTTTTATTTCGCTGCACATGAATTGTTAAGAGACTCTATATCTTGGTGAAAGTAAAGTAGTTTTAGTTTTCGGTTATTCACTAAGTAGTTACAGAGTTTCATAGAAAATTAGCACTTCAAGGTTTTGGATTTGCCTTAAAGCTCTCCTTCACATTCTCTTACCTCCTTGATATAGGCCTTATATTCTTTCTAATTTTCTAAAGCTTCATCCCTAGTGTTGAAGATGGACTTGAGAAAAACATCTTTCCTCTTCTCTAAATAGTCCACTAGTTATTCCTCAATTGCATCCTCCCCATTTTGATGGTATAATGCAGTCTACGTTAATATTTTTCATGAGATTTTTGGTGTATTTCAAATATTTCTCACAAGATTTTCCTATTTTGCTTTTGTTTAGAGGGTAAGGAAACTGCACTACTTAGTCGATGCAGATTTCATAAGTGAAGGCTAAAGATAAGGTATGTATGGTTAATTTATCTGTAAGGAAACTGCACTACTTAGTCGATGCAGATTTCATAAGTAAAGGCTAAAGATAAGGTATGTATGGTTAATTTATCTCATTCTACATTAGGTTATCACATAATGTGTGTTTTTCTAAAATTTAGAGGCAATGTAGGAGCATTGTTGAATATCTTTGTGTAAGAGGGCCAAAGGGTGAGTTCTCATTTGTTGCACAACCCATGTAATCCTCCCCATTTCAAATACAATGGTGCTACTCCCTCCTTACTTTTGCATAAGATTTTTGGTTGCCATTAAACATTTCTTATAGTATATTATAGTCTATTTAATATTTCTCATAAGATTTTTGGTATGTTTTGAAGATTTCTCATGAGATTTTTATTTTTATTTTGTCTTTTTGGTTAGATTTAATGGTTTGAGGAATCAAGGTTGGTCTTGGCACTTGTAGGGGAATGTGGAGGATCAGGCATATTACATTATTGGTCATTTATTTAATTATGACTGCAATGCAATGTGGTTAAAAGAATGCAGAGGATCACATTTGAAACTATTGAAATATTCATTGAGAGAGACATTATAATGGAGTGTAGAGTCAAACATGGAGATAAGTTTTCTTTTGGTGCAAAATGCATTCATAATCAACTATAGAATCTTCCCGTTATTAACATTATAGTTCTTTTCCCTCTTTACCTATTTAGGGTTTATGATTTTTGGTGTTTGAATAAGATATATCTTTTGGCGCATAAGATTACTCATAATATGTTTTGTCTCTATTTTATATTTTGATAAGATATTTTGATCTTTGTTTCATTATCTCAAAATATTTTACGTGTTTAATATTTTTTCTTAATATTTTCTTGTCTTTATTTAATATTGTTCTATTTTTCAATGTGCAGGGTTCCCTTGGTTGGCCGTGGACACTTTTTGAGGTTGTAAAGTTTACTATTGTTTGTCTTTTTATGCTTTTTTTTATTATTCTTGTTTTTTTTAATTGTTGGTCATTTTTTTGCTATTATTGTTGTTGGTTTTTTTTTTCCATTTTTTTATTGTTGGTTTTTTTCAATTTCTTTTATTGTTGTGGTTGTTATATCTTCGAATTTATGAGCATGGCCATGCTATTTCTCATTTAGTATTTTTTTTTCTTGTGTGTTTTGATATATTTTTTTTATTCAATGGGTGGAGAAATCATGAAATACCTTAACAACCCATAATGTGGGTGTAGGGTTGATGTGGAGTCCACAAGTGTAGTGGGCAAAGGCAGAGAGGTATGTAATTGGGGAATTTACTTGTTTATGGGCAAAGGCAAAAAAAGGTATGTATAAGCGAAATTTGCTTGTTTGCTACTACATAATTATGTGTTTCATGCCCGTTTTAATTTAACTGATTTGTTGCTTCATCCTTATTTTTTTTTCATTGGAAAAAACCGTATTTCTATTAATAAGTGTGAAAGAAAATACATTTTGTATATACACACATAAAGTGTGCATTCACTAGGATACTACTTAGAGCTCGTAGTGGTGTTTCAAAGTCAAAAGAAAAAATAAAGAACTACTAACCTATCATGATATGTACTTACAAAACTGTACATCAACCAAAAAATAAAATCTGCTACAGTGCTGCAACCACTGCTAACAGTGACATAATATTTGAGGGATACATGCAAAAATTATGCTGAAGAGCATCCAAAATATATAAGAAACAAACCATGCATAAGAACTAGAAATTAAACATGATCTGCAGGAAGGATCTCGTCCATATAAGGCCTATGAAAAAATTGATAGTGCTTTGCTCCAACAACTTTAGTCACCTGCCATAACCCTCGATCCATATGCAAGCCCTGCTTAGAAAGCCTATTAGCAACCCCATTCCATTCCTTGTAAACATGCATGCATGTGAATGGAATATAAATTTACTTTAATCTTAAAATATCCTCCAAAATATGAACAAGATCCATATGCAAGCCCTCCTTAGAAAGCCTATTAGCAACTCCATTCCATTCCTTGTAAACATGCATGCATGTGAATGGAATATAAATTTACTTTAATCTTAAAATATCCTCCAAAATATGAACAAGAGATATGTTCCGACACAATTGAGTATCATTGACCCAATTCACCACCAACAAAGAATCACCATAGAGTTGAAGCTGTTCACACCCTTTTTCCTATGCAAAAGAAATAATGGATTTGCACACTAAAAATTCTGCCCAGTTATTTGTACCACTACCCAAGCCCATCTTGACATGAAAGGAATGTTGCTATGATAAATGAAGAACAAACCCCCTCCACAAAGGGAATCCCCCTCAAGAAGCCTCATCAAAAAATCCCTAGGGGATATTGACATCCAGATTTTCACTGAGCATAGTTCTTTCGCCAGTTGGCATGTTTGACCAGGGTAGTGAGAGAGAATAGCTAGATCCTTAGCAACAATCTTTTCCGGATAGGATGATTTGTCATTAAATTTTTCCTTGTTCCTGGCCCCAACATAAAATGAGAGGAATGGCTCTAAAGGGTTTAGTGGCCCTCCACCCAAGCTTTCCCAATCTCTTCAAATACTATACCCTCCCATTTGTAATCTTGGCTAAGAAGTGTATTGTAAGTCGACCAGACGTGTTTTATGAAGGAGCAGTGTACAAAAAGGTGATCAGTGGTCTCCTCAAAACTTCTACACGAGGCACACTTGTTTTACATAGGAGCAGTGTACAAAAAGGTGATCAGGCACACCATCCGGGACCAATCTTATGTCTTCGCTGCATTATATCCTATGTAGGAACTTTTTTCTCAATGATACACTAGACTAGTAAATGAGAGTTAGACGGGTATTTTGACTTCCAAAGTACTCTCCACGAACAATTAATCTCTACATTTTGTGCAAGCACATTTAAGTGAATATAACCCAGCTTAGGCATATATATGCCATGTGGAGCAAGTGCCCAGACCAACTCATCCATTTCATCATTTAATCTATTGCGAGCTAAAAGCAAAGCATCCAAATATCTGGACCATTCCTCCCTAATAACCTCTCGAAGATTAGAATTAAATCTGTATTTGCCAACCATTCTTGATGCCAAAGTGTAGTTTGAGCAGGATTATTAATATGAGCAAGTTTAGAGTATCCTTGATCTCTCAGTGAGTCAATGAGGGCCGATGAGTCTGTCCCTGTCACCACTCCCCAACCAAGGACCTATGCCCAACCGCACCTTCGAGCCATTCCTGATCTTCCATGCCAGACCAGAAGCAATCAAATCGAATGAATTTAGAACAACCCACCATACTACTGAAATATCCTGTCTTGATTTTTTTGAGAAATCTAGGGCATAGAGATTAAGTGATTTCTCTTCTATTAGTAACTTCTTGTGAGTGTTTTTTACTTTATATTAGGATCTTCTTTTACTTAGGTTATTATTGTTCTTCTTCATCAAACAACTACCAATGCATAAACCATAAAGAGAAAAGAGACACAAAATATAGGCTATCAACTAGGGCCAAAACCCCTCACTCTTTGGGAGGAAAACTTGAACAAATTATTCTTATAGAGATTCCAATTGATGAATACCAAGACCAAGACCCTCGAGCTATTTGCCACTCCAAGACCAAGACACAAGATCGTTGGTCAATGATAGTCAACCTTTTGTTCCTTCCTCCTCGACGACTTCTTCAACTGTGGCTTTCTTCTGCTTTAGATCTTCGACCTTCTTCCACTTCAGCTCCCTAGGAGGATTGCACTTCTCCTTGGCTTCCACTGCCGCAACATACTTCGAGCTTCATTGCTGCAATAGACTTCTCCTTTTGTCGGCCTTTACTGCTTTAATAGACTTCACCTTTCCTCGACCTTCACTGCTGCAATATACATGTCCGCAATTTCGTATGTTGAGAGGTAAGTTGGCCCACAAAACAATCTCAAATCAACACAAAATACCACGCTTCTCTTTCTTCCTTGCTGGTAATGCGACTCCCTTAATGACCCTCGCACTTCAAATCTTAACCAAACTATATCTTTGAAATTCTGTTCTCTGAACTTAAGCTGAGCTGCCTATTTATAGTGGTTTGCCTCTATAATTAGCTCACATTAGTGTATGTGAGCCGACATGTCCTTTGGATGGTTTATATTATTTCTTTTTGAAGCCGACTTGAGGAGGAGACTTTGCTTGGTCTTGGAGGGCTAATTATACTTATCTAATGACTCATACAAAAGTAATATGCCCAAGAAGGTCCATACATGACATTGACTCAATTTGACTTTATGACCAATCCTAAGGACTCATAATGGGAGTCTTATTAAAAATAAAATTCCTGTCTCATGAAACCCATGAGACAAGCATTACAATAATAATTTTATTTTTCTTCCTTTCATCAATTACATAAAATCACAATTACACGTCATTATTTGAAGAATTTCTCATAAGAAGAGTCGGATTGGTAACCCATTTATATAGCATCATATCAACCAACATTTTCACATAGCAAGGCCTTGACTAACAACTCTCTCTCCACGAGATCTGAGCACAATGCTGGCGAGACCAATGATGTATAGACACCCTCATCATTGTCTCTCTCGGAACATACCCCACTCAGGTTCTCAGGGTGTGTTCCACTAGGACTATTCTTATTCTTATCTTGGATTCCCAGTGCTCAAAGAATATCGGTCCACTACGACTACTCTAATCTTAGATGCCCTAATACATCCTTAAAGAAGCATCAGATGCCAAATGCTTACCCAATCCTCCATTCTGTCTTCCCAAGTGAAGACAAGAATGATGTGTTTATCTCTCCCTCTTAATTAGGGAGGTCATATCTATTCCAATAAAGGAATGTACTCATTCCTATGGAAGGAATGTACCTAAGCTCCCTCTTGGCTTAGGAATTTCCAAGTTTCTTCCAAGTAAGAAACTTGTTTCCAGGCTCCCTCTTAATTAGGGACCTACAACAGCTTCTCAGGTGGAGATGATGGGACAACCAACTGCTTGAAGAACTCCTCTTCATGATGTCATGAACTTCTTTTCATTATCTAGGAGTCTTCATGTTTGGGATTTCTACATAGGGCATTGTTAAAATTGGCAACTAGGGCCAAACTCCTTCTGGGTCATCTATGTTTGGGATTTCTACATAGGGCATTGTTAAAATTGACAACTAGGGCCAAACTCCATGCGGGTCATATTATTTATGGCAACTGATATTTTTCTTGGATTCCTCTCTCCGAGAGGTGTAGGATTGATTTAAAGATTATCCAATTTCTACATGTATTTATGGAGATATGAATTTATTTATATTATTTGACAATTTGTCAAGGTTGGCCAACAACCAAATTAACCCCAGCTCAACCTAAACGTTGCATTTAAATAGAGGAGGCCTTAAGTCATTTATCACACACATTACTCTTGATCTTTCCTCTCCACTCGTTTGGGTTTGTCCTCTCACAAGGTGGACGTAGTGGAAAGGGTCATGAAGGAGATTTGGCCGCAGTTAAGAGGAGACCTATATGCTACCTAAAGAAGCCCTAATACGTTGCCTAAAGAAAGCTCTATCTGCAGTCTAGAGAGACCTAATCTAAGGTCATCCATCCACAATCAAGAGGCCCTAATTCGCGTAAAAAAGGAGGCCCTAATTCTGCAGCAAGGAGAGGTCATATCCTCAGCAAGAGGATAGGAAGAAGAAACCCTTAACTGCAAAAAAAAATGGCCTTCTACACAGAACATTCCCTGGAGATCAGGGATGGGCTCATCATCAGACCCCAGTACACGTTCCAGCATTGGATGCATGCCCTTAGAATCCCCCTCGGGCAGCTCAGAGTTGGGTCTCACAGACTCCGAGTGGAGACAGAGCACCACATCAATAGGGTAGATAGGATTTGCCAACTCTGTCACTTACAGGAGATAGAGACAGAGACACACTTCATCTTCGGATGCCTTGCTTACTACGAGATTCGAGGTCGTTTCCATTGTCTCTTCAGGTCTTCTCAGACTTTGACTAGCTTCCTCAAATATGTTGATCAGAGATGCCTTGCACTTTATCTCCAGGAGGCCTTCAGATTTCAGGCCCGTTTTCTTCAGCCTCCCACCAGATCGGACACCACGCAGAAGATCATGGACTTCTTTAGGGCGCTACCATCAGTGCGGGGCACCAAAAGAACCATTGACCAACCCACAGACACTGAGACCAGATCAGTGTGGTCCCACGGGGGCCGACCCACCAGATTGCACCAACACTCCAGGATTGGATCCACCCCTGGCAGGCGACAACAGCGACAACCCAATATGCCCAAAGGGCAGTAGACTTTGACAAGCTTCTCTCAGTTTTCTTCTCTCGACCTCGGATGTTAGGAGTAGGAACTGGGTAGGAGACTCCTTCCCCCCTTCCTTCTTCTTCTTCTCCTTCTCTGCTTCATCATAGTGCTTTGTGTCGAAGCTGAGAGCTTCTGGCTTCTACATTTACATTTACTTAGATGATAGATGTATTTTCTGCTTTTTAAAAGAAATGTTAAAGGGAACTGTTTGGTCCACCGGCTTGGCATGATGTAATCATTGTAACCGGCAGTCCTGTTGATCTATTACGGTCATTTGTTGGACATTAATAAAATTATCCTTATCCTTATCCTAGACGCAACATGGAGAGGACTGGACAACGAGGTCATTTGAGGGCTATTTTAGGGGTCCGTTTAGAGGACAAAGTGACTAATTGGAGGGCCGAGGCCTTGTTCTTGGAGGCTGAGGCAAGGAGGGTTTGTTGGAGGGTGCAACAACTGTTTTAGGGTGACAAGTCCATGCATTGGGCTTGAAACTGCCCTAAAGGAGCAACGTGGAGGGCAACATCCTATTGAAGGACAACCACAACAAGAGGAAGCAATTCTAGGTTAATTTGAGGGTTGTTAGGGACTGTGGTTGGGTGACCTAACCAGTCCAAAATTGCAGCAACCTAATTACCCTAGAACAGTGAGCTAGAGCACACATTTTGGAGTGTGTCTTGTATGTGTTGAGTCAGTTTGATAGGCAACTTGTAGGAGTCCTTAGGACAACAAGTTTGCAGACAACATAGAGGGTTAAGGACTGCATACTGTGCCCTAACTAGACTTGCAGGAGTAGCTAGCAAACAATGGAGGACAACATCATTTTGTGGAGGAGTGTTGGGTCAATGTGTGGACTAGATTGAACCATGATTGTAGCAGCCTGTTGCTGCCATGTGGAGGATCTTCATAACAATAAGAAGGATACATTGAGCTCACTGTTGAAGGCCAATGTTGGCTGGGTTTGACCAAGCCACTTAGTGGAAGATTTCTATCTTGTTTGACCAACATTGACTTCTCTGGTCAAGGCCTTATCTGCTGTTGTCATTAAATATCAGTTTTTTATATTTGTACTATCTCTCTCTGCTGAACTATTGAAGAATATAAGAAGATTTGATCAAGGGTTTCTCCACATTGGGGTTTGCCCCTGGCTGGTGCCACATCTTGTGTCCTCTTGTCTTGGCTTGTCTTCCATTGTCTATGTTTATGTTCTATTTGCATTTTACTATCTTGCTAATGCGATTGCTAATTGAACATTGATATTGGGCTAACTAAGAAATTGAAGTAAATTGCTCTTAAGCATAGAACATACCAAAAATTAACATGGTATCAGAGCTGAGGTGAAGACAAAGCCTAAGCAAGAGTGAAGGAGAAATCGCCGAAGACAGTTGGAAAGGACAAAAGGCTCAATGGGTTCCTCATCCCACTTCTCGGCTGAAGGCAAGCTCCATGAAAAGTCTGACTATCACGGATGGAAGATGTCTCTTGATCTGACATTGGAAGAACAAGAAGTGCTGGATTATGTGAAGGGTAAAATCCCTGAGCCTCCATCAAATGCACCGGTTGCTTCAAAGAACAAGTACACGAAGGGTGAAGTCAAAGCGAAGAAGATTATCAGAGACTCCATTGACAAGCGTCTAGTGGTGTTGGTCAACGTGTTCAAGGTTAGTGATGCAATTCGAATTTTGTTTCTCAAAAATAAGTTGAAGGATATTAAGAAGGGTAAAGATGAGGATATTCAATCCTACTTCTTAAGAATCACCAAGATCAAGAATGATCTTCTTGCGATTGGAGAAATCATATCTGACAGGGAACTGACTATCACTACTCTTGGAGGGCTCCCACCTGAGTGGTATATATTTAGAACCACTCTTCTCAATAATGATTGAATTCCGGGATTTGAAGAATTGATGTCAAGATGCATTCAGGAAGAAACAAGAATGGTGGAGCAAGAAATGCCTTCTAATAGAGGCAACCCCACTGCTTTCTCCGCTCATGCCAAAAGGAGAAATAATGCAGGATCTAAAGGTCACTTCAATGGAAAGCTCGGAATTAAGGGTGGAAGGAAGGGCAAGTGCTTTGTTTGCAATAAATTTGGCCACTATGCGAGGAGTGTCCAAATAGAAGGGACACATCACATGATGATCACAATCATTCCACGGGGAACTTTGTTAAAATTGGAAACTAGGGCCAAACTCCATGTGGGTCATCTTATTTATGACAGTGAATATTTTTCTTGGATTCCTTTCATCGAGAGGTGTAGGATTGATCTAAAGATCATCCTATTCCAACATGTATTCATGGAGATATGAATTTATTTGTGTTATGTGACAATTCGTCAAGGTCGGCTAACAACCAAATTACCCCATCCTATCCTCAACGTTTCACCATAAATAGGAGAGGTCTTCAAGTCATTTGGTTACTCATCTTTTGTGATCCCTCTCTCCACTCGTATGGGTTTTAGTGGAAAGAGAGGCCTAAGAAGAGAAGGTCTATACGCTGCCCTAGCCCTCTAACGCAGTCATGGAGGAGAGACCTTAACACAGTCATGGAGACTCTAACGCAATCATAGAGGAAAGACTTTAACGCAACTAGGAAAGGCTTTAACGCAGGTCTAGAAGAGACCCTATGATGCTATTCTAAAGTGCCCTAAACGCAGGTATGGAGAAGCCCTAATCTCAACCCTAAAGGAGATCTAACCACAACAAAGCTTTAGCCCTAATACACTATCCTAGGCCGCAGTCATTAAGGGTTTGTATGCAACATGGCAATGGAATCACCTTGGAGAATCAGTTGAAGAATAAAGTTTGATAAGTATGCCTTCACTTGAGTTCAGAACTGCAGTCCTTGTCATTAGATCTACAACCTCATTGTGTCATCTTCATGGTGAAGATCTCCGATGTTCGATCTCTTATTTTTGGCAAGTCAAAGTGTTGACTTCAAATGTATTTGTACTATCTCTCTCTCTACTGAACTATTGAAGAATATAAGAAGAGTTGATCAAGGGTTTCCCCACATTGGGGTTTGTCCCTCGCTGGTGCCACATCTTGTGTCCTCGTCTTGGCTTGTCTTCTGATGTTTATGTTTATGTTCTATCTGCACTTTACTATCATGTTGATGTGATTGCTAATCTGAATATTGTCATTGAGCTAAGATGAAAAATTGAAGTAAATTTCTCTCAACATAGAACATACCTAAAATTAACAAACTTCAACCACAATGATCAAAGGAATGACAGGTACAATGGCAAAGGAAAAAGGAATGCATGACATCAAGGAAATGGTCGACCCTCCAAGAAAGCAAGGAACTCCAGGTATGAAGAATCATATGTTGTTTCTGATAAGCAATAGGAGTATTATCTTATATATACCCTCTCCACTACCTCTCCTTCGGACACTTTGGAAAATTGGCTTATTGATAGTGGTGCTTCAAGGCACTTCACCAGATACAAGGAAGTGCTCTCTAATCTGATAGAGAAGGAAACAAACTTGGAGATTATTCTTGGAGAGAATGCCACCTATTCCGTAAAGGGTGTAGGGAATGTTACCCTTCAATTGAATCAGGGTAACACGATTCATTTACAAGAAGTTCTATATGTACCTGATCTCAAGAAGAACTTGGTGTCCATTTCGACAAATGGAAGACAAAGGATACAAGGTGGCATTCATTGATGGAAAGGTACGTGTTTGGAAAAGGAATTTTAAAGATGCTTTTACTCTTGGGTTTAGGGTTGGCACTTTATATCAAGCTGTTGGAAGTCCATTGGGGACCATGTCTTGTGACACATCTCTTCAATCTAAACTATGGCACTGGAGGTTTGCCCATCATCATTGAAAGGCCCTACCCGATGTGAGACAGATGGTGACAGGGATGCTTGAGTTCAAAGAAGAGCATGAAGGTATATGTTCGGGATGTACCGAGGGAAAACTTACAAGTAATAGCAAGACCACAGATGTGGAAAAACCCAAGGGGTTTGAGGTTCATGATCAGGAATCTCATATTTGTAGGTTGAAGAAAGCTCTCTATGGTTTGAAGCAAGCACCTCGGGCTTGGTGTGAGAGGATTGACAACTATCTGATGAAGCTGAGATTCACTAGGAGTGAAGCCAATCCAAACCTTTGCCTTAAGGTTGTGGATGATAGACCTCTCATATTGGTGCTTTATATCGATGACCTTTCTCTGATAGGTGCAGACCCTCTCATTCACAAACATAAGAGGGAGTTGGATTCCGAATTTGGAATGGTAGACTGCAAGCCTGTGACTACCCCGATGGAACTTAACTTTAAGAAGTTATGCGGTAGTGTTGCCGGACTTGAATTGGGAAATGCTTCTGAGTATCGTCAACTCATAGGAGCATTGATGTTCCTGGTGAACTCCCGTTCGAATATATGTTTTGCAGTTAGCATGTTGAGCCAATATATGGTTGAGCCTCATCACTCGCATTGGATTAGTGCCAAGAATCTTCTGAGATATCTTTAGGGCACAATCAATTATGGACTGAGATACACTGCCGGAGTTGTGAGATTGCATGGTTATTCTGATACTGATTGGGCAGGCAGTATGGTGGATCGCAAAAGCACTTCTAAGTGCTGTTTCTCTTTGGGTTCTGCTTCGATATCTGGGATGAACAGGAAGCAGAAGTCGGCTACTTTGAGCACCGCTGAGGACGGATACATAGTTGCGAGTATGGCCTCGTGTGAAGCTGTCTGGTTGGAGAAGCCCTTCAGTGAGCTGTCTGGACACGTGCTGGATACCACCGTGATCCTCTGTGACAACCAGAGTGGGATCCGATTATCAGAGAATCCTGTATTTCATGATCGCTCCCAGCACATAGACATCAAGTACCACTTTATCCGGGATGTGGTACAGCAAGGAGTAATAAGGCTCCATCACATTGGGACTGATGACCAGGTCGCCAATATTTTGACGAAGCCCCAAGGAAAGGTCAATTCTTGACTCTTCGAGAACGACTAGGATTCGTTGAGAGACCCTCTCTTGAGGGTCCTGTATGATATGGATATTGAGCTCTCGGAGATTCGGGGGGCTTGGGGTACTTGGAGCTATGAGAAACCATAGGGTGAGTGGTTCAACCTTCCCCTAGTGGTTTTCCATGTAGGCAGGATGAGTGGTTCATCCTTCTCCTGCTGAGACACAATCATAGGGTGAGTGGTCTAGCCTTCCCCTAGTGATTTGTTGTGTATAGGGTGAGTGGTTCAACCTTCCCCTGGGATACCCCATGGCGACATGTAGGTAGGATGAGTGGTTCATCCTTCTCTTGCTGAGACATCCTACTCATGCAATCTGGGACTCATGGGAAGTACCTCTCATCTGGCCAATGAGTAGGGAAATGAGGATAGGGACCATAGTACTACTGATGGACGCATCATGTAGTACTGTACTCCCTATGCTAGGATGATATTGATCTGGGATCAATTGGAACTGACTTCGGGTCAGTAAGAGTGGTATGAGACACTCTTTATTTGGAATTGATTTCGGATCAGTGAGAGTGGCATGAGACACTCTCCTTATTTGGAACTGATTTCGGATCAATAAAAGTGGTATGAGACACTCTCTTTATATGGGACTGATTTCGGGTCAATAGAGAATGGTATGATACATTCTCGATCACTTCTTCTTCTTCATAGTTCAGCAGAGTTGAGCAGAGCAGGTGCAGAGTAGTGCATTGATGGCAGAGATAGTACCGATTGACAAATGGATTAACAGATGGAGTTCTCCCTAATTGAGAGGGAGTGTTAAATTGGCAACTAGGGCCAAACTCCATGTGGGTCATCTTATTTATGGCAGCTGATATATTTTTCTTGGATTCCTCTGTTTGAGAGGTGTAGGATTGATCTAAAGATCATCCGATTCCGACATATGGAGATATGAATTTATTTATATTATTTGACAATTTGTCAAGGTTGGCCAGCAACCAAATAACCCCCAGCTCAACCTCAATGTTGCATTTAAATAGAGGAGGCCTCAAGTCATTTGTCACACACATTACTCTTGATCTCTCCTCTCAACTCGTTTGGGTTTGTCCTTTCACAAGGAGGACATAGTGGAAAGGGTTATCTAAGAGATCTGGATGCAGTCATCTAAGGGTCATGAAGGAGATATGGCTGCAGATCTAAGAAGCCCTAGCAACAGTCTTGTGAGGAGATTTGGCCGCAGTTAAGAGGAGACCTATACGCTGCCTAAAGAAGCCCTAATACGCTGCGAAAGAAAGCTATATCCGCAATCTAGAGAGACCTAATTTAAGGTCATCCATCCACAGTTAAGAGGCCCTAATTCGTTGTCACACAAGGGGCCCTAAGTTTGCAGCAAGGAGAGGTCATATTTGCAGCGAGAGGAAAGGAAGAAGAAGCCCTTAACTACAGCAAAAGGAAGCCCTAGCTGCAACAAGGATAGGACTGGACAATGAGGTCATTTGAGGGCTATTTCAGGGGTCCATTTAGAGGACAGAGTGGCTAATTGGAGAGCCGAGGCCCTGTTCTTGGAGGTCGAGGCAAGGAGGGTTTGCTGGAGGGTGCAACAACTGTTTTAGGCCGACAAGTCCATGCATTAGGCTTGAAACTTCCCTAAAGGAGCAACGTGGAGGGCAACATCCTAATGAAGGACAGCTGCAGCAAGAGGAAGCAATTTTGGGTTAATTTGAGGGTTGTTAGGGACTATGGTTGGGTGACCTAACTAGTCCAAAATTGCAACAACCTAATTACCCTAGTTTAGTGAGCTAGAGCACATATTTTGGAGTGTATCTTGTATGTGTTGAGTCAATTTGATAGGTAACTTGTAGGAGTCCTTAGGACAACAAGTTTGCAGACAACATTGAGGGTTAAGGACTGCATACTGTGCCCTAACCAGACTTGCAGGAGCAACAAACAAACAATGGAGGACAACAACATTTTGTGGAGGAGTGTTGGGTCAATCTGTGGACAGGATTGAATCATGATTGCAGCAGCCTGTTGCTGCCATGTGGAGGATCTTCATAACAACAAGAAGGATACATTGAGCTTACTATTGAAGGCCAATGTTGGCTGGGTTTGACCAAGCCACTTAACAGAAGATTTCTATCCTGTTTGACTAGCATTAACTTCTTTGGTCAAGGCCTTATCTGCTGCTGTCATTAAATATCAATTTTGTATATTTGTACTATCTCTCTCTTTTGAACTATTGAAGAATATAAGAAGATTTGATAAAGGGTTTCCCTACATTGCGGTTTGTCCCTGGCTGGTGCCACATCTCGTGTCTTCTTGTCTTGGCTTGTCTTCTACTGTGTACGTTTATGTTCTATCTGAATTTTACTATCTTGCTAATGTGATTGTTAAACTGAACATTGATATTGGGCTAACTAAGAAATTGAAGTAAATTTCTCTTAAGCATAAAACATACCAAAAATTAACAGGCATCGACCATCCATCACTTTCATCCATGAGTCAGCCATGTCATCATCAGAAAGTGATGCATCAGTCCATATATGGCCTTCCTTCATGCCATGTTTACTTTAGGATCTTTCATCCTACTACATGTGCATCGGTGGTGAAAGATATCCATAGGTCTTCCCTTGGTATCCCTGCATAAACCCATCCAAATATTCAAAAATAAAGTAATGAACATTAAAATCAACATTATCTTTATGATGGTTTTTCATCATGACATCTTTTAGTTTGCATCAACATCTTGCATACATACTGACACATCTCCCAAAGATATATATTGTCAAGGGTCTCTTTCTTTTTTTAGACTCCATTTAGACTCTTCATATCTTCCATGGAGATATCCTAGTTAAAATTTCTTGGTCTTTCAGATTTTGATTGCCTTTACCATGTTTGCATATTCCACGATCTCTTCCTTCCTTTCTTCACACATTGCATTCCTAGGAGCTTCCAATTAGAGTTTCTATGGGACAAGTTTTCTGAATACCTGTTTCCGGATATAGAGGTATTGCTGCCGTATATTTTTCTCTATCGGGTGAGCCGGTTTAGGCACCCAGTTGTACTTTGATAAACTGCATAGTAATATAACCCTCTGAATAGCTGCACTGGTTTCCCCGCATTGGGTTTTTCCGGGGACATTGGTCCAAAAATATCTGTGTCACTTGTGTGCTTGCTTTCTTTCATTTGATGATCTGTAAATGTTGATACTGTACTTGTGTTTATTTTTAGTATTTACATGGTAAACAACTTGTTAAGTAATTAAACAAGTAGGAAGAAATAAACCAGATAGTACAGGAAGAATTTCTAACGGGTTAAACTTAGAAATTCCAACACTGGTAGACCGATAATACTTTAGACCTTAGCTAACATCCATCATACCTCCATCACTTCAAACCCTCCTTTGCACCAAAGCTTGCTCATGAGGGAGATGATATTAAAAATAGAAAAATGAAAAAATGATTGTTGCTTCATCCTTATATAATGTGTTTGTTGAAATTTAAATGCAATGCAAAGTAAGAAAGGTGAATGGGCACTAATGAAACTATTGAATATCTTTGTGTGAGAGAGACTTGGGAGCACTATAGCATAAGTAGAAGCAAAGAGAGAGACTTGGAGCACTATAGCAAAAGTAGAAGCAAAGAGAGAAACTTGGAGCACTAGGCACTAATGAAACTATTGAATATCTTTGTGCGAGAGAGACTCGGAGCACTATAGCAAAAGTAGAAGCAAAGAGAGAGACTTGGAGCACTATAGCAAAAGTAGAAGCAAAGGCAGAAGAGGAGTTATCTTTTGGAGCAATGCTCATGTATGTTCTACTATAAAATCCTCTTAGTTCAGATACAATGCAATGCAAAGTAAGAAAGGTGAATGGGCACTAATGAAACTATTGAATATCTTTGTGCGCGAGAGACTTAGAGCACTATAGCAAAAGTAGAAGCAAAGAGAGAGACTTGGAGCACTATAGAAAAAGTAGAAGCAAAGGCAAAAGAGGAGTTATCTTTTGGAGCAATGCTCATGTATGTTCTACTATAAAATCCTCATAGTTCAGATACCATGGTTCTCCATCTTTCTTACGAATTTGGGGTTTCTAATTTTTGCTAACATAAAATGTACTTCTATTTGAATTAGATGTATCTTATATTACTTGGAATTCTCTTATTTATTGAATGTAGTGCAAATGCAGGTAAAAGAAGTTGGACAAGCAAAGGTGGAGGAACTGTGCTAAAACTTTTGAAATATTTTTGTGTAAGAGGGACTTGGAGAGGAGTTATCTTTTGGAGCAATGCTCATGTATGTTCTACTGTAAATCCTCTTAGTTCAAATACCATGGTTCTCCATCTTTCTTACCAATTTGGGGTTTCTAATTTTTGCTAACATAAAACATACTTCTATTTAAATTAGATGTATCTTATACTACTTGGAATTCTCTTATTTATTGAATGTAGTACAAATGCAGGTAAAAGAAGATGGACACGCAAAGGTGGAGGAACCGTGCTAAAACTTTTGAAATATTTTTGTGTAAGAGGGACTTGGAGTAGTGCAGGAGAGTGCAAACGTAGAGGGTGAATTTTCTTTTGGATTCTCCTCCATTATTTATTTAGGGTTTATGATTTTTGGTCATTGAATAAAATGTACTTTTGCATAATATCACTAATATTTTTGTCTTGGATTACGATTAAGATTTATTATAATATCTTTCAACGTTTGTTTAATATTTCTTATAAGATTTTTGTTGTTTGTCTTAGAGCATTTTGGTTTTCATTTAATATTTTATGATTTGGTTTTTAGTGGATTTAGGAAGTGGATATATAGAGGCAGGTCCTAGGAATTGTGTAGATTACATTGGCCCATTTGGTGAATGGGAAGATGGTGTAGATTAAATTGGCCCCCATTTGGTGAATGGGAAGACAGGAGGAGGTGGGTGTGGTTTCATGTGTTTGTTTATATTAAATGCATTCCATATTATTTGGGATTTATTTATATGGTGAGTGCAATGCAAATCTATATAGAGGAAGGTGGAGGAGGGCAGATGAAACTATTGAAATATTTGTGTGAGAGAGACTTGGAGCAGTGTTGGAGAGTGAAAAGGTACAAGGTGAGTTCTCTTTTAGTTCCAACATGGATATTTTCTTGTTTCAAATTTCAATACAATGGTTCTCAAAATGCTTCACATTTCTCACAAGATATTTTATGTTTTTGATATTTTGATTTTTGCATCATATATATCTTGTGTGGTTGATATCTCTTATAGAATTTTTTGGTATGTATTTAATACTTATCTAAGTTTTGTTGTGTAGGGTGTCCTAGGTTGGCCGTGGAGCTTTATAGAGTTGGAGAGTTGGTTCTCAAAATGCTTCACATTTCTCACAAGATATTTTATGTTTTTGATATTTTGATTTTTGCATCATATATATCTTGTGTGGTTGATATCTCTTATAGAATTTTTTGGTCTGTATTTAATACTTATCTAAGTTTTGTTGTGCAGGGTGTCCTAGGTTGGCTGTGGAGCTTTCTAGGGTTGGAGAGTTGCTTCTGTGTCTATCACTTCTTTTTGTTATACGTGGTTTTTTTGTTTTGCTGTTAATACATTTGCAATTGTTGTTGCGGTTCTTTTATAAATTTAATTTTTGCAATTGTTATGATTGATGTTTTTTTGCATTTTATGAGCATGGCCATGCTAATTTTTGTTTTGGCATTTTGTTTCCTGATTTTTTGATATAGTTCAACTTGTTGATGATTTTTTTATTGTTCAATGGGTGGTGAAATTAATGGAAGACCTAGTAGCTCATATTGTGGGATTAGAGTTGATGCAAATTCCATACAGGTTATGAAAAAGGTAATATAGTTCTACTTGTTGATGATTTTTTTATTGTTCAATGGGTGGTGAAATTAATGGAAGACCTAGTAGCTCATATTGTGGGATTAGAGTTGATGCAAATTCCATACAGGTTATGAAAAATGTAATATAGTTCTACTTGTTGATGATTTTTTTATTGTTCAATGGGTGGTGAAATTAATGGAAGACCTAGTAGCTCATATTGTGGGATTAGAGTTGATGCAAATTCCATACAGGTTATGAAAAAGGTAATATAGTTCTACTTGTTGATGATTTTTTTATTGTTCAATGGGTGGTGAAATTAATGGAAGACCTAGTAGCTCATATTGTGGGATTAGAGTTGATGCAAATTCCATACAGGTTATGAAAAAGGTAAGGGAGAGGTAATGTATAAGTTGATTTTGTCTACATAACTTTATAATTTCACGGTGTTTTAAATTAACTCATTTGTTGTTTCAAAATTATATTGTGTGTGTTTATTTAAATTTAGAGGAAATGCATGTAAAGTAAGGTTGAATGCTAATGAAACTTTTGAATATCCTTTCATGGTGTTTTAATTTAACTCATTTATTGCTTCAAAATGATATCTCATGTGTATTTGTTTAAATTTAGAGGCAATGGATGTAAACTAAAGTTGAATGCTAATGAAACCATTGATTATCCTTTTGTGAAAGACGTGGGATGCACTATAGATGAGACAAAACTATAGATAAGGGAAAAGTAGAGGCAGAGGAGTTATGGTCCAAGACCCATGTATGTTTTGCAGATGGTTCTCCTCACCCATTTATTCAGGGTATACGATTTTTGGCCTTACACAAGATGTTTGCAGATGGTTCTCCTCACCCATTTATTCAGGGTATACGATTTTTGGCCTTACACAAGATGTACTTTTGCATATGATCATTTATAAATTTTTTGTTAATTAGCTTTCTCATACTTTATTTTAGTTTCTATTTAATATCTCATAAGATTTTTATTTTTTATCTTTTTCACTCTATGCCATATTTTTTTAGTTTGATTTTTGTTGGTTTTAGGTGATGGAAAAATAAAGACAATTCTCAAGGCTATTGTAGATTCTACTTGCTTTTTCGATGAAGAGCATGGCTCAAGATGAGGAGGTAGGTATGGTTCCATGTGCCTTTGATTAATTTAAAGGCATCACATATCATTTATCATTTATTTTTTATGAATATCATGAAATGCATAGAAAAATAAAGACAATTCTCAAGGCTATTGCATATTCTACTTGCTCTTTCGATGAAGAGCATGGCTCAAGATGAGGAGGTAGGTATGACAATTCTCAAGGCTATTGCATATTCTACTTGCTCTTTCGATGAAGAGCATGGCAGGTAGGTATGACAATTCTCAAGGCTATTGCATATTCTACTTGCTCTTTCGATGAAGAGCATGGCAGGTAGGTATGACAATTCTCAAGGCTATTGCATATTCTACTTGCTCTTTCGATGAAGAGCATGGCTCAAGATGAGGAGGTAGGTATGGTTCCCTGTGCCTTTGATTAATTTAAAGGCATCACATATCATTTATGATTTATTTTTTATGAATACGATGAAATGTGCCTTTGATTAATTTAAAGGCATCACATATCATTTATGATTTTTTTTAATGAATACGATGAAATGCATGTAAAATAAGGTTGAACGGAAAAATAAAGACAATTATCAAGGCTATTGTAGATGACGAGCATGGCTCAAGATGAGGAGGTATGTATGGTTCCATGTGCCCTTGATTAATTTAAAGGCATCACATATCATTTATTATTTATTTTTTATGGATACGATGAAATGCATGTAAAGTAAGGTATGACTATCTTTTTGTGAGAGAGGTTGAACGCGAATGAAACTATTGACTATCTTTTTGCGAGAGAGACTTGGGATGCACTATAGATGAGGAAACAGTAGAGGCAAAGGAGTTATGTTATGGTGCAAGACCAATGTATGTTTTGAAGAGATGGTTCTCCTCCCTACTTATCTATTTAGGGTTTATTATTTTTGGTCTATACATAAGATTTACTTACTTTTGCATATGATTATCACAAGGGTTTTGTTGGTTGTTAAAGATTTATCGTACTTGGTTTTAGTTTCTATTTAATATCTCTCATAAGATTTTTTGCTCTCTATTTGATATCTTCTAGTTTGGCTTTTGTTGGTTTTAGGCAATGGAGAAATAAAGACAAGTCTTAAGGCTGTTGTAGATTCTACTTCTTCTCTCAATGAAGAACACAACACAAGATGAGGAGGCATGTATGATTCCATGTATGTTTGTTTAATATAGAGGCATCACATATCATTTGTGATTTATTTATTTGTGAATGCAATGTTATGCGGATAATGAAAGGAGGAGCAAAGTTGGAGGTGCACTAATGAAATGAGTGAAATATTTTCATGCGAAGATGGTGGCAATGAAGAAGAGTGTAGAGATGGAGGTGGATGGTGAGCTCTGTTTTTATTATGTTATGAATTTCTCCTCATTTCAGTTACAATGATTCCTCGCCTTCAACTTCTTTATAATTTACGATTTTGGTCGTTGTGTAAGATGTACTTGCTTTTGCATAAGATTATTCATAGGATTTTTATCTTTGTTTATGTTTTCTCATAATATATTGCAATATTCATTAATATCTCATAATTTATGTCACTATCTATTTAATATTTAGTGTTTTTTAAAATTTCTTAAAAGAGTTTTTGGTCTCTATTAAATATTTTTGGATTTGTTTTTGTTTGGTTCAATAGGCGGAAAAAAATCAAGGTAAGCCTTGTTACCACAAAATCTATATTCATTAGTGCAAAAGCCATATGAACCTAGATAATAGATTTGTGTAACCAAGAGGTCAGCTACTATTACCTTGCCAACTTTCCTTTGCTCTTCAGGTTGGCTCTGCTCCAACTCAAGTGAGGTTTCTCTAATTATTGTTATTGGAATTGTAAGTCAATGAAGTGAAAAGGTGATTTAGGAAGTATATTCTAGCGAAATAGGTTGTATAGTTTGTAGAAAAGGATGGATGGCGGAATTGAAGAGTAGTGCCATACTCCGTTTGGTGAATGGGCTTAAATGGGAGGCTCTCCAAAAGGTGAAAATAATACAATATGTCTGAAAAAATACAAGTTGATTACACTCCTTTGTTGTTCTATATTGATAATTTTGGAACGTGCAGGCAAATGAAAAGATGCTCATATGGGCATATGCATGGCTTAAGCATGCACGTGCCCTATACTCTAGCCTATGTAAATGTTTCTTCTCCACACTACAAACTAGTGCTATGTCATCTCTAGGCATGAATGTGCCCTATACTATAGCCTATGTAACTATGACTTTTCTACGCTGCCATTTATTGCTGTCCTCTCTCTCTACTAGGACTGTTGCATATAATGCAAAGATGATATCTGTTGTATGACTTTTCTACGCTGCAATTTATTGTTGTTCTCTCTCTCTACTAGGACTGTTGCATATAATCCAAAGATGATATCTGCTGAAGTGAGTTATTGCTGTATGGATCTTCATCATTGTTGCACAATGTTGAACAAAATACTGACCATGGAGAATGTTTAAAATATTAGTTTTCCCATGCACACCAATATGTTAGATGCCTCTGGACACCATTGTGGAAAAATATGGCTAATATTGAACAAAATACTGACCATGGAAAATGTTTAAAATATCAGTACATTAACTTGCACGGATCCGTTTTCCCATGCACACCAATATGTTAGATGCCTCTGGACACCATTGTGGAAAAATATGGCTAAAGTCCAATTTGGATGATATGTGATGTCCCTTTGACTCTTTTTGTTACTATTATTAATAATAGCAATTAGATTCCAATGTACTTTTTACATAGGTAATTCAAATTGGCATGTGCCATAGGCACCTCATTTTTCATTTTTGCACCTGGTGAAAGAGAGTGAGGTAAAAATAAAATAAATTCACATTCAAATTCTTTGGTCTATTCTATCACCCTATTTCTTGTGTCAGGGATTTGAAGCTCGATAGTTGCAGCAAGCCTTTTTGGAAGGCATCACCAATATAGGTTGTACAATCCCCCATACTATTTCCTTGAGTGTTATTCCCATAAATTGGAAAATTGTAGGACTTCTCTCAGGGATTTATGAGTATTGGTGGTAAAGGCTTCTTATTGACGTTTGGTCTATAGGAATGGTCTATAGGAAAACACTTTAGCAAACTTTGAGACATGTACTAGCTTTCCCTATGTTACTAGAATAAACTATGATGTGCAAAAACCTTGGATGGTCAATCATAGGTTACTGCATAACTTATAAATTTAGATTGCCTCTCCCCAGAAAGCCTTGGATGGTCAATCATAGGTTACTGCATAACTTATAAATTTAGATTGTCTCTCCCCAGAAAGGACTGGATAAATTTATGCAAACTTCTTGTATTTACTTCTCATAAGAACCATAAGGTTATTTTGTTAGTGACATCTACTCCTAGGAAAGCTATCCTTGTTGGTTGTACATTTTGAAACATTTAATGCATTCTATGACTATTTTCTTGTAGATGGCTTTTCAAGAATGTGATAGGACTGTGAACTTTGATCTATAGTGTATGTTTGTCACCAGTTTATCCATTCATCATAATATTGCAAAACTGTCTTTGCTGAAGAACAATGCTATGCAAGGGATTTTCTCGGTCTCAACCAAAAAAATCGCACCTTTAAGAACTTTAAATCTAGGAATTTTGAAATTCAAGCAACAAACAACGAGAAACTCAGTATCCTACCAATATGGTATCTAGCAGCATAGAAAGGTAGGTCTGAATAAGACCAAAATATCAAGGGATTTTCTTGGTCTCAACCAAAATCGCACCTTTAAGAACATTAAATCTAGGACTTTTGAAATTCCAGCAACAAACAACGAGAACCTCAATAGTATCCTACCAATATGGTATCTAGCAGCATAGAAAGGTAGGTCTGATAAGACCAAAATATCCCTATCGCTTTCTCAACTTCACCCCTCATGTGCTCTTATGGCTAGGTCGAGATTCAACCTTTAGGTGTAATATGTGAAGCAAAAGAAACTGTGCTTAAAATCTAGCACTGTTATTAAAGGGGGAGAAGCATAAGCGGTTAAAATCTAGCATTGTTATTAAAGGCGGAGAAGCAGAAGTGGTTTCAGCTACAGGAGTTGGACTAAATGCAAAAATTGAGCCTTGTCCAAATTCAAGCCTTGTTTCAGTGTCTCACTTTTGCAACTTCAATGGCTCCTAGATTTGCCATTTTGATGATGGTTAATTCTTGTATTCTCATTTGGTCAATGTTTTAAGAATGACATGGCTTTTATTGTTGAGTGGTATTTCAAATGGTTGTTTGTTGTAAAGTCCCTTCCTCAAACAATTTTCATAGTACATTCCACCTTACTGCACTCAGGTATTTACGATAGGGCTAGAAAAATTCGCTTCCTTGAACAATTTTCATAGTTTTTTTTTTAATCTATAGAATTTTATGAGAACACATCCAACATAAAATCCAAAAAAATCCCAAAAATTCCCAAGAAGCCAATGAAAATTTTGCATTAGCAAAATAAAGAAAAACTGCGTGGGAATGGTTGGTGGAATTATCATAAACATGGTGTGCTCTCCATTGCAAATCTTTAGATATTTTCCTATCCAATCAATTTCTAATGCTGAAAACAAGATGCCTAGTTTTCCCTTGCTATACATTCATCAATGCCTGAAAAATACGTCTAAACTGGCTGTAAAAATACAAATACAACATTATGTAGAAAACCCTGTCTGGAAAAAAATCAGAATTGATAATAATGGAGAATGAAGGTTCTATTTTGCATTTTTTTTCTTATTGTTTGTTGGGTGAATATTTGGATCCCACATGGTGAGTATTGAAAAATTTGTCAAGTACTTGCAAGTGTAGTCAAAATTGTTTTGTAACAAGAAGTTTGAACAAGCTTGATTGGTCAATTATTTCAGGGTTGAGGGTTGAGTCAATGAGTATTATTGTTACTAACCGACAGCTGTAACAAAATAAACAATATGTTGAATGCTCTTTTCAATATTGTTAGACATTTTTTATGTTGAGGGAGAATTGGCCTTACTCCTTTGATGGATGGCTTCATGCCTAATAATCCAATGCTCAACTTTCACATTTTTTAGTATTGTTTTATTTTTTTGGTTCAATTTAGTATATTGTTGTGGATGTATATTGTGATCAGTCCAAATGTTGTAAATATATCATTTTGACGAGTAGTTATGTTTATTTCTCAGTGTAGACTATTGCGACTGCGTATATTTTCCTTTATGGTAAGATAGAAGAAACTTCTGTGCTTCTTTTATGTTTATTTCTCAGTGTAGACTATTGCGACTGCATATATTTTCCTTTATCTTAAGATAGAAGAAACTTCTGTGCTTCTTTGAGATATCGCAAAGTTGGCTTAGGGCATTTGGCAAAAGAGGAACCCAACTGCAACCAAACATATTAGAGAAAAGGTACGGGTTAAAACAATGTAAAACTTGATGTTGAAATATGTTTTATGTCCTTTTTTGCTAATGAATTTGAAGGATATAACATTTTGGATGTATTTTATGGATTCAATATTTATGTAGCATTCTTGGTTTGTATTTATGCAACTTGATTTATGCTATTTAAATTTGGTTTTCAATACTAAACAATGCCATGAATGACAAAAATAGGTGCTACTCATGGCAGAGCAAGTTATTCTTTCCACATTGGCCTTGGCCTTTGCTTTTATCGTGCACATCCATACAAATAAGATTTTTAATGTTGCAGAAAATTCTTTAGCACAAGTAACATGGAATTTTATAAGTAATGGGTGAGGGTTCTAGTCTCTTTATCATTGTTCTTCAATATTTTATGCTTTTTGGATTGCATGCATCTATGGATTTTCAACAAGACTAAAATTGCTTTATGTGTTACAGGGATTACATCCGTCTGCCTCTTGTGCAAGCCTTCAACATATTGCTATTGGAGGGATCTTTCTTGCTGCTAAATTTTTGAAGGTTAAACTGTCCATTAGATGGACAGAGGGGCCTTGGTGGGGGGATTGTGATGTGACTCCTCACCAACATGAGGGTTAACTTATCTGCTCTGTGATCTAATTTGGTGTTTCTGTAGAGTGTTTATAATTATAATATGCTCAAACTTTGCATGATGTCATCATATCTATATATATTCTTTGATTGCTCATTAGGCAAGATATATTTGAAACTAGGGGACTCACTATTGTAAGTGACTTATCAATTTGTGACATGTAGGCATCTACTCACTACAATTGTTAATTTTTGTCCAGTGGTTAGCAATCAAATGCTAGATCTATATGAATAAACCAAGGCAACATCCACTTCAAATGACATCAACTCTCCTCAAGGTGTGGATAATAAATTAAAGTCTTCATGTAAGAATACTATCCAAGTTTAGTCGGGTGAAAAGATCATATCAAATGTCACCGACATATGCAGGATGCCAGATTAAGAACTGCATATGCTTTTAAAAATTAGCATTTTTCAAACATTTTAGGGAAACATCCACCATTTGTTTGTTAGAGTTATTTTCTGCATATTCTTTTAAAAATAGCATTTTTCAGACATTTTAGGGAGACATCCACCATTTGTTTTTTAGAGTTATTTTCTTCATAGGAGCCTAAGTTTGATGATATTGCAGGTTAAACAACAAATATAAATCCATGCAATGCCAAGGATGCAAAGAAAGAGCACATATGAAGCAATAAAGAACTCAACTATTGAGAGTGAGCTAACATCAGTGGTAAGTTCAGGTAAAGGGGTAACATGGATTTACAAGGGCATTTGGTCAATAAAAATTCTAGTCTTATTTAAGTTAGAGGCATCTTAATTAATTTATTTGTTGCTTATTTAAATATTGAGTACAATGTAATGTAGGGAAAATAACATGGAGGATAATTGATGAAACTATTGAAATATATATGTAGAAACACTATATTATAGTGAAGAGGTAGTAGTAGAGCTGAGTTCTCTTTTGGTGTAAAATCCATCTAAAATCCATGCTATCTGCTATGAAATCCTCATGTTGGTCTTTGTTTTATATTTCTCAAAAGATATTTGGTGTGTATTTAATATTTGTCATAAGATTTTATGGTCTCTATTTAGTACTCTTCTATTCTTTAATGTGCAGGATGACCATGGACACTTTTTTTTGGGCTTTTTTTGGGATTGTAAAGAAGATTTCGTCTACTATTTCTCTTTATTTTGTTTTTGTTATTTTCATTTCTTTTTTCTATTGTTGTTGCGATATTTTACTATGGCTTGTTACTGTAGTGCCCTGGTTTCGAATTACAGCAACCATAGAATACTCATAAAATTTGAAAACAACAATGCATAAAACTGTAATCTTCACCTACCTGAACTGCTGGCTGATTTCCGATTCTGCTACCGAACTGGCGATCCTGAACTGCTGGCTGATTTGACCCAATCTCGAGATGGCCAATACCACCCAACCAGACAGAGCAACCTGGTTGCTAAATCCAGAAAGCTCTCCACAGAGGCTCCTTGTCCCTCCGTGCCCAGAACTCAGATCACTCAAAGCTCTTCCACTGAAAAGTCTCTTCTCCTGGTTTCCTGCTGATGAATCTATACTTCTCCCGTTTTTCCCCCACTTCAGGTTCAGGCCTCGGCTATTTATTCCCTGACCTGGCGGTGGCCGCCCTCCCACTTGCAGCCACCGCCTCCCACACATTGATGGCTCCCGATATTTTTTACTGTCCCAACGCTCAGTAATAAGTGTTCAGCAGGTTCGACCGACTTTTATTAATGGCTGGGATAAGTATAGATTCTTTTAGGGTCGTTGATATTTACGATCATAACATTTCTTGTGTATGTTACAACATTTTTATAATTGATACTTTTATAATGTTTTCACTATAATGCTATAAGGTTTTATGTGGTATACTTTATAACCTTTAAATTATATATGGTATAAAGTTAAGTAATATAATTTCATAATATTTAAATTATATATGATATAAAGTATATTTCATAACATTTAAATTATATATGATATAAAGTTAATTAATATAATTTATAAATTCATATTATAAGGTCTAACCACATACTTTATAAAATTTAATACATAGATATATATTTATAAAGTTTAAGGTCTAAAATTTTATTAATGGGTTGTTACATACATTCCCTCTTCTGAAAACTTCGTCCCGAAGTTAGAGCTTTTAGGTTCAAGGATTTAATGGACATGACCTTTTCTATCCAGGTCCCCAAGCTATTCAAACTCATCCTATCCTCCCTAATCTCTTCTGCTCCCATCCTATCCGTCCTCTACTAGAGTATGCCATGGCGTCAATCTTACTGACCTAACCATTCATAACACGAAGGTAACAGCGTCGGCTATACCGACCTGATTCCCAGTAGGCATCCGGCAGTCATCATCACACGTCTAGGGGAGCGTGACTCGCACAGTCCTCCCATGACTCCAGGGTTCGGAGGATAAACGGTGGGTAACACCTCCACCCCTCCAGTAAAATTAGGGCTACTACCCAATCATAGAATCACTTGGAGCTTTAACTGATCTGAGGTTCTGTCATCACGTGGCCATCTCGAAAATTGGATCAATTATCTGCAATCATAGTTTATCTGCCTGTTTATCTGCAATCTTACACTTACCCATGTATTTGTAAAATGCATATCAGTATATTCGGAATAACTTATGTATTATTTACATATGATACTACAACATAACATAATTTTGTCATTTTCCATGCATGTATTCTGACTTTTCTTTAGGATGTATTCACTTCATATCTTCCATTTCAGTTGCTCATCTTCGACATGCATAAAATAAAACAGATTTATATTGTTTTCAATTTCTACCAGAAGTAAAATCATGTAACGGCCTTAACTTTACTTCAACATTTATAATTTTAGTAAAATAATCACATATATTGTTTTGGTATCCATGTACCAGCAGGAATTTAAACACATATTATTTTGGTATCCATGTACCAGCAGGAATTTAAACATATAATATGCCACAAAGTTTCATGTTTATCACTAATCATTCAAATGTTTTTGGGTCTCTGACAGTAGTGAAGTAGATATATACTAAACATAGTGTAAAGTTCTTCAAAATGGACATAAACTAGGGTATCTCTGACATATGTCCTCTGTATTCTCCCAAGTCGCTGATCCAGGACTATACTTGTCCCACTGGACCTTGACTTGGTCCACCAGGCGGTTCCTCAGCCGTCGAACTCTACGTTCCAGTATACGTAAAGGTTCGACCGTTATGACTCCCTCGTTCGATACCTGCAATTCTTTCCACTGGATGTTATGAGATAGATTAGCTACATAATGTCTTAATACAGAAACATGAAATACATTATGAATTCTATGCAGGTGGGGTGGCAGGGCAAGACGATAGGCAACAGGTCCAACTCTTTCCACGATTTTAAACGGTCCTATAAATCGGGGAGACAACTTTGTCCCTTTCCCGAATCGAATAGTACTTTTATTTGGTTTGATGCGGACGAAGACTTGGTCCCCTACTTCATACCTCCTATCAGTTCGGTGAGCATCAGCATAACTCTTTTGTCTATCCTGTGCTTCCTTTAATCGCTGTCTAATCTGTCTGACCTGCGCTTCCATTTCATGGATTAATTCTGGTCCTATTATCACTCGATCTTCTAACCTGTCCCAACTTAACGGAGTTCTGCAAGGTCTGCCATATAAAGCTTCAAATGGAGGCATCCCAATCGAACTGTGGTAACTGTTGTTGTATGCGAATTCAACCAAGGGTAAATACTTTTCCCAGTGGGATTGCTGATCCATTACATACATTCGCAACATGTCTTCAAGTACTTGATTTACTCTTTCAGTTTGCCCATCAGTCTCAGGATGGTAAGCCGTGCTTAAATTTAGCTGAGTACCTAAGGCTGTCTGCATGCACGTCCAGAATCTGGAAGTGAATCGCGAATCTCTATCGGATATAATCTTCTTAGGTACTCCATGAAATCTGATAATTTCGTTTATGAATACTCGAGCCACGTCAGCAACATCATAAGTATCTCTTACCGGAATAAAATGGGCGCTTTTTGTTAATTTATCCACCACTACCAGAATGGCATTGTGTCTTTGAGAAGTAAGAGGTAGTCCAGTGATAAAATCCATAGAGATGGTCTCCCATTTAGACATAGGTATGTCGTGGGGTTGTAAGAGACCTGCTGGGTGACAATGATCTGCCTTTACTTGCTGACATTCCATACATTTTGCAACAAATTGAGTGATATCACGCTTCATGCCTGCCCAAAAGAAGAGTTTCTTGGTATCCGCATACATTTTCCCTACTCCAGGATGAGCACAATATACGGCTTTGTGAGCTTCCCTGAGGATGGTATCTCGAAGATCCTTATCATCAGGAATGTACATCCTTCCATGGAATCGCAAGATCCCATCGCTTTCTAATTCATAACCCTCGAACTTAGATTCTTTTGCCTTAATCCCCTCAAGACTTGCCCTCACCTTTAAATACCAGCTGTCTTTTATAAGACGATCCAGTACTCGTTGTCTTAAGTCCACTTTAATGGGTATGAGAGAAAATATCCGGGGTCTCCTGCTTAAGGCATCGGCTACTACATTTTCTTTTCCCTTAATATATGATATTCCGAAGTCATATTCACTTAGGAATTCACTCCATCGCCTTTGCCTGGCATTTAAGTCTCTTTGGGTGAACAAATATTGTAGACTTTGATGGTCGCTTTTAAGTGTAAACTTTCGTCCCACCAAATAGTGTCTCCAGATCTTTAAAGCTAGCATTACAGCGGCCAATTCTAAATCGTGAGTAGCATAGAGTTCTTCATGAGGTTTTAGCTTTCTGGAAGCATAAGCTATCACTCCCCTGTCCTGCATTAACACTGCACCCAGCCCTTGCTTGGATGCATCAGTACATACCGTAAAGTCTTTGCCCATATCAGGGACTCTTAGGATTGGTGCACTGGTGAGTAGTCTTTTGAGTTCAGAGAATGCATTATTACATTCCTCGGTCCACTCATACTTAACACCTTTACGCTGGAGGGTTGTGATTGGCTTCGCGATTTTGGAGAATCCCTCCACAAATCTCCGGTAATAACCTGCTAAGCCCATAAAGCTTCGTATCTCATGTGCATTTTTCGGTATTGGCCATTCCATGATCGCTTTTACCTTCTCAGGATCTACTGAAATCCCTTCACCTGATATGATGTGACCCAAATAATGAATTTTTTTCCTGAAAGAAGGAACACTTGGACAGTTTTCCATATAACTGACGTTCTCTAAGGCAGGACAATACTAACCGCAAATGCTCCTTATGCTCTTCTTCATTCTTGGAATAGATGAGAATATCATCTAAAAAGACTTGTACAAATTTATCAAGATACTGACGGAAAACACTGTTCATAAGATTCATGAATACGGCCGGCGCGTTTGTTAACCCAAATGGTACCACAGTAAATTCATAGTGCCCAAAACGTGTCCGGAATGCCGTCTTAGAGATATCATTTTCCGAAATCCTTAGCTGATGATACCCTGATCGAAGATCAATTTTTGAAAAGACAGAAGCTCCTTTCATTTGATCGAAAAGATCATCGATCCGCGGCATAGGGTATTGATTCTTTACTGTAGCTCGATTCAAGTCCCGATAGTCTATGCATAATCTTAAGGATCCATCTTTCTTCTTCACAAAAATTACAGGAGCGCCCCAAGGTGAGGTACTGGGCCGAATAAGCCCTATATCGAGTAGTTCCTTCAACTGGATTTGCAATTCCTGAAGTTCTGGAGCTGTCATTCTATAAGGCGTTTTAGAGATCGGTTGGGTACCTGGCTTTAACTCAATAGTGAGATCCAATTCTCTTACCGGGGGTAATCCAGGTAGTTCCTTTGGAAATACATCCGGGAACTCGGCTAACACCGGATATTGTTCTAAGGATGGTCCCTTTTCCTGGCTTACTTCGTGAATTGCATAAGCCTGACAACCCTTTCTTAAACAACGCTTCACCTGCATTGCCGAAATGTAGCGCAAAGAAATTTCTCTCTTGATTCCTTGAATTTGGATTACTTCTCCCTCATCATTTAAGCCCAAAATCCTTTTTCCATAACAATCTACCCACGCTTGGTGAGCTTCCAGCCAGTCCATACCTATGATAAGATCATACATCCCTAGGGCTGTGACATAGATTTTTAGTTTAGTCGAACAGACCCCTAGGTCAATTTTGCATTGATCCACACTCAAGCCTACGGTTTGGAGTTCTCCTGAGGCCATTTCCACTTGGTGGAAATCATTTTGTCTACGAGCTGCCAGCCCACATTTGTTTAATGCATATGACGAAATGAAGCTATCTGTGGCACCAGTATCAAATAAGATTTTGAGTTTTACACCATTGATAATACCTGAAGATTCCACTACAGTGGATTGATGGGCTGCTTGGTCGTGGTTGACTACTGCATGAATTCTATGATTACTTCGGTTGGCTGATACCGGCTCCTTCCCATTCATTTGCAATATATCTGATGACGCTTCTGGGCAGTGACGCTGGAAATGCGGCCCCCCGCACCCCCAACAATTGAGCTGCGCTGATCCTCTTGAGTCAAGGTGTGAATTTCTGGAGAACGAGCCGCGTCCTCCCATGTTGGTTCCTCTCGCGCTCCTTCCTCTTCCGGTAGTCCCTCGCGATGCCCAAGGTCTGATGTTGGACGATTCTGCGGCTATAGTGTTTACTGCCATGGGAACTCTTGTCCCCACACTTGGGGTAAACCTGCTACCGTAAGGTGGCCTCGAGCTACCTCCTCTGAAAACGTTCCGGGGAGCCTTCCCTGGGAACCCTGATTGAAAAGGCCCTGCTGGCCACATATCCTTTTTGATTCCAAGGTGCTCCTCTGCATAACGGCTACATTCGACTGCCTCAGCTACAGATGATGGTTTCCACATACTTACCAAGGCTCTGATGCGAGGGTTTAACCCAAATATGAAGCGTTCAGCTTGACGTTCATCAGAGTCTAAGTAGGGAATGTATTTTACCAGCTCCATAAACCTTATTTCGTACTCTTCCACCGTTTTACTTCCCTGAATTAGTGTATGAAAGGCTCTGGCTTGCTGCTGTTGAAAGTATGGAGGTAAATACTTCGCGCGGAACCTTTCCTCAAACAGATCCCAAGGAACGTTGTCTGATGTAAGGTGTAGCTGCTTTTCCAGGTTTCCCCACCAAATCAGGGCATTTTCCTTTAGTTGAAACACGACAATTTTTGTTTTTGCTGAAGGCGAATATTCTCTTAACCTAAAGCACCGGTTCATCCCTTCCAACCATGCCTCAGCGCGTTCACCAGCTCGACCTCCCGAAAATTCTGGGAGTCTAATTTTCTGAAGCTCCCTAGAGATGTCTTCTCTCGATCTTCTGGGCTCCAAATTATCTGGTTCCGCTGAACTGGTGGCTACATGCTGAAATTCCTCTTTGTTTTTAGCCTTAGCTGATTCCTTTAGTGTCTCCAATAAGGCTTCCAAAGAGTTCATTATCACAGTCAACTCTGGCGTTGGAGCGTTTGATGTTGACGGCTGCCTTGGTGGTGACGAGGGTGACGGGGATGGCGATGGCGACGGTGGCGGCATTGATGGTGATGATGCTGCCTGGTCACGTCGTCGTCGCTCATACGTCTTTACCATAGTAATGGTCCCTGAACATAAAATAAAATTTATATAATTAAAAAAAAATTGAGGCGGATAACCGAATTTTAACACAATTTTCTTTGCAACTTTACATTTACAAACGGGTATAGTTTTGCTATTTTTACCCGCTAGGCGGATCTTACTGGTACCGAGGTCAAGGAGGGTGGTCACGCGACCTCCTTGTCCTAATGCAGGGTTTTCTAAAAATGAATAATGCAGAAGTGTATGGTTATTAGCCCCTAAGGTAAGACATCCCAAGGTTTATTTACCTAACAACACCCACAAAATGAAAATGTTAGATGTCTCGATCACAAGGTACATCGGTAACATACCCGTCATACCTTAACCTGACTATTACATTTAAGGGGTCATATATATATATGTCCCGAATATATTACTGGGATGAGGATTTAATCCATAAAAGAAGGATTGGTTCCTTTCCTTACCAGCCTAAAACCTAGGAAGAAAAAATGATGTGTTCCATAAGGTCCATGTCTCATTATGACAAACGCAAAATTTTCGCCTTCTTATTCTGATCTAGAATTTACTGATATCTCTGCATAGTCTATTGCGCAGAAATACTTAATAAAATTTGTTATATAATTATGAATAATGCACATTTTCCACAGACAGAATTTGGAAAATCTCATGCTATGTAGAATAGGTCTATATGGTTGAATGGCCCAATACAAGTTCCCCGCGTAACCTGTGTCACGATGAGACTGAGTATTGGTTTGGATTTTATGGTCCTTTAACTTCCCTCCTGCTTGAGGACGGCCATTTACCACTGATTAATACCAGTATATTATCAACCAGTTTAAGAATGGATTATTATCAGTAAGTTTTGGTCGTATACTTTTAACATTTTGTTTAAAGCATTGTTTAATTAATACATTTTCTATGTAAGAGGTATATTTTAAAATATATAGATAGTAGTGAAGTTAAACAACTACTGGAGCTTTATTGCTTTTAAGATATTGAGATTTTTTTATTTATTTATTTATTTATTTTATTTATTTTTTTTTATTTTTTATTTTTATTTTTATTTTTTTATTTTTAAGTCTGTTATCCAGAAATTGAGAAAATGGGATTTACTACTATCAACTTTTGCAGGCAACGGAATCTATCTTAAATGAAAATGTAATTTACATAGAAGTTTATGTGGTGGTAGAGAAATCATGCTTGACAATTATCCACCATTATATCTAGCTTTTGAAGATATACCATCTATTTAAGCACAAGGTTCATATCATTTCCTTAATTCAAGAGCAAGGTTCATATCATTTCCTTAATTCAAGAGCAGAAAACACTTTATACGAGCCTCAATTATTTTGGAAAACTATGCTTTAGTTTATCATTTTTACTCTCTGAAGCAGTTCATGTGCTTTTGATCTATTCAAAAGCACCAACGATTGCATCTGTTCATTATATTTTTCAGATAATTTGTTTTTAAGTGGCACTTGAGTTCAAGCAAATCATCAATTCCATACTTTGTTTCTAAGTTGTCTCCCCCAGCCAAATTCTTCTAAACATCTTCCATATAGATACTGAATTCAAACCGATATAATTTTCAAGTACAATTCAATTGCTTTATATTCATTGTTAAATTTCCCCTTATGATTATAAGATACAAATAAATTTTAGATAAGTTTCTCGTTCATGTAGGCTTTCTCGTTCATGTAGGCTCAGGTTTTCCATCGCCCTTTTATGGAGGGTTACTGAACCTAACGCTTTTGCAGGCAACGGAATCTTTTTTTTTTTTTTTTTTTTTTCTTAAATGAAAATGTAATTTTAAAACCTATGACCACATAACATCACAAAATCTTACTGCTGGCCCACAACACTATGTTTAATATACAAATGGCATAAATGATATATATGTTTTGTATTTTGGCGTTGGCGGGAGGGGTTAGCGGAGCCCGCCATATCCGGCAACTCTGCCAAACCCCAAAAGGGCAATTAACGAGAGCTCCAAACTTGGCGCATATCACAAACAGTCGTTAAATAAAATTTGACCACCGTCAGTATATGTAACAGTAGAACAACTTATACCACCACCGAAAACTTCGGCTTATGTTGTTATACGATGTATACCGCCGGTCCAAAACAATGATACCATATATGTTATATGGTAATCACATAATTATTTTAGTTGTTACGCATTGTAATATGGTGGAATTCGAATTAAGTCGTATGGATGGGAGGTCCCGGGTTCCAACCCGCGGGACCCTCGTTATGGTGTATTGTTGTGTTATATTAAGCGCGTGGTTTGTTTGGTGTTCGGGAGGGTTGACGCTTCTGAGAAATTTGATCTCGCAGTCAAGGCAATCTCTGAGATGTTTATTGAGCTTCTGGAAATCGACATTATTATTTTTTTTTTTTTTTTCTTTTTTTTTTTATACGATTTTGGCAGACACATTTTTTTTTCTCGCTGGGAGCTGTCGCATAAACCGGCTATGTCGGTTGATGGGATTCTAACTATTGACTCCTTCTATTGACATTGATTCAAAGATCTTCAACGGCATTCCAATACGAACCATAACCTTTGCCAGAATTGAACATTATTTAATCCCAGGGACGCCACACGGGCCGATCCAAATGGGTGCTTGTTCTCCTCTGTATGCTGTAGAATGGTTACTCCTATGGCGTTTTCCACGCGTTTTTCTATGCGTTTGCAGATACAGAGGATTGCGGCCTTGTAGCATCTATGGCAGAATGCTCTTTTGGGCTTCGGACGATTAATGTCTTCAGCAACTCCCATGGAGATGATTTTATTATTTTACAGAAACTCGGAACTACACCGACGGTTGCTGTGAAAGAGCAATAGTCGACGACAATATACTTGATGTTTAAAGAGGAAATTTGAAGACAGTGAGGAGGACTGCATAGGCGTTCAGCATTCCCAGACGCAGGGCTCATTAACTACGATTTCATCCACGTCGTATTGAAGCTCTCGCTAGAGAGACGAGAGAGCAAAAAGGAAGGGCGAACGAATGTGACGGATGGGGAAACATCTTTTCAACGAAAAGAGGCTAATTTAAGTTTATTGAATGCCGACTGTCGATTCGATTATCTGAATTAATCCGGTCCCGGTTTTCGTACAGACGGAAGTCAGGTAAGGTGGCTATCATCAACAACAGCCGCCGGGACAACAAAAGGGTACAGAATCGATGCCAGATACGGATTTGTAAGGGCCGTGATGAGAAATTGCAAGAATTTGAGATTTCAAGAGCGTGTTTTACAGGTGTAGGCCAACAAGGTGCCGCAGAGTTTAAAACTAGCTCTGATACCATGTGTAGTGCCCTTGTTTCGAATTACAGCAACCATAGAATACTCATAAAATTTGAAAACAATAATGCATAAAACTGTAATCTTCACCTACCTGAACTGCTGGCTGATTTCCGATTCTGCTACCGAACTGGCGATCCTGAACTGCTGGCTGATTTGACCCAATCTCGAGATGGCCAATACCACCCAACCAGACAGAGCAACCTGGTTGCTCAATCCAGAAAGCTCTCCACAGAGGCTCTCTGTCCCTCCGTGCCCAGAACTCAGATCACTCAAAGCTCTTCCACTGAAAAGTCTCTTCTCCTGGTTTCCTGCTGATGAATCTATACTTCTCCCGTTTTTCCCCCCACTTCAGGTTCAGGCCTCGGCTATTTATTCCCTGACCTGGCGGTGGCCGCCCTCCCACTTGCAGCCACCGCCTCCCACACATTGATGGCTCCCGATATTTCTTACTGTCCCAACGCTCAGTAATAAGTGTTCAGCAGGTTCGACCGACTTTTATTAATGGCTGGGATAAGTATAGATTCTTTTAGGGTCGTTGATATTTACGATCATAACATTTCTTGTGTATGTTACAACATTTTTATAATTGATACTTTTTATAATGTTTTCACTATAATGCTATAAGGTTTTATGTGGTATACTTTATAACCTTTAAATTATATATGGTATAAAGTTAAGTAATATAATTTCATAATATTTAAATTATATATGATATAAAGTATATTTCATAACATTTAAATTATATATGATATAAAGTTAATTAATATAATTTATAAATTCATATTATAAGGTCTAACCACATACTTTATAAAATTTAATACATAGATATATATTTATAAAGTTTAAGGTCTAAAATTTTATTAATGGGTTGTTACAGTTACTTTGTTTTTTTGTACATCTTGTAACAACCCATTAATAAAATTTTAGACTTTAAAACTTTATAGAAATATATATATATATATATATATATATATATGTATTAAATTTTATAAAGTATATGGTTAGACTTTATAATATGAAAGTATAAAACATATCATTAAACTTATATAACATATATAAAGAAATGTTATAAGATATACTACTTAACTTTATATCATATTAATTTAATTTAAATGTTATAATATATATATCTTAAAACTTTATAGCATTATAACATAAACGTTATACTGTGTCATTAAACTTTATAACATTATAATGTAAGTTATAAAGGTATCAGTTATAAAACTTATACCACGTATGCTGGAAATGTTATAATGTAAATATCAGCTGCCCTAAAAATCTATACGTATCCCAGCCATTAATAAAGTGGGTGGAACCAGCTGAATAGTTATTACTGAGCGCCAAGGACAGTAAGAAAGATCGGAGAGCCATGAATGCGTGGGAGGCAGTGGCTGCAAGTGGGAGGGCGGCCACCGCCAGGCCAGCGAATAAATAGCGGAGGCCTGAACCTGAAGTGGGGGGGGAAAACCAGAGAAGTATAGATTCATCAGCAGGAAACCAGGAGAAGAGACTTTTCAGTGGAAGAGCTTTGAGTGATCTGAGTTCTGGGCACGGAGGGACAGAGAGCCTCTGTGGAGAGCTTTTCTGGATTGAGCAACCAGGTTGCTCTGTCAGGTTGGGAGGTATTGGCCATCTCGAAATTGGGTCAAATCAGCCAGCAGTTCAGGATCGCCAGTTCGGTAGCAGAATCGGAAATCAGCCAGCAATTCAGGTAGGTGCAGATTACAGTTTTATGCATTATTGTTTTCAAAATTTTATGAGTATTTATATGGTTGCTGTAATTCGAAACTAGGGCACTACACATGGTATCAGAGCCTGCGTTCAAAACCTTCGGGACCTCACAGGCCCTACGCAGCGGAAACTTCGTATAAACCCCTGTCTGTCCGAAAATATTTATTTCCTTTCACATAT
This sequence comes from Pinus tabuliformis, assembly GCA_031772625.1. Taxonomy (NCBI): domain Eukaryota; kingdom Viridiplantae; phylum Streptophyta; class Pinopsida; order Pinales; family Pinaceae; genus Pinus; species Pinus tabuliformis. Next base: position 592,513,644 of record CM062812.1, on the reverse strand, counting down.
TTATTTCCTTTCACAGACTGGTCAAGTTCCGGAAACCCTATATTAAAGCCCTTCCCAATACAAGAACTTCGGTACATAAAACATACAGTCTGCGGTTGCAAAAGATTCGGGCCTACATCATAAACACGCGAGTGCAGACAAAAGAATTTACAGAAACGTCATAAACTATAGTAATAATCCGTAGCATATTATAATACGATTCTGACGCTGCTCGTCTCCTTCTTTTCTTCCGATTCGCGGTGCATAGTTGCTTGTGTTTGTGGTTCCGTAAGATAATTGTGTCCCTTTCTGCGGTTAAAATGTTTATTGCACAACCCCGTTTGTCTTCCAGTGCCGCTCATTTTATAGCCACCAAAAGGTATACCGGCACCAAAAAAAAATGTGAAAGCAATTAATCCAGATTGATCCTGCACGTAACGCGCGAGTGAGGGTATTTGCGGTATCCATACTCTTTGTAAAGACTCCCGCTGCCAAGCCATAATCAGTACCATTAGCCCGCTTTATTACTTCGTTTATATCTTTGAATTTCAAAATTTCTTGTATAGGGCCAAATATTTCTTCAGTGGCAATGGGCATGTCATCCTGAACTTCTGAGAAAACGGTGGGCATAATGTAGCGGTTCGCATTTGACGTACTTGGCTGTCAGGACGGCCCTCTGAAGCAATCTTGGCAAACACGGGCTTCCTCTAAGTCGGAATCGAAAAAAAAAAAAAATAGGAGATCCTGGGGAAGGCAACACGCTTAAATATCGTGTGCTTAGAGCCGGGAATTTCCTTTCGCAATCCAACAAAACCGAATATCATCGAGTTTGGCCGCAATGAAATTCGGATAGAGTTTGGCCGCAATTGAGAGCGGATCCAAGACGCTGCAATGCCTCTCACGTACCTCTGTCAGCAAACCAGATTTATGAGAAATTGCATAGGGAGCTCAGATTTTCTTATAGAAGGGATGTAGGACAGACGCAGATAAGTTGTGAATGATTATTATGGCTTACCTTTATTCAGCCAACAGGTTTAGCAATCATTTCTATTTTAAAAGTGCTAGAATTGAGTCCGTCGTTTCATTAGCTTGTCATTACTAGCGAATAAGTTTGACTGTTGACATTTTATCTGATCGTGCGGGAATTACAAAACATGTCACACAATCCTAAATAGACTACGACTTTATGAATTTACACTTTGCATCTTTCAAATCACCTTTTGCTTTTTCTCACATATATATTGATACAGATTAGGTTTCTCTGATGGTTTCAAGCATGTAAGTAACCTTTTGATTCGGACTGTGATATGGAAGTTGGAAATCGATTTATCATTCTGTGGAGTTTCTTTATTTTAACTAATAAGAAATTCATGCGTGGAATTGCATGAGCTGATTAAATAAATGGTCGTTAATAATAAACTCTATCATACGTAGAGATAGTTGAGGAAAATGGCATAGAAACATAATTTATTTACAGGTACATATTATACTTGATAAAATTAAATCAATGTTTGCATCTTGTGAAGAGTTTGACGAGTAAACTCTCAAGAGTTGGCCGGGGTAAAATGGTTGCCATCTTTTCCTTCCTTCAGGCCATGCATTTACCTTGTGCATGCCAGAAAGACTGGTTTGGCAATGAGAAACCCAGCCCAAAATTAATCAATTGTGAGAATCGTAAGACAGTACTACCTATTTCTTAAATCTGAGGATCCTAATACGTTCTGGCTTGAGTGATTGAAATCAGATTTATTTTGAATCTTGATCCTAGGAAACCCTCATTGAATTGTCATTGCTTGCATAATTATTTGTTTAGATAAATCTGAAATAAACTAGATTTCATTGTAGCCTTTACAATCCTAACATTTTAAACCCTGTGCAAAGTCATAGTACCCTTAGGGATTCCCCCCTTGTGCTGGAGAAGAACTGGCCAAAAGTGAGTTGAGATATACCACAGTGATATTGGGCAGCTCTCTTTAGTGCCCCTAGGGTCTTACTTGAGCTTTAGGACCTTCATCACTGAAGCAAGAGTTGAGTAGTAACAGCTAGTATCCTGAATTGGAGAAAAAGCTAGTTTACCATGTCAAACTTCCCTACAGAATGGTTATCATGCTCTTCAAAATTCTTACAAGAAACGCAAAATGCTGAATCATTTAAAAAAAAACAACGAATGTATAGTCCTACAACCTCCTCTATACTGTTGTCATTTGACAGATAATATCCTCCATTGATAAATTTTATATTTTCAAAAAGAAAAGAAAAAAAAAAAAAAAATAATAATAATAATAATAATAATAATAATAATAATAATAAATAAAGGTTGATTCAATTTAACCTCCAAGAAATGGTGTTTCCATCACAGTTACACCACTGCTGCACCTTCACTAAAATCATCCCTGTTGTACCTTCATTGAGGTCACCATTGCTGTACCTTTATTGAGATCATAACAATGTGGTCTTTATGAAAGCTACACCGAGATAGGGATCAGGACCTTGTCTTCATAAAAGAACAAGATCATGACTGCTATTTCACCAAGATCTTGACTGTGTCTAGAATGCCAAAATGTATAACTGTGAGGTCACAATCATGCCGAGATTGTGACTGTGTAATGCTAAGAGTGCCATATACTTAAATAAATTAAGTTTAGCAATTAAATTGAGTATGCATAATGGTAGCCATTAAAAACTATATGTTATAATAGTGGTTCATGTTTTAATCCATGGCCAGCTCATATCACTCATTAGGTGTTTAATATTAATATATCAAACTGTTGTGAAATAATATATATTTTAATGTGCTATAAAAGTGCCTCAAATTCCTCTGCCCAGAGCAACTGTAGTGTTGATCTGTGCAAGCATTAAAATCAGTGCTCACCTGTATAAGGGTGTGACATTCTGCCCTTAGGTTTTTGTCATGGCAGGAAACCATAAGTTAGCACACTTCCATCACCTGAAGGAAGAACTACTTCTGAGTTGATTACTTCTGACTTTTGGAATTTCAATTAGCTAATACATGCTCCAATCAGTGGAGGCACCAACATGTTAGAACCAATAGCAAACTGCTTGCAATTTATTGCCAAAGTTGTCAATGCTGGTAAAACATACAAGCTAAAGATTTAATCCATATCCTTGTAATATATTCAGGGTATGGATACAGATGACCCCCTTAAATGTTATAGTCAGGTTGAGGTATGACAGTTATGTTACCGTAACATTTTCGTTTTGGGGATGTTATTAGGTAAATAAACTTTAGATGTCTTACCTGAGGGGCTAATAACCATGCACTTCTGCATTATTCATTTTTAGAAAACCCTGCATTAGGACAAGGAGGTCGCGTGACCACCCTCCTTGACCTCGGTACCAGTAAGATCCGCCTAGCGGGTAAAAATAGCAAAACTATACCCGTTTTTAAATGTGAAGTTGCAAAGAAATTGGTGTATTAAAATTCGGTTATCCGCCTCAATTTTTTTTTTTTATGTATATACATTTTATTTGTGTTCAGGAACCATCTTATGAGCGACGACGACGTGATCAGGCAGCATCATCACCATTAATGCCGCCACCGTCGCCATCGCCATCCCCCTCACCCTCGTCACCACCAAGGCAGCCGTCAACATCAAACGCTCCAACGCCAGAGTTGACTGTGATAATGAACTCTTTGGAGGCCTTATTGGAGACATTAAAGGAATTAGCTAAGGCTAAAAACAAAGAGGAATTTCAGCATGTAGCCACCAGTTCAGCGAAACCACATAATTTGGAGCCCAGAGGATCGAGAGAAGACATCTCTAGAGAGCTTCAGAAAATTAGACTCCCAGAATTTTCGGGAGGTCGAGCTGGTGAACGCGCTGAGGCATGGTTGGAAGGGATGAACCGGTGCTTTAGGTTAAGAGAATATTCGCCTTCAGCAAAAACAAAAATTGCCGTGTTTCAACTAAAGGAAAGTGCCCTGATTTGGTGGGGAAACCTGGAAAAGCAGCTACACCTTACATCAGACAACGTTACTTGGGATCTGTTTGAGGAAAGGTTCCGCGCGAAGTATTTACCTCCATACTTTCAACAGCAGCAAGCCAGAGCCTTTCATACACTAATTCAGGGAAGTAAAACGGTGGAAGAGTACGAAATAAGGTTTATGGAGCTGGTAAAATACATTCCCTACTTAGACTCTGATGAACGTCAAGCTGAACGCTTCATATTTGGGTTAAACCCTCGCATCAGAGCCTTGGTAAGTATGTGGAAACCATCATCGGTAGCCGAGGCAGTCGAATGTAGCCGTTATGCAGAAGAACACCTTGGAATCAAAAAGGATATAGGGCCAGCAGGGCCTTTACAATCAGGACTTCCAGGGAAGGCTCCCCGGAACTTTTTCAGAGGAGGTAGCTCGAGGCCACCTTACGGTAACAGGTTTACCCCAAGTATGGGGACAAGAGTTCCCATGGCTGTAAACACTATAGCTGCGGAATCGTCCAGCACCAGACCATGGGCATCGCAAGGGACTACAGGTAGAGGAAGGGGTGCGAGAGGAACCAACATGGGAGGACGCGGCTCGTTCTCTAGAAATTCACACCTCGATTCAAGAGGATCAGCGCAGCTCAATGGTTGGGGATGTGGGGGGCCGCATTTCCAGCGTAACTGCCCAGAAGCGTCATCGGACATATTGCAAAGCACTGGGAGGGAGCCGATATCAGCCAAGCGAAGTAATCATAGGATTCATGCAGTAGTCAACCACGACCAAGCAGCCCATCAATCCACTGTAGTGGAATCTTCAGGTATTATCAATGGTGTAAAACTCAAAATCTTATTTGATACTGGTGCCACAGATAGTTTCATTTCGTCATATGCATTAAACAAATGTGGGCTGGTAGCTCGTAAACAAAATGATTTCCACCAAGTGGAAATGGCCTCAGGAGAACTCCAAACCGTGGGCTTGAGTGTGGATCAATGCAAAATTGACCTAGGGGTCTGTTCGACTAAACTAAAAGTCTATGTCACAGCCCTAGGGACGTATGATCTTATCATAGGTATGGACTGGCTGGAAGCTCACCAAGCGTGGGTAGATTGTTATGGAAAAAGGATTTTGGGCTTAAATGATGAGGGAGAAGTAATCCAAATTCAAGGAATCAAGAGAGAAATTTCTTTGCGCTACATTTCGGCAATGCAGGTGAAGCGTTGTTTAAGAAAGGGTTGTCAGGCTTATGCAATTCACGAAGTAAGCCAGGAAAAGGGACCATCCTTAGAACAATACCCGGTGTTAGCCGAGTTCCCGGATGTATTTCCAAAGGAACTACCTAGATTACCCCCGGTAAGAGAATTGGATCTCACTATTGAGTTAAAGCCAGGTACCCAACCGATCTCTAAAACGCCTTATAGAATGACAGCTCCAGAACTTCAGGAATTGCAAATCCAGTTGAAGGAACTACTCGATATAGGGCTTATTCGGCCCAGTACCTCACCTTGGGGCGCTCCTGTAATTTTTGTGAAGAAGAAAGATGGATCCTTAAGATTATGCATAGACTATCGGGACTTGAATCGAGCTACAGTAAAGAATCAATACCCTATGCCGCGAATCGATGATCTTTTCGATCAAATGAAAGGAGCTTCTGTCTTTTCAAAAATTGATCTTCGATCAGGGTATCATCAGCTAAGGATTTCTGAAAATGATATCTCTAAGACAACATTCCGGACACGTTTTGGGCACTATGAATTTACTGTAGTACCGTTTGGGTTAACAAACGCGCCAGCCGTATTCATGAATCTTATGAACAGTGTTTTCCGTCAGTATCTTGATAAATTTGTACAAGTCTTTTTAGATGATATTCTCATCTATTCCAAGAATGAAGAAGAGCATAAGGAGCATTTGCGGTTAGTATTGTCCTGCCTTAGAGAACGTCAGTTATATGGAAAACTGTCCAAGTGTTCCTTCTTTCAGGAAAAAATTCATTATTTGGGTCACATCATATCAGGTGAAGGGATTTCAGTAGATCCTGAGAAGGTAAAAGCGATCATGGAATGGCCAATACCGAAAAATGCGCATGAGATACGAAGCTTTATGGGCTTAGCAGGTTATTACCGGAGATTTGTGGAGGGATTCTCCAAAATCGCGAAGCCAATCACAACCCTCCAGCGTAAAGGTGTTAAGTATGAGTGGACCGATGAATGTAATAATGCATTCTCTGAACTCAAAAGACTACTCACCAGTGCACCAATCCTAAGAGTCCCTGATATGGGCAAAGACTTTACGGTATGTACTGATGCATCCAAGCAAGGGCTGGGTGCAGTGTTAATGCAGGACAGGGGAGTGATAGCTTATGCTTCCAGAAAGCTAAAACCTCATGAAGAACTCTATGCTACTCACGATTTAGAATTGGCCGCTGTAATGCTAGCTTTAAAGATCTGGAGACACTATCTGGTGGGACGAAATTTTACACTTAAAAGCGACCATCAAAGTCTACAATATTTGTTCACCCAAAGAGACTTAAATGCCAGGCAAAGGCGATGGAGTGAATTCCTAAGTGAATATGACTTCGGAATATCATATATTAAAGGAAAAGAAAATGTAGTAGCCGACGCCTTAAGCAGGAGACCCCGGATATTTTCTCTCATACCCATTAAAGTGGACTTAAGACAACGAGTACTGGATCGTCTTATAAAAGACAGCTGGTATTTAAAGGTGAGGGCAAGCCTTGAGGGGATTAAGGCAAAAGAATCTAAGTTCGAGGGTTATGAATTAGAAAGCGATGGGATCTTGCGATTCCATGGAAGGATGTACATTCCTGATGATAAAGATCTTCGAGATACCATCCTCAGGGAAGCTCACAAAGCCGTATATTGTGCTCATCCTGGAGTAGGGAAAATGTATGCGGATACCAAGAAACTCTTCTTTTGGGCAGGCATGAAGCGTGATATCACTCAATTTGTTGCAAAATGTATGGAATGTCAGCAAGTAAAGGCAGATCATTGTCACCCAGCGGGTCTCTTACAACCCCACGACATACCTATGTCTAAATGGGAGACCATCTCTATGGATTTTATCACTGGACTACCTCTTACTTCTCAAAGACACAATGCCATTCTGGTAGTGGTGGATAAATTAACAAAAAACGCCCATTTTATTCCGGTAAGAGATACTTATGATGTTGCTGACGTGGTTCGAGTATTCATAAACGAAATTATCAGATTTCATGGAGTACCTAAGAAGATTATATCCGATAGAGATTCGCGATTCACTTCCAGATTCTGGACGTGCATGCAGACAGCGTTAGGTACTCAGCTAAATTTAAGCACGGCTTACCATCCTGAGACTGATGGGCAAACTGAAAGAGTAAATCAAGTACTTGAAGACATGTTGCGAATGTATGTAATGGATCAGCAATCCCACTGGGAAAAGTATTTACCCTTGGTTGAATTCGCATACAACAACAGTTACCACAGTTCGATTGGGATGCCTCCATTTGAAGCTTTATATGGCAGACCTTGCAGAACTCCGTTAAGTTGGGACAGGTTAGAAGATCGAGTGATAATAGGACCAGAATTAATCCATGAAATGGAAGCGCAGGTCAGACAGATTAGACAGCGATTAAAGGAAGCACAGGATAGACAAAAGAGTTATGATGATGCTCACCGATCTGATAGGAGGTATGAAGTAGGGGACCAGGTCTTCGTCCGCATCAAGCCAAATAAAAGTACTATTCGATTCGGAAAAGGGACAAAGCTGTCACCCCGATTTATAGGACCGTTTAAAGTCGTGGAAAGAGTTGGACCTGTTGCCTATCGTCTTGCCCTGCCACCTCACCTGCATAGAATTCATAATGTATTTCATGTTTCTGTATTAAGACATTATGTAGCTGATCTATCTCATAACATCCAGTGGAAAGAATTGCAGGTATCGGACGAGGGAGTCGTAACGGTTCATCGGACGAGGGAGTCGTAACGGTCGAACCGTTACGTATACTAGAACGTAGAGTTCGACAGCTGATGAACCGCCTGGTGGACCAAGTTAAGGTCCAATGGGACAAGTATAGTCCTGGATCAGCAACTTGGGAAGATACAGAAGACATATGTCAGAGATACCCTAGTTTATGTCCATTTTGAAGGACTTTACACTATGTTTAGTATATTTACTTCACCACTGTCAGAGACCCAAAAACATTTGAATGATTAGTGATAAACATGAAACTTGTGGCATAATATATGTTTAAATTCCTGCTGGTACGTGGATACCAAAATAATATGTGTTTAAATTCCTGCTGGTACATGGATACCAAAACAATATATGTGATTATTTTACTAAATTATAAATGTTGAAGTAATGTTAAGGCCGTTAAATGATTTTACTTCTGGTAGGAATTGAAAACAATATAAATCTGTTTTATTTATGCATGTCAAAGATGACCAACTGAAATGGAAGATATGAAGTGAATACATCCTAAAGAAAAGTCAGAATACATGCATAGAAAATGACAAAATTATGTTATGTTGTAGTATCATATGTAAATAATACATAAGTTATTTCGAATATACTGATGCACATTTTACAAATACATGGGTAAGTGTAAGCTTGCAGATAAACCGGCAGATAAACTATGATTGCAGATAATTGATCCAATTTTCGAGATGGCCACGTGATGACAGAACCTCAGATCAGTTAAAGCTCAAAGTGATTCTATGATAGGGTAGTAGCCCTGATTCTACTGGAGGGATGGAGGTGTTACCCACCGTTTATCCTCCGAATCCTGGAGTCATGGGAGGACTGTGCGAGTCACGCTCCCCTAGACGTGTGATGATGACTGCCGGATGCCTACTGGGAATCAGGTCGGTATAGCCGACGCTGTTACCTTTGTGTTATGAATGGTTAGGTCAGTAAATTGACGCCATGGCATACTCTAGTAGAGGACGGATAGGATGGGAGCAGAAGAGATTAGGGAGGATAGGATGAGTTTGAATAGCTTGGGGACCTGGATAAAAAAAAAAGGGGGTCATGTCCATTAAAACCTTGAACCTAAAAGCTCTAACTTCGGGACGAAGTTTTCAGAAGGGGGAATGTATGTAACAACCCATTAATAAAATTTTAGACTTTAAAACTTTATAGAAATATATATATATATATATATGTATTAAATTTTATAAAGTATATGGTTAGACTTTATAATATGAAAGTATAAAACATATCATTAAACTTATATAACATATATAAAGAAATGTTATAAGATATACTACTTAACTTTATATCATATTAATTTAATTTAAATGTTATAATATATATATCTTAAAACTTTATAGCATTATAACATAAACGTTATACTGTGTCATTAAACTTTATAACATTATAATGTAAGTTATAAAGGTATCAGTTATAAAACTTATACGTATGCTGGAAATGTTATAATGTAAATATCAGCTGCCCTAAAAATCTATACGTATCCCAGCCATTAATAAAGTGGGTGGAACCAGCTGAATAGTTATTACTGAGCGCCAAGGACAGTAAGAAAGATCGGAGAGCCATGAATGCATGGGAGGCGGTGGCTGCAAGTGGGAGGGCGGCCACCGCCAGGCCAGCGAATAAATAGCGGAGGCCTGAACCTGAAGTGGGGGGGGAAAACCAGAGAAGTATAGATTCATCAGCAGGAAACCAGGAGAAGAGACTTTTCAGTGGAAGAGCTTTGAGTGATCTGAGTTCTGGGCACGGAGGGACAGAGAGCCTCTGTGGAGAGCTTTTCTGGATTGAGCAACCAGGTTGCTCTGTCTGGTTGGGTGGTATTGGCCATCTCGAAATTGGGTCAAATCAGCCAGCAGTTCAGGATCGCCAGTTCGGTAGCAGAATCGGAAATCAGCCAGCAGTTCAGGTAGGTGCAGATTACAGTTTTATGCATTATTGTTTTCAAATTTTATGAGTATTTATATGGTTGCTGTAATTCGAAACTAGGGCACTACACATCTACAATTGTTATTTTTTTACATTTGTGAGCATGGCCATGCTAAATTTTGGTTTTACGTTTGTTTTTCATGTTTGTTTGTTTATTTATTTATTTTTATTTATATATTTTCATTTCATTTTATTTTATTTTTATATACCTTTGTTCATGGTTTCTGATTTGCCTTCAAATTAAGGCAAGGCTTAACAACACATAGTGGATTTAGCGCTGATGAGAATTGAACAGATGTAATGGGCAAAGATGAAAGATGAAAATATTGTGGGCAAAGATGAAAGATGAAAATATTGTGGATTCACCGCTGATGAAGATTCAACAGATGTAATGGGCAAAGATGAAAGATGAAAGAGGTATGTATGAGGGACTTCACTAGTTTGTAATGGGCAAAGATGAAAGAGGTATGTATGAGGGACTTCACTAGTTTGTTGCTACATAATTTAATGGTTCCACTTTGTTGCTTCTTATATTATGCATGTTCATGTAAATTTATTATAGGCAATATTGGTAGATGAAGGTAATTGGAATACTAAGCACTTTGTGTATTGGAATCTTCAAGCACAAGTCAAGATTTCTTCTTACCGAGTAGAGTTTGTAGATATGGATGAAAGAAAACAAAATTTTTAATCCAAGTTATGAAATACTAGTTTTCATCTACAATTGGGAGGGGTACTAAGCACTTTGTGTCATTGGAGAGTGTGGGTTTTTTATGTGTGTATTTCAATCTCAACATTTTCATTAAAACATGCGACATTTGTCTTTTTAGCCCCATAATATCTACAATTTTCTATATTGTTACTTCATAATTGAGTAGAGTTTGTAGATATGGATGAAACAAAATTAAAATTTCAATCCAAGTTATGACCATACTAGTTTTCATCTATGATTGGGAGGGGTACTAAGCACTTTTTCAATCCAAGTTATGACCATACCAATTTTCATCTACAATTGGGACGACTACTAAGTACTTTTCAATCCAAGTTATTACCATACTAATTTTCATCTACAATTGGGAGGGGTACTAAGCACTTTGTGCCATTGGAGAGTGCGAGTTTCTTACGTGTGTATTTCAATCTCAACACTATCGTTAAAACATGACACATTTGTCCTCTTTGCCCTAGAGTATCTACAACTTTCTATATGGTTGCTTCATGTTTTTATGAAAGAGACAAAAGCATCACAAACTTCTTCCATCATTCTATCATATAGGAATGCATGTTTGACAAGAGCTTATCATAAATAGGCAATATAATGAACATAAAAAATTTGGCCTCCCAAAAGGCTAGGAAAGAATGCTCCAACTTTGACCTCATTCCATCAACTCCCTTTAGTCTTTATCCTACATATTTTTACAATTCTTCAATCAACTTTAGTTGGGCCTTAATTCACACACTAATGTATCTTGAAATGAAGGCTCATACTTTATCCTACATATATGTTTCTGCCATTTCTAAATCAACTTTCGTTGGGCCTTTAAGTCCACACACTAACTTGTCTTGAGACCAAGCCTTAGAAAACCTAGGAACATAGACTCGTTGTTAATTTTAGATAACAATGGTATGTTCCATGCTTAGCACCATTTACTTCAATGTTCCTTTAGCAACCCTGACAACTTCCAAATATTTCCACTAGCAATCACATTAACTTAATCACATTGATAGTAAATGCAGATAGAACATAAAAACATATGCAGAAAACAAGCCAAGATAAGAGGACACCAGATTTGGCGGATGCCAGGGAAAAACCCCAATATGGGGAAAACCCTTTGATCAAATCTTCTTATTATTATTCAATAGTTCAGCAGAGAGAGAGTACAATAATCAAATTCACTGGCCCAATACATAGTCAAATCAACCATGTAAAATTCTACAGTCAATTTCAGCCCTAACCAGAAAGTCAACACTAGTCAAAACAACAACACATCAATAAAGCAACTCAATCTTCCTTGATCAAACTCGGCTTGAATAGGAGGTCAAATTCTGCCCAAAATAGCTCGGTCAAACCCAATAAAAGGAGAGAAAATATGTTGTGATTTTTCTATGGTCAAAACAAAAGTCAACGCTGGTCAAATAGTCCTAAACACCTCGATTTTTGTGCCAATAAATGCTGCCTCACGAGAGCGAAAGTCTGTCCCAAAAAACGCAGTCAAACTTGGTCAAGGTCACCGCTGTCATGAACTCTGAAATTTGGCCTGAGATTTGACCCAGAAAATTTGTCCTTCATCCACACGTGTGAAAGAGAGGATGATCACCAAGCTGTAAATTCTGCCCCAGAAAACGCAGTCGAACTTGGTCAATGAAGCCTTGGTCACCGTTGTCCTGAACTCTGAAATTTGGCCTGAGATTTGACCCAGAAAATTCGTCCTTCATCCACACGTGTGAGAGAGAGAGATGATCACCAAGCTGTATGAACCAATAAGATAAGGAGAGAGAAGAAATGATGAGTGAGTGATGTCCAAATGACTCCTATTTATACAATTGAGGGTGAAAGGACACATCTATTGGGCTTCTTGAGCCTACATTAAACTGAGAACGACCTTAACAATTTGTGCATGAGAGAGGATAAATTCAAAATTCCACTTCTGCTTGTCCGAATGAGATGATCTTTATATCACATTTGGACCTCTCGAAAAGAGGAATCCAATTCAATAATCATCTCCATCATATGAACTTTCTGAAGGTGGAATTTGGCCCTGGTTGCCAATTTTAACACTCCCTCTCAACTAGGGAGAATTCCACCGGCCAATCCATCTGTCATCATCATGCCATCTTGTCATCATGTACCCTCTCTCTCATCACTGCTCTGCTGAACCATGAAGTAATAATAAGGAAGTGATTAAGAGTGAGTCCCAAGACTTTACCACTCTCCACTGACAAAAGTCATTCCTGGATCCCAGATCAAGTTGTTGAACACAAGCATCCTAGTTAAAGGGAGTACGTCAGTACACGATGCATCCATCGGTAGTGCTATGGTCCCTAACCACTTTTCCCAACTCATTAGCCAGATGAGAGGTACTTCCCATGAGTCCCAGACTCCATGGGTAGGATGTGTGCCAGGGCATTGGCAGGGGAAGGTGAACCACTCATCCTATGCATATGTCAATCGTATGGGAAGGTGAACCACTCACCCTACATACATGTGTCTGCAATCGTAGGGGAAGGTGAACCACTCACCCTACACACATGTCAACCAAAATGGGGTATCACAGGGGAAGGTGAACCACTCACCCTATACATAGCGCACCACTAGGGGAAGGTGAGCCACTCACCCTATGGTCGCTCATAGCTCCAAGAAGTACCCCAAGCCCCCTGGAGCTCCCAGAGCTCAATTTCAAACTCATACAGGACCCTCATAGGAGGGTCTTTCCATGATTCCAATTCTCTCTCAGAAGGTTAAGAATTTGACCTTCCCCAAGGGCTTCGTGAGAATGTCTGCAACTTGCTCATCCGTCCTGATGTGATGGAGCTTTATTGCTCCCCGTTGTACCATATCCTGGATAAAGTGGTACTTGATATCAATGTGCTTGGAGTGGTCGTGGAACATGAGATTCTTTGAGAGGCGAATTGCACTCTAGTTGTTGCAGAAGATCACGGTCGTATCCAACACGTGCTCAAATAGCTCACTGAAGAGCTTTCTCAACCAAGCAGCTTCGCAATAGGCCATACTCGCAACAATGTACTCGGCCTTGGCAGTGCTTAAAGCAACTGATTTTTGCTTGCTACTCATCCAAGATATTATTTACACAGACTACAAAGAGAAGCAACACCCAGATGTGCTCTTATGATCCACCACACTGCCAACCCAATCAACATCTTTATATCCATGTAGCCTCAAATTCCCGACAATGTATCTTAGTCCATATTGGATTGTGCCTCAGAGATATCTCAAGAGATTCTTAGCAACAATCCAATGAATGTGATGTGGCTCGACCATAAATTGACTCAACGTGTTTACAGCGAAGCATGTCAGGACGAGAGTTTACCAAGAACATCAGGGCCTCCACAAGTTGACGATACTCGGAAGTGTTTGCTAATCCGGGCCAGCAACAATTCCACGTAGCTTCTTGAAGTTGAGTTCCATCGGAGTAGATACAGACTTGCAATCCACCTATAACGACCTATTTATAAATATAGAGAACGCAAGAATAATAGCAGGCATACGATGCATGCATATGATAGCTACATATGCATGTGTCGCATACATTGCACTAGTATTTATATACTAAATTAACTTTAAGTACTAAATACCATGACACTTCTTCGAATAAAGGTTCCACTCATCCATCAACACCCATATTGCTTAATGTATGGGTAAATATTAAAAGAGGACTATATAAATTATATATTCCAGATTGTTAATAAAAATTATATTAATAAATTAATTAAAAATATATATAAGAAATTAATTAAAAAGGGGTACTAAGTATAAAGTTATAATATTTATATAAAAGGACTACTTTAATAAAACATAATATGATTTATTAAATCATAGAACATATATATACGTGACCTTTAAAAGAGATAAGGGAGATGATACATGACATGGGAGGCTGTCACCAGCAAACTAAGTGGTGGGTTGCTAGTGGAAGAGCGACCACCGCCAAGAAACCAGATAAAAACCACGGAACAGAGATTTAGAAGGGGGATGGTGGGAAGAAAATCTAAAGGAGGAGGAACAAAATCTATGGAAATCATCCACAAGAAGAGCCTGAGTTGTTCTAAGGTTCTGGGCATGGGGGAACAGTTGGCTTCTACTAATAAGCTTACTGGATTGAGTAGCCAGGTTCTGCTCAGTTTGGCTGGGTGGATTCGGTCTTTTGGTAACCAAAGCGGGGAGTTGGAGTCATCATCAACCGCAAGGGCACAAGTAGGTACCCTCAACAGTTCTGTTAGATAATCTGTTAATTAATTCTATAAGAGTTCATGAACATAATTACAGGTTCAACATAAAATCTCCTTTACTGTTTTTACACCTGTTTTCACGGTCTTGACACCACCATCCCACACCTCTCAAGCATCTTCACAATATATTTTCCTTGAGAAAGGAAAATCTCACCTGGATTTTGCTAGACCTCCATCCCTAGGAAGTAGTGCATTAGTCCTAGGTCCTTCATCTCGAATTCGGATGCCAACTCCCTCTTGCATTGATGAATGAGAGGATCATCGATTGTCAGAAAGGGATCATCCACATAAAGGACCAAAATGAGAGCCCTGTCCTTTTCAATATTGAAGTATAGATTCAAGTCAACTTCACTCCTTGTAAATTCCAGCTTCATAAGATAGCTATCTATCCTCTCATACCAAGCCCTGGGGGCTTACTTCAACCCATAGAGGGCTTTTTTCAACTTGCATACATGTGTCTTACAATCTTGAACTTTGAACCCCTCGGGTTGTTCTACATGGACTTGCTCTTTAAGCAAGCCATGCAAGAAAGTAGTTTTGACATCCATGTGGTGAAGGCTCCAGCCTTGAGAGGCAGCGAGGGCTATGATCAAACAAATAGTGGTATATCGGGTAATCGATGCAAATATCTCATCATAGTCTACTCCTTCCTTTTGAGAGAAGCCTCGAGCTGGCTTTAAACTTTTCATCACTCCCATCGGCTCCATGTTTGATTTTGTAAAGCCATTTTGAAGTGACCACTGACTTGTCCTTGGGTCTAGGAACCACATCCCAGACATCATTCTTCATGATCGACTTATATTCCTCTGTAGTTGCATCCTTCCAGACTTGTGTTTTACGACTTCTTTGAATGTACATGGCTCAGATTGTACAATGGTACTCATGGAAGCTAAGTACCCTTAATACCGGTTCTGCTTCTTGCTTTCACGAAATGTTCCTCTTGGTGCAACATGTCTCTCAACATCTTCAAGAGTATTCTTGAGCCATAAGGGTCTTTTTCTTTGAAGTAGAGGGTTTACTAGGAGGTGGATCAATGGGATCCATCGAACCTTCAACATCAGGCACTGGATCATCCGTTGAAGATTCATCTTGCTTTCTTGCATCATCATCATCATCATCATTGTCCTTCCTAGGGTTAGGAAGATCTCAGACTTTCCTGAGGGAAAAATCTTCATCGAAAGTGACGTCATGACTTATTTCCACTTCTCCTTGACCAGGCACATAGGTTCTATATACCTTTGAAGTTTCACTGTAACCCACAAACGTTCCTTTCTTCCCAGATGCATCTAGATTGTTTCTTTTCTCCTTTGGCACATGAAAATATACGGGACAACCAAAAATTCTAAAATGAGAAACATTAGGTTTCTTACCTCTGAAAACTTCCCACAAACGTTCCTTTCTTCCCAGATGCATTTAGATTGTTTCTTTTCTCTTTTGGCACATGAAAATATACGAGACATCCAAAAATTCTAAAATGAGAAACATCAGGTTTCTTACCTTTGAAAACTTTTTCAAGTGTGTTGAAGTCCAATGCTTGATGCGGGCATCTATTTTGAGCATACACAACGGTGTTGGTAGCTTCTCCCCATAAGAACTTCGACAAGCCTTGGTCATGAAGCATGGCACAAGTGGCTTCTATGATAGATCGATTCTTCCTTTCGGTAACTCCATTTTGCTCAGGAGTGTATATAGTAGTGGTCTCCCTCTTAATGACAACTTCTCTACAATAGTCATTGAATTCATTTGACTCATATTTGGTTCCATTATTGGTCTTCATTATTTTGATCTTCTTCCCTGTTTGATTCTTGACCAAGGCTTTGAAAGAGCAGAACCATTTGAACACTTCGTCCTTATTCTTCAAGAAATAGAGCCATGTGTTGCGAGAGAGGTCATCCATAAAAATTGCATAGTATAAATATCCACTCAAAGATGTTACGGGCAACATACCTGATAGATCATAATGGACCAATTGAATAATATCGATAGTTTGACTTTGACTTGAGGGGAATGGTCCCCTTTATGTTTTCCAGCGACACAACCGTTAGGGCAACATACCTGATAGATCATAATGGACCAATTGAAGAATATCGATAGTTTGACTTCGACTTGAGGGGAATGGTCCCCTTGTATGTTTTCCAGCAGCGCAACCGTGGCAAACTCCTTCCTGATCTAAGTTGAATTTGGGCATACCTGTGACCATCTTCCTTACATCAGGTAAGGCTTTGTAATGAAGGTGAGCAAATCTTCGGTGCCATAATTCAAATTGAAGAGAAGTATCGTAAGTCATTGCTCCCAACGGACTTCCTCCAACTTGATAGAGACCATCAACTCTAAATCCAAGAGTGCATGCATCTTTCGGGTTCCTTTGCCAAACACAAACCCTTCCATTAACGAATGTCCATATTTGTTTTCTTTTCAATCAAGTTTGAGAGGGCCTCCTTGTACGCAGTGAAGTGTCTTAAGGCACCACTATCAATCAATCAATGATCCAGTGTATCCGGAGGAGAGGCGGTGGTAAGTGTGAAAATAAGTTAAAATTCTTTTTTCTTTGCTACAGCATTAACTTCTTCATACCTGTAGTTTCTCGACTTCGTGGGAGGACGACCATTTCCACATTGAGCAGCGGGAGCATTCCTCTTTTGTTGTTGAACCTGTTGTTCCTTTGATTGCCGTTGCCTTTGAAGTTTTTGTTATTGTTGTCATCATCTCTTGGAGTATCCTTCTTGTGAGGACACCCTCTAGCGAAGTGGCCATTTGATTGCCATTGCCTTTGAAGTTCTTATTATTGTTGCCATCATCTCTTGGAGTATCCTTCTTGTGAAGACTCTCTAGCGAAGTGGACAAATCTGTTGCAATTGAAGCATCTTCCTTTTCTTCCATCTTTGAATCACGACTTGAACCCTTGACCTTATCTTTTTGGACCAACATTGTTTTTCCTTTTAGCATGAGCGGAGGAGGCGGTAGGATTGTTTCCATTTGAAGGCTTGTTTCTTTCCATCATTCTTATTTCTTCTTGAGTGTATCTAGCTAATAATTCATCTAATCCCGAAATCCTGTCATTATTGAGGATGGTAGTGTTAAACACATCCCATTCTCTTGTAAGGCCTCCAAGTGCAACAAAAGTGAGCTCCCTGTCACCAATAAATTCTCGAAAAGATAGGAGATCATTCTTGATTTCTGTAATTCTCATGAAGTAGGATTGAATGGATTCTCCTATTTGAACATCCCAATCAGCTTGTCTTACATCTCTTTAGACGTTTCCAAATCAGAAATATAGTTAACCAAAGGCTTGTGAATAGAATCAACAAAAATTTTCTTAGCTTTAGCCTCACTTTTCTTGTACTTTGTTTGTGCAACAATGGATGCATTTGAAGGACGGTAAAATAAGCTGCATATGGTAGTGTGGAGAAGCATAAGGCCAGGTTTGTGGCCTGTGGCATTTCACAGGTAGAGGGGATTGACTATGATGAGACCTTTTCTCATGTTGTAAGGTACATTAACTTAATCACATTGATAGTAAATGCAGAGAGAACATAAAAACATATGCAAAAAACAAGCCAACACAAGGACACCAGATTTGGCTGATGCCAGGGAAAAACCCCAATGTCGGGAAAACCCTTTGATCAAATTTTCTTATTATTATTCGATAGTTCAGCAGAGAGAGTACAATAATCAAATTCACTTGCCCAATACATAGTCAAATCGGCTCTGTAAAATTCTGCAGCCAACTCAGTCAATTTCAACCCTAACCGGTGCAACTATCTGAGGGTTTTCTTATTAAGCAATATCAGAGTACAATCTGAGTGTCGAAATTGGCCTACCCAACAGAGAATTTCCTTGGCAGTAATACCTCTCAGTTTCTGATAAATCTACTGGTTGAAACCTTGGATAATCTTTCCGGCATCTACTCAGCACCAATTTGCCCCAGAAACCCTAGTGTCTGCCCAATCTAGACTGCATCAGCCTCTCTTAGCTCAGCGTTGGTCCTGCGTCAGTGCCAGGAGGCCCTGCGTCAGCTCTCTGACCCTTTGCATCAGTGCCAGGAGGCCCTGCGTTAGCTCTCTGACCCTCTGCATCAGCTACGCTGGCCTCTCTGGTGCTCTGCGCAACACTTAGCTGCCTTTGCGTGGCCCTGTGTGAGCACTGGCTGCTCCTGCATCACTTTCTCTGGCTGCTCTGCCGCTCTCCCGGCACTATCTCTGCCTCTCTGTCTCTCTGTACTCAATGCCCCTCAGCTGCTCTTCGATCATTGATTCTATCTCTCTTAGCAAACCCCGCTCTAGAGAATAGAATGACTGATCATGTGGTGTTCCCTCCAAGTGATCCTCAAGCCTCCTCTTATACTTTTTCTGTTGACATTTCAACGACCGAGATTAAGTCCCTAATCAACGGCTAAGATTAGATCTGGCTTGATCCATATCTTTTGGACCACTCTAACATAGATTCATATTAAGACACATTAATATTTTATTTTCCCGAAGTTTAGACTTAAGGGACTCCATTAAAAATATTAATTATTTTAATATCTCATGATCTATTTAGAATCTGCCCAAACCCTTTCTGGGTATTGAAGATCTCATGTGCCCCAACCTCTCCACCAAATTTTGTGGCTAGAGCACATCTGATGCTACCCCAAATCAACACTCCCTCTTAGCAAGGACTGTGCTCTAGCAATACTCCTCACTGAGTATTACTCTGATCATCCGGCATTGGTACCTGTGTTGATGCTAGGCCTTCCTACCCAACATCCTCTGCACTGCTGCATCTTGTACTGCTGCCCATGGTTCTGCCACTGCCACTGCTGCATCTGTACGACAGCTCCCTCTGCATCCGTGCTACTGCTGGTCCTTTCTCCCAGCACTGCATCCGCACTACACCTCCTCTCATCATGCTGCCTATTGCTGCATTGCAACTCAGTTACTGTGAAGTAAGTAATTGATCTCCCAATCTAACCTCCTTGTTGGGCTAGAGACACCCATTGATGTTGAAGCTCCCTCTGCCACTGACAAGTGCTCCTACTCTGACCTCTGCGCTGCTGCAACAACTCCCTGCATCTCGCACCGTTACGCACCTCTCTGTGCCACCCTGCACTGGTGCAACACTCCTGTGCCTCTCGCACTGCTGCAACTTGCTAGCCTCGCACTATCTTGGGACTCCTACACTGTCGCTCTCTGTGCCATTCCATTCGCATCCGTCTCTACCCGACTCAGCCAATGCTGCTACTCCTCTTTGGGGCTCTCGTAGCAAGGTCTAATCCAAGAGGCTGGGTACCTCGAGGATCTTTCCCCTCATCGCTTGTAGTCCGCTTGACTATAGCTCGATGTCTCCCCACTTCTTCTTAAGTGGCGCGTGTGCACTCATGGCACAGTCATCGTCTGTCAAAACTTCCTTCTCTGCCTGTGCTAGCGCTGCCTTAGTCTCGGAAGACTCTCCCTTACTCTTCTTCCTTGGACACTGGGTCGCATAACGACCCAGCTCCCCACAGTGGAAGCACTTGATCTCAGAGAGATATTTCTTCTTCCACTTCTCTTGCTTTCCCTCAGATGCTAGGGCCACATCTTCCTCCTCCTGCTTGACTTAGATCCCCTTGCTGCTACTACCCGTCTTCGACTGCCGTTTATCTCTTCTTGGCGAAGAGCTGCCCACATCTCGTCCCAAGGTGGGAGAGTCCCTCTGCCCAGTATACTCTGGACAAACACCTCCCAGTCTTCTGAGACAACATTTAGGGCTATCCTCACCATCAGCTCTTGATCTGGTGTCGCCTCTATAGCAGTTAGCTGATTTCGGATCTCATTCAGTCCTCCGAGGAAGGTGTCAATCGGTTCTCCCTTCTTCATTTGATACGACCTCAACTGATTCTCAAGTAGCATTCTTCTCTGCACAGAAGTATGCTGGTACAACTTCTTGAGAGCCTCCCACATCTCAAATGCCATTTCCTTCTCGGCTATGTGTGGTACTACATGATCCTTGACCTCGTCAAGGATAATGCTCTTGGCCCTCGCCATTGCCTCCTCATACTTGTCATTATCACTGGGGTCGACTGGGATAGCTATTACCTTCAAGGTGAAGTTCTTGACATGATTCCTGTCAAGTACGGATAAGATTCTGGCCTTCCAGACTGCGAAGTTCGATGCTCCATCCAGTCTATCTTGGTCTCTTACTTTGTGTAGTGCCATGATTCTCCTCTACTTCCCTCCTGGAAGTTCTTTGTTCGACTACTCAGAGTCTCTACTTCCCGTCTAGAAGTTCTTTCTTTTAGTAGCTTATTTGCTTCTGTAGTGTCCTATCTAGGGTGCTAGATTAGGCTATATTTATTGTCGACCAGGGTCAGTAAACTTCGAGGCATGCGTCTACAATCTATAGACATAAAGGATTCCTAACTAAGTGTTCGTGATGGTAGGTTACAGAACTTCCTTACGGAAGGTTGAGGTATGCTCCCTATCGCCTGGACACTCAGGTCACTCAATTCATCTACCTGTTTTAAAAACAATGTGTATTACTTAAACCAAGATTTCAATCCCCTTACGAGGATGCTGTGCATAAAACCCCTGTTCAGTGAACACTCAGCATTCAATGTTTATCATTCATGAAAGATTGAAACATACTAAAATCATAAGCACACTTAAAATTCAAATATATGAGAAATAGGGTTCATGAAGATGCTTTTAAAAATAACGAAAAGATCAGATCCTTTACAGGATACAATTCAACGATCTCAGCGATGAATCCTTCAAGCTACCATCATAAACATTACTCATACAAATTTCTAATTAAATCAATTAAAGCATAAACCAAACTCTAATCACTGTGCATACTATTGAATATTCAGAAGTTGCAAATGAAATGAAATGACAGTATACCCGTTCCACGCAGGGCCCGTCCGCGTTTCAAAGGTATTGTGGACTGTGCTCAAGCAACTATAGAATCAACGCAACAATGAAATCGTGACTGCAACCGTGTTTTTGGTATTAAGTTCAAAAGCTCTGTTTTCAAAACGATACAATGATAACCCTTAACTAACAACACATAACTGTGTTTACATATGTTTTACAACGTTTACATTTCGGAATGAATGTACATTCGTTATGCGGCTGTTGCCGCTTTTGCTATGGCATAGTTTTTAAGTTGTTTCCATTCTGAACCGATTCCAAAAAGGAACAAAACTAAATCGGTTTAGAACCCTATGCTGTTGCTGCTTTTGTCGCCAACATGCTGTGCTTTGACCATCATTGACCGCGCATTCAGGAGTGTTGGTTCTGCTGGAGGATAGGTGTTCGTCCATGCTTGTACATTCTATTTTTCATCCCTACCCTTTGCTCTAGCTTAGCTATCATGCCATATGTCAAACAATAAACCAATTAGTCTTTTTATAAAAAATCCCTAATTCTTTAACATAAAACTCATAAATCAGTTCTAATGCATTTAACAACTATAATACTGTTAACTAATCAATTTCAAGGGGTCTAAGAGATGGATGAAGGAAAAAGGTAGGCAAACGATGTGTTTCAAGAGGAAAAAGGAGGTCAAGGAATGGTACCAACAACTTCTTTCCCTGCTGCCCTGTTGTTGCAAATGAAAGGCCTATTGGACTCCCTCTAAGTCCTGATTTCCCTCCTAGAAATCCTTCTGCTGCTGTCGAGATGCCCCCTACTCTGATCGTCTTGTGCAACCGCACCACTGATCCTGGTTCCTCGGCTAGAAAGCCTCGGTAGCAACTCCTCTGGCCTTGCTCTGTTAGGTACTGTTCTAACCACAATACCTCACCAGCTTCACTCTGCAATATTCCCGCAACCTTCTAAACCCCAACAACCTGAAGGTGAGAGCTCCTAGGCTCTGTGCAATCCCGACACCAGCAACTCGGCCTCCTCAGCCAACTGCGTCAGCCCTCCTAGCTACTGCGTGGCTCTGCGTGAGGCTTCTCTTGCCTTCCTTAGCCTCTGTGCTGCCTCTTCCCGGCTCACCCTTGATGACGCAAGCACTGCGTCACCCTTCCTTGTTGCTACTCTGCTAGAAACAACTTCTATCACCTTAAGACAGCTGTGTCACCCTCCCTTGTTGTTGCTCTACTAGAAACAACTTCTGTCACCTCGGGATAGCTGTTTTCTGCTGCTATTGCTCCGCTCGACTGATGTCCTTTAGTCCTCCTGTGATCTGCAACCTCGCTCTAATACCATGTTGATGTTTCGAAGTTTACTTAGTTAGAAATCCTCCATGCACTTTATCTGATTTATTCCTACCTACTTGTTATTTTCCTTAACAAGTTATTTACAATGTAAATGCTGAAAATAAACACTAGTGCATGCTCAACATATTACAGATCAGCAACTAAAAGAAACAGAAACAAACACACCATATGACACCATTATTTTTGGATTACTGTCCCCGGAAAAAACCAATGTGGGAAAACTGGTGCAGTTATCTGAGGGTTTTCTTATTAAGCAATATCAGAGTACAATCTGGGTGCCGAAATTGGCCTACCCAACAGAGAATTTTCTTGGTAGTAATACCTCTCAGTTTCTGACAAATCTACTGGTTGAAACCCCGGATAATCCTTCTGGCAGCTACTCAGCACCAATCTGCCCCAGAAACCCTAGCGTCTACCCAATCTGGACTGCATCAGCCTCTCCTAGCCCAGCGCTAGCCCTGTGTCAGTGCCAGGAGGCCTTGTGTCAGCTCTTTGACCCTTTGCGTCAGCGACGCTGGCCTCTCTGGTGCTCTGCACAACATTTAGCTGCCTCTGCGTGGCCCTGCGTGAGCACTGGCTGCTCTACTGCTCTCCCGGCACTATCTCTGCCTCTCTGTCTCTCTGTACTCAATGCCCCTCAACTGCTCTTCGATCATTAATGCTATCTCTCTTAGCAAACCCCGCTCTAGAGAATAGAATGACTGATCATCTGGTGTACCCTCTAAGTGATCCTCAAGCCTCCTCTTATACTTTTCCCATTCACATTTCAATGACCGAGATTAAGTCCCTAATCAACGGCTAAGATTAGATCTGGCTTGATCCACGTCTTTTGGACTACTCTAACACAGATTCATATTAATACACATTAATATTTTATTTTCCCTAAGTTTAGACTAGGGACTCCATTAAAAATATTAATTATTTTAATATTTCCTGATCTATTTAGAATCTGCCCAAACCCCTTTTGGGTATTGGAGATCTCATGTGCCCCATCCTCACCACCAAATTTCGTGGCTAGAGCACATCCGATGCTACCCCAAATCAACACCAACACACTGAGTCAGATCTGAGGTGACCACCCGACAACTTATGCTGTTAATATTTTGTAGGCGTACGTTTTGCCAATTTTGATTTTTGTTCCGCTGTGCCTCTGACTGTATTTGGTTATTGACAGACATATTTTTCTGTAGCTTATATTTCTTGATGTGTAAGCTGTTAGGGTTTCTGCCTTTCTGGGTTTCTATTTACTCTGACTGTATTTGGTTATTGACAGTCATATTTATTTTCTGTAGCTTATGTTTCTTGATGTGTAAGCTGTTAGGGTTTCTGCCTTTCTGGGTTTCTATTTACAGGTTCTTCTGTTTAACCCATCGAATCTTAAAAATTCTTTTACTAATTTGTGTATTTTATTTAGAACAGAGATTTGGCTATCAAGGCTATACTGTGTTCTACATTTTATTGTCTTTGTAGCTATCGTATAAAATTGTATGCAACCTTGTTAGAGTTCCTACTCTTCGTTGTTTTATGTGAAGAGTTATTTCTTAAAAATTCTTTTACTAATTTGTATATTTTATTTAGAACGGAAATTTGGCTATCAAGGCTATACTGTGTTCTGCATCGTCTTTGTAGGTATTGTATAAAATTGTATGCAACCTTGTTAGAGTTCCTACTCTTTGTTGTTTTATGTGAAGAGTTATTTTTTGGCAACTGCTTAAAGTTTTGGCTTCGGAGAGTTTTTCATTTTTCCTTTTTAGTTTATGAATTGCATTCCTCATCCTTGGGGGCTTCGGAGAGTTTTTCCTTTTAGTTTATGAATTGCATTCCTCATCCTTGGGAGGAAACGGTTTCTCATTTTCTTATGGAATTTGGTATTGCGTTTTCATAATATGTTGATAAATAAACAATTTTGACAAAAAAAAATTGCTTGTGATGATTTACAGGTATATCTCTCGGTTATATTCCAGTTTCAAGATGTATATCACTTGGTTATATTCCAGTTTCAAGATGCAGAGGTTTGTCAAAACTCTTATTAAGACCATAACTCTCGAGGTTGAGAGCTTTGACACCAGTAAAGATGTAAAAGATAAGATCCAGGCCAAAGAAGGCATTCCCTCTGACCAGCTTCGTCTGGTCTTCATCAGGAAAGCATCTTGATGACGGATCATCAGGAAAGCATCTTGATGACGGACGAACCCTTGCTTATTACAATAATAAGGATTCTACCCTCCACCTTTTTCTTTGTTTGCTGGACGGTATTGAGGTCAAGCTTAAAAGAAGAAAAATGCTTATTACAATAATAAGCAGGAATCCACCCTCCACCTTTTTCTTTGTTTGAAGGACGGTATTGAGGTCAAGCTTAAAAAAGAAAAAAAAACAGAAAAAAACAGACACTCTAAAATGAGTGCTAGAGCTTCAGCAAGATAGTTGAAGAAATGTATCCTCCTTTTTACTGGAATATGCATAATGCCAAGGGTTTATAGGAATTTCCCCTTTATCATGTATCACTGTCTACCCAAACCCCTCCAGAACCCCTCCAGCGGCTCTGTATACTGCGCAACCACCATATCTATCCCCTGTTTCCCCTTTATCATGTATCACTGTCTACCCAAACCCCTCCAGAACCCCTCCAGCGGCTCTGTATACTGCGCAACCACCATATCTATCCCCTGTAAGAGGTGCAGATTGGTGCTCATATCCATTGGTTCCTTCAGGGCTTCTACCAGGAATATTTTGGATAATATACTGCTCAACCACCACATCTATCCCCTGTAAGAGGTGCAGATTGGTGCTCATATCCATTGGTTCCTCCAGGGCTTCTACCAAGAATATTTTGGATTGAAAATAGGACGTGGGTGCCTCACACCCCACTTTGAGTAGACTGCACAACCACAACATCTATCCCCTGTAAGAGGTGCAGATCAGTGCTCATATCCATTGGTTCCTCCAGGGCTTATACCAGGAATATTTTGGATAATGAAAATAGGACGTGGGTGCAGATTGGTGCTCATATCCAATCTATCCCACCACCATATCTATCCCCTGTAAGAGGTGCAGATTGGTGTTCATATCCATTGGTTCCTTCAGGGCTTCTACCAGGAATATTTTGGATAATATACTGCGCAACCATCACATCTATCCCTGTAAGAGGTGCAGATTGGTGCTCATATCCATTGGTTCCTCCAGGGCTTCTACCAAGAATATTTTGGATTGAAAATAGGACGTGGGTGCCTCACACCCCACTTTGAGTAGACTGCACAACCACAACATCTATCCCCTGTAAGAGGTGCAGATCAGTGCTCATATCCATTGGTTCCTCCGGGGCTTATACCAGGAATATTTTGGATAATGAAAATAGAACGTGGGTGCCTCACACCCCACTCCTTTGGATAATGAAAATAGGACGTGGGTGCCTCACACCCCACTTTGAGCCCTCTGGACATCTATCCCCTATCCCCTGTAAGAGGTGCAGATCAGTGCTCATATCCATTGGTTCCTCCGGGGCTTATACCAGGAATATTTTGGATAATGAAAATAGGACGTGGGTGCCTCACACCCCACTTTGAGCCCTCTGGATATCTGATGATTCCACTAATTATATCCATGAAAGAGTTTCAATGTTTTTCGGGGCTTATACCAGGGATATAGGACGTGGGTGCCTCACACCCCACTTTGAGCCCTCTGGATATCTGATGATTCCACTAATTATATCCATGAAAGAGTTTCAATGTTTTTCAAAATTATTTTTTTAGAAAGTCAGACAGACAACATTTTTTGATGCAATAGAGAATGATAAAAGGGAGAGTGCACCAAGTCACACATCACACAGGTAGCGATTATCTTATACCATATGGAAATGGCATTTCAACCACCAGCTGTCATCAATACAACGAGTCTTTCAGCCTTTCATCCAATAGTTAATATGGGATTCGAACTATGACAGAAGAGGCATGCTGATTATCGATTTCAACAATAATAGCCGGAGGTCAGTTGAGCGTTCCACTGCAAATCCAGAGCATCAGTGTTTATCTCAGTACTATTTTCCATACTTAATCTTCGCCAGATTCGATCTCAAATGTCTTTTATTGCCAGCTTTATTCTGCCGGGGGGGTGAAGATATTGGAGAACTCAACAGCAGTTCTTTTATAGCCAGCTTTCTTATTCTGCCAAGGAGGATGAAGATATTGTAGTTGTTAGCAGTGGTATCCAGCTTGTTCTCTGGTGTTGGATCTTGGGCGACATTGCAGAACAGCCTGCTTCGGTGAGAAGGTCATCAAAGATGACAACTTGGGTCCAATGTAGTTATTATGTTTGTGTCCACAAGACATAATCCGTTCTAAGGAGGTTGGTTTTAGTCCATAATACATGCTTTTAGGAAAACTAAAACATTAAGGAGGTGCTTTTTGTAATCTGCTTTAATGGTTATTTATGTGGTGAAGTTCTTGTAAGTTTTTTATTCTGATTTTTAATCGCTGAATGAGTTTTCCTCTGTTTCTTAATAGCAACTCTTTGCTTTTTTCTGTTGTGTCAGCAGCTTGGTTTCTTGAAGAAGGCCAACTTAATATTCCATTTCTTTTGGCTGCGAAAGCTCATTCCCCCCTTTCTATTCATTCACTCTTTTTTGTATCATCCTTCCAATGATTATGTTTTTGCCAGAAGCTCAATTATTTACTGTGTGCCTGCTATGCTATCATGTCGTTTTTTAATATACTTTCTGCACCAAGATCGTTCCCTTTCTTTGTTACATATCTTCTGTTGTTTTTTAATGTCTGTAACAAAATTCAATGCCATGACCTCTGGGCTCTTTCAACTTGGCTGTGCTTATGAATGGGTGGTGACAAAAAAGTTGAGCAGATCATCTGAAGCTGATTTCGTTGCTTTTATGGAGAAGGAATCCCGTCCTTAATTAGAACACCCGGACACCCAAAGTATCATCGACTTGTTTCAGAGTCAGCCCTTGATATCCTCAACAAATTGAGCGAACAGTAGCAGAAAAAACCCTTTAAAAAGAAAGCCAATCGGCTTTATTAGAAAGAATTGGCTTTAGCTTTTCTTCTTTTAACAGCCTCTACTAGGAGTTTATTGTCTGCTCAAGGAATTCATTTTTACTTCTTACTGTTTCAAGGGATCTCTTTCCTCCTTGTTGGCCTTGATTTGATTGGGGAGCAGGTTAGTTGAATTCCACAGCATAAAGCTTGGGCAACCTCTTTACAGTGTTTATGAATGGGTGGCAACAAAAAAGTTGAGCAGATCATCTGAAGCTGATTTCGCTCCTTTTATGGAGAAGGAATCCCGTCTTTAATTAGAACAAACGGACACCCAAAGTATCATCGGGTTGTTTCAGAGTCAGCCCTTGATGTCCTCAACAAATTGAGCGAACAGCAGCAGAAACAACCCTTTAAAAAGAAAGCCAATCGACTTTATTAGAAAGAATTGGCTTTAGCTTTTCTTCTTTTAACGGCCTCTACTAGGAGTTTATTGTCTGCTCAAGGAATTCATTTTTACTTCTTACTGTTTCAAGGGATCTCTTTCCTCCTAGTTGCCCTTGATTTGATTGGGGAGCAGGTTAGTTGAATTCCGCAGCATAAAGCTTGGGCAACCTCTTTACAAATTGCCTTTCCGTGTAATGTTTTTGACACTAACTGGAGACCTGATTTTAGGCCAATATTCAAGCGAGCACAACTTTAAATAAATATGGCTACAGGCCTAGTAATTTCAGGGTATGGTTTTGCATGGTTTTGCAGATGTATTAAGAAGTTGGAGATATGAACTCAGCACTTGATCATGTTGCGTAATATGGTGCTGATGGGCTGCTGAAAATTGGCTAAGTTTAAGCCATCACCTTTTTGGGAGTAAGAGTAACAGATATTTCACCAAATATTTGTATGTTTTTGGGGAGTAAGAGTAACAGATATTTCACCAAATATTTGTATGTTTTTCAATGAACGCGCAGACTTGTCATTCCAACGTCCAAGTGTCACATTTTCATGGCTGATTATGCTTACGGGAAATGATTGTGCAGCAAGATAATATTATTCTGGGTGTATTTATGACTATGAATCACAATCAGAGTCTGCTTTCGAGAATTGGTAATGCCCATAGATTGTTGGGCAGATCATCTGAAGATGATTGTAACTTGGCGGTGCTTATGAATGGGTGGTGACAAAAAGGTTGGGCGGATCATCTGAAGCTGATTTCGTTGCTTTTATGGAGAAGGAATCCCGTCCTCAATTAGAACACCCAAAGTATCATCGGGTTGTTTCAGAGTCAGCCCTTCGGTGGTGACAAAAAAAACCCAAAGTATCATCGGGTTGTTTCAGAGTCAGCCCTTGGGTGGTAACAAAAAAGTTGGGCGCATCATCTGAAGCTGATTTCGTTGCTTTTATGGAGAAGGAATCCCGTCCTCAATTAGAACACCCAAAGTATCATCGGGTTGTTTCAGAGTCAGCCCTTGACGCCCTCAACAAATTGAGCGAACAGCAGCAGAAACAATCTCTTTAAAAAGAAAGCCAATCGGCTATATTACAAAGAATTGGCTTTCGATTTTCTTCTTTCAACAGCCTCGGCTAGGAGTTTATTGTCTGCTCAAGGAATTCATTCTCTTTAAAAAGAAAGCCAATCGGCTATATTAGAAAGAATTGGCTTTAGATTTTCTTCTTTCAACAGCCTCGGCTAGGAGTTTATTGTCTGCTCAAGGAATTCATTTTTACTTTTTACTGTTTCAAGGGATCTCATTCCTCCTTGTTGGACTTGATTTGATTGATTGGGGAGCAGGTTAGTTGAATTCCGCAGCACAAAACTTGGCAACCTCTTTACAATTTGCCTTTTGTTGTAATGCCTTTGACACTAACTGGAGACCTGATTTTAGGCCAAGATTCAAGCGAGCTCAACTTTGAATAAATATCTCTGCAGGCCTAGTAATTTCAGGTTATGGTTTTGCAGATGTATTAAGAAGTTGGAGATATGAATATAGCACTTATCATGCTGGGTAATATGGTGCTGATGGGCTGCTGAAAGGTGGGGACCTGGGTAATATGGTGCTGATGGGCTGCCGAAAAGTGGTTAAGTCCCCGCCATCACCCTTTTGGGAGTCAAAGTAACAAATATTTCACAAGT
This sequence comes from Pinus tabuliformis, assembly GCA_031772625.1. Lineage (NCBI taxonomy): Eukaryota > Viridiplantae > Streptophyta > Pinopsida > Pinales > Pinaceae > Pinus > Pinus tabuliformis. The sequence continues at coordinate 592,483,546 of CM062812.1, read as the reverse complement.
ATTGGTATGTTTCTTATGAAAGGAGCAGCCTTGTCATTCCAACGTCCATGTCATGGCTGATTATGCTTGCGAGAAGTGAGAAATGATTGTGCGGCAAGATAATATTATTCTGGGGTGTATTTATGACTGTCAATGACAATGATCCAGCATAATTCTTTATTGTCTTCCCTATTCTTATGATTCTCTGGGTCAATTTTTTATTGGAAACATTTTTTATTAGGTGTGAGCCTGCTTAAGAGAGGTTTGTACGAAGTTCTTTTCGGCCTATTTGGCAGATATATGTAAAGCTAATTTATTCCTAAAGCTAATTTATTCCTAAACATGAGAAGATGTATTCCATATTTGTATATCCAATTAGATTATCTTTGTGTGTTACTGTTCCCCTATTTGATTATCTTTGTGTGTTAATGTTCCCCTGCTCATCGAGATTGAAATTCTAATACTAATTTGTGCAGTTAGCATATCAACATCAATAATATGTCTCATGATTATTTTGTTAACTTCACTTCCTAATTCCTTGAATGGGATCCTTGAAGTTGTCTTTTGTGAGCGGATGTCATGAACTGTTGGTCCAGAAAATTGGAAAAATAAGTTCAGCGATATTTATTTGCCACGCTCCATGGGCACTCGAGCACATGGTTGAGAGTGCATCCCTGGTGCTTCCCATGCCCTTGGGATGCAGGGGCATGTGGTGAAACGTTTTGCCAAACCCCCAATTTTATGAAACTTGGCAAAATGCACTGTGAAATGTTTCACAAATGCCACTTTGTTTTCCATGAATTTCTTAAAATTTTGGAGATGTCTCCACACGCACCCCATGAATTTCTCTAAAATTGGGTTGTATCTACATATACTAGGCCAATTTTATGAACTGCCCATTCGCTATGCCCAGATTCATGACTGTTCTGAGGTTCTTCAGTGCTCAGGTACTGCTTAATTATGATCTCTTTGAAAGTACTCTTAATGCATGACCTAAATGCTTGAATAAACATTTAACTATTGGTATGCTTCACTCGCACAGTCACACTTCTGTTTACTTCTTCAGTGCTCGGGTACTGCTTAATTATGATCTCTTTGACAGTACTCTTCATGCATGACGTAAATACTTGAATAAACATTTAACTATTGGTATGCTTCACTCGCACAGTCACACTTCTGTTTACTGTTTATTGTTCATTCGTTGCTGCCTCATCTTTGATTTGTAGATGGTGATAATCTACCCTAAATACATGATACATGTGCTTCGGGGATTGTTACACTCGCTTGTGGATCAAACAACCGTTTATTAGCATAGTTCATATGGATCTACTTTGAGAACACTGGTATCATGCTATGAATATAGTTATATGATCACTGCCCTTGTTGGTTTTAATTTACCTTATATGATCACTGCCCTTGTTGGTTATAATTTACCTCTAATATATCTTGAAGGTATTTCTGAGCATTGTAGACTGTTGGTTATAATATATGATGGCAAATACATTGTCAATGTCTTTTTTTTTTAAACGATGTTTCAGTTGAATCTCACATGGCAGACATGGCAGACATTGGATTTATGGTTAAAAGAATACATTGAATCAGTCCACGTTGGGTGACATTATTTTTTTTATCCTGAACGCTGACGTCTTTATTAGCACGGACACTTGGTCGAGCAACATAATATGGCATAATTCATTCACAAAACAATGTTTTTTTTACGAGCAACATAATATGGCATAATTCATTCACAAAACAATGTCTTTTTTTTACGATGTTTTTGAGTGTTGTAGACAGTTGAATCTCACATTGCAGACATTGGATTTTATGGTTAAAAGAATACATTGCAGACATTGGATTTTATGATTAAAAGAATACATTGCAGACATTGGATTTTATGATTAAAAGAATACATTGAATCGGTCCACGTTGGGTGACATTTTTCTGTCCTGAACGCTTCAATGGTTAAAAGAATACATTGAATCGGTCCACGTTGGGCACGGGTGACATTATTTTTCTGTCCTGAACGCTGATGTCCTTATTTTTCTGGCCTGAACGCTGATGTCTTTATTAGTACTATGGACAGTGGACACTTGGGTGACATTATTGCACGGGTGACATTATTTTTCTGTCCTGAACGCTGATGTCCTTATTTTTCTGGCCTGAACGCTGATGTCTTTATTAGTACTATGGACAGTGGACACTTGGGTGACATTATTTTTCTGTCCTGAACGCTGATGTCCTTATTAGTACTATGGACAGTGGACACTTGGGTGACATTATTTTTCTGTCCTGAACGCTGATGTCCTTATTTTTCTGGCCTGAACGCTGATGTCTTTATTAGTACTATGGACAGTGGACACTTGGGTGACATTATTTTTCTGTCCTGAACGCTGATGTCCTTATTAGTACTATGGACAGTGGACACTTGGGTGACATTATTTTTCTGTCCTGAACGCTGATGTCCTTATTTTTCTGGCCTGAACGCTGATGTCTTTATTAGTACTATGGACAGTGGACACTTGGTTGAGCAACATAATATAGCATAATTCAATCACAAAAAAAAAAGTGATAAAAAGTGTTTTGATATTCAATGTTTTCTAGTTAAAATCTGCTGTGAAGCACATTGACATTGATTGATTGTTAGCGCATTAATAACTAGTACATGACATTGATTGTTAGCACATTGATAGTACATGACATTGATTGTTATCACATTGATTGTTAGCGCATTGATAACAAGTATTTTTGTGATCACTAGTGTCTATTAGTATTTTGATATTGGTATCTATTAAGCTTTTTGTGATCACTGAGTATTTTGATATTGAGTATTTTGATATTGGTGTCTATTAGTATTTTGATATTGGTGTCTATTAAGCTTTTTGTGATCACTACTTACTTGACATTAACACTGGGTCATTTTGTGATCACTATTTACTTGACATTAACACTTATTTACTTGATATTAACACTTAATGATTTTTGTGATCACTATTTCCTTGACATTAATACTTGGTCATTTTGTGATCACTATTTACATACATTAACACTTATTTACTTGACGTCCTTGACATTAACACTGGGTCATTTTGTGATCACTATTTACTTGACATTAACACTTATTTACTTGATATTAACACTTAATGATTTTTGTGATCACTATTTACTTGACATTAATACTTGGTCATTTTGTGATCACTATTTACATACATTAACACTTATTTACTTGACGTTAACCCTTATTGACTTTTGTGATCACTATTTACTTGATATTAACACTCCGTCACCCTTAATGACTTTTGTGATCACTTGGTCATTAACATTAACATTTGGTCGAGAGCAACATAATATGGTATAATTCATTCACAAATAAAAGGTGTTTTAATATTCACATAAACACTTGGTCGAGCAATATAATATGGTATAATTCATTCACAAATAAAAGGTGTTTTAATACTCACATAGAAAAATGTTTTGATATTCAATGCTTTTTAATATGGTATAATTCATTCACAAATAAAGGTGTTTTAATATTCACATAAAAAGTGTTTTGATATTCAATGCTTTGTAGTTAAAATATTCATTTAACACTTGGTCGAGCAACGTAATATGGTATAATTCATTTATTCAATGCTTTGTAGTTAAAATATTCATTTAACACTTGGTCGAGCAACGTAATATGGTATAATTCATTCACAAATAAAAGGTGTTTTAATATTCACATAAAAAGTGTTTTGATATTCAATGCTTTGTAGTTAAATATTCATTTGTTTTTAATATTCACCAAAAAAGAAGTGTTTTGATATTCAATGCTTTGTAGTTAAAATCTGTTCTGAAGCACATTGATGACACATTGATTGTTAGCACATTGTTATACGCTAACAAGTATTTTGATATTGGTGTGTATTAATTTTTTGTGATCACTATTTACTTGACATTAACTTTGGAGTGTTGTGTATTTACTTGACAATTGATAATAAGTATTTTGATATTGGTGTTTATTAAGCTATTTGTTGTGTTAGTGCACTTAGTTGACAATTGATAATAAGTATTTTGATATTGGTGTTTATTAAGCTATTTGTTGATCACTATTTATTGGACATTAACTTTGGAGTGCTTAGAAAGCTTTTTGTTAGTTGCTATTTACATTATCTACATTCCCTGACATTGCTATTTACATGACATGAACTTTGAAAACTTTGGAGTGTTTAGAAATATTAAAGTTTTTTGTTAATTACTATTTACAGTTTTTTTGTTAATTACTATTTACATTGCCGTTTTCTGTTTATTTTGGCAGGATGTAAGTGTTCAACTTCATTTTCCATGTGATATTGAAATAAAACTAAGAATGTTCATACAATCACTACCTTAGTATTACAATCTGTTTATCCTCCCTTAGTTTTACAATCTGTTTTTATTTTGGCAGGATATAAGTGTTCAACTTCATTTGTCAATGGGATATTGAAATAAAAATTTACTTTGGAAAGAATGTTCATACCATCACCTCCCTTAGTTTTACAATCTGTTTTTATTTTGTCAGGATATAAGTATTCAACTTCATTTAGCAATGTGATATTGAAATAAAAATTTACCTTGGAAAGAATGTGTTCAACTTTATTTAGCAATGTGATATTGAAATAAAAATTTACGTTGGAAAGAATGTTCATACAATCACCTCCCTTAGTTTTACAACCTGTTTATCCTCCCTTAGTTTTACAATCTATTTATAATTGCGAGTGGCAATTTATCAGGAGTGCAACTATCCAAATATTTTATGCCATGCGATTGGGATTGAGTTTTATAAGTCAAAATTTCTATGTCAAAATTTGAGTTATGATTGCCAGTAGCAATTTATCAGAATAGTGCAATTACCCAGATATTTTATGCCATGGGATTGAGTTTTATATGCCAAAATTTGAGTCAATGTGTTTGCTAAGAGGGGTAAGAGGCCTTTTTCTGTAAAATAACAAATCAACTAACTGTCTTCTACAAATCAATTAACTGTCTTTTGTCTCTTCCAGTGTTTAAACTATTAGAGAATAGTCTGTGCTTTTGTTTAATGGTTTGTTTTAGGTTAACTATTGATTTAAAGTAATTTAATTTCACTTAAGGTTGCAATTCCATAGAATATGTTTGCATATTTGGTTTTTTTTTTCTGAAAATTAGATTGGTATTTAGATAATCAAGTCCATACTATTGTAAAGGCTTTGTATATGATTTCAAAAGTTTAAATTTGAATTTGGAAGATCTTCATAATGAAGTTATGTTTTTATTTAATATTTTGAGGATTTGTTTGGTTAGTCATCAGTTTAAGTTTTGCAGGATTCATTCACTTAACTTTCAATTTAAGTCATAAGTTTTGCAGGATTCATTCACTTAACTTTCAATTTAAAAGTTTGCAGTGTAGTATCTATATATTCAAGGGTTTATCTTCTTGAATACTTGAGTAAATATATTGGCAATTGCTCTTCTTGAATACTCGAGTAAATGTATTTGGCAATTGCAAGATCAATATTTGATTTGGGTAAATGTATTTGCATTTGTAAGATCTGGATATTCAAGAAATATTTATATTAAAGTTGGTGAAAATGTATTTCGTTATGGATATTCTTAGCCTCACATCCATGTTATAAAATTTAATAACAATACATCATATTTTAATGGTAATTCAGTAACCAGTTCCTCGTGTGAATCTTTTAAAGCAACTGTTCAGCATAGCTATCCGATTAGCTTAATTGAACTGTGGTAAGTTTTCGTCTTTTTAACTTGCTGTTCGAAGTTTGTAAAATAATTATATTACCATTCCAAACAAAACTTAAAACAATTCTCCAATTTTGAAATCAAACTGTGAGTGTGCCTGTCATGGCATGGATATGCAACCCATCGATACGCAGGCGTTGCGTAGAGCATTGATAAGCGGGCGGGCCTCGACAAGGGCAGGTCTCATTCATAATTTTATTAGGGTTTTTGATCACGGTATCTGGACATGGTAAGAGAGCGAACGTTTACTCTAGAGCAGCTTGCCAGCAAGAGTAAAGTATAAACACCAGTGAAACAATTCATTAGTAGGCATCTAGGGATTGTGATATTGTACTATGGGCTGAAGTAGCTGTCTTAATCCATTTTCTTTTTCGTTCCATTCAAACAGTAAATACACACGGAGCAGGATTGATTGGCCAGGCGCCTCATCTTTATTTGAATGGATAGGAGGGGTTTCTGTAAACGAAAATTAATGCGGCAACCATGTTCCAACTCCACCTGCAAGTCAGAGTGATGACACTCTAGTTCAGGTGCAGCGCTGAGTGAATAAACTGTGAACAAACCATCGTTTGTTATTCCCACCATCGGCCGATATTTTTAGCCCTCAGATACGCCCGTTGCATGATTGCCAGTTGGCGTCCTCCGAGCCCTCAGATCTGGCCGTTGGATGATGGCCAAGTGGCGTCTTCTAAGCCATCGGATCAGCCCGTTGGATGATGGCCAAGTGCCGTCTTCTGAGCCATCGAATCAGCCCGATGGATGATGGCCAAGTGGCGTCTTCTTAGCCATCAGATCTGGCGCGTCGGATGCAGGACACGTGGCGGGATCACAGCCCTCAGATCTGGCCTGTCGGATGCAGGACACGTGGCGGGATCACAGCCATCAGATCTGGCCCGTCGGATGCAGAACACGTGGCGGGATCGCAGCCATCAGATCTGGGCCGTCGGATGAAGGACACGTGGCGGGATCGCACCAATCAGATCTAGGCCGTCGGATGCAAGACACGTGGCGGGCTCGCAGCCATCAGATCTAGGCCGTCGGATGCAGGACACGTGGCGGGATCGCAGCCCTCAGATCTGGGCCGTCGGATGCAGGACACGTGGCGTCTTTTTAGCCCTCAGATCTGGGCCGTCGGATGCAGGACACGTGGCGGGATCGCAGCCCTCAGATCTGGGCCGTCGGATGCAGGACACGTGGCGGGATCGCAGCCCTCAGATCTGGGCCGTCGGATGCAGGACACGTGGCGTCTTTTTAGCCCTCAGATCTGGGCCGTCGGATGCAGGACACGTGGCGTCTTTTTAGCCCTCAGATCTGGGCCGTCGGATGCAGGACACGTGGCGTCTTTTAGCCCTCAGATCTGGGCCGTCGGATGAGGGACACGTGGCGTCTCTTAGCCCTCAGATCTGGGCCGTCGGATGAGGGACACGTGGCGTATTCTCAGCCCTCAGATCTGGGCCGTCGGATGAAGGACACGTGGCGTCTTCTCAGCCCTCATATCTGGTCCGTCGGATGACGGACACGTGGCGTCTTCTCAGCCCTCAGATCTGGGCCGTCGGATGAAGGACACGTGGCGTCTTCTCAGCCCTCAGATCTGGGCCGTCGGATGAAGGACACGTGGCGTCTTCTCAGCCCTCAGATCTGGGCCGTCGGATGAAGGACACGTGGCGTCTTCTTAGCCCTCACATCTGGGCCGTCGATGAAGGACACGTGGCGTCTTCTTAGCCCTCACATCTGGGCCGTCGATGAAGGACACGTGGCATCTTCTCAGCCCTCAGATTTGGGCCGTCGGATGTAGGACACGTGGCATCTTCTCAGCTCTCAGATCTGGGCCGTCGGATGAAGAACACGTGGGATCTTCTTAGCCTAAGATTTGGGCCGTCGGATGAAGGACACGTGGCATCTTCTTAGCCCTCAGATCTGGGCCGTCGGATGAAGGACACGTGGCGGGCTCGCAGCCATCAGATCTGGGCCGTCGGATGAAGGACACGTGGCATCTTCTCAGCCCTCAGATCTGGGCTGTCGGATGAAGGACACGTGGCATTTTCTTAGCCCTCAGATCTGGGCCGTCGGATGAAGGACACGTGGCGGGTTCGCAGCCCTCAGATATGGGCCGTCGGATGCAGGACACGTGGCGGGACCGTCGCCCTCAGATCTGGGCAGTCGGATGAAGGACACGTGGCATCTTCTTAGCCCTCAGATCTGGGCATGAAGGACACGTGGCATCTTCTTAGCCCTCAGATCTGGGCATGAAGGACACGTGGCATCTTCTTTGCCGTCAGATCTGGTCCGTCGGATGAAGGACACGTGGCATCTTCTTAGCCCTCAGATTTGGGCCTTCGGATAAGGACACGTGGCATCCTCGAATGGGCGACACGTGGCATCTTCTTAGCCCTCAGATTTGGGCCTTCGGATAAGGACACGTGGCATCCTCGAATGGGCGACACGTGGCATCTTCTTAGCCCTCAGATCTGGGCCGTCGGATAAGGAAACGTGGCATCTTCGGATGGGCGACACGTGGCATCTTCGTAGCCCTCAGATCTTGGCCGTCGGATAAGGACACGTGGCATCCTCGGGTGGGCGACACGTGGCATCTTCTTAGCCCTCAGATCTGGGCCTTCGGATAAGGACACGTGGCATCCTCGGGTGGGCGACACGTGGCATCTTCTTAGCCCTCAGATCCTGGCCCTCGGATGGGCGACACGTGGCATCTTCTTAGCCCTCAGATCTGGGCCGTCGGATGAAGGACACGTGGCGGGATCGCGGCCCTCAGATCTGGGCCGTCGGATGAAGGACACGTCGCATTCTCGGATGGGCGACACGTAGTAGATGGGCACGACATGGTTCTTCGACGTGATTGTTTATAAAGTAATATGAAATTATGTCACTTTAACGATGTGGGATAACAGCCTGTGGAGTGATACCTCCGTTTTATCGGCAGATGGTGGGAATGACGGGCGATGGTCGCGGCAATCATTCACACAGCGCTACACTTAAACCTTGGATCAATGAGGACTTCAGACGGCAAATGGGCACCTGCAAATTCTGTTGTCCAACTACAAATTGCAAATAAGATCGATCCCGTGTTGCCTTATGAAGCCAAATTGCAGCAGTTCGTCCTGCTCAGCATTGCGAAATTTATGAATATGATACATCAAGTGCAGTGGGTTCATCTAATACTCGAACCTTTTTGTAATTTCTATGCCTCCAATTTTGTTCACAGCATGGATAAAATTGGTGTATAATTGTGTGCAGGAGACTTACATACTTGGAAACCGGAATGGGAACAGTAGTAAGGGCAAGATGCTTGATAAAACCCACGGTATTTGTTTGCAAGTTGGAAGAGCTGCAGAAACAAGGCAACAGAAAATTAACATATTAATATACACCATCGAAATATAAATTTCAAAGTGAACGCTGAAATAATAATTTTTAAAAAATACTTCCAAACTGTACAATCGAGATAGAAATTTCCAAGTCACTGAAATTTGTACTCACAACTTTAGTTGTGAACGCTGAAGTCAGAAGTAGTTCAACTATTGGGACTTCGTAATGTCAATCCTCGGCCTTCTAATAAGGAAAGCTCGAATGGCTACATCCTTAGGCATCCTTTTGTTCAGGTCAGCAATATTTTACTTATCTACATTTGCTATTACTATTGGCTACTCAAGAATTCATAGTAACTAATTAAAGTTTTGTATGTATTTATGGGTAAAATTTTAATGGCATGACAGGGGTGCGACGCATCTTTGCTGCTGGATGACAGTTCAAGCAGAATTAAGCATGGTATATATAAATAAGTAAATAAGGCATGGTATATAAGTAGATAATAGCATATACCATTTATTCAAAATATCAAAAAACTTTCAATGAAAATATGGTTAAAAAAAAATAAAAAAACCACATTTTAAAGAAAGCATAGTATATGTGAATAAGAATATGATGCATAATTTATTCAAATTATCAAAAAAAAATCAAAAGATATTTTTAGGAAAATATGGTAAAAAATATCAAAATATTTTTTTAGGAAAACATGGTATCTGTAGAAGATTGAGGAAACAAACCAAAATACATAGTTTTCTTAATATCAAACTATAAACAAATCGAAGTTCATAGTTCTCTTAGAATCAAACTATATACTTTATTTTGGTTAATTATTAAACTAAGTTTTAATGAAAACAAAGCAAAGTATTAGATAACTCAAGGTTTGATGAAGACAAATCAAAGTATTTTAAATTGATAAAAACAAACCAAGGTACTATAAATAATAATGAAGGGTAATGAAGAGTGTAATAGCTTGCTATTTCTTTTAAACTGATTAAAAAAAAGTTTTTTTTTAATCAATTATATATATATATATATATATATTTGGTGTGATATTTTTCAAAAATAAAGTGGATTTTCTGTTTGTAGAATTGTTCCAAAAGGCATGCAAGGAGCTATGTCCATTCCATTTCTTCATCTTCAAATGTGCAATCATTGATGATGCACTAACAAAATTTTATTTGTTGGGTTGCATCTATGAATTGTTTTGCCATTTTTGCAAATAGGATTGGACTTCGCAAGTTTTTTCTTGTTGCTAAGAATCTTCAACCTCCTCAAGAGAATGTGTGTATTATTTCCTTTTTCACTCATTTAACCAAGGGGGAACTCCATATCAAAGCATACATAATGTGGGAGCTCGCAAAGATGGCAATCAAGTTCATTCCCTTCTTGTATGTGTTGCTAAGAATCTTCAACCACCTCAAGAGAGTGTGTATAGTATTTCCTTTTTTCACTCATTTAACCAAGGGAGAACTTCCTATCAAATCATATATAGTGTGGGAGCTCGCAGAGGTGGCAATTAAGTTCATTTCCTTTTCTTTGAGGCTGCACAATACGATTTGGTTCAACAAGCACTTCCATATATGATAATATTTTCTATACTTCACATTGAAGTGTTCTTCAATAACCTTCTTGCATTGAAATTCGTTGACCCATTAAAATAACATAGTACAAACTTGGGGACGATGGAAGGCACGCGCGAGGGGAAGGGCTAGGGTTTCTACAACAACCTGTGGTTTCGATGGGGTTTCAACTTTCAGCGGCGGTTCGTAGGGCATAGGATCGACAGTTTCACGACGGTCACGGTCACGGTCCTGCTACCAGCTGCTGTATTCTCTTTGGAACCCTCGCCTGTCCCTTTCGGTCTCCGACAGTTATCAGTTATGGAAGACTGGGAGCAGGATGCGGTGGACTATTCAGCGGATCCCTCGCCGGAGAATATTATATTCGGGAACCCTCATTTTTCTCACTCACAGCCTTCTCATTCCGCTTCATCTTCTGTCCCGGCGCATCAACAGTTTCCGGTTCCCACACCATCTTCTGCAGCAGTGAATCCTCCTATTTCCCCACCGTTCGAAGTGCCCCCGCTCTCTCCCGGGTCTCTGCAATTTTTGGCATCCAATACTCCCCCATCGCCTGCTTTCGACCCCTTGGCGTCCATCCCCGAGGTGTTTCACATTCCCCCAAGACCACCTCCGGTGACACATCCATCTGTCTCAGGAGTTCGACCGTCTGGATGGTTTGAGACGCCTGCTGTCTCTACTCCTCCATCAAACCCTTGCCCCCGGGAAGGTATCTCTAATCCGCTGGTGGATCACCTGTTGGCCCCCCGCACCGGCATAAAGAAGGTTAAGTGTGTCAGGTCGACGGCGAGGGATATATCGATCAAGTTCGACGAAGCAAAGCCTCTGGGAGACTACATGGACATCGCGAACACAGTGTTGGTAGGGCACGTCAGGGGCCGATCCTACTCTAAACAGAGGCTTGAAATGTGGGTCAATGAGATCTGGGGAGGAGTTCTATTCGATCTACCTGAAGTTCATGTCCTACCCAGAGGATGGTTCTCATTAAAATTCTCCAAGGTCTGTCTTACTAATCTTGTTTTGGGGAGATACTGGCATATCGAAATGGCCCCGGTACTCCTTAAGCGCTGGAATCCCCTTTTTGATCCAGAACGCGAGCAGCTAGGCGCCGGTCCAATCTGGGTTAGAATCCTTGGATTACCTATTCCTTTCTGGGACGAGGAAGTTTTCATCAGGGTTGGCAATGTCCTGGGGACATATTTAGATTATGACCGCACCTATGTGGAATCCGGGTATCGAACTCTTGCTCGGGTCCTGGTTCATCTGGACACTCGAGATGGGCTTGAGGAGCAGATCACACTGCAATGGGGAAGGTGTATTCGTGTTCAATTGCTGGATTATGAAGGGGTTCCCTTCCGCTGCAGGCGTTGTCATAAGGTGGGACACCTCGCGAAGGATTGCCCTCTCAACAAAAAAGCTACAGACTCGGCGAAAGGTACTCCGGCATCTACCAGGACGGCTTCACCCATTGTTTCGCGACCTCCTTCTGCTGGAACGGCCCCCTCGGTCTCTGCCCCAGTGGACGTTGATGGGCTCCGGAGAACCTCGCCACCCAAAACCAGGGCTCGTTCGGCGGCAGAAGCGGGTACGATTCCTTCTACTCTTATCTCCTCCTTGCATTCGTCTTTTGATGGTATTCATGTCTCTGGCCCCTCACACATACCTATGATTCCCTGCACTTTTTCCCCTCTCACTTGCACTGAATCTATCATTTCTTCATCTCGTGTGGCTATCTCCCCTCCTCGTCCTACTTCCCCTCCTCACCCTTACTTCCTCCGATCTCGGAACACTCCAAAAGGCTCGGCTGTTGGTCACCCGGGGTTGGGCATAGTCTCTCCTGAGGGGGCATCGTTGAACACCAGAGGGAGGAAATCCCATCTTTCTAAAGCCATCAAACAAGCTGGGGCAGAGGTGGTCTCTGGCCGACAAGCGACCATTGACGGGGTTCTTAGAGCAGGACACACCCCGAGAGGTGTTCCCCCATGAAGTGTTTATCGTTTAACTGCAGAGGAATGGCTAGTTCCTCCAAAAAACTAGCCATGAAGAGGCTCATTGAATCTGAGCCCATAGACATTATCATGCTTCAGGAAACCCTCTGTTCAGCTGAACAAATTATTCGTATAATGCAATCAATGGTCCCAGGATGGAGATTTTATGCAAATGATGTCGTGGGACGATCTGGGGGGCTGGCCATTGGTCTAAACCCTCACTCCATCAATCTTATATCTACCTGGGGAGGAGCAGGGTTCATTGGTTTGGATTTCTTCTCGGCTGACCTCGGCATGGACCTCAGATTGGTTAACATATATGCTCCTTGCTCCCATCGTGAAGCTTTCTGGAGGAATACCCTCCAGCTCCCCCTGCTGAATGAAGACAATGTCATTATTGGAGGAGACCTCAACTTCTCCCTGGGATTCAGGGAGTCTTGGGGCTCTGAGGCACAAATTGACTCAATCTCTGACTATATGACTAATTTGCTGGAGCAATCTGAGTATGTGGATATTCCTTTGCAGCGACTCCTACCTACCTGGCGGAACCGTAGAGTTGGGGATGCTGCACTTGCTCGTAGACTCGACAGATTCCTATTAAAGGGCCCTCTCCTGCAGCGCATTCACCTCTATCGTCAGTGGGTTGGCTCCGGGGGGATTTCGGATCACAATCCTATATATCTGGAGATCCAGGGTCCTTTCAGGAAGCCCAAGGCGCCCTTTAAATTCAATTCCTCTTGGCTGAAGGATCAGGATTATATCCGGATGATTAAGGATTTCTGGGTCTCGCATCCTATTGATGACTCGGTTCCCCTGGCCAAAGGATTCTGCAAGAACTTGGCTGAGATCAAACATCTGACTATTAATTGGGCTAGGGAGAAAAGGGACCGGGAATCTGCACAACTCTCCCAGATTGAAGCAGATTTATGTTCTCTCACTGATGATAGAGGGCAGGGTTTCATGTCAGCTTCTGAAAAATGTAAGCTTATCGACCTGGAAAATCAAAAAGCAAAGATTCTTAAAGAGAGAGAGGAATCCATTAGACTCAGAAGTCGTGCTTTATGGATACAAGCTGGGGACGACAACACAAAGTTTTTCCATAACTTTGCAAAATGCAGAAAAGTTTCTAATACTATTTGGAAGCTCCCTACTCCGGATGGAGATATTGCTGACAATTTCAATAAGCTCGCTCATCTGGGTATCACTCATTTCAGGAACCTCTACAGGAGCTCTCGAGATGAAAACCTACTTGATATTATCAATGTGGCAAATCATTTTCCGAGATTCGTAGAGGAAGAAGATGTGGAGACTTTAACTGATCCGGTCACTGCTGAAGAACTGGAAGGAGTTATGAAATGGTTCAAAAAAGACAAAAGCCCTGGGCCTGACGGATGGACCATTGAATTTTATGTCGCCTTCTTCGATGTATTGGGACAGGACCTACTTCGGGTGGTTGAAGAAAGCCGATCTACTGGATCTATCTACCATGCCATCAACTCCACTTTTATCGCTCTCATTCCTAAATCCGACTCTCCGACATCCTTTGATGATTACAGGCCCATATCATTATGTAACTGCCTCTATAAAATCATATCCAAGACCATTGCTAATCGTCTCAGGCCTATCCTCTCCCGTTCTATCGCCCCTCAGCAATTTGCTTTTCTCGATTCCAGACAGATCCATGAGGCCATTGGACTAGCTCAAGAAGCCCTCCATTCCATATGGTCAAAGCACTTAAAAGCCATCCTCCTAAAAATTGATCTGTCTAAAGCATTTGACCGTGTCAGCTGGCTCTACCTCAAGATGATTCTCATTCATCTGGGGTTCCCTCATGCTTTCATATCCTGGATCATGGCCTGCATTACTTCTCCATCCTTCAGTATTCTTATCAATGGTTCGGCCACTGATTTTTTTCACTCAGGCAGGGGCCTGAGACAGGGGTGTCCCCTATCTCCCCTCCTGTTCCTGCTGGTCATGGAAGGTCTCAGTCGACTCATGGAAGCTGCAAAAAGGTCTAGAGATATTGGGGGACTTCGCATCTCTGACCTCTGTTATCTCACTCACCTACTCTTTGTAGATGATGTCCTCATTCTTCTAAATGGCAGTGTCCGAGACTCTCGATCCTTCTCAAGGATTCTCCAACTTTTCTCATCTGCCACAGGTATGATGTCTAATCAGACTAAATCTACCATCACCTGTGCTCGCACATCGGTACAGGAGACTCAGATTGGCTTACAATCCTTTCCATATACTGTTCACCCCCTGGATAGAGGATTCAAATATTTGGGATTTAATCTGAAACCTACCTGTCAAAGGATTGCTGACTGGGTCTGGCTGGCTGCCAAATTGGAAAAAAGACTCTCTGGATGGAGCTTTAGATATCTCTCCAGGGCTGGGAGATTGGTACTTATCAAATCTGTTTTAGAAGCCACCCCGGTCTTCTGGATGGCCTTGGCATGGATTCCAAGGAACATTCTGGGGAGACTACAACAAATCTGTAATCGATATCTCTGGAATGGGAATCAGGACAAAAGATTGTTCGCATGGATTGGATGGAAGAAGATCTCTCTGCCTAAAAAGTGGGGGGGATGGGGGCTCAAGGAACTGTCTGAATTTGCAAAAGCTCTGGCTGCCAAGATGGGATGGACACTGCTGACCAAACAAAATCTCTGGACACAGGTAGTTTACTACAAATACATCTGGCCTCATAATATCTTGGACTGGGCCCGTTTCCCTACCTGGTCTACATCGGGATGCTCCTCGGTCTGGAAGGCCTTAATTCTATCCCTTCCTCTCATCCGGAACAATCTTGCTTGGCGCATAAATGATGGGTGGACGGGCAGAATTGGTTTGGATCCCTGGATAAATTGTGGGGGTAGGCACACTCTCAGTCCAGACCTTTTACTGCATTTACAGGCCCAGGATATTCAGCATTTCGCACAAATCGCAGACCATCAGCGCTCGGATATCTTTTCACAAGCCTGGAAATCTGCTCAGCAAATGAACCTCCCTATCCATTGGCATCAGGAATGGGACCGATTCACGGAGGCCTTATCTGAATCTCACGTTCGAATTAAGCAAGGTCCGGATGAGCTCATTTGGTGCTATGCCGACCATGGTTTATATGCACCAAAATTGGGATACACAGTGCTCATATCTCATAGAATGCCTGAGGTGATACAGCCTTGGTGGCACGCTATTTGGAAGCTGAAGGCATCTCCCCGATCCAAACTATTCTTTTGGTGTGCTCTTTATGGCAATGTGCCCACAGGTGAACACCTTTCCCACAGAGCATTATGTGGCCCATCTTGGTGTGTTTTCTGCAAATGTGCATCTGAGTCGCGGGACCACATTTTCCTTCTATGCCCTGTAATCATAAACCTGTGGAACAACTTTTGCAACCAGCTGGGAATTGCAGCAATCTGGAGAGGAAATGATATCAGAAATGCTTGGGATACTTGGTCGCTCAGCCACCCGGGAACCAAAGCACAAAACCTTCCACCTGTAGCTACTTGGTTTATTTGGCTTGCCCGAAATCGGGCCATATTTGAGGATCGTATTATATCATGGGGCAGGGTAGAAGCCTCCATTGTTTCTGCATATCATGAGCTCCCGGACCCTCCTCCCCCTCGTCCGAGAGACATTCGACCTATGCCCGATTTTGACAGAACCATCCCGTGGGCATTTTTCGACGGAGCAGCAAATCAGGAAGGATGTGGCGGGGGGTTTGTCCTGCACCTCAATGAACACCACCGATTCCTTGTCAAAATAGGCTTAGGCAATGGAACTAACAACTTCGCTGAACTCTCTGCTGTTCACAGCCTTCTCCATTTTGCATTAACGCATCAGCATACTAGCATCAATATTTTTGGGGACTCTATGGTGGTTATAAACTGGATCAACAATATCACAAATTGTCATACTCATACTCTCAGTAACTTGCTACATGATACTCTCATTCTCAAAGCAGCTTTTAATCATTGCTCATGTTTGCATATTTACAGAGAGCATAACAGCGAGGCTGACAAATTATCCAAAGAGGCCTCGTCACTACCTCGAGGCGAGTGGATAACCGTGGAGCAGATTGGAGCAGAGGTGCATCAGTTTTATCACAGGCCATTCATAGAACATAGAGACCAAAGGGACAACAGTGCCAACAGCGGATAGACTTATGGCGATTTTGTCTCTTTTTCTTTTTGGATATTAGAAATACATTGAACATGGAATATGTATATATATAGATCTTTCTTCTAGACATTAAACACAGACAGATGATTGTATTTCAGAACAACTTGGTTGATGACTACAGACAAACACTATGATAATGGTTTTTTGTATGAACAATACTAGTAATGCCTCGGCATCTGCTATATGTAATTTTCAAAATTAATGAAAGTTACTGATTTTTCCAGTGGAAAAAAACATAGTACAAACTTATTATAGCTTATAAAAATGTAATTTTGAAACCTTAAATAAGATTTTCAAATTGTCATATCAATCAAACTTTTTATTATTTTTTTAGAATGGTATTTAATATCCATATTGTTTAAGATCTTTATGATAATCACTTATATTACATTCTTTACGGTCAGTTTATTATAATAACAACTCAAAGAGAATATTATATCATGTTTCATAACTTTCTCCTTTCTTGTCACAAGAATATTATACAAGTTTTGTTATGTAAGTATTTTTAAAATGAAAATGTATTCTTTGGCCAATGGTGTACAATCTTCCCCTGAAACAACAAAGACTGGAATGCTCTGCCTACGCCATTGACTTCACTTTGTATAACCTGAATGTTAGATCTTTGAAGGCCCCATGTTGACTTTCTTTTGAATACATCAATTTTGACCTAGAATGAACAAATGAATGAGGGGCACTAACGAAGATGATTTGTAGCTCCAACAACGCCATCAAACAATGAACTAATTGGACATTCATTCGGTCAGAACTTGGCGAGGCACAATTGTTTTTCCTTTTTTGGATTGTTTTTCGTGGTCCTAGCCAGCCAACGCAGTTTATTTAAGAGTTTTGTTTCAGTAGCTTTCTGTAGCTTGTGAGGTTGCGAAAATAACAATGAGTTTGGTGATAACAGTGGTTGGCAAGTCGAGTGATAACAATGTGGAAGCATTGCTTTTGCGTCATTTCCTTTGATTGCTAGTCATCTCCCCTATTAGGGCACTGGTTCTCAGCTTCCCCAATAGACTCACTGGTGGATCTCCTCTTCGCACCTACAGCCGCTCGATTTCAGCCATGGGATGTGTACCAAATGACCAACACTAAGACTAATATCCAACAGTTAGTAAACTACACATACCAAAAATTACTCCTACTACTTGACTATCATCACAATGAGCCAAACATGTGCCATAGGATCGCTACTCATACCTACACAGAGGTATTGTTCCGTGGCTGGCTCAATGTTGTGATTATGTCATTTCCTTTGATTGCTAGTCATCTCCCCCGCTAGGGTACCGGTTCTCAGCTTCCTCGATAGGGCACTCGCCGATGGATCTCCTTTATGCGCTTGCCGCTCCCCGATTTCAGTTGCGAGATGTGTACCAAATGGCACCTCACAACCACTTGATTTGAACCGTGAGATGAATATGCATGGCATCTTCTCAGCCTCTCTATTTCTGTCGCCTAATCTTGCCATATTACACCTTCACAACTGCCAATTAGTGGCCCCATTTCAACCAATGGATCTGTGTCAAGTAGCACGTCCTGGGTGGCCTAATTCTAGGCAATGGCCCTATGCCAAGTAGCACGTCCTCACTGACCAAATTTCAACCATTGGGTATATGTCAAGTGTCGTGTCCTTAGTGGCCAGGTTTTAGCCAATGGTTATGTGCAAAGTAACGACCCGTGGTTGGGCGGGTCTAGGCCAACCACGACCTGCCAAGTGCTGGCGTGTCTAGGCCAATGACAGGTTGCTAAGTGGCGGCTTGTGGTTGGGTCGGTTTGGGCCAACCACAAGCTGCCAAGTGGTGCCTTGTGGTTGGGAGGGTCTTGACCAACGACGGGTTGTCAAGTGGTGCCTTGTGCTTGGGCAGCTTTGGGCCAACCATAGGTTGCCAAGTGGCGACCTGTGGCTAGGTGGGTCTCGACCAATGACAGGCTACCAAGTGGTGCCCTGGTTGGGCAGCTCTGCAAATTTATATTAATAATTTACATTAATGAATGATAATAATAAAATTTTAAACAATATTGTATATGGTGTAAAAACATCTATATAAATATAATATTGTAAAAATAATAACAAAATATTATATATTGCGTAAACATATAAATATTAATAAAATATTATATAATATGTGAAAATATAAATATAATTAAAATTAAATGGTTTAAATTGAACATGTTTAACTGTGCATTTAATATTCCATTATAAGTTGATTATTTATTGTGACCATCCATCATCCAAATTACCTCATACATTTATTAGTGTCCATCTGTATTAATTCTTTTTACAATGTATAAACTAATCACCAAGCATAAGTTGGTTTTTATATTTATGCTGGATGGTTTGTGTGGAAAGAGATAATGTGAAGTTACATCTTTATGGTACATTTATGCAATCAGACACAATTAACAAGGTTTTAGTTAAGAATTGATTTTATTATATATTTTTATATGTTTAAGGATTTTATAATAATTTTTTGACACATTATCAAAAACATATTTACATCAAAGATATTTATTTATAAATTTTAATTAGTGACTATTAAATTATAAAAGTCTATCACAATTATAAATATTTAAAAATATTTGTTTTATTTATTTTTAATAAATTAAATATATTTATGAAATGAAAAAAATTAATTTGTGTGAGATTTAGTTTTTACTGGATTTCAGATTCAAATCTTATAAGAAACCAAGAACTCTCTCCAAATCGTATAAGAAACCAAGAACTCTCTTCAGAGAAATAAATTAAATTTCTCAAAAAGTCTCTCTAAGCTAGACCAAACCGGTGTAAAAATCCATCACCACCACTATCGCCGTTTAAATTTGTAAAATCTTTTCGTTCAACTTAATTTTTTTCTGTCTGCTGTTTGTTTCCTGCCAAACAAACAACCAATATTCCGTCCCAGCAATTTATCTGCCTGCCAGATCTGGCTGTAACACTGATGCCACTACTTATTTGCCCATTCTCAGCTATGGATAGATAAGGCATGCCTCCATTACTGTTATTGTTTGCTTGGCAACTAATAATAAATACAGGAATGCAACAGGTGTTAAGCTCCATTAATTTTGTTAACAACTGCTGCCTACAATTATGGAAGTAAACTGCAGTCTTTCCTTAATTTCTGGAAACTAACTGCAGTAATTTCCTTAAATTAAGCAAATCAACTGCAGTTAATAAATTTATTGTTGGGAGCTACTGAAGTGGTCCATTACTCCATCTGGAGTTCTCTACCTTGATCTGTGGAACACCTGACACATAGCCATCAAAAGCTTGATGGAAGCATGGCTATAAATTTATCTGTTTGGTCCCCAAGCTTGTATCTCAATTCCCTTCAGTTTTTACACCATCTAGCTGAGAGAACAAAGCTTGGAAGTGCCTTCAGACTTTCTGTATTCTTTTCTTTTTGCTTGGATTGAAGCTGGAGCGCAAGTGGACTGTGGAAGCGTAATAGAAAGGTTTTGACTGCAGCAAGAGCGTTATCAATGGCTGGAGGTAATTTATTTTTACTGGGCATTAAACCTTCATTCCAGTTTTACCATTCTTTAAGTTTTTATTCCGCATATAGAATCGTTGTTAAAAGCTTACAACATGAATACAAGAATGTTAAATTTTGCATATTATTTTTTGTTTCAAACGAGTCCGAGGGTTACATTTTCCTTATGGTTATATATTTACATTTAAGTGTATAATTTAATGTCAAAGGTAACTATTGTTGATTGAGATTGAGCAATGGCTAAGGTAGACAATAATTTGGTTCTTCTCAAATACCCATGAAATATTTTTTTCTTGTTTGCAAACATGAAGAAAGTGGAGATTTCACTCGATCCCAATTCGTTGCCATGTTTTTCTTTGGGAGAATATGTGTTCCTCTGAACCCAATGAAATCAATGTCTCGCCAGTTGCACCCAATGGACAAAGTGGAATGCAGATGCATTTATGATCTTCGTCCCGAAAATCCTGAGCAAGTGTCTCAAAAATTGCCTCTCTCTTGCTTTCTGCGATCTTTTGCTCATGCTCTGTGATTATCTTCTGTACGAACTCGGAGTCACCCTCTATCAGTTTATTATTTCCAAATTAATCCTTCCAATAGAGCAGGAGCTGCTTGCAGTCATGGCAGCTCAATTGTTGGTCCTAAATCCTCTGAGCAGGCCGACCCGCAGGCTCCCTGATCCTCCAATTTTGCTGAGTTCCGACAATCCCTGTGATGAATGCATTGAGCGTGATTCTCTAATTTTGCTGAGTTCTGGCAATCCCTGTGTGATGAATGCATTGAAATGGTGGCGACAGGAGCGGTGTTTATATTTGATGGCTCCTCGTAGGATTGGCAGAGCGTACAAATTCCAGAAAGTCTTCCCAGGAATCAAACCTGTGTTTATCGTTTCCAGCAGAGAAGTACTCTTCACTAGGTTATCTACTGATATCTTATTCACTGAGAGCTTATTGCCTGATATCTTATTTGTTGATAGTCCATTTGTTGTTAGGTTATAGACTGATAGCTACTTGTTGATAACATATCGACTTATACCCTAAAGCTTATCTGCTGATAGCTTCTTTCTGATATCTTATCGACTGATGGCTTATTTCTGATATCTTATCGACAGATAGCTTCTCTACTGATAGGTTCTCTCCTTATAGCTTCTCCGCTCTGCTGATAGCTTATCCAATGATAGCGTATATATTTATAGGTTATGTTCTGATAGGTTCTCTACCAGGCCTAGAATTTGACGTCCTGTAGGACGTATTTTGAATTCTAGGACGTATTTGACGGTAGGCAAGAGCTAACGAGCCTGCCATAGGGTATTAAATGCCCGGCTACGTGCGCCCTCGATAGCCCGATAACACACGCGTGCGGTGACTAGATAAAAAAAAAATAATGTCGTGTGTGTTATCGGGCTATCGAGGGCACATGTAGCCGGGCATTTAATGCCCAATGGCAAGCTCGTTAGCTCTGGCCGCTATTCATGGCTGGTTGCGTTGAAGGAATTGCGAAAATTTTGACAAACAAGCCAGGCTAAGACAAGGGTCCTCCGCAACGCTTTTCTTTAAGTCGAACGTGTACATCATTCAGTAAACTCTGCTCAAGGTATCATTTTACTTTTAACCATATTTTCAATGTTCTGTTTTGTGTAAAAAAGTCTCTAGCTTTTGACTTTTATTTATAAGTGTGAAAAGTGAAAGATTCATTATAGTTTCATGCATTCACATTTGTCTCAAACACTGCTTATTGCAAATGCTTCTCCTACAAGATATCGATGAGATCTTCCACCAACCCTAATTCATTATTATTACATTTGATTTCAAGCATTGTTATTATTCCACCAGCCCTAATTCATTATTATTACATTCGATTTCAAGCATTGTTATTATTATAGCTGTTCAAACTCATTATTACCATTAATTTTCTGCAATTTAATTACGACGTCTGAAACCCATGATTATTCTAGTTGATTTTAGAAATTACTACTACAATCGATGGAAACCATTATTACAATTGATTCAAACAATTTTTTATCAATGACATATTTGTACTTCTATTACTAATTACAGTAAATAATTTTCATGTTATGTTATTGAGAAATAAAAAATCAAAGGATATTTTGAAAGTTTGATTGTCTACTCACTTTGTCCAAACGCTTCCTTTTGAGATGACATTTAAATATCTATTGTATGTAATATGATACTTACACATAGAAATCCATATATTATAAAACACATGCGATTATATTTTTGCTTGAAACATTTTTACAATAAATACATATGTTGAGAAAGTATTTGTGTCCTTCCACTGCCACTCGTAACTAGCTGTTGAGGTTCTTTTTTATAACAAAAACTTAGATTGAAGATTAAATGCACTCTTCATATAGATTTATATGTTGTCTTTTTCTTTAATATATATTTATATATTGTCTTTTTCTTTAATAGAGAGATCTAAAATTGATACAAAATTAGTTGAACAATGGACCTAATTACATCTAATATGTTCTCCGGCTCCCAATGTTTGTAGAGTATGATGTCTCATCATTTTGTCATAAACATTCAAAAACATGAAACCATTAAAAATATTTCTAATTGAAATCATCAATGTACAAGAAGAAAAACCTATAAAAGCCATATTCATATTACCACCGTAGAATTGAGTAATTGATCTATAATGTATCAAGTGAGGCTTATTAAATGCTTTGTTTAATCAAGATATTGTTACAACTTACTTTCCAACTTCTTTCTTCATCATATCAATATTTATTATTGATAAGGAGGGATGTTGTCTTTTTAAATGTCATACTTTTATAATGTGTTATTATTTTCCAACTTCTCATCAAATAATGGTGATTGAGGGTTTTTATCATCTTAATTGTGTGGCTTTGTTTATTGTTCTTTACATGTTAACATTTAAGTACATAATCAAAATTATTAATCTCAAAAGCTAAAAAATCTCATAAAGTCTTAAAAGTATGGTTGCATGCTATTTAAAAACAAGGCACTTTCAGAGGGAGATTAATGGAAGCTGAGATGTAAGAGTAGTTTCTATATTGACACTCAGAAATTTGAGTAGAACGTAAAATGAAGGGCATGAAAAGTTCAAAAACTTTTCATGCCCTTCATTTTACGTTCTACTCAAATGATTAATGGAAGCTGAGATGTAAGAGTAGTTTCTATATTGACACTCAGAAATTTGAGTAGAACGTAAAATGAAGGGCATGAAAAGTTCAAGAATGCTCCTTACTTATTTAGGATTTCCCCTCACTTTCATTCAATGGATCATGTGCTGCATTTCCTCTATCTCTTTTATTGTTCTTATCAATGGTTTTGCCTCCAATTTCTTCCATGCTGAGAGGGGTCTCAGACAAGAGTGCCCACTTTCTCCTCTACTATTTTTGCTCATTATGGAAGGACTAAGCAGATTGATTATGCATGAAAGAAGAGAAGGGCGCTTACAGGGACTCAAGATTACAAATCAATATACAATCTCTCATCTACTATTCGTAGATGATGTGTTTATATTCCTAAATGGTGGCATCTGGGACTTCTCCACTTTCAATGATATCATGCTACTTTTCAGTGCTACCTTTGGGATGGAAATTAACATGCTAAAGTAATCTATTAAGCACTCCAAAGTTAATGTCCAGTAAATAGTGATCAACAAATAGCTTAATAAACACCAATATCAAAATAATTATTATCAATTGTCAAGTAAATGCACTAACACTCCAAAGTTAATGTCAAGTAAATAGTGATCACAAAAAACTTATAGACACCAATATCAAAATACTTGTTAGCGTATAACAATGCCCTAACAATCAATGCGCTGCAGAGCAGATTTTAACTACAAAGCATTGAATATCAAAACACTTTTTTTGGGTGAATATTAAAAACAAATGAATATTTTTAACTACAAAGCATTAAATATCAAAACACTTTTATGTGAATATTAAAACGCTTTTTATTTGTGAATGAATTATACCATATTATGTTGCTCGACCAAGTGTTAATGTCAATTAAATAGTGATCACAAAAAGCTTAATAGACACCAATATCAAAATACTTATTATCAATGCGCTAACAATCAATGTGCTAACAGAAACACTTTTATGTGAATATTAAAACACTTTTATTCGTGAATGAATTATACCATATTATATTGCTTGACCAAGTGTTAATGTCAAGTAAATAGTGATCACAAAAAGCTTAATAAACACCAATATCAAAATACTTGGTTATCAATGCGCTAACAATCAATGTGCTTCAGAGCGGATTTTAACTAGAAAGCATTGAATATCAAAACACTTTTTATCACTTTTTTTTTGGTGAATATTAAAACACTTGTTATTAGTGAATGAATTATGCCATATTATGTTGCTCGACCAAGTGGCATTGAATATCAAAACACTTTTTATCACTTTTGTTTTGATGAATATTAAAACACTTGTTATTTGTGAATGAATTATGCCATATTATGTTGCTCGACCAAGTGTCCACGGTCCATAATGCTAATAAAGACGTCAGCGTTCAGGACAGGAAAATAATGTCAGCCAACGTGGAACGATTCAATGTATTCTTTTAACCATAAAATCCAATGTCTGCCATGTGAGATTCAGCTGTCTGCAACACTCAGAAACATCATTTAAAAAACAACATTCACACTCAGAAATATCATTAAAAAAAACAACATTCACAATGTATTTTCTATCATATATTCAAAGTAAATTATGTATTTGCCATCATATATGTATTTGCCATCATATATTCAAAGTAAATTATAACCAACAGTCTACAATGCTCAGAAATACCTTCAAGATATATTCGAGGTAAATTATAACCAACAAGGGCAGTGATCATAGCCTGATACCAGTGTTCTCAAAGTAGATCCATATGAACTATGCTAATAAACGGTTGTTTGATCCACAAGCATGTGTAACCAACCTCAAAGCACATATATCATGTATTTAGGGTAGATTATCACCATCTACAAATCAAAGATGAGGCAGCAACGAATGAACAATAAACAGTAAACAGAAGTGTGACTGTGCGACTGAAGCATACCAATAGTGAAATGTTTATTCAAGCATTTAGGTCATGCATTAAGAGTACTGTCAAAGAGATCATAATTAAGCAGTACCCGAGCACTGAAGAAGTAAACAACAGTGTGAGTGTGCGAGTGAAGCATACCAATAGTTAAATGTTTATTCAAGAATTTAGGTCATGCATTAATAGTACTGTCAAAGAGATCATAATTATGCAGTACCTGAGCACTGAAGAACCTCAGAACAGTCATGAATCTGGACATAACGAATGGGCAGTTCAGAAAATTGGCTAGTATATGTAGATACAACCCAATTTTAGAGAAATTCATGGGTGCGTGTGGAAACATCTCCAAAATTTTAAGAAATTCATGGAAAACAAAGTGGCATTTGTGAAACATTTCACAGTGCATTTTGCCAAGTTTCACAAAATTGGGGGTTTGGCAAAACGTTTCACCACATGCCCCTGCATCCCAAGGGCATGGGAAGCACCAGGGATGCACTCTCGACCATGTGCTCGAGTGCAACCATGTGGTCAATGCCCATGGAACATGGCAAATAAATATCGCTGAACTTATTTTTCCAATTTTCTGAACCAACAGTTCATGAGATCCGCTCACAACAGACAACTTCAAGGATCCCATTCAAGGAATTAGGAAGTGATGTTAACAAAATAATCATGATACATATTATTGATGTTGATATGCTAACTGCACAAATTTGTATTAGAATTTCAATCTGGATGAGCAGGGGAACATTAACACATGAAGATAATCAAATAAGGGAACATTAACACAAAGATAATCAAATATAATCAAGGGAAAAAAAGTGAGGTGGTTACGCAAAAGAGAGGTCAACAAATTTTCTGCTTTGTCCAATCTGTCTAATTGGATATACAAATATGGAATACATCTTCTCATGTTTAAAAATAAATTAGCTTTACATATATCTGCCAAATAGGCCAGAAAAGAGCTTCGTACAAACCTCTTAAGCAGGCTCACACCTAATAAAAAATTGACCCAGAGAATCATAAGAATAGAGAAGACAATAAAGAATTATGATGGATCACTGTTATTGACAGTCATAAATGCACCCCAGAATAATATTATCTTGCCGAACAATCAATTCTTATTTCTCGCAAGCATAATCAGCCATGACATGGATGTTGGAATGACAAGGCTGTTGCTTTCATAAGAAACATACCAATATTTGGTGAAATATCTGTTACTCTGACTCCCAAAAGGGTGATGGTTGGGACTTAACCACTTTTCAGCAGCCCATCAGCACCATATTACTCAACATGATCAAGTGCTATATTCATATCTCCAACTTCTTAATACATCTGCAAAAGCATAACCTGAAATTACTAGGCATGCAGAGATATTTATTCAAAGTTGAGCTCGCTTGAATCTTGGCCTAAAATCAGGTCTCCAGTTAGTGTCAAAGGCATTACCTGCAAAAGGCAATTTGTAAATATGTTGCCCAAGCTTTGTGCTGTGGAATTCAACTAACCTGCTCCCCAATCAATCAAATCAAGGCCAACAAGGAGGAATGAGATCCCTTGAAACAGTAAAAGGTAAAAATGAATTCCTTGAGCAGACAATAAACTCCTAGCCGAGGATGTTGAAAGAAGAAAATCTAAAGCCAATTCTTTCTAATATAGCAGATTTGCTTTCTTTTTAAAGAGATTGTTTCTGCTGCTGTTCGCTCAATTTGTTGAGGGCATCAAGGGCTGACTCTGAAACAACCCGATGATACTTTGGGTGTTCTAATTGAGGATGTGATTCCTTCTCCATAAAAGCAATGAAATCAGCTTCAGATGATCCGCCCCAAATTTTTTGTCACCGCCCATTCATAAGCACCACCAGGTTACAATAAATTTCAGATGATCTGCCCAACAATCTATGGGCATTACCAATTCACGAAAGCAGACTCTCATTGTGATTCATAGTCATAAATACACCCAGAATAATATTATCTTGTTGCACAATCATTTCCCGTAAGCATAATCAGCCATGAAAATGTGACACTTGGACATTGGAATGACAAGTCTGCGCTTTCTTTAAAAAACATACAAATATTTGGTGAAATATCTGTTACTCTTACTCCCCAAAAGGGTGATGGCTTAAACTTAGCCAATTTTCAGCAGCCCATCAGCACCATATTACCCAACATGATCAAGTGTTGTATTCATATCTCCAACTTCTTAATACATCTGCAAAACCATACCATGAAATTACTAGGCCTGCAGCGATATTTATTTAAAGTTGTGCTCGCTTGAATATTGGCCTAAAATCAGGTCTCCAGTTAGTGTCAAAAACATTACAAGGAAAGGCAATTTGTAAAGAGGTTGCCCAAGCTTTATGCTGCAGAATTCAACTAACCTGCTCCCCAATCAAATCAAGGCCAACAAGGAGGAAAGAGATCCCTTGAAACAATAAGATATAAAAATGAATTCCTTGAGCAGACAATAAACTCCTAGTAGAGGCTGTTAAAAGAAGAAAAGCTAAAGCCAAGTCTTTCTAATAAAGCCGATTGGCTTTCTTTTTAAAGGGTTGTTTCTGCTGCTGTTCGCTCAATTTGTTGAGGACATCAAGGGCTGACTCTGAAACAACCCGATGATACTTTGGGTGTCCAGGTGTTCTAATTAAGGACATGATTCCTTCTCCATAAAAGCAATGAAATCAGCTTCAGATGATCTGCTCAAATTTTTTGTCACCACCCATTCATAAGCACTGTAAAGAAGTTGCCCAAGCTTTATGCTGCGGAATTCAACTAACTTGCTCCCCAATCAAATCAAGGCCAACAAGGAGGAAAGATATCCCTTGAAACAGTAAGAAGTAAAAATGAATTCCTTGAGCAGACAATAAACTCCTATTAAAGGCTATTAAAAGAAGAAAAGCTAAAGCCAATTCTTTCTAATAAAGCCGATTGGCTTTCTTTTTAAAGGGTTTTTTCTGCTGTTGTTCGCTCAATTTGTTGAGGATATCAAGGGCTGACTCTGAAACAACCTGATGATACTTTGGGTGTCCAGGTGTTCTAATTAAGGACATGATTCCTTCTCCATAAAAGCAATGAAATCAGCTTCAGATGATCTACTCAACTTTTTTGTCACCACCCATTCATAAGCACTGCCAAGTTGAAAGAGCCCAGAGATCATGGCATTGAATTTTGTTACAGACATTGTGTTTTCAAAGAGAAGATATGGAACAATGAAAGGGAACGATCTTGGTGCAGAAAGTATATTAAAAAACGACATGATAGAAGGCACATAGTAAATAATTGAGCTTCTGGCAAAAACATAATCATTGGAAGGATGATACAAAAAAGAGTGAATGAATAGAAAGGGGGAATGAGCTTTCACAGCAAAAAGAAATGGAATATTAAGTTGGCCTTCTTCAAGAAACCAATCTGCAGACACAACAGAAAAGAGCAAAGAGTTACGATTAAGAAACAAGAGGAAAACCCATTCAGCGATTAAAAATCAGAATAAAAAACTTACAAGAACTTCACCACATAAATAACCATTAAAGCAGATTGCAAAAAGCACCTCCTTAATGTTTTAGTTTTCGTAAAAGCATGTATGATGGACTAAAACCAACCTCCTTAGAACGGATTATGTCTTGTGGACACAAAGATAATAACTGCATTGGACCCAAGTTGTCATCTTCAATGACCTTCTCACTGAAGCAGGCTGTTTTGCAATGTCGCCCAAGATCCAACACCAGAGAACAAGATGGATACCACTGCTAGCAACTACAATATCTTCATCCTCCTTGGCAGAATAAGAAAGCTGGATATAAAAGAACTGCTGTCGAGTTCTCCAATATCTTCACCCCTCTTGGCAGAATAAAGCTGGCAATAAAAGACATTTGAGATCTTATCTGGCGAAGATAAAGTATGGAAAATTGTATTGAGATAAACACTGACATGACATGCTCTGGATTTGCAGTGGAATGCTCAACTGACCTCCGGCTATTATTGTTTAAACCGATAATCAGCATGCCTCTTCTGTCATAGTTTGAATCCCATATTAACTATTAGATGAAAGGCTGAAAGACTGGTGGAATTGATAACAGCTGGTGGTTGAAATGCCATTTCCATATGGTAGAAGATAATCACTACCGGTGTGACTTTTGCACTCTCCCTTTTATCATTCTATATTGCATCAAAAAAAGTTGTCTGTCTGACTTTCTAAAGAAATAATTTTGAAAAACATTGAAACTCTTTCAAGGATATAATTAATGGAATCATCAGATACCCAGAGGGCTCAAAGTGGGGTGTGAGGCACCCACGTCCTATTTTCATTATCCAAAATATTCCTGGTATAAGCCCTGGAGGAACCAATGGATATGAGCATTGATCTACACCTCAGAGGGCTCAAAGTGGGGTGTGAGGCACCCACGTCCTATTTTCATTATCCAAAATATTCCTGGCATAAGCCCTAGAGGAACCAATGGATATGAGCATTGATCTGCCCCTCTTACAGGGGATAGATGTTGTGGCTGTGCAGTCTACTCAAAGTGGGGTGTGAGGCACCCACGTCCTATTTTCATTATCCAAAATATTCCTGGTAGAAGCCCTGGAGGAACCAATGGATATGAGCACCAAAAGAACAATTTTCCACAATTTCGCATTAGAAAAGTAGTAAATTTCAGCCTAGTATAGCGAAAATCCCCAACAACATGCATGTGACATAAGAAAATAACAAGAATAACATTAAAAAGAGTACTTACATGTAAGAAAGAGTATATCCAATCATTATTATATGCCAATAGTGAAGCTCCAAGACAAAAATGAAAGAGATCCATACATCAAAAGTCATCCATTCATCCAAACTCGTCCTCCAAGAAGCATAGCTAAAATCTCACAAGAGAGAAAGATCCAATCTAATTGATGATGATCAAAATAATTTATCTCACTTCTTTTATACACTTTCTAATGAATTCAATTTAGCTAATTTGGCCTAATTTAGCCCCTAAAATAAAATAATGTGCATAATAACAAAACTTTTGGTGACAAGCCCACCAAATAGCTCAATAAGGTAAAGCTTAAGCTTCTCAAGAGGGTCAAATGATCAATAAAGTGAGTCGTTGGGCCTTTGAGAAGGCCTAATGAATTCCAAGAGGTTCCATGATGTAGAAATGGACTTCAAACATAGTGGACAAGGGGTTGGCCCCTTGTTTTCCAATTAAGAACATGTGGTGCTCCTAAGTGGGTGCTGGTCTCCAAATGGATCAAATATGCTTGTAGACCATTCGTAAGGGTTGGAGTGATGGCATAAGCCCTCCCTATGCAGCAGGAGGCACCTTGGAACATCTGCCAAGTGTATGGTGCAACTGTGGAGCCGTTTGGGCATGGTGGACCAGGTGCATCATCCTCATCCAAAAGGTGGAACATGAGCAATCAATGAACATTGTTGGGGTCCATGAAGTAATATCTGCTATGGTGGAGGCCCATGGCTCTCAACGCCCACCCTACAAATACCAATGTGGCCCCTCTGGAGGGCTAGGATCCCGTATAGGGAGACCAAGCCCCAAATGGAGACCCACCTGCAATCCTACATAAGATCCAATGCATCCCCTTTGCCCTCTGATACAACCAGCCATTAGAATAATCAAGTAATAAAAACTTACAAGTCATGGGATCAATGGGGCACTTCATGGTGGCATGCTTTTCCATAGTGTGCTTTGGCATGTACAATTGACTCCAAGCTCAATAAGGGGTTAACCAAAGATCCTATTAGGTGGTTTCGACCTCTAAATGGGTTGGCATGTCCATGGTACATCTTTTAAGTAGTAGGTAGCAAATGATATAATAGTGGAATGGAGTGGGGATCAGGGGAATCATCCAGAGCACATGTCAAGGTGCAAGGGTAGCTATAATAAGGGAAGCCCACACTTGGGTATATGAGTGTAAGAGGGAGTAAATCGTGGTACATGGGTTACCCTAACCTTTGTTTTTCCATCCTTATTCATATGCCTTTTGCCTTTGATTCATTTTTCTTCATAATTGCTCAGGGCTCCAGGGGATGGAGAGCATGATGTGTAATATGTAGCAGTGGATACCCCATTGAGGTGGGGTAGTTCATTGTCCACCAATGGTTGGGACAATCATGGGTTCCATAATTATGGAGGGGGCTCATGTAGGGTCAATTGGAACCAGGGTGATGGCCATAGATAAGGGGTAGAGCTCATGTTTTGCTTTTGCGCATGTGCTAAATTTGTATGTCCTGACCATCTTTTGCATTTTGTGGTAAATTTCCTGTTGAGAGTGGCCAAATTATGATTTTTATTTTCTTTTTCGCTGCATCAACCTCTAAGGCATCGTTCCAGGCTCGACCCAAGGTGTGGATAAGGGAAGGGGGAGGCTAACCCTGTGTGGACCTAGTGGACACATGTGGACTTAGATGGGAAAAGAGATGAATGGGGCTAAAATGAGTGGAAGGGGAGCAATGTAGGTCTATTGACCATAACTGTGGATCAAGGACTATTGACCAGACCTCCAAGAAATGGAAGGTCACAAAACTACACCAATTGGAGACATAGATTTAATACTAAGGGAAAATCACATATATAACACCTTTAAATAATTCCAAAATAGAAGTTCATCTGGACACATGTGCTCCCGGATGGGAAAAGAGATGAATGGGCCTAAAATGAGTGGAAGGGGAGCAATGTAGGTCTATTGACCATAACTGTGGATCAAGGACTATTGACCAGACCTCCAAGAAATGGAAGGTCACAAAACTACACCAATTGGAGACATAGATCCAATAATAAGGGCAAATCACATATATAACACCTTTAAATAATTCCAAAATAGAATTTCATCATCGAGATTATAAAATAGACATTCAAGATATAGCTGCCATTGTGATAAATGATGTTGTATAGTTTTGGTGCACAATCTTTCTCCTTGATCCAGAGTGTCCTTTTCTTTTCTTCGAGGATGTTAGATGGACCTTTGTTTACATTACATTGATAATTATCTATGAAAGACATGAACAAAAGGTCCCTTTCCATCTTTAACCCCCATACAACTTGCACATGAAAATTCAAATTTGAATAATTGTAATGTGTACCCTTTTCCCAAAGGAGTAAAAAGGAGCCGGCAATTTGAGATGTCGAATGCAATTGATATACAAAAAGGCAGGCAAGACTTTCAGTGCTCCAGAACTATACAACATTTATCACAATGGCAGCTATATCTTTAATGTCTGTTTCAGAATTTGGACCACAACTTCTTTTTTGGAATTATTTAAATGTGCTAAATATGTGATTTGCTCTTTGTTCATATCCAAAATCCCCTTTTGATCAGCCTCATATACATTATAACGACTGTCTTCAAAAGGATTATGGGGCTGCCCTTGCCACAAATTTGTGGCAATTATCTCTTCCACAGTCTTTGTGGTGGTGTTCATTTGTGTCTTCTTCAAGTTCAACAATGTCTTTATCTCCATTATTGCTGCCACACAATTTTTCTTTTGAGACGACATAGACATCATTAGTGGATCCAACAACATTGTCTTCATGGGGAGCCAAGGCATCTTGCTTTAAGGACGTTTCATCCCCATCAAGAGCCTTATCTTCATTTTCACAAAGCTGTTCCATATTGTTAGGATCCAAAATCCCCTTTTGATCAGCCTCATCTACATTATAACCAGAATCTTCAATCTCCATCAAGATCCTTGTTATCTTCTTTTTCACAAAGTTGTTCCATAATGTTCTGATCCAAAATCCCCTTTTGATCAGCCTCATCTACATTTTAACCACAGTCTTCAACATGATTATGGGGTTGCCCTTGCCTTTGATCAACATCATCTACATTATAACCAGAATCTTCAATCTCCATCAAGTCCTTGTTATCTTCTTTTTCACAAAGTTGTTCCATAATGTTCTGATCCAAAATCCCCTTTTGATTAGCCTCATCTACATTATATAACCACAGTCTTCAACGTGATTATTGGGGTTGCCCTTGCCACAGAATTGTGGCAATTATCTTTGGTACACTGTTTTTGTGGTGGTGTTCATTTGTCTTCAAATTCAACAATGTCTTTATCTCCCTTATTGCTTTCACAAATTTTTTCTTTTGAGACAATAGAGACATCATTACATTTTGGAAAAAACTAGAATCTTTCTCTTTGATCCAGAGTGTCATTTTCTTCAAGGATGTTACATGGACCTTCGTTTACATTATATTCATGATTATTTATGAAAAACATGAACAAAAGGTCCCTTTCCATCTTTAAGCACCATACAACTTCCACATGAAAATTTAAATTTGAATAAATGCAATTTGTACCCTTTTTACAATGGAGTAAAAAGCAAATGGCAAAGTAAGATGTCAAATGCAATTGATATACAAAATGGTAGGCAAGACTTTTAGTTGCTCCAAAACTATAGAGTAACATTTTGATTTATCACAAAGGCAACTATATCTTTAATGTCTATTTCAGAATTTGGACCAAGAACTAATTTTTCAGAATTATTTGAATGTACTATATATGTGATTTTCCTTTATATTGGACTAGTTCTCTGACCTTCCATTCCTTGCAGGTTTGGTCAATAGTATTGCATTTTTAGAAGCTGAATTGCTTCATATGTCTACTTGAACCCAAAAAATCAGCTGAATGATTCTCCAACAAAGGCCACGTTGTAGACTCATATATAACAATATCAATTAAAATATAACCATGCGATCTCTAATTTATGAAGGAATTGTGCGTAGGCTTGTAAAATTAAGATATGGTATTGCTGGATAGATATTAGAGTTTTGCTAGAATGTTGCTTCATTATTGACAATGTAACAACAAATCCACCAAAGATTGTTCTTGGCAATGGTTCGAGCCATACCCTTATTAACCAACCAACATCAATACCTTCCTCCTAAACTCTCAAAATAGATTCCTACAAGTTGCCATTCTTATTGAGTCTTGTTGGTGTTGATGTTTGTGAGATGGGTAGGTACTTCTGCATAGGTCCATTGAATAGGTCCAAGTGTATATAGGTGTGCAAAAGTCGCCCAAAGTCTCCTTAGGGCACTTTCTTAAGTGTGAGCAAGTTGTTTATGCAACTTAGCTTAAATCTAACTTAGGAAAATCACATAATTAGAGTTTGGCTGGAATGTTGCTTCATTACCAATAGTTGTAAACAACAAGTCCACTAGAGATTGTTTTATATATACGAGATAGCTTCTCTAATTGAATAGAGATAGTCGTTGATGGCTTGTTCTATATATACGAGACAATTTCTCTAATTGAATAGAGATAGTTGTTGATGGCTTGATGTGTTCTCTGTTCAAAGAGAATTTGGTTACTGAAGCATAAAGTGAAGTGCCGCATTGTTCTAACAATTGATTTTTTATTTTTCCCTGGTTTAGTTTTGACCTTGTAATGGAAGAAATGAAATGACGATGTAAATTGAGGTGATGTATGAGTTGTATATTCGGTTGGTTTTCTCCTCTTCATTGAATAAATTGCTTTTGCTTTCTTCATTATGGTCTGTGACTAAAAACTACGTATGTATGAGCAACTTGTTTGTTGAAATTATTTGTCCCTTGTATTTTCCTAGTTAAACTAATAATCAAACTATATTAGAATTCGATGTGTTTTTCATGTCTGAAGTGGGTATTTGTCCAAATTATCCTTGCATGATTGATTCTAGTGGTTTCATTGTTTCTTTTTAGTAAAAGAAAATACTATCTGGTTAGGTAGCCCCTTAGCAGATTGATTGGATGACAATGCTTGGTCACTGGTTAGACAATTCATGTCATTGATGTGTTTTCTCTCTCCTTGGTAATTTGATGAATGTATTGTAATAGTGGTGTCTTTCTCTCTTGGGTAGTGATGTGTTTTCTTTCCCATTTCTCGCATTGATGTGTTTTCTCTCTCCTTGGTAAATTGATGAATGTATTGTAATAGTGGTGTCTTTCTCTCTTGGGTAGTGATGTGTTTTGTTTCCCATTTCTCGCATTGATGTGTTTTCTCTCTCCTTGGTAAATTGATGAATGTATTGTAATAGTGGTGTCTTTCTCTCTTGGGTAATGATGTGTTTTGTTTCCCATTTCTCGAGGAGAGAGTCAAAATGATGGGAGCTTGAGAAGTATCAGTGTATTTCTATTGGTTTTCTCCATGTACTTGTGTTTTCTTCTTCTATTTCTCTTTCTGGACAATGTGACTGTATAATGAGATATTGTTCCTTTAGAGTGAGTTCTCTAGTGAGGTAACGATGGGTGTTGTTAGTAATCAAAGTATAGGAAGGGTACTTTGAGCTAACAAATCCTATTGTGTAGGTGGTTTAAACATATTCTATGAGGGATACGTTACTAATATAGGAAATATAAAGTGATGGAGATTGAAAATATCTTTAGTAGATAGCTTATAAGGAGATATTAAGTAGTCTCTCAAGGAGTTAAGCCTCTTAAGGAGATAGACAATATGTATAGGATATACTCTTTAGCGGAAAGGAGATAATAAAAGCAAAGTAATCTTAGTTACTTTTGTTCTTATCTTTTGATCTCTTAATCTCTCTTTACTTGTTGATTTCTGTATTTGTCTAGATCATATATGTGGAGGTTGGTTACTTGTGCATGATACATTTTCATGTGGTCATTATTTTTCTTATTTCAATGTTTTTTATGCTATGTTACTGCTTTGGTGTGGATGTTATACATATGTTTAGTTAGACTGTAAATGTTTGTTTGTGCTAGATTATTCAATGAATGTGTGAGGTCTCTTTCCTCATTGTTGTGCATCTTACGAGTTTCTTGTCTGTCAAATACCATATCTTGGATTGACTTACCCTTGCAATAGCAACATGTTTTCCCCACAAATAATGACTCGAAACAATATGTAGGTTATGCTTATATATACCTTTATATACTAGTAATAAAAAACAAAAAAATTATACAACCATAGTAAAAATAAGAGTTATCCACATAAAGGATTAATCAAGAATATGATAGGGTCATTGTTTTATGTCAAAATTTTACCGAAGTCTTCAATATTAATCACTTTCCACATAAAGGCTTAATCAAGAATATGATAGGGTCATTGTTTTATGTCAAAATTTTATCAAAGTCTTCAATATGAATCACTTCACTTAATAAAGTTGATATAAAAACGTATGAAACTTATATAAATGTAGAACATTCACAAAAAATTGAGGAGTTACTTTGATACTGAAAAACCAGAATCTTCCACTATTACATATGGACTAAACAAAATTTACTTCAATTTGATTTTCGCCTTAGTTGGTCGACAAGGTTCAAGCTAAACTATCAAATCTTTAAAGGTGGTAAGTATGGGCAGTCCAAACTCACCATCCCTTCTCCAAGCTATCTAAGAAAGAATAATAGGATCCCTTCTCCAAGCTATCTAAGAAAGAATAATAGGTAGGTTGGGTTGTCCATCTAATCTTAAAGGGTAAGTTTGGCCAAACAATCTACTAATATGAAAATATCCATGCAATCAGGAAACAAGGAAACACCGATATCAAACTTTTGACCTGGGGGGTTTCAAGGTTAGGAACGGGCAAGTACTATGATGGAGGTTGGTTCTTCTCCCCAAGTGCTAGCAAGCAAGGGCATCAAATATTATCCCTTCTTTTCAAAGGGTATTTTATCAAAGGCTATCACAAATCTTATCAAAGGTAAAAGGATATCATTGGTGGTCATATAATCAATAATCTATGCCAGTCATCTCCATTGGACGAGTGGAACTACTTCTTTGATTAAGCCACACAACTAATAGTGTTCCTTATCTATGATACACCTATGTTTTGTGCTTGTTCATTCGTGGAATTCCTCATATTTGCTATGTGATGAGACCCAAGATTTGCTATGTATGCGCTGAGACCTGAGAATTGAATTGCCATCCTGATGCTCAAAGAGGGAAATAGAACCCCTACCCCATTCAAATCATAGAGATAAATAGTCAGAGAGAGAGAGAAACCTCCCCCGAGATCAAATCATGCACCCTCTTCATTCGTCAATCCTGCTTCCCATTCATTCGAAGGTTAATCCTCCCTCGCCATGTTTAGGGTAGGTAGGCTTAGCACGGTGGACATAATCATATGAGGAGCAACCAATGATGAGCCATCATGTTTCTAGTATTATTGTAGGCCCTTGAAACTCAAATGTAGGGGAACTCCTAGCTTTTGGGGTGCAACGAAGTGAGTAACATTGGGAGATAGACAACTCTATAGTATGTTCTCTTACTTTGTAGCAATAGGTATAGTCCCCTTTATCTAGACGATAGTCCCCTTTTTCCAAATGATAGTTAATGAACACTTTGAGGAATAACTATACTTTGCAAAAACACTTCTATAAGGAATTTACTACTTTACTTAACATAGTGAAGTGAAGGAAGAAGAAATTTCTTCTCTAAGAGGATATTTCTATAAAATATCACTCTGCCTACCCATGTTTCATCACAAGTGGGTATTCTTTCATAAAATGTATTTCTTATTTACGAACTAGATTGATCCTCTCTGATAATGGAACCAACACACATTTGCCAAATGTCTTCTATTATTTTTAGATTGGGTCATCACGAACACCTCTTGAAACCTGAACCCAACCCTTGAAGTGACATGTTGGAAATGCCATATGGTCGACCAAACATTGAACTTGCCATTTAAATGAGAGGACATGCAGGGAGAAAGATGCCCCTTTAGATGAGATATTTGCTACCATAGTGAAAATATGTAGGCTAAGTTGTTCCTAGTAAGAGCGCTACACATAAATTCTCTCTTATATAAAGGTAAGAAATTGGGTGGGGATGAAATCATGAACTATTGCACCCATACTTCCATTTGATCTGTTATCAAGGGGGCATACCCACTTATTGATGTAGCTCTTTTACTTGGAATCACTAATGGAAGGTGTTGTTATCAAGGGGGCATACCCACCTATTGATGTAGCTCTTTTACTTGGATCACTAATGGAAGGTGTTGTCCATTGAACACTAGGAAGGGCTATGTTTATTAAAGTGCCAGGGTACCACTTATGAGGAACAAAAGTAACGACAAAACTATGCCCAACACCTATGCCATTTCTCTTTATGAATATGCTATAAAATTGATGTTTAACTCCAAAATCTTGAACTATGAGAGAAAAATAGTCTCTTTGTTATTTAATGATGCATATTGAGTATATGGAGATAAAAAAGAAAGAAGAGAAGGGAAGCTACGACTGTTGGCTAGGATGTGCATAAAGTTGGAACAAGCTACAATTTGAAGGAGAAACAACGAACTCTCCCCCAACTACTAGCGAACTCCCCTGACTCAAGAGTTGACACCTACACTAATAGTTTACCTTGTAGTCCTACAATCGAGAGGTGGTAAAATCTTTCTCATCTCTAGCCTTTTGTCTACCTATAAATATCCTATCACAATTGACACTACAAATCTACTACCGAACTACTAATCTACTACTAATCACAACTCATCATTTATGCACTACTACATCATTCTTCTACAGCTAGAACTTATCACAGTTTACCCCCGTTCGAGCATTTGGGACACCATTTTGCATGATCCATCTTGGCACTGGATTTGAAGTCCTAACACAAGATAATATAAACCATGCTACACCCTTACTTATAAATAATCTCAAATATAGCATAAAATAATGGTCATCTCACCTCCAGGAGGTACCAATCATTTCTTCTTCTTTGCTATCCCTTGATCTGTCCCCAAATAAGTGTGCAGGGTGCGTTGTGTAATACGTCTTTTTCTCCTTTCTCTCTGTCATTCTTAACACAACCCATTGCTTAAACGACAAACTCTCCCATGTATGTTCCAATCTACGAACTTTTGTGCCTCTCTCATTTTCAAGCTATGAACTATTTATGAACTCTCCTTGTTCCAAGCTATTGACGAACCTCTTATCCCTCACAATGAATATGATTTTCAGTCACCCAGCCATTCATGCTATTCCAACGGTGTTTGGACATCCTCATGCATGATATATAGAACAAGTATCTATAACAATTCAATTCCATTTCATTTTTTTTCTACATTGAATGCAAATGAATGACAACATAAAAAGGTATATGATTGGTCTCATAGAGTTAAGATGTATTGGGTTTTGTAGTCACTAACTACACACTTCATGGGAAGAGCATCATTGATGGGCACTATGGCTTCAAAGGTGATAAGGGATCTGAAATAACTGTGCATCGATTACATTAATGATTTCGAATGGTTGATGAAACAAGTGGCCATTTCCAACTAGTGGAGGAGGTGGAACTTTTCAGTCACCTAGCCACTCATGCTATTCCAATGGTGTTTGGACATCCTCATGCATGACATACAGAACAAGTATCTATAACAATTCAATTCCATTTTTTCTCTACATTGAATGCATATATGATTGGTCTCATAGAGTTAAGATGTGTTGGGTTGTGTAGTCACTAACTACACACTTCATGGGAAGAGCATCATTGATGGGCACTATGGCTTCAAATGTGATAAGGGATCTGAAATAACTGTGCATCGATTACATGGATGATTATGAGTGGTTGATGAAACAAGTGGTCATTGCCAGCCATTGACAGGTTGTTATTAACACTTTACCCAAGTCTGGCAACAATGAGGAAGATATGATATGTTATTGAAGTTAAACAAGGCATAAATTTTTTGTAGGATCTAAAAGAAGTGTTGAAATTAGCGAGAAAAGTGATTCCTTGATTTGTGCCTTAATTCAAGGAGTCAAAGTCGAGTTCCTTTTTGTGCATGGTCGAGGTCCTAAAATTTAGGAGCTTCTCTAAAAATTAGGAGTGCATGAGGTAATTAATTGATTTGTTGAAATTGAAAGTCAAGTTCTTGATTACTAGTGTGAGTTAAATTGGGAACTGAAAGCTTAAGTGGAGTTAGGCTCCTAAATTTTAGGAGGATCCATCTAACTAGTTTGGTTGACTTTTGTTAACTAGAAAAGCTCCAATTCAATTCCTTAATTAGAAATTCACTAATTTTAACAATTCGCATTGCCTTTAAAAGAAGGAATCAAGGCAAAAATTTAACCATTGTTTTGGTGAGCACAAGTTGGTGAAACCAAACAATAGGAAGCACAAGGTGTTAGTGGAGCTTGTGAGAGAAGGTGAACAAGCCTAGGAAAGGCTTGTTGGAATTGGAGAAGGTAAAATTTCTTGGGTAAGGAAGCAGAGATCAGAGTTTTTGCATAGGTTTCAAGCTTAGATTAAGTACGGAAAACAAGGTTGTTTTTAGATTGAAACAGTTGTACTATAAGAGGTCTAATTTTCTTCAATAAAATCTCAATAATCAAGCAGAGGGTTTTCCAGTTGGGTTCCCTGTAAAATTTGTGTTGTTCAATTGTGTGATTGTGCTTTTATTTTTGTTCTTAATTCTGCTACAAATCAAGTAGAGAAATTCTGTGTTTGTAAAAAAAGAAATTGTTTTTCAGATTGTTCTTATCAACATATTAGAATTTCATGGATTTTCTACATGGTATCAGAGGCTGGAGTAGATGAAAATGAAAATAGCACATCCAAGTGCAATGATTCGTTGAAAACATCATTTGAAATAGGCCACAGATCAAAAGGAGGCATAGCTGAAGATTAGGATTGTTTTGTGTCTTGTGATTGGTTTGGGGCCAAGTTTGATTGGGAGTGCAGGCTGTGAGTTGGATTTGGGCTGGTTTTGTGCATAAGTTTTGATCTTATTCTATGTTTTTACAAGAGGGATCGAGCCCTAGTTTAGGGTTGTTCTGTGCTCAGAAAAGTGTTGCAACAACATTGCATGGAGGGTTGGTAATTGCAAGGAAGGAGGAGTCTCAGAAGGTGTTCTAAGCAGGTTGAATCCTAGTTGGAGCGTTGTGGCAGTTGCTACAGGCAGCCCTAACCAGTGCCAAGAGCCACAGAAAATAGTAAATAGGCCGAGAA
Source organism: Pinus tabuliformis (assembly GCA_031772625.1). Taxonomy (NCBI): domain Eukaryota; kingdom Viridiplantae; phylum Streptophyta; class Pinopsida; order Pinales; family Pinaceae; genus Pinus; species Pinus tabuliformis. The sequence continues at coordinate 592,442,306 of CM062812.1, read as the reverse complement.
GGAGCAGAGCAACTAGAGGTATGTTGAATGATGTGTTCAAGTTGATTTTGTTGCTAACTGGATACTGCTTAGGTTGGACAGTTTGTTTGGCATCTTCAGAGGAGTGAGGAGGGCTGCTAGTAGGAGTCAAAAGGAGGTCTAAGTGCAGATCAGAGAAGGATGTTTGGTCTGCTAGGAGAGGCAGTTTTAAAGGCCCTAAGTACAGTTCTTGTGAAGAACTACAAGACTGTTAGTGGGCAAGTTTTTAGAGAGCTCTTAAGGGAAGTGGTATGGCTTACCAAGGGTTAAGAGTAGATCACTGTCTAGAGGGAGCATCGAACTTCATAGCTTGGAAAGGGGAATCACGATAATGCTGGAAGATAATGGGGTGGGAGAGTACATCAAGCAGGTGATAACACCACCTCAAGACACCCAACAATTGGCCCAACATAATAAGAATGATATCAAGAAAAATATGATTATTCTAGAAGGGGTATAAGATCATATAGTGCCTCACATCCATGAGAAGAAGACAACGTATCGGAGTACTAGTGATACCAGGAAGCTTGCTCTTAAGGAGAAGTTGAGGAGTATCCAAATGAGCAAGGATGAGCCTATTGTCCCATATTTGACAAGGTTCACTCACGTATGAGATGAACTAGGTGGGGTGGGTGTGGTTGTATTTGATCATGATCTTGTGAGTTTTGCCTTACTTGGACTTCACAAGTCGTGGAAAGGGTTCTAGGATGTTGTTAGTGGGAGAGAACTTTCCAAATTGGGAAAGGTTTTGGATTTATTGCATACAGGAAGAGATCCGAAGAGGCCATAGAAGGGAGATCAGTTACGATAGAGGATGAAGAGAACTGTGACCTGGCAAGCAAGGGTAGCAAGGCCAAGTGCAAGCAGGGCTAAGGAGAGGCTTGGTCCAATGAGAAGGGCAAGAAGGATCTAAGTAAGCAAGTGATTCCATTGCCATGAGTTTTGACACTATGCTTCTAAGTGTCTTGGTAAGAAGAAGGGGGTCGGGAAGGATCATGTCGCTGCATCAGCAAAAGTAGATGGCTTTTTTTCTCATTTCGAGAAGGATTTCTTGTTGATAGCTTGCATGGAAAGCTCAACAGATAACAATATGTGGTATATTGTTATCTGTGGGTTCCTTCCACATGACCGGGAACATGAAGAGTTTCAGTGATCTGAAGGAGGATATGCAGGTTTGATTGATCTAGGAGATGATGGTCAGTATGTAGCTAGAGGAGTTGGTATAGTTAGCTTTCAGAGGGCGTTAGGTAATTCCCTTCATCTTAGATATGTTCTTTATGTTCCAGAGGCAAAATCTTGTTTCCGTAGCCACCCTTGAGGGCAAGGAATATGATATCATCTTTAACAGAGGTAAGGCTTACCTCCAACACTTAGCTTCTGGATGTAAGAAGCAGATAAGTGTGAGGGTGAAGAATTTCTACAAGTTGCATGTAGAGACAGGTGTAGCCTTGAGCAACAAGGAAGATAGTGCACAAAGTAGATAAGTGATGGTTAAGCGAGAGCAAGATAGAGCTCTCAAGATGGAGCCTCAACTAATATCTTAGTTTCGGGTTAAGCTAGTTGGCAGTTGGGCGGACCAACAGGTTGATGATGAGGAGTAGTAGAGCTCGCAGAGTATGGTGGGAAAGAATATGTATTTAATGCAAGTTCCATAGAAGAAAGCAAGGAAGCCTTCTAGTTCAGAGGGAGAAGTTGTAGCAACAGAGAACTTGGTAGTGTTGGGGATAGATCCAGGTGGACGAGGTTCTTCTGTGAACAACTTCCTCGCTAAGAGGGAGTATTAAAATTAGCGAGAAAAGTGATTCCTTGATTTATGCCTTAATTCAAGGAGTCAAAGTCGAGTTCCTTTTTGTGCATGGTTGAGTTCCTAAAGTTTAGGAGTTTCCCTAAAAATTAGGAGTGCATGAGGCAGTTAATTGATGTTTTTAAATTGAAATTCAAGTTGATTTTCTAGTGTGAGTTAAATTGGGAACTGAAAGCTTAAGTGGAGTTGGCCTCCTAAATTTTAGGAGGATCCAATTAACTAGTTCTATTGACTTTTGTTAACTAGAAAAGCTCTAGTTAAATTCCTTAATTAGAAATTCATTAATTTTAACCATTCACATTTCCTTTAAAAGAAGGAATGAAGGCACACGTTTAATCATTTTTTTGGTGAGCATGAGTTGGCGTGACCAAACAATAGGAAGCACAAGGTTGTGCATGGAGCTTGTGAGAGAAGGTGAACAAGCCTAAGAAAGGCTCGTTGGAATTGGAGGGGGACTAAATCCTTGGGTAAGGAAGCAAAGATCAAAATTATTGCATAGGTTTCAAGCTTAAGATTAAGCAGGGAAAACAAGGTTGTTTTCAGATTGAAATAATTTTATCGTAAGAGATTTAATGCTCAATTTTCTTCAATAAATTCTCAATAATCAAGCAGAGAGTTTTCCCAGTTGGGTTCCCTGTAAAAATTTTGTTGTTCAATTGTGTGATTGTGCCTTCATTTTTGTTCCTAATTCCACTGCAAATCGAGTAGAGAAATTCTGTGTTTGTAAGGAAAGAAATTGTTTTTTAGATTGTTATTATCAGCAAATCATAATTTCATGGATTTTCTATAAGAAGAGGAAGTGCAAAAACAACTGTAGTGTTAAAAAAATGGAGTCCAAACTACCTCAATCATATGTTCTATTCAACATCGAGTTGTATGCATTGTTCTTAGGGGTGATAAACAAATTCTCCCTATAAATGAAATATTCTTACAAATTTGTACAAATCTATGGTGTTCCCGTTGATGATATAAATTATTATCAGCATCACCCTCACACACCTCTGAATTAGTAGTATTCTTAGTATCACAAAAATTGTGTGGCAACATCACTACAACTTATAGGGTTGTCCATATTTAGACCAAGGTGAATCCACGCTCCTTTACATTTAGGACTCTTATCAGCGTGTTCCTTGATTTTTTTGTCCAAGGAAATATTGACAAATGGATGCATCTTCACAAGGATGCTCAACCTGCAGACTAGTATTTTCACGATGGTCTTCAATATATTTATTGTTTCAAGGGTCATTAAATAATACAAAGAAAGGCTAGGCATTTCCTCTCATTTCGAGGATGGTACCTAGGGTAAACCCATGATTTCTTAGGGCACAAGGCTAGGTCAAAAACAAGGATTCAATTCGTTACAACAATATACTCGTTAAGGGCTCAACATGGTCATTTGTCAGAAATGAACTTGGGTAGGGAGGCTAACACTCCTCTCAAGCAGCTGAGTTAAACCCTATTGACCATTTTTATGTTGTTTCTATTGTAACTTTTTTGTTATGTTGTATCTCTCATGCCACCTTTACACTTTTTGTAGTGGAATCTTATGCCCTTGAGGGATCAAAGATGCCTTCAACTTATTCCATTGTACTAGAATTGTTTGTAGCCTTCAAGCTTTTTATAACATAGATTAGTTTTGCTTATATGTAGTTTTTTGACATTATTGTACCTAGTAGTCCCATTGACCTATTTATGGTCCTTTGTTAGACATTGATTTTATCTTATTTGCTAGCAACCATGCTTATTTCTTCCAAATCCATGTTGTGTTCTACATAGGGTAGCCTCTCCATAGATGCATTATATCATGACAATTTAGTACACCTAAGTGAAATGCTCTAGTTATCTAGGTTTCTAGGAAATCTAGGAAATTTCCATGCGAAGATGACATTTTCACTTCAACCATATAGGTTGCATATACATTGGTTCCTTTCAAGGATCGAACCTTGATCTTCACTTCTTAAAGTAGAGCAAGGATAATCTCTAATACCACCTTCTCCTTGCTGCGTTTTTTTGCACATGCCCTAGAAAGAAGTTCAAATGCAAGCCAAACTCGTATGAGGAAATGAAACATTAAGTTATACCATAATATTCCATTCCAAGCTCTCTCTATCTATATGCATGTAATGTTCCTTTCAAAACTTTTTCTCCATGGATTTCCTTAAGGATTTTTTCATTTAGGAATTGATTTGTTCCATTCACATGTCCTCTCCAAATACTAGTCTCACATTTTCCCTTTTGGTTTTGATGCATTTCTTCTCATGTTTTTTCCCTAGAAAACTTAGTTTTGCTTGGTTTTCCTTCTTCCTATCCTCTTCCTCTATCTATATCACCTGATAATAGGGCTACAACTTATATTTTTGTAATGTTCGCTTCCCCCCGCTTACTAATGTTAGTAATGAGCTCCATTCCTTAAACCTAGTAGAATTGGTGTTTACCCTAATATATTGTCCTCCTACTTCTGTAGACTTAAAGTATGTATTTTCTCTCCTTTGATATCTTTTGCTGTATTTCTCCCCTTCACGAGTTCATGTGTAGTGTTGGAGTTTCAGTTAAGTGGAAGTCTTTATCAGTTTGACTACAAGATTGGTCCGCAAATCGAGTTAAGTCAAAACGAGTTGGGACTTCAGTCTTGATTGAAGGAAGAGCGAGTTAGATCTCCAGTGTTGATTGGAGAGAGCACGAGCACTAGTTAACAACTCTAGTGATGATTGGAAGGAGAGCGAGTAACACTCTCAGTTAACTCACTATTAGAGCACTATCAAAGCTCGAGTTCTATATTTGAACTGGCTTAATTTAGCATGGATCGAATCTATAAAAGAAGGATGAAGGCACAAGGATTACAATTGTTTTGTGCATAAATGTTTGTGACAAGACAAAGTTCATAGGTTGTGAGAGAGCCTTTTTGGTAGAGAGCGCAAAGAGCTTGTGTCCTAAGTAATAGGAGATCACAAGTGCGCTAGGATTTAGGAGCTAGCATCAAGGGTTGGCATGGCAAGTCCAAGCTAGATCAACAAGAGAACAAGTATGTTCTCAGAGAGACATATTGCTTTGTAAAATATTCAATTGCTCCAAGAACAATCAATAAAATAGCCACATTAAGCAAGTAGGTTTGGGTTTCCAGAGAAGACAAGTGTGTCAATATTTGTGTGATGTGTTTTTATATCTTTGGTGTTTTTATTCCGCTGCATATGAATTGTTAAGAGACTTTGTATCTTGTTGAAAGTAAACAAGTGTGTCAAAATTTGTGTGATGTGTTTTTATATCTTTGGTGTTTTTATTCTGCTGCATATGAATTGTTAAGAGACTTTGTATCTTGTTGAAAGTAAACTAGTTTCAGTTTTCAGTTATTGATTAACTAGTTGCAGAGTTTCATGGAAAATTAACCTTGTTTCAGAGCAAAGATTAGTATAAAGACCAACACTAGATCGAAAAGTTAGTGGACAACACATATCGGTGAGGAAGGCCACATAGGACACAGGCGGACTAGAGCGCAAGAGGCCAATGACACTGTAGGAGTTGACAGGTTGCAAGGTAGTAGATCGGGCAACAAAAAGTTTGTAGAGGCAGTTCTCAGGGACGTAATTGGATAGACTAGCCGGAAACAATACAGGAGCAAAGCAGATAGGGAGGGCTGCAAAAAAATCGCGTGACAATGCATTGTCGAATGTAATTAGGCCAAACAAAGGGAAATAGGAAACGGGCTCTGACTAGTGAAGTGACAGATATTGGCCACGGGAGGTCGATAAAACAAACCGATCGGTTGCACAACCATGAGCCTCTTGCGAGTTGGAGATCGATAGAACCGTCTCAGCCGACAGCGCAAATAAGTTCTTGGGTGGAGTTGGGGTGGTAGAGAAGCACTCCACAACTGGAAGCAACAACTTATGTGCCGAAAGGAAGACAATAAAGTTGCGCAGGTGGTCGTAATCATAGTTGGGTCGAGGTCTATAGTGAAGTGGGTTGAGAATAGTCGTAGGCAAGTAAAGCAAAGAAACAACTAGTCTTTTGGCTCGCTAACGGTCATAGCCGTAGCCGGTAGACACAGGGGACGAGGTCTGCACGAGGTGCAGAGGAAACATGGGCTAAGAGAAGGTGTATAGAGGAGTGTCACAGTTAAGCCAATAGTGAGGATTTGGTGGGTATGAGTCGATTACAACCACAAGCAATAAAAAAAAGTTGTTGTAGGATCGATTTTTGGACAACAACAACGATTGCGAAGGTGTGCAAGGGTGTTGGCAATGAGTGACGACAGTCGGGAGCATAATGTTGAAGGAAACGTAACTAGGTTCTGTCTTCATAAATGTACTTTTGATATTTGTACTGATTCAAGAAAAGAAATATTATTTTTATAATATATGTCAATGAGTTTCTTGCAGTGGTTAAAGTGCTATAAGTAAGTCAAATAGTTAAAAGAAAAAGGTTGCAGACCTTAAAGGTCATGTTACACCATGTATGACTATGCATTAAAGTCAAGAGAATATCTGCCAGCAAAGTCAAGTCTCCTCCTATGCAAACGGCACCATCAAAGAAGCTCCTTCAAGCATGCAAAACCACCTTAGAAAGCATCTGAAGTTTGCACAACAAGTCGGCCTACAAGTTAACATGTTGGCCTTCTAGTCGGCGTATAAGGAGGGACAATCGTCTATATATAGAGGTTGTCCACTCCAATATAATGCACCAAGATAGCTCTGAAATCAACGAGGAAAAGGAGGCAAGAAAAGAACAAAGAAGGATGAAGAAAAGGGGTTCCAAGGGCAGTGAAGGAGAAGGGTACATAACCGAAGTCGAGAGGACTGTTTTCTAGGGTAGAAAATAGTCACACGTGTAAAGGAGAGGGTCTCTCTGCTGTTATAGCCACCCTCTACCACAATCACATAAACCTCATCATTTGGGCTAAGAACATAGACCTAAAGTACCTCCCACTCAAGCGAAGAAGTAAGGAAGAAGAGCAAAGGTAATAAGGCTGTTCTAAAGCCTATTACAGTCACACGTGCGAAGGAAAAGGAGGTTGTCTCTGCTGTTATAACAACCCTCCTATTACAGTCATTCAAGTTGATTGGTTGTTGAAGAGAAGGAACAGATCATCTGAAGAAAAGGACTTATCAAAAGGTGTCTCTTCTAGAGCAAGTGTAACAAGGTTTATCAACAATTGAAAAAGAAGGTCAGAGTGTCGGAAGGAGGAAGTGCTGAGGAAACAAAATGCCAGAAGGACTTGACTTGTGCTTGGAGGATATTCAAGTCAGAGGTCTAGGGTTTGGCATTGATCAATAAGAAGCTTCAATAAGAGAAACTTACTAAAGGGTTTTCCTCTCAAGAGAAGAGAGGTTTTTGCCCTGACAGAGAGCCAACATCTTTTGTTCTTGTTCTTATGTTCTGGTAGGAGTTTGATGAACTACAAACACATGCGTTAATAAGAAGAAGAAGAAGATTAAGCTAACAAGAAAAAGTAAAAAGACTCCACAAATTGTTATCAAGTAATGAAGAATCACACTACAGTTATTTGCCCCAGATTCTTCAACACATAGTTGCGAGATGACGACAAGAGGACAATTGGGAATCGGGCTGAGCTGGCATCCAGAGCCGTAGTCGACAGTCACATCGATACGCCGCTAGTGCAATTTGGGAAGGAGTAGCTTGCGGAATTGGCTGCAAGAAATTAACAAAAAAAATCTGACTGTAGAATTTTAAAAAATCATTGTTATTGTAAAATTGTCTGGGCAACACTGATAATTTTCGGGAAGGGAGCAAGAAGGCTCTAGTCAGCCCCGGGTAGCATGATAAGGTTTGGTATCGGTATTCATATAGTAGTATGGGGAACTGTGTCGCTGGCAGGGTGCTACGTTGGGCTTGATCAAGTAACTAGGAGATGCAGTGACCATTAAGAGTCGTCAGGCAGGGAATCTACCACGACAAGCATGGGCCAATAGTTGCTGGCAAAGCTAGTAGTAGCCAATGGAAGGTACGAAGGACAGTACTAATAGCCAATAGGATTGGCAGAGGTCAACCCTCAGAGGGAGAGAGGGAGACTGTACTGTTCAGGGGTTTGGAAACATAATTTGTATGTGTCTCAAAGGACCGAGACATACCCACAACTGTGCTTGAAGGGCTTAGCACAAGATCGATTTTAGTGACAAAGAGTGGGTAGGAGGCCTCTTCCTTCTCCCAGTTTGAGTGCGAGCTCATAGGATAGACTTCAGTTGTGGTGAGTTAATTTCCAGTTTATGGGAATAATCATCACAAGTTCATGGATAGTGTTGGAGAGTCAGTTAAGTGGAAGTCTTCATCAGTTTGACTACAAGATTGGTTGGCAGATCGAGTTCAGTCAAAATCAGTTGGGTCTTCACTCTTGATTGAAGGAAGATCAAGTTAGATCTCCAATGTCTATCAGAGAGAGCACAAGTTAACAACTCTAGTGATGATTAGAAGGAGAGTGACTAACACTCTCAGTTAACTCACTATCAGAGCTTGAGTTCTATATTTGAACTAGCCTAATTTAGCATGGATCGGATCTATAAAAGAAGGACGAGGGCACAAGGATTACAATTGTTTTGTGCACAAAGGTTTGTGACAAGATAGAGCTCATAGGTCGTGAGTGAGCCTTGTTTGTGGAGAGTGCAAAGAGCTTGTGTCCTAAGTAATAGGAGATCACAAGTGTGCTAGAATTTAGGAGATGGGATCAAGTGTTGGCAGGGAAAGTCCAAGCTAGATTAGTAGGAGAACAAATATGTTCTTAAAGAGACATATTGCTTTGTAAAAGATTCAATTCCTCTAAGAACAATCAATAAAATAGCCGCATCAAGCAAGTAGGTTTTCCTTATTGGGTTTCCTTAGAACACAAGTGTGTCAATATTTGTGTGATGTGTTTTTATATCTTTGGTGTTTTTATTTCGCTGCACATGAATTGTTAAGAGACTCTATATCTTGGTGAAAGTAAAGTAGTTTTAGTTTTCGGTTATTCACTAAGTAGTTACAAAGTTTCATAGAAAATTAGCACTTCAAGGTTTTGGATTTTCCTTAAAGCTCTCCTTCACATTCTCTTACCTCCTTGATATAGGCCTTATATTCTTTCTAATTTTCTAAAGCTTCATCCCTAGTGTTGAAGATGGACTTGAGAAAAACATCTTTCCTCTTCTCTAAATAGTCCACTAGTTATTCCTCAATTGCATCCTCCCCATTTTGATGGTATAATGCAGTCTACGTTAATATTTTTCATGAGATTTTTGGTGTATTTCAAATATTTCTCACAAGATTTTCCTATTTTGCTTTTGTTTAGAGGGTAAGGAAACTGCACTACTTAGTCGATGCAGATTTCATAAGTAAAGGCTAAAGATAAGGTATGTATGGTTAATTTATCTCATTCTGCATTACATAATCACATAATGTGTGTTTTTCTAAAATTTAGAGGCAATGTAGGAGCATTGTTGAATATCTTTGTGTAAGAGGGCCAAAGGGTGAGTTCTCATTTGTTGCACAACCCATGTAATCCTCCCCATTTCAAATACAATGGTGCTACTCCCTCCTTACTTTTGCATAAGATTTTTGGTTGCCATTAAACATTTCTTATAGTATATTATAGTCTATTTAATATTTCTCATAAGATTTTTGGTATGTTTTGAAGATTTCTCATGAGATTTTTTTATTTTTTATTTTTATTTTGTTTTTTTGGTTAGATTTAATGGTTTGAGGAATCAAGGTTGGTCTTGGCACTTGTAGGGGAATGTGCAGGATCAGGCATATTACATTATTGGTCATTTATTTAATTATGACTGCAATGCAATGTGGTTAAAAGAATGCAGATGATCACATTTGAAACTATTGAAATATTCATTGAGAGAGACATTATAATGGAGTGTAGAGTCAAACATGGAGATAAGTTTTCTTTTGGTGCAAAATGCATTCATAATCAACTATAGAATCTTCCCGTTATTAACATTATAGTTCTTTTCCCTCTTTACCTATTTAGGGTTTATGATTTTTGGTGTTTGAATAAGATATATCTTTTGGCGCATAAGATTACTCATAATATATTTTGTCTCTATTTAATATTTTGATAAGATATTTTGATCTTTGTTTCATTATCTCAAAATATTTTACGTGTTTAATATTTTTTCTTAATATTTTCTTGTCTTTATTTAATATTGTTCTATTTTCCAATGTGCAGGGTTCCCTTGGTTGGCCGTGGACACTTTTTGAGGTTGTAAAGTTTACTCTTGTTTGTCTTTTTATGCTTTTTTTTATTATTCTTTTTTTTTTAATTGTTGGTCATTTTTTTGCTATTATTGTTGTTGGTTTTTTTTTCCATTTTTTTATTGTTGGTTTTTTTCAATTTTTTTTTATTGTTGTGGTTGTTATATCTTCGAATTTATGAGCATGGCCATGCTATTTCTCATTTAGTATTTTTTTTCTTGTGTGTTTTGATATATTTTTTTTATTCGATGGGTGGAGAAATCATGAAATACCTTAACAACCTATAATGTGGGTGTAGGGTTGATGTGGAGTCCACAAGTGTAGTGGGCAAAGGCAGAGAGGTATGTAATTGGGGAATTTACTTGTTTATGGGCAAAGGCAAAAAAAGGTATGTATAAGCGAAATTTTCTTGTTTGCTACTACATAATTATGTGTTTCATGCCCGTTTTAATTTAACTGATTTGTTGCTTCATCCTTATTTTTTTTTCACTGGAAAAAACCGTATTTCTATTAATAAGTGTGAAAGAAAATACATTTTGTATATACACACATAAAGTGTGCATTCACTAGGATACTACTTAGAGCTTGTAGTGGTGTTTCAAAGTCAAAAGAAAAAATAAAGAACTAGTAACCTATCATGATATGTACTTACAAAACTGTACATCAACCAAAAAATAAAATCTGCTACAGTGCTGCAACCACTGCTAACAGTGACATAATATTTGAGGGATACATGCAAAAATTATGCTGAAGAGGATCCATAATATATAAGAAACAAACCATGCATAAGAACTAGAAATTAAACATGATCTGCAGGAAGGATCTCGTCCATATAAGGCCTATGAAAAAATTGATAGTGCTTTGCTCCAACAACTTTAGTCACCTGCCATAACCCTCGATCCATATGCAAGCCCTGCTTAGAAAGCCTATTAACAACCCCATTCCATTCCTTGTAAACATGCATGCATGTGAATGGAATATAAATTTACTTTAATCTTAAAATATCCTCCAAAATATGAACAAGATCCATATGCAAGCCCTCCTTAGAAAGCCTATTAGCAACCCTATTCCATTCCTTGTAAACATGCATGCATGTGAATGGAATATAAATTTACTTTAATCTTAAAATATCCTCCAAAATATGAACAAGAGATATGTTCTGACACAATTGAGTATCATTGATCCAATTCACCACCAAGAATCACCATAGAGTTGAAGTTGTTCACACCCTTTTTCCTATGCAAAAGAAATAATGGATTTGCACACTAAAAATTCTGCCCATTTATTTGTACCACTACCCAAGCCCATCTTGACATGAAAGGAATGTTGCTATGATAAATGAAGAACAAACCCCCTCCACAAAGGGAATCCCCCTCAAGAAGCCTCATCAAAAAATCCATAGGGGATATTGACATCCAGATTTTCACTGAGCATAGTTCTTTCGCCAGTTGGCATGTTTGACCAGGGTAGTGAGAGAGAATAGCTAGATCCTTAGCAACAATCTTTTCCGGATAGGATGATTTGTCATTAGATTTTTCCTTGTTCTTGGCCCCAACATAAAATGAGAGGAATGTCTCTAAAGGGTTTAGTGGCCCTCCACCCAAGCTTTCCCAATCTCTTCAAATACTATACCCTCCCATTTGTAATCTTGGCTAAGAAGTGTATTGTAAGTCGACCAGACTTGTTTTATGAAGGAGCAGTGTACAAAAAGGTGATCAATGGTCTCCTCAAAACTTCTACACGAGGCACACTTGTTTTACATAGGAGCAGTGTACAAAAAGGTGATTAGGCACACCATCGGGGACCAATCTTATGTCTTCGCTGCATTACATCCTATGTAGGAAATTTTTTTTCAATGATACACTAGACTAGTAAATGAGACTTAGATGGGTATTTCGACTTCCAAAGTACTCTCCACGAACAATTAATCTCTACATTTTGTGCAAGCACATTTAAGTGAATATAACCCAGCTTAGGCATATATATGCCATGTGGAGCAAGTGCCCAGACCAACTCATCCATTTCATCATTTAATCTATTGCGAGCTAAAAGAAAAGCATCCAAATATCTGGACCATTCCTCCCTAATAACCTCCCGAAGATTAGAATTAAATCTGTATTTGCCAACCATTCTTGATGCCAAAGTGTAGTTTGAGCAGGATTATTAATATGAGCAAGTTTAGAGTATCCTTGATCTCTCGGCGAGTCAATGAGGGCCGATGAGTCTGTCCCTGTCACCACTCCCCAACCAAGGACCTATGCCCAACCACACCTTCGAGCCATTCCCGATCTTCCATGCCAGACCAGAAGCAATCAAATCGAATGAATTTAGAACAACCCGCCATACTACTAAAATATCCTGTCTTGATTTTTTTGAGAAATCTAGGGCATAGATTAAGTGATTTATCTTCTATTAGTAACTTCTTGTGAGTGCTTTTTACTTTATATTAGGATCTTCTTTTACTTAGGTTATTAGTGTTCTTCTTCATCAAACAAATACCAATGCATAAACCATAAAGAGAAAAGAGACACAAAATATAGGCTATCAACTAGGGCCAAAACCCCTCACTCTTTGGGAGGAAAACTTGAACAAATTATTCTTATAGAGATTCCAATTGATGAATACCAAGACCAAGCCCCTCGAGCTATTTGCCACTCCAAGACCAAGACACAAGATCGTTGGTCAATGATAGTCAACCTTCTGTTCCTTCCTCCTCGACGACTTCTTCAACTGTGGATTTCTTCTGCTTTAGATCTTCGACCTTCTTCCACTTCAGCTCCCTAGGAGGACTGCACTTCTCCTTGGCTTCCACTGCCGCAACATACTTCGAGCTTCATTGCTGCAATAGACTTCTCCTTTTGTCGGCCTTTACTGCTTTAATAGACTTCACCTTTCCTCGACCTTCACTGCTGCAATATACATGTCCGCAATTTTGTGTGTTGAGAGGTAAGTTGGCCCACAAAACAATCTCAAATCAACACAAAATACCACGCTTCTCTTTCTTCCTTGCTGGTAATGCGACTCCCTTAATGACCCTCGCACTTCAGATCTTAAGCGAACTATATCTTTGAAATTATGTCTTCTGAACTTAAGCTGAGCTGCCTATTTATAGTGGTTTGCCTCTATAATTAGCTGGCATTAGTGTATGTGAGCCAACATGTCCTTTGGATGGTTTATATTATTTCTTTTTGAAGCCGACTTGAGGAGGAGACTTTGCTTGGTCTTGGAGGGCTAATTATACTTATCTAATGACTCATACAAATGTAATATGCCCAAGAAGGTCCATACATGTCATTGACTCAATTTGACTTTATGACCAATCCTAAGGACTCACAATGGGAGTCTTGTTAAAAATAAAATTCCTTGCTCATGAAACCGATGAGACAAGCATTACAATAATAATTTTATTTTTCTTCCTTTCATCAATTACATAAAATCACAATTACACGTCATTATGTGAATAATTTCTCATAAGAAGGGTCGGATTGGTAACCCATTTATATAGCATCATATCAACCAACATTTTCACATAGCAAGGCCTTGACTAACAACTCTCTCTCCACAAGATCTGAGCACAATGCTGGCGAGACCAATGATGTATAGACACCCTCATCATTGTCTCTCTCGGAACATACCCCACTCAGGTTCTCAGGGTGTGTTCCACCAGGACTATTCTTATTCTTATCTTCGATTCCCAGTGCTCAAAGAATATCGGTCCACTATGACTACTGTAATCTTAGATGCCCTAATACATCCTTAAAGAAGCATCATATGCCAAATTCTTACCCAATCCTCCATTCTGTCTTCCCAAGTGAAGACAAGAATGATGTGTTTATCTCTCCCTCTTAATTAGGGTGGTCATATCTATTCCAATAAAGGAATGTACTCATTTCTATGGAAGGAATGTACCTAAGCTCCCTCTTGGCTTAGGAATTTCCAAGTTTCTTCCAAGTAAGAAACTTGTTTCCAGGCTCCCTCTTAATTAGGGACCTACAACAGCTTCTCAGGTGGAGATGATGGGACAACCAACTGCTTGAAGAACTCCTCTTCATGATGTCATGAACTTCTTTTCATTATCTAGGAGTCTTCATGTTTGGGATTTCTACATAGGGCATTGTTAAAATTGGCAACTAGGGCCAAACTCCATCTGGGTCATCTATGTTTGGGATTTCTACATAGGGCATTGTTAAAATTGAAAACTAGGGCCAAACTCCATGCGGGTCATATTATTTATGGCAACTGATATTTTTCTTGGATTCCTCTCTCCGAGAGGTGTAGGATTGATTTAAAGATTATCCAATTTCGACATGTATTTATGGAGATATGAATTTATTTATATTATTTGACAATTTGTCAAGGTCGGCCAACAACCAAATAACCCCAGCTCAACCTAAACGTTGCATTTAAATAGAGGAGGCCTTAAGTCATTTATCACACACATTACTCTTGATCTTTCCTCTCCACTCGTTTGGGTTTGTCCTCTCACAAGGTGGACGTAGTGGAAAGGGTCATGAAGGATATTTGGCCGCAGTTAAGAGGAGACCTATATGCTACCTAAAGAAGCCCTAATACGTTGCCTAAAGAAAGCTCTATCTGCAGTCTAGAGAGACCTAATCTAAGGTCATCCATCCACAGTCAAGAGGCCCTAATTCGCGTAAAAAAGGAGGCCCTAATTCCGCAGCAAGGAGAGGTCATATCCTCAGCAAGAGGATAGGAAGAAGAAACCCTTAACTGCAAAAAAAAATGGCCTTCTACACGGAACATTCCCTAGAGATCAGGAATGGGCTCATCATCAGACCCTAGTACACGTTCCAGCATTGGATGCATGCCCTTAGAATCCCCCTCGGGCAACTCAGAGTTGGGTCTCACAGACTCTGAGTGGAGACAGATCACCACATCAATAGGGCAGATAGGATTTGCCAGCTCTGTCACTTACAGGAGATAGAGACAGAGACACACTTCATCTTCGGATGCCCTGCTTACTACGAGATTCGAGGTCGTTTCCATTGTCTCTTCAGGTCTTCTCAGACTTTGACTAGCTTCCTCAGATATGTTGATCAGAGATGCCTTGCACTTTATCTCCAGGAGGCCTTCAGATTTCAGGCCCGTTTTCTTCAGCCCCCCACCAGATCGGACACCACGCAGAAGATCATGGACTTCTTTAGGGCGCTACCATCAGTGCGGGGCACCAAAAGAACCATTGACCAACCCACAAACACTGAGACCAGATCAGTGTGGTCCCACAGGGGCCGACCCACCAGACTGCACCAACACTCCAGGATTGGATCCACCCCTGGCAGGCGACAACAACGACAGCCCAATATGCCCAAAGGACAGTAGACTTTGACAAGCTTCTCTCAGTTTTCTTCTCTCGACCTCGGATGTTAGGAGTAGGAACTGGGTAGGAGACTCCTTCCCCCCTTCCTTCTTCTTCTTCTCCTTCTCTGCTTCATCGTAGTGCTTTGTGTCGAAGCTGAGAGCTTCTGGCTTCTACATTTACATTTACTTAGATGATAGATGTATTTTCTGCTTTTTAAAAGAAATGTTAAAGGGGACTGTTTGGTCCACCGGCTTGGCATGATGTAATCATTGTAACCGGCAGTCATGTTGATCTATTACGGTCATTTGTTGGACATTAATAAAATTATCCTTATCCTTATCCTAGACGCAACAAGGAGAGGACTGGACAACGAGGTCATTTGAGGGCTATTTTAGGGGTCCGTTTAGAGGACAAAGTGACTAATTGGAGGGCCGAGACCTTGTTCTTGGAGGCTGAGGCAAGGAGGGTTTGTTGGAGGGTGCAACAACTGTTTTAGGGTGACAAGTCCATGCATTGGGCTTGAAACTGCCCTAAAGGAGCAACGTGGAGCGCAACATCCTACTGAAGGACAACCACAACAAGAGGAAGCAATTCTAGGTTAATTTGAGGGTTGTTAGGGACTATGGTTGGGTGACCTAACCAGTCCAAAATTGCAGCAACCTAATTACCCTAGAACAGTGAGCTAGAGTACACATTTTGGAGTGTGTCTTGTATGTGTTGAGTCAGTTTGATAGGCAACTTGTAGGAGTCCTTAGGAAAACAAGTTTGCAGACAACATAGAGGGTTAAGGACTGCATACTGTGCCCTAACTAGACTTGCAGGAGTAGCTAGCAAACAATGGAGGACAACATCATTTTGTGGAGGAGTGTTGGGTCAATGTGTGGACCAGATTGAACCATGATTGTAGCAGCCTGTTGTTGCCATGTGGAGGATCTTCATAACAATAAGAAGGATACATTGAGCTCACTGTTGAAGGCCAATGTTGGCTGGGTTTGACCAAGCCACTTAGCGGAAGATTTCTATCTTGTTTGACCAACATTGACTTCTTTGGTCAAGGCCTTATCTGCTGCTGTCATTAAATATCAGTTTTGTATATTTGTACTATCTCTCTCTGCTGAACTATTGAAGAATATAAGAAGATTTGATCAAGGGTTTCCCCACATTGGGGTTTGTCCCTGGCTGGTGCCACATCTTGTGTCCTCTTGTCTTGGCTTGTCTTCCATTGTCTATGTTTATGTTCTATTTGCATTTTACTATCTTGCTAATGCGATTGCTAATTGAACATTGATATTGGGCTAACTAAGAAATTGAAGTAAATTGCTCTTAAGCATAGAACATACCAAAAATTAACATGGTATCAGAGCTGAGGTGAAGACAAAGCCTAAGCAAGAGTGAAGGAGAAATCGCCGAAGACAGTTGGAAAGGACAAAAGGCTCAATGGGTTCCTCATCCCACTTCCTGGCTGAAGGCAAGCTCCATGAAAAGTCTGACTATCACGGATGGAAGATGTCTCTTGATTTGACATTGGAAGAAACAAGAAGTGCTGGATTATGTGAAGGGTAAAATCCCTGAGCCTCCATCAAATGCACCGGTTGCTTCAAAGAACAAGTACACCAAGGGTGAAGTCAAAGCGAAGAAGATTATCAGAGACTCCATTGACAAGCATCTGGTGGTGTTGGTCAACGTGTTCAAGGTTAGTGATGCAATTCGAATTTTGTTTCTCAAAAATAAGTTGAAGGATATTAAGAAGGGCAAAGATGAGGATATTCAATCCTACTTCTTAAGAATCACCGAGATCAAGAATGATCTTCTTGCGATTGGAGAAATCATATCTGACAGGGAACTAACTATCACTACTCTTGGAGGGCTCCCACCTGAGTGGTTATATTTAGAACCACTCTTCTCAATAATGATCGAATTCCAGGATTTGAAGAATTGATGTCAAGATGCATTCAGGAAGAAACAAGAATGGTGGAGCAATAAATGCCTTCTAATAGAGGCAACCCCACTGCTTTCTCCGCTCATGCCAAAAGGAGAAATAATGCAGGATCTAAAGGTCACTTCAATGGAAAGCTCAGAATTAAGGGTGGAAGGAAGGGCAGGTGCTTTGTTTGCAATAAATTTGGCCACTATGCGAGGAGTGTCCAAATAGAAGGGACACATCACATGATGATCACAATCATTCTAGGGGGAACTTTGTTAAAATTGGAAACTAGGGCCAAACTCCATGTGGGTCATCTTATTTATGGCAGTGAATATTTTTCTTGGATTCCTTTCATCGAGAGGTGTAGGATTGATCTAAAGATCATCCTATTCCAACATATATTCATGGAGATATGAATTTATTTGTGTTATGTGACAATTCGTCAAGGTCGGCTAACAACCAAATTACCCCATCCTATCCTCAACGTTTCACCATAAATAGGAGAGGTCTTCAAGTCATTTGGTTACTCATATTTTGTGATCCCTCTCTCCACTCGTATGGGTTTTAGTGGAAAGAGAGGCCTAAGAAGAGAAGGTCTATACGCTGCCCTAGCCCTCTAACGCAGTCATGGAGGAGAGACCTTAACACAGTCATGGAGACTCTAACGCAATCATAGAGGAAAGACTTTAACGCAACTAGGAAAGGCTTTAACACAGGTCTAGAAGAGACACTATGATGCTATTCTAAAGTTCCCTAAACGCAGGTATGTAGAAGCCATAGTCTCAACCCTAAAGGAGATCTAACCACAACAAAGCTTTAGCCCTAATACACTATCCTAGGCCGCAGTCATTAAGGGTTTGTATGCAACATGGCGATGGAATCACCTTGGAGAATCAGTTGAAGAATAAAGTTTGATAAGTATGCCTTCACTTGAGTTCAGAACTGCAGTCCTTGTCATTAGATCTACAACCTCATTGTGTCATCTTCATGGTGAAGATCTCTGATGTTCGATCTCTTATTTTTGGCAAGTCAAAGTGTTGACTTCAAATGTATTTGTACTATCTTTCTCTCTACTGAACTATTGAAGAATATAAGAGTTGATCAAGGGTTTCCCCACATTGGGGTTTGTCCCTCGCTGGTGCCACATCTTGTGTCCTCGTCTTGGCTTGTCTTCTGATGTTTATGTTTATGTTCTATCTGCACTTTGCTATCATGTTGATGTGATTGCTAATCTGAATATTGTCATTGAGCTAAGATGAAAAATTGAAGTAAATTTCTCTCAACATAGAACATACCTAAAATTAACAAACTTCAACCACAATGATCAAAGGAATGACAGGTACAATGGCAAAGGAAAAAGGAATGCATGACATCAAGGAAATGGTCGACCCTCCAAGAAAGCAAGGAACTCCAGGTATGAAGAATCATATGTTGTTTCTGATAAGCAATAGGAGTATTATCTTATATATACCCTCTCCATTACCTCTCCTTCGGACACTTTGGAAAATTGGCTTATTGATAGTGGTGCTTCAAGGCACTTCACCAGATACAAGGAAGTGCTCTCTAATCTGATAGAGAAGGAAACAAACTTGGAGATTATTCTTGGAGACAATGCCACCTATTTCGTAAAGGGTGTAGGGAATGTTACCCTTCAATTGAATCAGGGTAACACGATTCATTTACAAGAAGTTCTATATGTACCTGATCTCAAGAAGAACTTGGTGTGCATTTCGACAAATGGAAGACAAAGGATACAAGGTGGCATTCGTTGATGGAAAGGTACGTGTTTGGAAAAGGAATTTTAAAGATGCTTTTACTCTTGGGTTTAGGGTTGGCACTTTATATCAAGCTGTTGGAAGTCCATTGGGGACCATGTCTTGTGACACATCTCTTCAATCTGAACTATGGCACTGGAGGTTTGCCCATCATCATTGAAAGGCCCTACCCGATGTGAGACAGATGGTAACAGGGATGCTTGAGTTCAAAGAAGAGCATGAAGGTATATGTTCGGGATGTACCGAGGGAAAACTTACATGTAATAGCAAGACCACAGATGTGGAAAAACCCAAGGGGTTTGAGGTTCATGATTAGGAATCTCATATTTGTAGGTTGAAGAAAGCTCTCTCTATGGTTTGAAGCAATCACCTCGGGCTTGGTGTGAGAGGATTGACAACTATCTCATGAAGCCGAGATTCACTAGGAGTGAAGCCAATCGAAACCTTTGCCTTAAGGTTGTGGATGATAGACCTCTCATATTGGTGCTTTATATCGATGACCTCTCTCTGACAGGTGCAGACCCTCTCATTCACAAACGTAAGAGGGAGTTGGATTCCGAATTTGGAATGGTAGACTACAAGCCTGTGACTACCCCGATGGAACTTAACTTTAAGAAGTTAATGTGGTAGTGTTGCCGGACTTGAATTGGGAAATGCTTCTGAGTATCGTCAACTCATAGGAGCATTGATGTTCCTGGTGAACTCCCGTTCGAATATATGTTTTGCAGTTAGCATGTTGAGCCAATATATGGTTGAGCCTCATGATTCATCACTCACATTGGATTAGTGCCAAGAATCTTTTGAGATATCTTTAGGGCACAATCAATTATGGACTGAGATACACTGCCGGAGTTGTGAGATTGCATGGTTATTCTGATGCTGATTGGGCAGGCAGTATGGTGGATCGCAAAAGCACTTCTGAGTGTTGTTTCTCTTTGGGTTCTGTTTCGATATCTGGGATGAACAGGAAGCAGAAGTCGGCTACTTTGAGCACCGCTGAGGACGGATACATAGTTGCGAGTATGGCCTCGTGTGAAGTTGTCTGGTTGGAGAAGCCCTTCAGTGAGATGTTTGGACACGTGCTGGATACCACCGTGATCCTCTGTGACAACCAGAGTGGGATCCGATTATCAGAGAATCCTGTATTTCATGATCGCTCCCAGCACATAGACATCAAGTACCACTTTATCCGGGATGTGGTACAGCAAGGAGTAATAAGGCTCCATCACATTGGGACTGATGACCAGGTTGCCAATATTTTGACGAAGCCCCAAGGAAAGGTCAATTCTTGACTCTTCGAGAACGACTAGGATTCGTTGAGAGACCCTCTCTTGAGGGTCCTGTATGATATGGATATTGAGCTCTCGGAGATTCGGGGGGCTTGGGGTACTTGGAGCTATGAGAAACCATAGGGTGAGTGGTTCAACCTTCCCCTAGTGGTTTTCCATGTAGGTAGGATGAGTGGTTCATCCTTCTCTTGCTGAGACACAATCATAGGGTGAGTGGTCTAGCCTTCCCCTAGTGATTTGTTGTGTATAGGGTGAGTGGTTCAACCTTCCCCTGGGATACCCCATGGCAACATGTAGGTAGGATGAGTGGTTCATCCTTCTCTTGCTGAGACATCCTACTCATGAAATCTGGGACTCATGGGAAGTACCTCTCATCTGGCCAATGAGTAGGGAAATGAGGATAGGGACCATAGTACTACTGATGGATGCATCATGTAGTACTGTACTCCCTATGCTAGGATGATATTGATCTGGGATCAATTGGAACTGACTTCGGGTCAGTAAGAGTGGTATGAGACACTCTTTATTTGGAATTGATTTCGGATCAGTGAGAGTGGCATGAGACACTCGCCTTATTTGGAACTGATTTCGGATCAATAAAAGTGGTATGAGACACTCTCTTTATATGGGACTGACTTCGGGTCAGTAGAGAATGGTATGATACATTCTCGATCACTTCTTCTTCTTCATAGTTCAACAGAGTTGAGCAGAGCAGGTGCAGAGTAGTGCATTGATGGCAGAGATAGTACCGATTGACAAATGGATTAACAGATGGAGTTCTCTATAATTGAGAGGGAGTGTTAAATTGGAAACTAGGGCCAAACTCCATGTGGGTCATCTTATTTATGGCAGCTGATATATTTTTCTTGGATTCCTCTGTTTGAGAGGTGTGGGATTGATCTAAAGATCATCCGATTCCGACATATGGAAATATGAATTTATTTATATTATATGACAATTTGTCAAGGTCGGCCAGCAACCAAATAACCCTCAGCTCAACCTCAATGTTGCATTTAAATAGAGGAGGCCTCAAGTCATTTGTCACACACATTACTCTTGATCTCTCCTCTCAACTCGTTTGGGTTTGTCCTCTCACAAGGAGGACATAGTGGAAAGGGTTATCTAAGAGATCTGGATGCAGTCATCTAAGGGTCATGAAGGAGATATGGCTGCAGATCTAAGAAGCCCTAGCAACAGTCTTGTGAGGAGATTTGGCCGCAGTTAAGAGTAGACCTATACGCTGCCTAAAGAAGCCCTAATACGCTGCGAAAGAAAGCTATATCCGTAGTCTAGAGAGACCTAATTTAAGGTCATCCATCCACAGTTAAGAGGCCCTAATTCGTTGTCACACAAGGGGCCCTAAGTTTGCAGCAAGGAGAGGTCATATCTGCAGCGAGAGGAAAGGAAGAAGAAGCCCTTAACTACAACAAAAGGAAGCCCTAGCTGCAACAAGGATAGGACTGGACAACGAGGTCATTTGAGGGCTATTTCAGGGGTCCATTTAGAGGACAGAGTGGCTAATTGGAGAGCCGAGGCCCTGTTCTTGGAGGTCGAGGCAAGGAGGGTTCGCTGGAGGGTGCAACAACTGTTTTAGGCCGACAAGTCCATGCATTAGGCTTGAAACTTCCCTAAAGGAGCAACGTGGAGGGCAACATCCTAATGAAGGACAACTGCAGCAAGAGGAAGCAATTTTGGGTTAATTTGAGGGTTGTTAGGGACTATGGTTGGGTGACCTAACTAGTCCAAAATTGCAGCAACGTAATTACCCTAGTTTAGTGAGCTAGAGCACATATTTTGGAGTGTATCTTGTATGTGTTGAGTCAATTTGATAGGTAACTTGTAGGAGTTCTTAGGACAAGAAGTTTGCAGACAACATTGAGGGTTAAGGACTGCATACTGTGCCCTAACCAGACTTGCAGGAGCAACAAACAAACAATGGAGGACAACAACATTTTGTGGAGGAGTGTTGGGTCAATCTGTGGACAGGATTGAATCATGATTGCAGCAGCCTGTTGCTGCCATGTGGAGGATCTTCATAACAACAAGAAGGATACATTGAGCTTACTATTGAAGGCCAATGTTGGCTGGGTTTGACCAAGCCACTTAACAGAAGATTTCTATCCTGTTTGACTAGCATTGACTTCTTTGGTCAAGGCCTTATCTGCTGCTGTCACTAAATATCAATTTTGTATATTTGTACTATCTCTCTCTGTTGAACTATTGAAGAATATAAGAAGATTTGATAAAGGGTTTCCCTACATTGCGGTTTGTCCCTGGCTGGTGCCACATCTCGTGTCTTCTTGTCTTGGCTTGTCTTCTATTGTGTACGTTTATGTTCTATCTGAATTTTACGATCTTGCTAATGTGATTGTTAAACTGAACATTGATATTGGGCTAACTAAGAAATTGAAGTAAATTTCTCTTAAGCATAAAACATACCAAAAATTAACAGGCATCGACCATCCATCACTTTCATCCATGAGTCAGCCGTGTCATCATCAGAAAGTGATGCATCAGTCCATATATGGCCTTCCTTCATGCCATGTTTACTTTAGGATCTTTCATCCTACTACATGTGCATCGGTGGTGAAACATATCCATAGGTCTTCCCTTGGTATCCTTGCATAAACCCATCAAGATATTCAAAAATAAAGTAATGAACATTAAAATCAACATTATCTTTATGATGGTTTTTCATCATGACATCTTTTAGTTTGCATCAACATCTTGCATACATACTGCAACATCTCCCAAAGATATATATTGTCAAGGGTCTCTTTCTTTTTTTAGACTCCATTTAGACTCTTCATATCTTCCATGGAGATATCCTAGTTAAAATTTCTTGGTCTTTCAGATTTTGATTGCCTTTACCATGTTTGCATATTCCACGATCTCTTCCTTCCTTTCTTCACACATTGCATTCCTAGGAGCTTCCAATTAGAGTTTCTATGGGACAAGTTTTCTGAATACCTGTTTCCGGATATAGAGGTATTGCTGCCGTATATTTTTCTCTATCGGGTGAGCCGGTTTAGGCACCCAGTTGTACTCTGATAAACTGCATAATAATATAACCCTCTGAATAGCTGCACTGGTTTTCCCGCATTGGGTTTTTCTGGGGACATTGGTCCAAAAATAACGGTGTCACTTGTGTGCTTGTTTTCTTTCAGTTGATGATCTGTAAATGTTGATACTGTACTTGTGTTTATTTTTAGTATTTACATGGTAAACGACTTGTTAAGTAATTAAACAAGTAGGAAGAAATAAACCAGATAGTACAAGAAGAATTTCTAACGGGTTAAACTTAGAAATTCCAACACTGGTAGACCGATAATACTTTAGACCTTAGCTAACATCCATCATACCTCCATCACTTCAAACCCTCCTTTGCACCAGAGCTTGCTCATGAGGGAGATGATATTAAAGATAGAAAAATGAAAAAATGATTGTTGCTTCATCCTTATATAATGTGTTTGTTGAAATTTAAATGCAATGCAAAGTAAGAAAGGTGAATGGGCACTAATGAAACTATTGAATATCTTTGTGTGAGAGAGACTTGGAGCACTATAGCATAAGTAGAAGCAAAGAGAGAGACTTGGAGAACTATAGCAAAAGTAGAAGCAAAGAGAGAAACTTGGAGCACTAGGCACTAATGAAACTATTGAATATCTTTGTGCGAGAGAGACTCGGAGCACTATAGCAAAAGTAGAAGCAAAGAGAGAGACTTGGAGCACTATAGCAAAAGTAGAAGCAAAGGCAGAAGAGGAGTTATCTTTTGGAGCAATGCTCATGTATGTTCTACTATAAAATCCTCTTAGTTCAGATACAATGCAATGCAAAGTAAGAAAGGTGAATGGGCACTAATGAAACTATTGAATATCTTTGTGCGCGAGAGACTTAGAGCACTATAGCAAAAGTAGAAGCAAAGAGAGAGACTTGGAGCACTATAGAAAAAGTAGAAGCAAAGGCAAAAGAGGAGTTATCTTTTGGAGCAATGCTCATGTATGTTCTACTATAAAATCCTCATAGTTCAGATACCATGGTTCTCCATCTTTCTTACGAATTTGGGGTTTCTAATTTTTGCTAGCATAAAATGTACTTCTATTTGGATTAGATGTATCTTATACTACTTGGAATTCTCTTATTTATTGAATGTAGTGCAAATGCAGGTAAAAGAAGTTGGACAAGCAAAGGTGGAGGAACCGTGCTAAAACTTTTGAAATATTTTTGTGTAAGAGGGACTTGGAGAGGAGGAGTTATCTTTTGGAGCAATGCTCATGTATGTTCTACTATAAATCCTCTTAGTTCAAATACCATGGTTCTCCATCTTTCTTACCAATTTGGGGTTTCTAATTTTTGCTAACATAAAACATACTTCTATTTAAATTAGATGTATCTTATACTAATTGGAATTCTCTTATTTATTGAATGTAGTACAAATGCAGGTAAAAGAAGGTGGACACACAAAGGTGGAGGAACCGTGCTAAAACTTTTGAAATATTTTTGTGTAAGAGGGACTTGGAGTAGTGCAGGAGAGTGCAAACGTAGAGGGTGAATTTTCTTTTGGATTCTCCTCCTTTATTTATTTAGGGTTTATGATTTTTGGTCATTGAATAAAATGTACTTTTGCATAATATCACTAATATTTTTGTCTTGGATTACGATTAAGATTTACTATAATATCTTTCAACATTTGTTTAAAATTTCTTATAAGAATTTTGTTGTTTGTCTTAGAGCATTTTGGTTTTCATTTAATATTTTATGATTTGGTTTTTAGTGGATTTAGGAAGTGGATATATAGAGGTAGGTCCTAGGAATGGTGTAGATTACATTGGCCCATTTGGTGAATGGGAAGATGGTGTAGATTAAATTGGCCCCCATTTGGTGAATGGGAAGACAGGAGGATGTGGGTGTGGTTTCATGTGTTTGTTTATATTAAATGCATTCCATATTATTTTGGATTTATTTATATGGTGAGTGCAATGCAAATCTATATAGAGGAAGGTGGAGGAGGGTAGATGAAACTATTGAAATATTTGTGTGAGAGAGACTTGGAGCAGTGTTGGAGAGTGAAAAGGTACAATGTGAGTTCTCTTTTAAGTTCATCGATATTTATTTGCCACGCTCCATGGGCAGTCGAGCACATGGTTGAGAGTGCATCCTTGGTGCTTCCCATGCCCTTGGGATGCAGGGGCATGTGGTGAAACATTTTGCCAAACCCCCAATTTTCTTGGCAAAATGCACTGTGAAATGTTTCACAAATGCCACTTTGTTTTTCATGAATTTCTTAAAATTTTGGAGATGTCTCCACACACACCCCATGAATTTCTCTAAAATTGGGTTGTATCTACATATACTAGGCCAATTTTATGAACTGCCCATTCGCTATGCCCAGATTCATGACTGTTCTGAGGTTCTTCAGTGCTCAGGTACTGCTTAATTATGATCTCTTTGACAGTACTCTTAATGCATGACCTAAATGCTTGAATAAACATTTAACTATTGGTATGCTTCACTCGCACAGTCACACTTCTGTTTACTTCTTCGGTGCTCGGGTACTGCTTAATTATGATCTCAGTGCTCGGGTACTGCTTAATTATGATCTCTTTGACAATACTCTTATGATCTCTTTGACAGTACTCTTAATGCATGACCTAAATGCTTGAATAAACATTTAACTATTGGTATGCTTCACTCGCACAGTCACACTTCTGTTTACTTCTTCGGTGCTTGGGTACTGCTTAATTATGATCTCAGTGCTCGAGTACTGCTTAATTATGATCTCTTTGACAGTACTCTTCATGCATGACCTAAATACTTGAATAAACATTTAACTATTGGTATGCTTCACTCGCACAGTCACACTTCTGTTTACTGTTTATTGTTCATTCGTTGCTGCCTCATCTTTGATTTGTAGATGGTGATAATCTACCCTAAATACATGATATATGTGCTTCGGGGATTGTTACACTTGCTTGTGGATCAAACAACCGTTTATTAGCATAGTTCATATGGATCTACTTTGAGAACACTGGTATCATGCTATGAATATAGTTATATGATCACTGCCCTTGTTGGTTTTAATTTACCTTATATGATCACTGCCCTTGTTGGTTATATTTTGCCTCTAATATATCTTGAAGGTATTTCTGAGCATTGTAGACTGTTGGTTATACTATATGATGGCAAATACATTGTGAATGTTTTTATTTTTTTTAACCGATGTTTCTGAGTGTTGTAGACAGTTGAATCTCACATGGCAGAGATGCAGACATTAGATTTATGGTTAAAAGAATACATTGAATCAGTCCACGTTGGGTAACATTGCTGACGTCTTTATTAGCACGGACACTTGGTCGAGCAACATAATATGGCATAATTCATTCACAAAACAATGTCTTTTTTTTTCGAGCAACATAATATGGCATAATCATTCACAAAACAATGTCTTTGTGAATGTCTTTTTTTTACGAGCAACATAATATGGCATAATCATTCACAAAACAATGTCTTTTTTTTACGAGCAACATAATAGGGCATAATTCATTCACAAAACAATGTCTTTTTTTTTGCGATGTTTTTGAGTGTTGTAGACAGTTGAATCTCACATGGCAGACATTGGATTTTATGGTTAAAAGAATACATTGCAGACATAAAAGGGCATAATTCATTCACAAAACAATGTCTTTTTTTTGCGATGTTTTTGAGTGTTGTAGACAGTTGAATCTCACATGGCAGACATTGGATTTTATGGTTAAAAGAATACATTGCAGACATTGGATTTTATGGTTAAAAGAATACATTGAATCGGTCCACGTTGGGTGACATTATTTTTCTGTCCTGAATGCTTCAATGGTTAAAAGAATACATTGAATCGGTCCACGTTGGGCACGGGTGACATTATTTTTCTGTCCTGAACGCTTATTTTTCTGGCCTGAACGCTGATGTCCTTATTTTTCTGGCCTGAACGCTGATGTCTTTATTAGTACTATGGACACTTGGTTGAGCAACATAATATAGCATAATTCATCCACAAATAACAAGTGTTTTAATATTCACCAAAAAAAAGTGATAAAAAGTGTTTTGATATTCAATGTGTTAAAATCTGCTCTGAAGCACATTGACATTGATTGATTGTTAGCGCATTAATAACTAGTACATTGACATTGATTGTTAGCGCATTGATAACAAGTATTTTTGTGATCACTAGCGCATTGATAACGAGTATTTTGATATTGGTGTCTATTAGTATTTTGATATTGGTGTCTATTAAGCTTTTTGTGATCACTACTTGACATTAACACTGGGTCATTTTGTGATCACTATTTACTTGACATTAACACTTATTTACTTGATATTAACACTTAATGATTTTTGTGATCACTATTTACTTGACATTAATACTTGGTCATTTTGTGATCACTATTCACTTGACATTAACACTTATTTACTTGACATTAACCCTTATTGACTTTTGTGGTCACTATTTACTTGATATTAACACTCCGTCACCCTTAATGACTTTTGTGATCACTATTTACTTGATATTAACACTGTCATTTTGTGATCACTATTTACTTGACATTAACACTGGGTCATTAACATTAACACTTGGTCGAGCAACATAATATGGTATAATTCATTCACAAATAAAAGGTGTTTTAATATTCACATAAACACTTGGTCGAGCAATATAATATGGTATAATTCATTCACAAATAAAAAGTGTTTTAATATTCACATAGAAAAATGTTTTGATATTCAATGCTTTTTAATATGGTATAATTCATTCACAAATAAATGTGTTTTAATATTCACATAAAAAGTGTTTTGATATTCAATGCTTTGTAGTTAAAATATTCATTTAACACTTGGTCGAGCAACATAATATGGTATAATTCATTCACAAATAAAAGGTGTTTTAATATTCACATAAAAAGTGTTTTGATATTCAATGCTTTGTAGTTAAAATATTCATTTGTTTTTAATATTCACCAAAAAAGAAGTGTTTTGATATTCAATGCTTTGTAGTTAAAATCTGTTCTGAAGCACATTGATGACACATTGATTGTTAGCACATTGTTATACGCTAACAAGTATTTTGATATTGCTGTGTATTAACTTTTTGTGATCACTATTTACTTGACATTAACTTTGGAGTGTTGTGTATTTACTTGACAATTGATAATAAGTATTTTGATATTGGTGTTTATTAAGCTATTTGTTGATCACTATTTACTGGACATTAAATTTGGAGTGCTTAGAAAGCTTTTTGTTAGTTGCTATTTACATTATCTACATTGCCTGACATTGCTATTTACATTGCATGACATGAACTTTGGAAACTTTGGAGTGTTTAGAAATATTAAAGTTTTTTGTTAATTACTATTTACAGTTTTTTTATTAATTACTATTTACATTGCCGTTTTCTATTTATTTTGGCAGGATGTAAGTGTTCAACTTTATTTTCCATGTGATATTGAAATAAAACTAAGAATGTTCATACAATCACTACCTTAGTATTACAATATGTTTATCCTCCCTTAGTTTTACAATCTGTATTTATTTTGGCAGGATATAAGTGTTCAACTTCAACTTCATTTGTCAATGGGATATTGAAATAAAAATTTACCATAAAAAATTACCTTGGAAAGAATGTTCATACCATCACCTCCCTTAGTTTTACAATCTGTTTTTATTTTGTCAGGATATAAGTATTCAACTTCATTTAGCAATGTGATATTGAAATAAAAATTTACCTGCGAAAGAATGTTCATTCAATCACCTCCCTTAGTTTTACAACCTGTTTATCCTCCCTTAGTTTTACAATCTATTTATAATTGCGAGTGGCAATTTATCAGGAGTGCAACTATCCAAATATTTTATGCCATGCGATTGGGATTGAGATTTATAAGTCAAAATTTCTATGTCAAAATTTGAGTTATGAGATTTATAAGTCAAAATTTCTATGTCAAAATTTGAGTTATGATTGCCAGTAGCAATTTATCAGAATAGTGTAATTACCCAGATATTTTATGCCATGGGATTGAGTTTTATATGCAAAAATTTGAGTCAATGTGTTTGCTAAGACGGGTAATAGGTCTTTTTCTGTAGAATAACAAATCAATTAACTGTATTCTACAAATCAATTAATTGTCTTTTGTCTCTTCCAGTGTTTAAACTATTATAGAATAGTCTGTGCTTTTGTTTAATGGTTTGTTTTAGGTTAACTATTGATTTAAAGTAATTTAATTTCACTTAAAGGTTGCAATTCCATCGAATATGTTTGCATATTTGGTTTTTCTTTTTCTGAAAATTAATTAGATTGGTATTTAGATAATCAAGTCCATACTATTATAAAGGCTTTGTATATGATTTCAAAAGTTTAAATTTGAATTTGGAAGATCTTCATAATGAAGTTATGTTTTTATTTAATATTTTGAGGATTTGTTTGGTTAGTCATCAGTTTAAGTTTTGCAGGATTCATTCACTTAACTTTCAATTTAAAAGTTTGCAGTATAGTATCTATATATTCAAGGGTTTCTCTTCTTGAATAACTTGAGTAAATATATTGGCAATTGCTCTTCTTGAATACTCGAGTAAACTCGAGTAAATGTATTTGGCAATTGCAAGATCAATATTTGATTTGGGTAAATGTATTTGCATTTGTAAGATCTGGATATTCAAGAAATATTTATATTAAAGTTGGTGAAAATGTATTTTGTTATGGATATTCTTAGCCTCACATCCATGTTATAAAATTTAATAACAATACATCATATGCATCATATTTTAATGGTAATTCAGTGACCAGTTCCTCGTGTGAATCTTTTAAAGCAACTGTTCAGCATAGCTATCCGATTAGCTTAATTGAACTGTGGTAAAGTTTTCGTCTTTTTAACTTGCTGTCCTAAGTTTATAAAAAAATTATATTACCATTCCAAACAAAACTTAAACAAATCTCCAATTTTGAAATCAAACTGTGAGTGTGCCTATCATGGCATGGATATGTAACCCATC
This sequence comes from Pinus tabuliformis, assembly GCA_031772625.1. Lineage (NCBI taxonomy): Eukaryota > Viridiplantae > Streptophyta > Pinopsida > Pinales > Pinaceae > Pinus > Pinus tabuliformis. The sequence continues at coordinate 592,411,972 of CM062812.1, read as the reverse complement.
GATAAGCAGGCGTTGCGTAGAGCATTGATAAGCGGGCAGGCCTCGACAAGGGCAGGTCTCATTCCTAATTTTATTAGGGTTTTTGATCACGGTATCTGGACATGGTAAAAGAGCGAACGTTTACTATAGAGCAGCTTGCCAGCAAGAGTAAAGTATAAACACCAGTGAAACAATTCATTAGTACGCATCTATGTTTCCTTGTTAATTTAGGGATTGTGATATTGTGCATTAGGGTTTTTGATCACGGTATCTGGACATGGTAAAAGAGCGAACGTTTACTATAGAGCAGCTTGCCAGCAAGAGTAAAGTATAAACACCAGTGAAACAATTCATTAGTACGCATCTATGTTTCCTTGTTAATTTAGGGATTGTGATATTGTGCTGTGGGGTGAAGTAGCTGTCTTCATCCATTTTCTTTTTCGTTCCATTCAAACCGTAAATACACACGGAGCAGGATTGATTGGCCAGGCGCCTCATCTTTATTTGAATGGATAGAAGGGGTTTCTGTAAACGAAAATTAATGCGTCAACCATGTAAGTCCACATGCAACTCAGAGTGATGACACTCTTCAAAGGAATTTATTGCCGTCTGTAGCCTTCATTCATCCACAACAATGCCGCTACGCTGATGCTAAGTTCAGGTGCAGCGCTGAGTGAATAAACTGTGAACAAACCATCGTTTGTTATTCCCACCTTCGGCCGATATTTTTAGCCCTCAGATACGCCCGTTGCATGATTGCCAGTTGGCGTCCTCCGAGTCCTCAGATCTGGCCGTTGGATGATGGCCAAGTGGCGTCTTCTTAGCCATCGGATCCGCCTGTTGGATGATGGCCAAGTGCCGTCTTCTTAGCCATCGGATCAGCCCGTTGGATGATGGCCAAGTGCCGTCTTCTTAGCCCTCAGATCTGGCCCGTCGGATGCAGGACACGTGGCGGGATCGCAGCCCTCAGATCTGGGCCGTCGGATGCAGGACACGTGGCGGGATCACAGCCATCAGATCTGGCCCATCGGATGCAGGGCACGTGGCGGGATTGCAGCCCTCAGATCTGGGCCGTCGGATGCAGGACACGTGGCGGGATCGCAGCCCTCAGATCTGGGCCGTCGGATGATGGCCAAGTGGTGGGATCACAGCGATCAGATCTGGCCCGTCGGATGAAGGACACGTGGCGGGATCACAGCCATCAGATCTGGCCCGTCGGATGAAGGACACGTGGCGTCTTCTCAGCCCTCAGATCTAGGCCGTCAGATGAACGACACGTGGCGGAATCGCAGCCCTCAGATCTGGGCCGTCGGATGCAGGACACGTGGCGGGATCGCAGCCCTCAGATCTGGGCCGTCGGATGCAGGACACGTGGCGGGATCGCAGCCCTCAGATCTGGGCCGTCGGATGATGGCCAAGTGGCGGGATCACAGCCATCAGATCTGGCCCGTCGAATGAAGGACACGTGGCGTCTTCTCAGCCCTCAAATCTAGGCCGACAGATGAACGACACGTGGCGGGATCACAGCCATCAGATCTGGACCGTCGGATGAAGGACACGTGGCGGGATCACAGCCCTCAGATCTGGGCCGTCGGATGATGGCCAAGTGGCGGGATCACAGCCATCAGATCTGGGCCGTCGGATGAAGGACACGTGGCGGGATCGCAGCCCTCAGATCTGGGCCGTTGGATGATGGCCAAGTGGCGGGATCACAGCCATCAGATCTGGGCCGTCGGATGAAGGACACGTGGCGGGATGGCAGCCCTCAGATCTGGGCCGTCGGATGCAGGACACGTGGCGGGATCGCAGCCCTCAGATCTGGGCCGTCGGATGCAAGACACGTGGCGGGATCGCAGCCCTCAGATCTGGGCCGTCGGATGATGGCCAAGTGGCGGGATCACAGCCATCAGATCTGGCCCGTCGGATGAAGGACACGTGGCGGGATCACAGCCATCAGATCTGGCCCGTCGGATGAAGGACACGTGGCGTCTTCTCAGCCCTCAGATCTAGGCCGTCAAATGAACGACACGTGGCGGGATCGCAGCCCTCAAATCTGGGCTGTCGGATGCAGGGCACGTGGCGGGATCGCAGCCCTCAGATCTGGGCCGTCGGATGATGGCCAAGTGGCGGGATCACAGCCATCAGATCTGGCCCGTCGGATGAAGGACACGTGGCGGGATCACAGCCATCAGATCTGGCCCGTCGGATGAAGGACACGTGGCGTCTTCTCAGCCCTCAGATCTGGCCCGTCGGATGAAGGACACGTGGCGTCTTCTCAGCCCTCAGATCTAGGCCGTCAGATGAACGACACGTGGCGGGATCATAGCCATCAGATCTGGGCCGTCGGATGAAGGACACGTGGCGGGATCGCAGCGCTCAGATCTGGGCCGTCGGATGATGGCCAAGTGGCGGGATCACAGCCATCAGATCTGGGCCGTCGGATGAAGGACACGTGGCGGGATCGCAGCCCTCAGATCTGGGCCGTCGGATGATGGCCAAGTGGCGGGATCACAGCCATCAGATCTGGGCCGTCGGATGAAGGACACATGGCGGGATCACAGCCATCAGATCTGGGCCGTCGGATGAAGGACACGTGGCGTCTTCTCAACCCTCAGATCTGGCTCTTTCATTTCATTCTCGATTCAAGCTTGACGGGAATAATACTCTATGACCAGCAATTCATTAATCTTCAAATTGATCCATTTACTATCTATTATTTGATTGATGAATCCTTTATATTGTAAGGAATGAAAAGTCAAATGATTTGGCAATTTATCCCTCTGGAACAGAAAGAAAGAGAGGTTTTGGATGTGGGAGCATTCATATAGTGGAAAAAAGGAATACCAATTGGAGTGCAGCACTCATTCCTTCCCGCCTAGATATACAACAGCTGGTTGGGGTGCAGCACTTATTAATTGATATACAAAGGATTGAACATGTGGGAGAAGGGTTTGCAAGGTGCATTACAAGAATGGCGATAAGATGTATATTCTGCATCCCAGAGGGGTCATGATTGGAGATACTATTCTTTCTGGTCCAAAAGCTCCTATATCAATAGGAAATGCCCTACCTCTGAGTGCGGTTTGAATTATTAATTTACGTGATCGGAAGCAACCGATTGGGTTTACAGCGAAACCTATAAATCTATCACTGATCCAACTAGGACACTTTTACGGGACGAACCCCAAAGGGAAACTGAGGATAAATGACAGCAGGTGATTGGATTCAAAAATTGTTCATATCGGATCATTGGTTCCGAAGATATAATAATATGGAGAGGACCTGATTGTTTGTCCGAAGCATGAACAAAATGGGATAGAGGCACCCTCTAAAAAGACAAGTTACTCACATTTGATCTGATGGTCAGAGGCGGATTCGGAGCTGGACAGTGGTAGTAATTCCCAAAATAAAAAGATGGGGAGAGGAAGTAAAAAGAGAGAGAAGAGAAAAAGATGTTTAATATGCCTCCTACGTTATCCATAACATACGAAAGTATTAGCGTAATTTGATAAAGTCATTCATTCTGAATGCTACATAAAGAATATAAGCCAGATGATGGAATAGAGAGACCTATGATGTAGAGAATCGGGACATAGAGAATACAATAGATGCTCCTTCTCATCTCGATTACATAAGCCTCAGATTCTATAGAATCTATTTGTCCCCAATCAAATCCTATACAAGTTCGAACCAATGGAATACTTATATCACTCATTACTTGGATTCGTTCACCGTCTTCATACGAAATAGAATAGCTAATTTGAATCTGCAAGTTGTCCCCTTCCCTCGATAAATCTAGGGAAAACGGTGTTGTCATATTCGACCCATCAGGTATTCCATGTTCTACATTAGAATATCCAAAAATGGAATTTCTCTGTAGAATACCACTTTTGGGTATTCTAAGAATCGCATCAGGACAAGGTATTATTCTTTTTTCCCATTCTTTATCACACTGCAATGAGACGATGAATCGATTCATTTGCTTTTTCCCCTTAATATTGTAATTATTAGGGTAAAAGACATAAATAGAGTCTCGATGCTTGTTGGATATGGTCCGATCAGTTTCAGTTTCTGAATAACTGAAGATTTGTTCTTCCTTCTCATAGCTATTTGAGTCACCTGATCTATGTTCCACTTGATCCACGTAAGAATCGGAAAGTGATTGATGTTTGGCAACAAAAGGTTGAACATATACTTGATCCTGATACTTATGAAATGGAAAGGGTACTACACGGGATCCGTATATACCTCCCGATAATATCCATAGATAACCCGTCCTGAGTATAGGATGAACATTACCCTGTACATATTCAGGTGCATGACACACATTGGTACTCCAGTGCATTTCTCCTTCTAAGTCAGAATATATATTTTTGCGAACTTTCTCTCGGAGATCTTATAGAATGGACTTTGTAAAGAACCATAATCACCAATCTTTGCATGAATAGATAATGATGCAACAAGTCCAACATTCATTCCTTCGGACGTATCGATTGGACAAATACGCCCATAATAACTGGGATGAATATCCCGTGTCCGAAAACTAGCAGTTCGCCCCAATAGCCCGATCCGAAGTGAGCGGTGGGATCGGAAGGAATTGATGAAGGTGAGTGGAAAAGTTTTTATCCGGGAGCAGATAAGGTATCTGAATCTGGTATCGTCGGGTGGAGCAAGGATAGAACTTCTGTCTCCCTTCTTTTTCCCTTCCCCGAAGGAGACATTTTATAATCCTTACGTACGTTACTTGTTATCCGCGATACTTTTTTTTTATTGCTTCTTAAAATAGTCTTTACTTTTACTCAGATGTGAGTCCTTCCGGAAGCAGTGTCAAACGAAGAAGCCAACTTTTTTATCCTTTGGTTCCCAAACTCTTATGAACTATCTATATAGATAGATAAATTTTCAGTTAAGTCAGCCAAGTTTGTCTTCTTGTCCATTCTTACCATCCATTTCAAATGGGTCCTTCCCTAATTTCTCAATTTTAGAAACAACATTGGATCAGTGGAGTATAAATATCTCCTGGAATAGATATCTATACCGTATGAAAAAAGAAAACCGACCACATTAACATATTGACCCATACCTATTTATTGACATATGTGTAGATCCTATCTGTATATGTATATGAATATGAATATTAATAAATATCCATATTCATATATATATAATTTGGATATTTATACCTATTTTGTGTCTATAAGAGTTCTATCTTATATCATCTAAAATAGATATAGATATCCTATCTGTTCTGCAATTGAAAGATCTAAACCCATTTATTAAATCTGATTTGATCAGATTCATAAAATCTCGTCCTTCTGAATATACAGATAAGAAAGAACCATTGTAATTGCCGGAAGTAATAAGCCGACTAAAGGCACCAAAATAGAGGGTAGGATAGGGAGTAGGTTAAAGAGTAGGTTAGAGAGTAGGTTAGGGATTATCATAGAACGAGTACCTTACTTAATCAATGAAATGTTTATCCATATTACAAAGAATAATTATAAGGTCAAATAAGTGATGGGACCAAATAAGCGGTCCCATTCGTCCTTCTTCATAGAATACATGTATGCAAGTGTTCGTTGTTCCTTTCCCCGTCTCTCCCGAAAATACTAAAAAAGCATTTCCAGTTGGGGCAATTTTTTTTTTTTAATAAGATCTCGATGAGTTCAACAATGAGTTCTATATTACAACATAGAGATCCATTAGAACACTTACTATATAAGTAAAATAGTGGAAGAACATGAATCCTGACCAAAATTTCTCTGATTTCTGAAAGCGGAGAATTGGCTATATGGATTGTTAGTATAGGCTCGAGGATCATAAATTGTTAATAAGAAGGGGGTGAAAAGCAATTCTCTCCTTCGCCGCGATAAGAAACTGTATCACTGTCACTTCCGTTACAAGGAACTCGATTTGATCCTTTTTCCTGATAAGGAAACTCAACGTTCATTTTTTTCTTTTTATTTATTTACAAGGAAGACCGTAAAACGTAAAACCAAAATAGTTCACTCAGAACACCTTTTAAGAGATTACGTGGAACGATCAGATCAAATAAACCATGACCAAATAAATGCTCAGTCACCTGAAAATCTTCAATCACTTTCTGACCTAATGTCTGTTCGATTACTCTTTTACCTGCAAATGCAATGTACGCTTTAGGTTCGGCAATAATAATATCTCCCAACATGCCAAAACTAGCAGTCACTCCACCAGTTGTCGGTGACGTCAGAATCGATATATATAACAACTTTTTCTCCTTCTGATGAATATATAATGCAGAAGCTATTTTAGCCATTTGCATTGGCGGACGGGTGAGTAACACGTAAGAACCTGCCCTTGGGAGGGGAACAACAGCTGGAAACGGCTGCTAATACCCCATAGGCTGAGGAGCAAAAGGAGGAATCCGCCCAAGGAGGGGCTCGCATCTGATTAGTTAGTTGGTGAGGCAATGGCTTACCAAGGCGACGATCAGTAGCTGGTCCGAGAGGATGATCAGCCACACTGGGACTGAGACACGGCCCAGACTCCTACGGGAGGCAGCAGTGGACAAAATCCTTCAAATTGTATCTTACCAAATTCAGGGATTGTAAACGCTCCCTCATTTTCATCTAATCGCATTGGAAGTTTCCCATCTGTAGAAAAATCTATTAAATTATTCCCGATTGATCTATATGGATCAATCCGACAAAAAAGATTCGGATGTATATTCAGTCTTCACTATATCCCATGAAATTCTACCCGTATCCAGATATACTTCCAAAATTACACCTGTGACCCAAGTTAATTCACGGGGTTTTTTGAATCCACCTGTGAGATAAACACGGAATACGTGCAGGATCATCATTAGAACCATCATACTTGCCGACCATCGATGAATTGATCAAATATTCGTCATCTTTGTATGGAATCACGTGGAAACGAGATTTACTTGGAGAGTATATAATAAAATAAGAATAATGTTGAGCCCCCTCATTCACTTCGACTCTACCAACGAGTAAATTGGCTTTGTTCAAACCCATATTGTGATTTGCATTCGCCGCCGCAGAATGAATTAATTGTGATATGGGATAACAGGCCCCATAAGGCATTATATACTCTCCAAGTAAATCTCGTTTCCACGTGATTCCATACAAAGATGACGAATATTTGAATCGTTCTATTGTTACAAATAAGCCTAGGATTTTCTATCGATGCGTCTAACATCTCGTCCCAATATAGCGCCAATCCAACAATTAATTTATCTCTTATTCTGGATTGACAATAGTGTATTGTGTCGATATAATTCGTCCATTCACAATAGAAATAGATATCTTAGGTTCATCGTTTATCAGTGATTCTATCCAATCATGATAATTCTGTCGATGGATCATTTATTCATAACCTAGATTACTTTATTTTGGAATGGTGGATCGAAACTCTACATATTCCGATATGAACTGACGAGTGAATTATTTGGTCATTCACGTAGGTTTTTGATCCCTCCCGTTCGTCAATTAGATTGGTAGGATTTACCGGTTCATATTGAGTAACCTCGCATTCCACTTCGATCGTATATATCCTCAATATCTATTCGCAATATGGGTTGCTAACTCAATGGTAGAGTACTCGGCTTTTAAGTGCGACTAAGATCTTTTACACATTTGAATGAAGTAGAAAACTCGTCGATACCATCGGTAAAGTTCGGAAGACTACCACTGATCCTCGAAGTATAATGAACGGAAAAAAAAGCATGTCGTTCCAACATATGATCTTTATGATACCTGATATTATTTCTCGGATACCTGATTGTATTCGATCAGGACCGGATCTGATTTAAGGAATCAAATGGGTGGGAAATGTCTATTATATACCTAGATGGATGTATAATATGCTCATCCTTTCGGATCAAATGTGATAATTGTGAATAGGATTGAATCAATTCGCGGTTAAGTCGAATGAGTCAATGGAGAAAGCTATATGACTTGAATCATAAGTAGACCCAGAGAAACGAGCTTCTGTTCCTCGTTCCAATTAAGCGAGCGAGGAATTCCCTTTACTGATCAGAAGTTAAGAGCAGTTTAGTACCCAATATCGGGAGGTTTTCCCTGAGTAGATCAGGGATTTATACACTAACAATGAGTCCTAAATACTCGAGTACAGATGTGTAAGATAAATAGTGTACTGACCAGGTTTATTAATTCCATGAGTCAGGAGAGCGATTGGTTGCCAGGATAAAAGATTTTCGTTCTTCCTCATGACGAATGAGATCCTTGGGTAGTAAATCTATAGAAGATAGAATATTGATATCCGGATATATCTCTTTTTTCCTATCTTGTTCCGACTAGATCGCACCATGTATTTTCTCAGAAATAAAGAGGTTATTCTCATGAACGAGGGCCATAGCTGAGGGTTGAAAATGGATGAGTTCCATAGATGCGGAAAGGAAGATAGCTTTTGGCAACAATGCTTTTTATATCCACTTTTTTTTCAGGAAGATCTTTACGCAATTTCTCATGATCATTATTTGGATGTATCAAGTTCCTCCAGACCAATGGAACATTTAAGTTCCAATGATCAATTAAGTTTCCTAACTGTAAAACGTTTGATTGGTCAAATACGTCAACAAAATCATTCAATTGTTTTATTTGTGAATTGCGATCCAAATCCATTAGCTGATCGCAAGAAGAGTTTCTATTCTGAATCGGTACTAGAAGCACTTACATTGGTCCTGGAAGTTCCGTTCTCTATATGGTCAAAATCTTCTGTGGAAGGGATGAATGAATGTAAGAGTTTCCGGTCGATCCATTCAATATTTCCCTTCTTAGAGGATAAATTCCCGCATTCAAATTCTATATTAGATGCACGAATACCCTATTCTATTCATCCGGAAATTTTGGTTCGAACCTTTCGTCGCTGGATCCGAGATGCTCCCTCCTTGCACCCATTACGATCTGTTCTCTATGACTATAGAAATAGTCCAGAGAATTTACAAAGATCAATTATTGTCGTCCCAAGAGTAAATACGAGATTCTTCCTGTTCCTGTTGAATTATTATGTCTGTGAATGCGAATCCATTTTATTTTCCCGTCTTAAACGATCCTCTCATTCACGATCGTTGTCTCATGGATCTTTCCCTCAGCGAACTCATTTTCATCGAAAGATAAAACATATTATCATTTTTTCTCGTCGAAATTCACTGAAAAGTATCTGGTCGTTGAAGGATCCTAAAATTCACTATGTTAGATATGGCGAAAGACCTATTATAGC